>JAYEPQ010000015.1:28750163-29375163 GCA_036321105.1 Dracaena cambodiana
ATGCTTGAAGTTGCTTTTTCCTTCTTCTTTGGCTCAGATGGATCAGGAGAGGTCGCCTACCTATTTCAGCTGTGTTGACTGTTTATGTAGCCCAGAAACTTTGACCATCGACTTGGCCTTAGAATTTCTCTTCGCCTTAGTGTGGGCCTTCTAGAGCAAAAGCTCAGCAAACATGGTAGCATAGTCCTCCTCCAGTATGCTTCTAGCAAAACTGAATTCTGCAAAATGAAATAAGGTCAAACCATAGCCGATTACCTCAAGTAAATGCGAAATGGACTATTACTTGTGTTCCCCTTCAGCATTGCTGATGCGTATTGCCAACTAAGGAAACCTTATTTGTGAGATACTCGACATTTTACCATATTCCAGTTGTGCAAGATTCAGAGTGGACGAATCACCCACATCTGATTGACGTGCCCGCTAGTACTTGTAAAGTTCCTCCAAGCATGTTCTCAAGATCTTGACAAAGACGAACTTACCTTTCCAAGATTTATCTTTGGAGGAGTACTCAACAAAGAGTTTCATATTGGGTCTCCTAGTAATAAACTTTCAAGAGTTATAGTCTTTCTATAGACTTGATGTCATAGAAGAAGTCAAAAGATGAGGCGCGGCAGGAATATAATAAGAAGTACACAAGATATAAGGATATATCTATTCCTACGGAGATGGGGTGAGCTAGGTAATGAGTGTCACATATTGCATATTTATATCACTTATCTTATCTATTTTTATATATAAATAATGCAACTCGAGCATATTTGATGTGTTTTTCAAGAAAAGCCTATTGCTATAAGGATTTGGTATAAAATCAATATAATACTAGGAAAACTAAGTCTAGAAAGGGCATAAGAGAAGAGAAATATAGAAACACAGAGTTAGAAACCATCAAAGTGGAATTCAATCATGCAAAGAGAAGTGAAGTGGTAGATGACCCAGTGCTACAAAGCTTAGGACAAATTTTAATAATTTTGTTGCTATTTAGCGACATTTAGTGGCAAAGTGGGCCCCGTCTGAGTCTAAATTTCTTGTGCTGACTCAGATGCGGAGTACGACTTTTTGAGAAAAATTGACTATTGCTATTTGGTGATCAACACTGCTATTTGACGACAAAAAGAGAGAGTCTTTATCTGAAAATTTTATGAGAGTTTTTTCTGTAATTTTATAGATTTAGTTTTGTAACTAGATTAGGGTTTTGACATAAGGTTTATATATAGGGCATGTCCTTATAAATTAGGGTTCACTATAATTTTTATGAGACAAATAAAATTAGTTATTAAACCTAAGGAGCGACGACCGCTATACTAGAGCTTTAAAGGTGATTTCTTGCTGCTTATTGATGTTCTTCATAGGTAAAATAATTTATTGCCTTCTTAGTTAATATTTATTTGCTTTCCAGATTGGGTTTCATAGGTTAAGTAAAAAAATTAGATTTTTAATACTTCTTATTCATAAAAAGGTTATCTTGATTAATAAAATATGAGTAATTAATTTTGCTTAGTTATAGGATATTGATGAAGTTAGGGATCAACCATAGTATAATTTTTATTTATCTTCTTCCTAAAAGAATTAAAAAGACATGATTTTTCTATGATAAGATTAAAAGATAATAATTTGTTGATCAAATACTTTGATAAGCTATGCTTAAACTTGTTTTTGATAGCCTATACTTAGTTTGGATTTGGAATTATTTATTTTGATCTTATTTGTAGAAATCTCTATTGATATAGTTTGTTTTTATGAAAGTTAAGAATTTTGATGAGTTATACTTGTACGACACTTGATAATTCATACTTAGGATGATTTGAATAAAAGTTAAATAAAAAAACTCCTTTTGGAGATAATCATAATTGTTTATAGAGTGCTTGGATGTGAATTAGTGGATTCGATATCATAGGCTAACTTTAGAAAATAACTAAAAAAACCTATCTAGATAATGTTAGTTAACTTGCCGGGATTAGAGAAAATACAAAACATCTTAGATCCCTATGGAAACGACCTATTTGTACTACAATAATACTATGCACTTGCAGCAGATTTATCACATCACTGGGCCTAATCAATTTTGTGAAATTGAGAATCTCACAAAGAAAAGGGCAGATCGGAAATTTAAGTCCTAGAAGGAGGGCTTGGAAATACAACCTAATGTACCTTGGGGTTGCTGTGACAATGTTGGAATTAGGACGAGGGAGAACAACTGAACTCTTAATTAGAAACTAAATCTTACCCTCCAAAATAGCTACTTCTCCAACAGTAATATATGGCCTAGTCTCAAGCATGGAAGTATTCTTCTCGTGCCTAATCGACTTCCTCTGTATTGCCATGTTGCTCCTAGTAAGAGAGGTCTGTCTCTGGAGTATCATGAGGAATAATATCGGGGGAAGAATAAGAGGGGCTGACTGGACCATGAGCCATTCGCTTAGAAGACAATGAAAACTTAGATTTTAGGAGTTCAAAGAGGACCTAAATAGCTGGCTTTGAGGTCCAAGATTGACTCAAGTATGAAGATGATGCTAGAGTTCACGACTAAGTTAGAGCTATAATTAGACCTGAAGTCAGAAGTTGAAGGAGATCAAGACGGACTGAACATGCACTAAAGTAAAAGCAATAAGTGATTGCTCACCTTAGATCATAAGAAAGAAGTAAAGAAAATGAAATTAGCAAGTTAGAATGTAAGAATCTAATACTATAAAAATTAAATTAGGCCTTCCTCTCACCTCTATGAGTCTGGTCGGAGAATAGATGTGGCTCCTTATCTTCTCGCGCCTCGCTCAATAACTGACTGCAATCACAATATTCCAGACAAGGAGAACCTGCAACATGTTTAAGCATTTAATGCTCTAACGATTAGAAAAGGCACAACAAAATTGAAGAGTCATCGCTTAACATGGTGAACATTATCATCCACCTGACTACTAACAAGACACATCATCAAATGAAATTCGAGCTGGAAAACCTTTCTGAGAAGCTTCTCCCTATATGCTACCAAGTCATCCGATAGAAGCTTGGTTATACACCCTTGTCATCATTGCAACCAAAAAGACATTCCCAAGTTCCATTTAAATACAATGGCATCATGCCCAACAAGTACTTATTGGCTCCTTCAGGAATGTTTTTGCGAAGCCTCACCTATGGAGCACCTCTGCGAATATGCCCAACAAGGTATCTGACAACACGTTCGATGAGTATCCAACAATTCGCTCAGAACATATTTAACTACCTAGAACTGACAACTTCACTAATGCGAAGTAAAAGTTTTATGGTGATCGACAAAGATGTGCAAGACAAAATGTTTCTTTTATTCATTAAAAAATATGTTCACAAAGTGGGGCACGACGAATCAAACTTGCTCATTACAATTTAAAGACCAGTACAGGTGTTTCGACGTGAATGAATTTGACTAACTCTATTCGGTTTTATTTTTCTCTACTTTGAGTTGGCTCGCTGACCAAAACTTATCTCTCTATTGAAGTGCTCCTAGTTGCTCTCTCCTTGTGCGTTAGTGCTCACCAAGTCAATGCATATTGACCTATGCATAAAGTTGAACATTAAAATCAACAAACACTTTACTGTGTACCACAAATACTCTCATAGAACACGTGGAGCCTCCAAGAGCCCTTAGACTCCCACCACTGATGCTCAAGTCAAGTGTTAAAGAGAGCCATATATCCCCAAGGTTCCCCTCTATGAGAGCCGATGATTACAGCCTTGGTACTTGCCACATGGCAATGGATCGGTGGTACCTCACCTCCAATAACACCATCTTATTAAGTTCTCTGCCCCTTTGAAGAAGCAATAAACAGTAGAAGATAAAGAAACTTATGGTAAATCTTTTGGAGAACTTGACAAAGTTCATTGTTAGGAAACATGTTCTAGATGAGAATTAATATCCACTCTTCGAAGATATCCAGTAGAGGAAACAAGTTTAGTCTTCTGATGCTGACCAGATTTGAACCCTCTTTCCTATGACTGATTTTGCCTGTGTTTCTTTACTAATTTGAAAGTCCCCAATATGGAAAGAGAGTAACTTATTAATAGGTGATCTAATGAGGTTTAAGGCCATGAGAAGTGGAAACAATAGTTCATCTACCTAATGTCTCTTCATATCAGCCACTTGATTGATAGAAGACAAATCAATGGCCAGATTCTAGTCACTTGACCAACTACATCTCCTCATTTTGTAGAGCTGAAGGTAATCTTATTCCTTTGTTATCAGATCTTCCAATGCTTGCATGCAGGAGTAATGATGGGTAATAATGATGCTACTGCCCTCATCAAAGGCACTAATTAATGTAGCAATGAACACACTCTTTGGATGGGTCATCTCTAAAACAATACAAATCACCTTCATCGCAATAAGAATTCAGTACCAACACGATATCAATCCATGATACTCCTTGAGTTTGGTGGACTAGATTTTGGAGCAGGGCTAAGATTGAATCCAAATTTATTCTCTTAAAAGGCCCAACAAAAGAAATCCAATAAGCCTTTGGGCTCAAAATCTCCGCAACTCAGTGCCACCTTGGGTTATCTAGATTCCTCGCTCGGTCAAACCCGCAAAATAGTTCTCCACTATAAATACTTCATTCTTTCACATATTGAGGGGATGATAATTCTATTATTCCAGACATTTCTTTGCTTTGAAACAATGATATAGTGTAATTAGAAAGGGTTTCGTAGCTTGTAACCTTAAGTGGCAAGAAAGATTGAGTGCTTCTAATTTCTCCACAAAAAAGTACTCTCTAATCGGCATGTTTCGTCTGAGGACATAGGCCTGAGTCTGTCTTGGCCAAACCTCATTAATTTGCATGTCTTCTTTCCTCTCTCTCTCTCTCTCTCTCTCTCTCTCTCTCTTCTCTTTCTCTGTCATTTTTCTAAGGTTACTATTCTATTGGTGTTAGACGTAGTGAATTTCATGTCCACCGGAAAGAAAACAAAATATAACATAAAAATTGATTCTATCATGCACACCATGGTTAATAATAAAATCTAAAATCCATACAGAAGAGGGATGAACACTTATCTCGACTTCAATCACTTTGTCTAACACTGATCAGATTTGACCATAGTTCAGTCAGAGTTTAGGAAGCTATATAGTCAGAATCATATATGTAATATCGCAATAGGCCAGATGTGGTTGGAATGTCATCGAAGTCGGTCAGATTTTCTAGGCGAAGAGGTTTTTACTCCCTTCGGTAGGATACCTCTCTTTCTCTCTCTCTCCATCTCTCCCCACAATCCCCTCCCCCTCTCTCTCTCTTACCCCCTCACTCCCTCTATCTCAGTACTCCAGCTTGCTCCCTCTCTCTCTCTCTCTCTGTGTGTGTCTCCCTCTCCCTCTCCCTCTCCCCCTTCTCTCACCCATGTCCCACTCCCCCTCCCCCCTCCATCTCTCTCTCTCTCTCTCTCTCTCTCTCTCTACCTCTTGTCCCCTCTCCCCCCTCCCTCTCCCTCTATTTCGAAGAACCCTCTCTCTCTCTCTCTTCTCTCCATTTCTACTAAAATCAAGAATCAGGTTCGACTGACTCTGTCAAAATCTGACCAATCCAAAGTTCGATAGAGTTCGATCGGATTCCATCGAGCAAAACATCTGGAGCCTCACCTCCTCCACGTGGTGAGATTTGGTTGGATTTCTCAGATATTTGCTCCCTGACCAAGTGTTCACCCTAAAACAAGTACATAATTGATGCATCATATGATAGAGTTAAGCACCTAAGCTTCTTTCCATGTAGATAAGATGCCATAGAATTTCATAACTGTTTTTGAGGTTCTCGGACTAGGAAAGAGTCAAGATGAAATTATTGACTGCTTACATATCCAATTGAAGTTCAAGCAAAGCCAGGTGAAGGTCCGAATTTAAAAATCATTGACGACTAACCAAATAGCCATGTTGATGCAACACTCTACACTTTTTCAGTAGGCTTAACCATCTCTTGAATCATGACCAAAACTAGAGGCATATCACACCACCACCTACCTGGAGTCAAATTTGGGGGAAAAAAAAGAAAGAAAAGTAACATGGAAATTTTTATGAACTCTCAAGCGACACCTATTTGACTAAAAGTCTAGTGAAGCTTAAACCAATTATATTTGTCTCCTAAATTACCCACTACACAGTCCTTGGAACTCAACAGCAATCAAACTCTCTCAACCACCCACATAAAACACACATCTTTGGTTACGAGTGCAAACATACGGTGCCATGTGCACTGCAGCTGGCCAAACGTGATCATGTGATGCCGCTGGAGGATAATGCATTCAAACTCAAAGAATCCAAAATAAAAATAAATAAAATTAAATAAACAAATTTCTTTCTTCACTCTTCAAACAGGAGAACATGGGAACGATGAGATCTATGAGAGATGAGACTAAGTTCGCTTTAAGAACACAAGGAATAAAAACTAATTGGTGAAGTTGCAGCCCTATCACATGCACAGGCTTGTGTCCATCATACCGTTTTTTTAAATTTTTTTAATTTAAAGATTATGGTCCCTATTTAAGTTCCACCAGTATTGTTTGCATTCTTTAGCCAAGTACTTTTAAGTTTTCAAAAGCAAGAGAAAGTTAAAGATACTGAGAAATGACTCCATCTTCCTTGGCCATTCTAATTGTGCTCGCCGCTACGAGCTGCATTTTCACAACCACCGAGGCGTTTGCACCGTCCGGGTGGACAAAAGCCACTG
The DNA here is from genome assembly GCA_036321105.1 of Dracaena cambodiana. Lineage (NCBI taxonomy): Eukaryota > Viridiplantae > Streptophyta > Magnoliopsida > Asparagales > Asparagaceae > Dracaena > Dracaena cambodiana. The sequence continues at coordinate 28,756,844 of JAYEPQ010000015.1, forward strand.
CCACATTCTACGGGGGAAGTGATGCCTCAGGAACTATGGGTACATTTGTCGCTCTTTTGATATTTGGTTTTTATTCTAGCACGTCTCAATTAATCAAAAAGCAGCTGAATCTCAGTGAATCCTGTTATGTGCAGGTGGGGCTTGTGGATACGGAAACCTGTACTCAACTGGGTACGGTACCAGAACCGCGGCTCTGAGCACTGCTCTGTTTAATGATGGAGCTGCTTGCGGACAGTGCTATAAGATCATGTGTGACTACAAGGCCGATCCCAAGTGGTGTATCAAGGGTACATCCGTGAGAATCACAGCTACCAACTTCTGCCCCCCAAATTTTGCGCTTCCAAATAACAATGGCGGATGGTGCAACCCTCCTCGCCAGCATTTCGACATGGCCCAGCCTGCATGGGAGAAAATTGGCATCTATCGTGGTGGAATCGTGCCAGTGGTCTACCAAAGGTTACTAACTCTTTCCCTACCTTAGTAATTTCAAACTTCAGTCATTTCATAGTAAAGTTGCCATTTTATTTGAGAAGCTTATATCTCGTCATAGTAGCACTTCTTATTGACTGGATGTACAAGGATAGAATGTGATGAAAAGAAATCCTTTTACTGACTTGTTAATGATGTAGGGTTCCATGTAAGAAGCACGGAGTCGTAAGGTTCACCATCAATGGCCGCAACTACTTCGAACTAGTTCTCGTAACCAACGTAGGTGGCAGCGGGTCGATCCAGTCCATGGCCGTTAAAGGATCAAGAACTGACTGGATGTCAATGTCCAGAAACTGGGGAGCAAACTGGCAATCCAACGGTTACCTCAACGGCCAATCTCTCTCGTTCCGTGTCATAACCACTGATGGTGAGACCCTCGTCTTTCCCAACATCATTCCAGCGAACTGGGGGTTCGGCCAGACCTTCTCTAGCCATTTGCAGTTCTCCTGAATTTTATTGAAGAAGAAGATCTTCGTGAGATTCAAGATCGATCTGTGAGGAATTGTGGTTGGCTGAGGTGTACTAACATTTTTACAAGAGTTGCCCGCCAATCTATTGAATTATTAGTAGTCTTGTTGATCGTTGAAGCACGAAAATTATATATATTGCTTGATTGGCTACATTATTAGCACATAAAAGAAAAAGAGCACTATTAGTTTGCATTACGAAATAAGATGCGTTATGTTATTTGTGCTTGTGCATTTTTTTATGTATCACATCAGTTAGTAATTTGTTTCTCTTAATATGTAATCATATTACTTATATGAAAGCATTACTAGAGCATTCTTTGTTCATATGCTTCAATTCAATTCTTCTCGGAGGCCAGTCTGTCTGTTGAAAGCTATGCATACTCAGTTGTTGACAAGCTTATTTTTGAGGGATCAGGATCTTATACAGGTGGATATCCCTCTGTAGAAAGATATTCTTAGTAACTAGGTGATGCCGGATCGGCTTGCTAGTTCATATCAGATCTACACTCGATAGATTTGTACAACGGGATATGTTAAGGTAATTGATTGCTGCAGACCCTCTCAAAAACAAATGAGAAGATTGCCCGGATTGGCAGGCCGATATTACCCTTGCGATACTCATGTCAGATCTCTAGGAGGAGCAGCTACAACCATTAGAGTTTCTAGTGTTCTATGACATCGTTAACTATTTTGTGCATGCGTGAGTTATTGTGGGCATGGGATTATTCATACCTTGGCTATATGATCTTGAACACTCAAGATTGAGCGATAGGATTTGCTTAGGAGGGGCTTACAATCCTCGCTATTTATTAACTTATTTGGTAATAAGCTTCCATAGATATAGGATCCTAATCCTTCCCCTAGCCTTCATGATAGTTATTGTAAATAGTCATGATTACCTCATGATTAGGTGTTGTATGAGAGGAGTGGGAGAATTTTCTTCTGATCTGATGTGATAAACAATTCTGTTATAGCTGTAGGAGAGTTCATATTCGAGCTCAAGTCGCCTTCTTTAACCCTCAAGTATGATTCACGTGCCATATGCTTTTCAACCTCTTTTAGATTACATAGGAGTAGTTTACATGCCAAGGAGATGATTTCAACCATTTTGCATCCATTGGCAACATCATATGCGTGAGGCATGACGGGTTCTTTCACTGATGATATCTGCGTATAGATTCTTCTATCAATGATGTCTGGCATAGCATGTGTTTGCACTCTTTGTTAGCAAAAAATAGCGGAATAATACTAATGCAACAAGCAGCGGAATCAAATAGTTAATAGAAGAAAAAAATAGCAGAGACAGAGAACACGCAGATTTAACGTGGTTCGGCAATATGCCTACGTCCACGGGGACACGATCGAAAAACTTCTACTATATAAAAAAATGATTACAACTTTCTAGTTCTCAACCACAAGAGAAATCACAAAGAAATCACACAAGATTTTGAAATCAAAACTCTAACCTCTTATTGCAGTGATTTATCTCTTTGCTTCGGCCACAGAAAAAATCCTGAAGGAAGCCGCCACCTTCTCTTTATTTTCAGCGAAGAAATTGCAGCTGCCTTCTTTGATTGCTTCAAGCAGCACCCACCACAAGGAAGAGCAGAAACTATTGCTTAAGGCCGCACCCAGAAAACCTAGCCGCCACGCAAAATAATCTTTTGCTTCGGCCAAAGATTAATTAGCAACCCTTGTTAATTAATTACCTCTTGACCAAAAAATTGCAGCACCCTGTCTTTATTTCTGCGGCCAAAAACAAACCAGCAGTAGCCGCAGTTTTCCCTTTTCTTTTCGGCTGAAGTAAACCCTAGCACCACAACCCCATATTTATATTATATCATAACGGGTTTGGATTGGTTTTGGACCCGTTTCGGTGTACCGAAACCCGCTAGGCAATAGGCTCCATTAGCAACAATCTCCCACTTGGAGACCATTGCTAAAAATGTAATCTCTATACATGATAATCCCAGTGTCCAAAGTTTTTATCTCGATCGTGTTGGCAGTGAAAATTTCTAAGTTAAAAGGATTTTCCACAACAGAATGCGGAGCCAATTCAATAGCCACGCGTTTGGTTATATTAACCCTGCGTTTGAATAAAACGCGGAGATGTTTAATAGCTCCGCGTTGATTCCGCAGTCTGGCTTGTATTAGCCTCGCGTTTGAGTAAAACGTGGAGATGATCAATAGCTCCGCGTTAGCTCCGCGTTTTGGTTATTTAGCGCCGCGTTTTGATGCGATTAAAGCCCCGCGTAAGCAAATAACCAGAATCTCAAATTGATTGAGATTATGATTCTGGGCCTATCCAAATACCCGAATCAAGTCTAATCAGAATTCCATCAAAACTAAGATATTTGATTGGAATCCTTGATGAATGCGAGTTCTATTTAGATAGAAACTCTTGCATTAACTTGGGGCTATAAATACCTTCCTGGTGAAACCCTAAGGATCTTCTTTTTGGCATCGGAAGTCTCCTATCGATCCTTTGGCAATTCAAGTACGCGAGAGAGCCTTGAAGCCTTTGCTGATCATCTTCTGAAATCTTGGAGAATTCAAGTTACGCATAGAGCCTTGAGTTAGTGAAGATCAGAGAAAACCACCATCTTCTTTCTGGAGTTCTTGAGAAGTTCGAGTTACGCGAGAGAGCCTTGAACAAATCAAAACCAGAGAAGATCGTCTATATTCGGCCGATATCTTTAAAAGAGAAGATTTCAACGTACCGATCGTCCAAAGGAACTACTATAGATCCCATCGCCACAGATCCCACGAAACTATTGTAAAAGAGAGAGATTGAAGTATAAAATCCTCTCGTTTGTTCTTTTTATATCTTGTTCACTTCTATTGTAATCTAAGATGTGTTCAATGGAAGGAAGCGAAGGAACTTTTGCGACGAACAAACTGGCGACCACAGTGGGAGCCGTCTCTTTCACTGATGAAGAGATTGTGGCGCAATCGGACGTTGACTTGATCGGATCCGAAGTAGACACACTGGTCGTTGAAATCGACCAGCAGAAGTACGAGGAGTTCCTCTCCTCCGGATCAGGTGACTTGGGTGAGACACGGCACTATCGTCGCATGTACTCCAATGCCCGAGTGACGGGTAGAAAGGTATCCACCGAGAGACGGGGATCCTTGGAGACTGCGGCTATAGAGCCGGAGTTCACACAAGAAATCCTAGCCGAGGATGAGCTTCCAACTGCCGAAGAAGATCTAGGGACTGGACTGACCAGGACCCAACTCCGGAACAGGAACCAGAGAGCGAGGCGTAGAGCCCTCAAAGCCCGCCTTGGACGCGGAGCTAACTCTAGAGGACGCGAGGCTATGGTCCCTCGCAAATTGGCTCGCGCTACCCGCGAGACCAATCTCTACCGCGTTAAACGCGAAGATACAACTTGCCTTAAAAGTAAGGAAAAGCAAGCGTGTGATTTTCCACGCGAGGCTGGTAATACTGGCGAGTTACGCAAGATTCCTGACACTCGCGAGTTACGCGAGTATAAAAATTATTCAAAGCCAGCGTGTGATTCTCCACGCGAGGCTATTACTGTGCCTAGCGAGAGACGCGAAACCAGTAAGGGTTGCGCTAGTCGCAGAATACCCAACACTCGCGAGTTACGCGAGTATAAAAATTATTCAAAGCCAGCGTGTGATTCTCCATGCGAGGCTATTACTGTGCCTAGCGAGAGACGCAAAGCTAGTAAGGGTTGTGCTAGTCACAGAATACCCAACACTCGCGAGTTACGTGAGTATAAAAATCCTTCAAAGCCAGCGTGTGATTCTCCACGCGAGGCTATTACTGAGCCTAGCGAGAGACGCGAAGCCAGTGATACTTGCAATAAACGCAAGACTTCTGACACCCACAAAGAACGTGAGGATGATTGGCAGATAGTTGTCAATCGTAAAAACCGTGCTAAGCGCGAAACTATGATCTGCGTTAATCGCAAAGATAAGCCAGCGTGCAAGAACTTCCCTTCACGCGGGGCTATTATTCCAGAAGCTAAACTTCCAAGGACACACCAAGCCAGCGAGAAACGCGAGGCTAGTGTGGATAAGCGCGAAGCTATTCTTCAGGCCCACAATGTGAAACGCGAGGCTATTCCTAAGCCACGCGAGGATCGGTCTGAGCCCAGAGTCAGGGTTGATCAATCAAAGAAGCTTCAGTGGATTCCTAAACATTCTCAAGAGTTGAATGGACCTCTTGATTCCATGGCTAGAGGCACTGACCTCAGGGAACATCTCTCTAAGAAGAGAGGCATAGACCAACTTCAAGTTGAACATAGTTGCCATTGCCAACAACTTGTGACAGCAGTATCATCCGTGAAGAACAACACCCAGACTGGGTGGCAAACATAGTGCCAGTTCGCAAAAAGAATGGCAAAATCCGGATATGCATTGACTTTCGAGATCTAAACGCTGCATGTCCCAAGGATGAATTTCCACTCCCCATCACCGACGTGATGATCGATAATACTTGCGATTATGAGAGGATGTCCTTTATGGATGGCTTCTCAGGTTATAACCAAATCAAGATGCACCCGGATGATGAAAAGCATACAGCTTTCAGAACGCCACAGGGGGTATACTGTTATATGGTGATGCCATTCGGATTAAAGAATGCAAGTGTCACTTACCAACGCGCAATGAGCGCCATATTCAAAGAACACCTACGCAGAACAGTGGAGTGCTATGTGGATGACTTAGCAGTTAAAAGCAAAGACAAAGAAGATCATCTTCACGATTTAAGAGTGGTCTTCGATCTTATCCGGAAACATCACTTGAAGATGAATCCTACCAAGTCGTTCATGGGGGTATCCAGCGGGAAGTTTCTAGGGTTCGTAATAACTTCAAAAGGAATTTTCCTCGACCCTGAAAAGGTAAAAGCGATTAGCGAAATGCTGCCTCCCCGCAATCTTAAGGAATTAAGGGGATTACAAGGAAAACTCGCTTATATTCGGCGCTTCATATCCAACTTATCTGGACGATGCCAATCATTCTCCAAACTTATGAAGAAGGGAGTGTTATTCATATGGGATGAGGCATGTCAGCAGGCATTTGATGACCTCAAGGAGTACCTTACTAAGCCTCCTGTACTAATGGCACCAGCCCCTGGGCAGCCCTTCCTTATATATGTAAGGGCCATGGATAATGCTTTAGGAGCATTACTTGCTCAATATAATGAGCACGGACATGAACACGCCCTCTACTATTTAAGTAGAACAATGATTGGGGCCGAACAGCGGTATACCCCAATTGAAAAGGAGTGTTTAGCCCTAGTGTTTGCTGTTCAGAAAATGCGACACTACCTTTCGGGGCAAACAATTCATGTCATATCACGGGTTAACCCCTTGAAGATTCTAATGACCAAACCGGGATCCTTAAATGGCCGATTGGCAAAATGGGCGCTCTTACTATCGCCCTATGACATATATTTTGTCCCTCAAAAGGCCATGAAGGGACAGGCAATCGCTGATTTCCTTGCAGACCATCCAATTTGGTCCCAATTAAAGCATACATCAGAAGTCAACACAGTTAGCGGAGAACAGCCGTGGTAAATGTTCTTTGATGGTGCCGCAAGACGATTTGCTGCTGGAGTGGGGGTTGTACTAATATCTCCACATAAACATATATTGCCTAACGGTTACTCATTAACAGAACCGTGCACTAATAATGTAGCAGAGTACAATGCGCTTATTATCGGCTTAAAAATAGCTCTGCAACTGGGGGTGAACCATCTAGAGGCATATGGAGATTCTAAGCTCATTGTTAATCAGATGACAGGTGAGTATGAAGTCAGACATGAAGCCCTCATCTCCTATCATCAGCTAGCTATTGAGCTAGCAGGATATTTTGAACAATTTTACATATACCACATATCTCGAAATGAGAACGTATATGCAGATGCTCTTGCCGCATTAGCCGCAACACTGGAAATCCCGCCAGGTGAAGCTAAAAGCATCACCATTGGTAGTAGAGAACTCCTCCACCCAGACGTGGTATCTCAAGCCGAAGAGGTATGCCAGATTGGCTTAAAGTTAGAACCCCGTGATTGGCGATTTCCGTTTGTGGATTATACTTTGCATGGGATACTACCAGAAGACCCAAAGGAAGCCACCTCAATAAAGAGGAAGGCACAGAGGTTTCATTACGACCAGAAACTTCAGACTTTGTATAGAAAGTCAAGAGGTGGTCTATTACTACGCTGCATATCAAAAGCAGAAGCAGAACAAGTGCTGAAAGAAACACATGATGGAATATGTGGAGCTCATCAGCCCGGTCCCAAACTTGGAGACCGTATAAGAAGGCTAGGGTACTACTGGCCGAGCATGGTTACGGAAGCAATGGCATACGCTAAACGATGTCATGCATGCCAAATACATGCCAATTTTATTCATCAACCCCAAGAATACTTGCATAATACCGTCGCAAGCTGGCCATTTGAAGCCTGGGGAATGGACATTGTAGGGCCAATAACTCCCCCGTCATCCAGAGGACATCGGTTTATTCTTGCAATAACCGATTATTTTTCAAAATGGGCCGAAGCCCTGCCCATGAAAGAGGTGAAGACGACAGATGTGATCAAGTTCGTCAAGCATCATGTCATTTACCGCTTTGGCATCTCCCGACGGATTATTCATGATAATGGTTCGCAATTCACTAGTCAGGGATTCTCCAGATTCTGCAATAAGTTCAGAATCAAAAATATTGCTTCTACACCATATAACCCGGTGGCTAATGGGTTAGCTGAAGCTTTCAACAAGACGATCATCAAACTCCTTCGGAAGTTCGTCTCTTCTAATAAACGAGATTGGGATGAAAAGCTAGGAGAATGCCTGTGGGCTTATCGCACCACCGTTCGCACCCCGACTAAAACTACCCCGTTCTCTTTGGTTTATGGAAGTGAGGCTGTTTTGCCTCTTGAAATCCAGATACCATCATTAAGAGTGGTTTTAGCCACAAGGATGACGACAGAAGAGCGCCATCAGCAAAGATTGCAAGAACTAGAGGCGTTAGATGAAAAACGTCTCAGGGCTCAACAACAAATTGAGTTGTATCAAGCCCAAATATCTCAAGCGTTCAATAAGAACGTCAAACCAAGGACCTTTAAGTAAGGAGACTTGGTTCTGGCTGTTAAAAGGCCAATGGTGCTAACCCACAAGACTAAGGGTAAGTTTGAACCCAAGTGGGAAGAACCATTTATTGTGGAGACAGTATACTCCAGTGGAGCCTATCGCTTAATGAATCAAGACGGCGACAGGATGATGATGCCAATCAATGGCAAATTTCTGAAGAAATACTATTCTTAGTACCCCTGGGATACGCGTCTTCTCTTTTTCTTAGGCATGCGCATTGTGCGCCTCTGACCTAAACCTGGTGAGTTTGGTTATCAAGTTTGAACCACCTCCAGTTTTTTTCTTAGGCATGCGCAGTTTGGCGCCTCTGACCTAAACCCTGGTGTGTTCGGAGTACCCAGTTCAAGTTACGCGAGAGAGCCTTGAACCGCCTCCAGTTTGGTTCTCAAGTTTGAACCACCATCAGTCTTTTCTTGGGCATGCGCAGTTTGGCGCCTCTGATCCAAACCTGGTGTGCTTAGTTCTCAAGTTTGAACAGCCCCCAATCTTCTTTTAGGCATATGTAATTAAGCGCCTTTGACCTAAAAAGTATGAATTGCCCAACGCCAACTAGGCAATGGGAAGAGAACTAGTTTCTCGCCAACCCATCATACTGGGGTAAAAGTATGAATTACCCAATGCCGATTAGGCAATGGGAAGAGAACAAGTTTCTTGCCAACCCATCATGCTGGGGTAAAAGTATGAATTGCCCAACGCCAACTAGGCAATGGGAAGAGAACAAGTTTCTCGCCAACCCATCATGCTGGGGTAAAAGTATGAATTGCCCAACGCCAACTAGGCAATGGGAAGAGAACAAGTTTCTTGCCAACCCATCATACTGGGGTAAAAATATGAATTGCCCAACGCCAACTAGGCAATGAGAAGAAAACAAGTTTTTCGCCAACCCATCATACTGGGGTAAAAGTATGAATTGCCCAACGCCAACTAGGCAATGGGAAGAGAACAAGTTTCTCGCCAACCCATCATACTGGGGTAAAAGTATGAATTGCCCAACGCCAACTAGGCAATGGGAAGAGAACGAGTTTCTCGCCAACCCATCATGCTGGGGTAAAAGTATGAATTGCCCAACGCCAACTAGGCAATGGGAAGAGAACAAATTTCTCGCCAATCCATCATGCTGGGGTAAAAGTATGAATTGCCCAGCGCCGACTAGGCAATGGGAAGAGAACAAGTTTCTCGCCAACCCATCATACTGGGGTAAAAGTATGAATTGCCCAGCGCCGACTAGGCAATGGGAAGAGAACAAATTTCTCGCCAACCCATCATGCTGGGGTAAAAGTATGAATTGCCCAACGCCAACTAGGCAATGGGAAGAGAACAAGTTTCTTGCCAACCCATCATACTGGGGTAAAAGTATGAATCGCCCAATACCGGTAAAGTAAAAGGAAGAGGAAAAGTTTGGCATTTAAGCCCAAACGTACTCCTCGACAACTCACCATGTTGAGGGGAATAACATGGCTAGCCCAACTCAAACGGTAGTTGGTAAAGGCTAATCAAATCCGTTAATAGCTGGGGGTTTGCTAAAAATCCCATATTAAATTTTAATTTTAATTTTTATTTTGGCTCAAGAAATTGAGCATAAACGATACCAAGATAAATCGTTTTGACGACAGGTTATTTGTTGGGCAAGCAAATCTGTTTTGAAGCCGGCAAATAAAAGAGTCAAAAGAATCATCTTTATTAAAAAGGTGAAGATACAAAAAAAAAATTTCAAAGAAACATCGTAAGGTTATCTCTCTCCTGTTTACGAAGTTCTTATCACAAGGAAGATAAAAGTGTAAAGAGAGATGAAACTATTGGCCTCCCAGGAGTCTCAGTTGGTTTATTGTCTCGTCCAAATTTCTACGATGAGAAGCCTCCACGGTTTGCTGAGCTTGCCTACGCAACTCATCATCACTTATTGTAAGTTGTTGCTGACGAGATTCTTCTATTGCACGATTCCTGGCCATCTCTTCCTGTTGAATCTGCTCCTGCTGGACAAGCAACATCTCCCGCTTCTTGACAGATTCTCCTAATCGGAGTTCATTTTCTATCAAGGTGGCCCGAGCTCTGGCAATCGTCTCCTGGGCTTTAGAGATGGCCGCCTGACCTTCCTCAATTCCAAAGTTTACCCTCTGCAGGTCGCCAAGAATGGATTCCCGACTGGCCTGGAGCTCTGTCAGCTCCTGAGACCATCTCTCCTCCTGCTGCCTTAAAATATTTCTTTGAGATAAGAATTCTGCTCGAAGCCGCGCCAGCTCTATCTCAGTGATCGCCTCCACATCCGCCTGACGGAGTGTGTGTAGCGTGGTCACCTGCTCTTCTAAGGCTGCAAGGCGGGCCCGGTATGGAGCTGCTCGATCTTGTCCACCGAATTCTTCAATATTTCCTAAATAGCGGAGTAACAGTGGACGTGCGAAGTTGAAGAAATCGTGGCCAGCAAGAACCATCTCGACACATCTTCTTAACAAATGCATAAAATCCTCGACAGTGAAGCTGAAAAGTCTTTCAAGAGGATTTGCAGTGTCGGTAGGCAAAGTAGGTAATGCCAAAAGAGGTGTCGTGAGCAAGGGAGCAGTAGTGGCTGGAATTGGAGAAGAAGAAGCCCGTCCCTGCATTAAATTCATAATCTGAGGGCCCAATAGAGCCAGTGCAGATCTGGAAGAGCTGGAGACTCCAGACGAAGTACCGTCAGTACAGATCACTTGGGTACCCCCACCAACAGGAAGAGAAGATGGGATCACTTCGCCTGAAGCTCCTCCGGTGGGAGAAGCATCTTCGAACGAGAATTTCAAAATATTCTCCTCCCCTGCTGGAAAGCTTGAAGTCGGAAGAGTTGCAGGTATTTCAGCAGCCACGACAACAGACGACGTTAAAATCGCTGACTGAGAAGGCACGCCAACGACCATGGGAAATGTCTCAGTGGAGCAAACTGGTGTTGGAGATGGCATACTAGGAGAAGGTTTAGCCTCATTAGCAGCAGCTGCGATAATAATCTCAGTTCTCTCGTCACTTCCCAATTCGTCAATTGGGGGAATTGAAGAAGAAACAGAGGCAGGAGCCGGTGTGGAATAATCAGCCACAAACTCACCAGCAGAGCTACCCACACCACCAACGGAGCCGGAGTGGTCCATTCTATCGTCAGACTCTACTTGGGTAGTCGAGTGCATTGGCGAGAGAAATTGATCACCTGCATTTCAGAAGACCAGAAAAGCAGTGTTACGTTAAAATAAATAACGGGCAAAAGATAAAATGCTAAAGGCCATACCAGGCGATACAAGTCCAGTTGTCGGACTTGAAGGGGGAGCCATTGTCGTTTCCAGCAATGTACCCGTCTCGCTACCCGTTAGTTGCGCCCCGAGTTCTGTCACAGGTTCTACGACCGAAAGAGCCGAAACCTCAGCAACACTTGGAGCTTTAGCAGGTTCATCCTCCCTTGCCAACGCTGGGGGTACAGCTGAAGCCAACAAGTCGGAAGCAAGTTTGATAGCCACTTCTTGGGGGGCTATTAAAGTTTCCTGAGCCAGCTTTTGCTTCTTACCCGGCCTTTTCTTTAAAGTGCCGCGGCGTTTGAGAGTCGGACTCAGGGAACGACTGACAACAGGCTAAGGAACTCCACTAGCACCAGTATTGTCGTCATCATCACCGGCATCATCGTCTGATTCGCTGACATCCGAAGGCTCAGCCGCAGCACCAAGGAATTCTTCCATTCCTTTTATCCTTACCCTAGAAGCACCCTGGCGGCTAATATAGAGGGCTTCAATCTCTTTGCAACAACTGCAATTGAGAGAGAAGCCGGGCACGTCAGCATTCGCAATATTGAACCAATTGCAGGAGCTGAGGGTCATGGCCAATTCTGGCACCTTCTGGGGCAAGGAGAATTCAGCCTCGGTTCCGCCCGCTGCAAAATGGAACCAGCCACGAGCGCCTTCGTATAAGTTCCCCTCGTGAGCGAGATCTTTATTTGGATTGCCCACATAGAGTTGAGAATATCCAAACTGGCGAGCAAAGCGACTCGGAGTATATGGCTCGATCTGACACCTGAGATCTTGACGATACACCAAGTGTCCGGGGCGGATGTTGAGAAGCCACCAAAACGCTCCTGCAGATAAAGTAGTGAACTTATCTGCTCCCACGGCATCCTTCAGCCTCATCCCATATCCTCCACCGGGAAAGTCAGGAAAACACCGGAATATCTCGTAATTCTGAAAGCTACGAAGAGTCTTCCGAATCTGGGACATATAATTCTGCCTCCATGAAGAACGTTCATACAGTTCTACAAGGAAGCACTTTTCGCCCGAACGACGCTCTGGTGCACTCATTAAGGAGGGACAGTGCAAGACGAGCCACGCCATCAAATAGGTGTAGGGCATCTCCATCCTAGGGTTTGGAGTTTTCGGCTGGGCAGTCTCCTTCGACTTGCCCTTTCCTTTCCCCTTGACTTTAATAGTAGGGAGGAAATCACGACAGAGCACCCTCAGTCTATATTGCAAATTGCATACCATGGCGGGAAGGAGTCCAAGGGGTCGGCCGTATGCAAGAAGAACCGCTGGATATACCACTGTCATTGCAATCGCTTCCTTGGGCAATGACGGCACGACGCATCTTTTGAGCCACAACATCAAAAACCCGGCAATGAGACCTCTGTTGGAGATCGAAAATTGGGCTTGATAGTGATAGCTCTTGAATGAAGTACCGGGACCGTATCCATTCTCATTGGATTCCGTACTATAGAACAAACGGTAATGGCCCCTGGCTACACGTTGGTCGATCTCTGAAATGGGGACAGGAGAATGACCATGGATAGTGGCCGAGCTATCCTTAGAATTTAGGTTGGCAAAAAGGTATTCGGCCCACTTCTTGTGGCCAATACCGTGATTACGTGCACCTGTCTGGTCAGCGCAGATATGATAATGGCACATCATCTCCCAGTACGTGACATAAATGCGCTCATCCCTCGCCAATAGCATGTTCAACTCATCGGTGGTAGGGATATACTCCTTGTAAGGGACTTCGCCCATCGAGAGCCCAGAAACCTCAAACATCTCGTGGAGAGCGAACCCTAGCTCACCCACTGGAGTAAAGAAAGTACAGGTTTCAGGGTTATACATCTCCAAGAGGCAGTAAAAGTGATAAGCACTCTGGGAAAACCCGAATTGGACATTCCTGATGGCTTTATACAAGCCAATCTCCTTTAAGATGGGCTCGTGAGAATCCAGCATGTACTGAACAAGGCGTGCCCACCACATATTGTTAGAAGAATGAACCCAGCCAGGCATCCTGAAGTCGCTAGCCGGGTACTGACCATCCTTCACCAAGAACTCACTTAAGAAAGTTCGGGCACGAGATGGGACTTCTCCTATTGGAAGCTCCTTGCCAAATCGGCCTGGAAGCAAGCCAGTAATGCATCTGGGGGAACCGTCTTGATAAACCCCTTTTGCACCAAATTTGCCTGTTGGGACGCCATCTTGCTCTTGAGTCAATCCCCACTTTAATTCCCGAGGTATCGCCAGTCTCTGAAGATAGACCAGAGGATAACTACGATCCATTCTAGGCAGAAACATCAGCATTTCGCCTGAGTTATATAACCAAACGCGTTCCTCTTCAGAAAGGATCTCATCTGAGTGGTCCATCTGGTCTCCTAAGAGGAAGGCGGGTTTCTCCATCGTCTTTCTGTTCACATCTTCAAAAGCCGCATCAGTTATGATCTCCCTCGCAGTGGTGGGATAATATTTGATCAACTTCTCCGTGCGATCCTTCGGGTCTGGCTTGTACGAGGGCAGGATGGTAGTGAAACGGAATCGGCCTGAGGGATCAGAACCCCCAGCAAAGCCGAAGTAATTCTTGTGGGGAAGAGATTCCATCGAATACCCTACTGCACAAAGAAACACCAGAATAAGAGAAGTTTCTCTAGGGCAGAAAATTTCTCTAAGTATGAACGCGCGAAGCTGAAGATTAGAACGCGCGAAGCTAAGAATAGCGCCGCGAAGCTAAAAATTAGACCGCGCAGAAGTCAAAATAGCCTCGCGTTTTCAGCGCGACTGCTACTTAAAATAGCCTCGCATTTCAGCGCGACTGCTACTTAAAATAGCCTCGCGTTTCAGCGCGACTGCTACTTAAAATAGCCTCGCGTTTTCAGCGTGACTGCTACTTAAAATAGCCTCGCGTTTTCAGCGCGACTGCTACTTAAAATAGCCTCATGTTTTCAGCGCGACTGCTACTTAAAATAACCTTGCGTTTTCAACGCGACTGCTACTTAAAATAGCCCCGCGCCTTAAACGCGAGGATGACGCGATAACTTCGCGTAAGAAGGCAGCCAGAGACTTTTCTTCTTCTCCAAGCTTTACGGCAGGAGTACGGCGATCTCGCTGGTAAAAGAGTTTATCGATCAGTTAAATTTAAGCCAAATCACTCTAGAAATGTTCTAAAGAGTCTCGATGGAGAGATTCTTACCCCCGATAGGCGAAATGTGGACTGGCGCGTCGCTGCCTTGGCCGTCGCCACCACTGCTTGCGCCAGTCACCGAAGATGGAGCCGCTCGAGAAGTAGCACGAGTTTTGGGTGCCATTGCTGAGGAAAATTGACTGAAAATCTGGAGAAACTCGGTCGGAAGAAGATCGGGTAGTCTGAACTCTGATCGCCTGAATCTCTAAGTTTCTGAAAAATTCTCAAATAAAGTGAGAAGGATAAGAAATAGAGATTTCTTTTAAATGTCTTGGAATTCGGCGCGAATTTCGGAGAAAGTGACTGGTCAGTTACTCTCCAACACGCGAAGCTATTAGCCTCGCGCGATGATGGAAAATGCGAAGTTGTTTTACTCCGCGCAACTTTACAAAACGCGAGGATAGCCTATGCCTTAGCTTCGCGTTTTCATGGAAAAAACTTAGATTTTAGATTTTTGACGAGTGCAATTAGGCGCTTCAATCTAAGTTAAAAATGATCCTTATCCGATCGTTTGGGTATTATCAATCTAAGTCACGCAGAAGAGCCTTAGATTATTTTTACCAAAATTATTGACCATCTATTTGTTGAGCAAGAAAAATCATTGAAGCTAACAGATAGAGAGGAAAATAATTTGTCTTTATTAATAAGACGAAGAAATTACAAAGAAGGAGTTATAGCTCTCCAAAAAACTTTTACATGATCAACTTGTCAATAACCAAACAGTAAGATTTCTCTACGGGGTGTTGAAACTCAGTTCCCTGGTTCACATGCAAAAGAATTCAAGATTTCTCTACGGGGTATTGAAGCTCAGTTCCCTGGTTCACATGCAAAAGATCTCCTCTGCAAATGTCAACTAGGATCTGTCATCCGAAATGAAGCACGAGAGGAAAGGAAAGTGCTGCACTGAAGCGCAATTCTGAACTGCAAGTGCTGCAATTCTGCACTGCAAGTGCTGCAGCTCCTTATTTACAGCCCCTTCAGGAGTTTATCTCTCGGAGCCAGAGCTTGAAACTTGCAACTATGTTGTAAAGCATATGCTTCTGACTTCCGAGAGTTACTTTTGCTGATGAAGATTGATGGACCCACATACACTCCTCTTCAGAAAGGATTGAACTTACTGCAAAAGGAACAGAGTTTCCAAAAGAGTAAAAATGCGGAGCTAAGCTAACTCTGCACACAGTTGAAGAAATAGCCTCGCGCTTTAAACGCAGAGGATGATGCGATAACTTCGCGTAAAGGGGGACAAGATTTCTTTCTGCTCTTTCCTTCTCTTTCAAATTCATCGCGACTGCTAATCAAAAATAGCCTCGCAATTCATCGCGACTGCTAATCAAAGATAGCCTCGGAATTTATCGCGACTGCTAATCAAAGATAGCCTCGCAATTCATCGCGACTGCTAATCAAAGATAGCCTCGCGGATTCATTGAGACTACTAGTAAAGCCCCGCGTTTCAAGCGCAGGGATGACACAATAAAACGGCGATCTCGCCGACAAGATAAGCAATCGTCCAGAATAAACCAAGCCAAAATATCTCAGAATGGTTCTTAGAAAATCAAGAGATGAGGTTTTTATCTTCGGAAGACGCTGCATAGACTGGTTCGCCGTCGCGTCTACCTTCACGGCTGCTGCCATCAAAGCCGGCCAACTTGCGAAAAGCCAAACTCCTCTGGAGAGACATCCTAATGATGAAAATCTATGGAGAATTGAATGAAGATCAGTTGAAGATCATTCGTGAGTCACTCGAGTTCTCAGAAATTCTTCGGATGAGATGAAGAAGAAGATGAGCAGGAAGCTCTATTTAAACAGAATTTCCGTCGCTTGGTATTCGGCGTGGAAACTCAGGGTAATTAATGACATAATTACTCATTTCACTGAAGACGAAGTGAAGCTGATTAGCTCCGCGTAAGTGAGCATAACGCGAGATAGACTTGGTATTCTAACTCCGCGTTTCAGTTTAAATATCCAAAGTATTTCAAAATCTGCTGAAGTCTAAGCCATTTTGAAAACTTTGGAGGGGGTTCTATTGGCAGTGAATTTTTAAGTTAAAAGGATTTTCCACAACAGAACGCGGAGCCAATTCAATAGCCCCGCGTTTGGTTATATTAACCCTGCGTTTGAATAAAACGCGGAGATGTTTAATAGCTCCGCGTTAATTCCGCAGTCTGGTTTGTATTAGCCTCGCGTTTGAGTAAAACGCGGAGATGATCAATAGCTCCGCGTTATCTCCGCGTTTTGGTTATTTAGCGCTGCGTTTTGATGCGATTAAAGCTCCGCGTAAGCAGATAACCAGAATCTCAAATTGATTGAGATTATGATTCTG
The DNA here is from genome assembly GCA_036321105.1 of Dracaena cambodiana. NCBI lineage: Eukaryota > Viridiplantae > Streptophyta > Magnoliopsida > Asparagales > Asparagaceae > Dracaena > Dracaena cambodiana. The sequence continues at coordinate 28,773,673 of JAYEPQ010000015.1, forward strand.
GGCCTATCCAAATACCCGAATCAAGTCTAATCAGAATTCCATCAAAACTAAGATATTTGATTGGAATCCTTGATGAATACGAGTTCTATTTAGATAGAAACTCTTGTATTAACCTGGGGCTATAAATACCTTCCTGGTGAAACCCTAAGGATCTTCTTTTTGGCATCGGAAGTCTCCTATCGATCCTTTGGCAATTCAAGTACGCGAGAGAGCCTTGAAGCCTTTGCTGATCATCTTCTGAAATCTTGGAGAATTCAAGTTACGCACAGAGCCTTGAGTTCGTGAAGATCAGAGAAAACCACCATCTTCTTTCTGGAGTTCTTGAGAAGTACGAGTTACGCGAGAGAGCCTTGAACAAATCAAAACCAGAGAAGATCGTCTATATTCGGCCGATATCTTTAAAAGAGAAGATTTCAACGTACCAATCGTCCAAAGGAACTACTATAGATCCCATCGCCACAGATCCCACGAAACTATTGTAAAAGAGAGAGATTGAAGTATAAAATCCTCTCGTTTGTTCTTTTTATATCTTGTTCACTTCTATTGTAATCTAAGATGTGTTCAATGGAAGGAAGCGAAGGAACTTTTGCGACGAACAGATCGTTCAAAGTCCCAATTTCAGCATTAAACACAATTGCGCCAAAATTGAGCAATAGCTCAAATTTTTTCCATCAACCGTCTTTGTCAACATATCTGCAGGATTCTTCCTGCCCTCAATCTTCTCCAACTTCAATTGGCCATCCTCTAATAAGGATTTAATGAAGTGATATCTCAAGTGAATATATTTAGTCCATAAATGATACACTGAGTTCTTAGCAAGATGAATTGCACTCTGACTATCACTGAACAATCTGCAATCCTCTCCATCAAAACCCAACTCACTCATCAATTGCTGCAACCAAATAAACTCGTTGCTTGTTTTTGTAGCTGCAACATACTCAGCTTCTGTCGAAAATAAAACAATAATTAATTGTAATCTTGAAACCCAGCTTACCGCTGTCCCTCCTACAGTAAAGACATAACATGTGGTGCTCTTGCCATTATCTCTATCACCAGCATGATCCGAATTCACAACCACAAAACCTTGCACATCAATATTATCACCCCCAAAACATACATAATATTTTGAAGTACCTTTCAAATACCTAAAAATCTACTTCACCGCTTGCCAATGTTCCTTCCCAGGGTTCTTCATGAATCTACTCACTACTCCCACTACATATGCAATATCTGGTCTTGTACTCACCATTAAATACATGAGACTCCCAACGGCTGATGAATAAGGCACATTTTCTATGTGTCTCGTCTCCTCATTTGTCTTAGCACCTAGCTCTTTTGACAGTTTGAACTGACCACCAAGAGCTGTAGTTACCGATTTTGCATTATCCATATTGAATCTCTCCAACACCTTCTTGATGTACCCCTCCTGAGATAACCACAATTTTTTTCTTTTCTTATCTCGGGTAATTTGTATTCCAAGAAATTATTTAGCCTCTCCCATGTCCTTCATAGAGAATCTCCCTGCCAATTTCCTTTTCAGATCATTGATTTTCTTCATACATATACCTGCCACAAGCATATCATCTACATACAAAGTAAGTATAATAAAGTTATCATCCTTAAACTTTTGTAGATATACACAATGATCTGAATTGCTTCTGGCAAAATCCGAATCCAACATAAACTTGTCGAACTTCAAGTACCATTGCCTCGGTACTTTTTCAACCCATACAAGCTCCTTTTCAGTCGACATACCCAATTCTCTTTTCCTTTAACTTCATATCTCTCCGGCTGTTCCATATATATTTCCTCCTCCAAAGCACCATGAAGGAAAGCAATCTTCACATCGACCTGCTCTAAATACAATCCTTTCACAGCCACGATACTTAGTATTGCTCTGATAGAAGTCATCTTGACAACATGTGCAAATATTTCATTGAAGTCAATACCTTTTCTCCGACCGTATCTCTTCACCACAAGTCTAGCCTTGAACCTTTGTGTCCCTCCTGCCTCATATTTTATCCTGTATACCCACTTGTTATGCAATACTTTTATCTTTTCCGGTCGCTTCACTAATTCTCATGTGTGATTCTCCTCCAAAGAAGACATCTCATCACGCATGGTTTGCTCCCACTTAAGACGAAATTTATCTTGCATAACCTCTTAGTAACTCTCTGGTTCACCTGCATCAGTATACAAAATATGATATAATGGAAGACAAAGTTTTTAGGTTGGCTTCCTTATCCTCGTGCTCCTCCTTAAAGTGGGAACACTCTCTGATGAAGTACTAGAACCATCTAGCTCAGTTAGTGGCTCTCTCTCCTGTTCGGTCTCATCTGAAACTTGTGTATTCTCAGGTGTAGCCATTTCTTCCCCTTCAGATGTAGTTATTTCTTCCTTTCTTTTATCCATGGGATCCATCCCATCTTGTGGCTCATCCAGTTTCAAGTGCTCTTTCTCAACTGTTTTCTCACTCTTATTCTCCATTCGGTCTTTATACATACAACCCTCATTGAATACTACATCTCTGTTACAAATTACCTTGTTATGCTCATAATCTCATAAGCGATAACCATATTCGTCGCCACCGTATCCAATGAATGTACATTTCTGAGATTTAGAATCAAGCTTCTTTCTCATCTCATGATCCACATGTGCATATGCTATACAACCAAACACTTTTAAGAATGAATAATTCACAGTCTTACCAGACCACACCTCCTCTGAAATTTCTCTATCTAAAACACTAGCTGGACTCCTGTTGATTAGATAGACTGCCGTATCTACAGCGGCTCCCTAAAGTTGCAAAGGCAAACTTGCTTGTAGTCTCATACTCCGAGCTCGCTCCAAAATAGTTCTATTCATCCTCTCAGCCACGCCATTCTGCTGCGGTGTCCTCAGTACAGTCTTTACTCTCCTGATCCCGTGGGTAGAGCAATAGTCATCGAACTCCCTATTACAAAATTTCCCACCATTGTCTGACAACAGACATTTTACTTTCAAACCTGTTTCATTCTCAACAAGAGCTTTCCATACCTTGAAGATCTTGAAAACATCGGATTTCTGCTTAAGTGCAAACACCCATATTTTCGTACTTGCATCATCTATGAAAGTGACAAAATAAAAATTACCTCCAAGAGACTTCGCCGAAGAAGGCTCCCATACATCTGTATATACCAACTCCAATCTCTCGGTTTTTTTCTCCTTACCATCTTTCATAAAACTAACTTTTTTCTGCTTTCTAAACACACAGTTCTCACACAAATCAAAATTAGTATCTTCATATCTGTCAACATACCTTTGGATTGCAATACCCTCATGCTGCTTTCGCTCAAGTGATCGAGCCTCTGATGCCATAAGGTAGCCTTCTCATTCTTCACGGTGGCCAAAGAAACAACGTGATCCACCGAGCTTGAAAGTAAATATAGAGTTCCCACTCTCTCACCCTTGACCACTACCATTACTCGTTTGCTGATCTTCCACTGTTTCTTCTCAAATGAGTTTTGATAACCTTCGCCATCCAACTTGCTAACAGATATCAAATTCTTCTTAAAATCTGGTATGTGCCTGACCTCTTGTAAAAGTAACTTTCCACCATTGTGCAACTTCAACTGAATTATCCCTTACCGACAATCTTACATTCCTGCCCATTACCAACAGTCACATGCCCAAAATCACTTTGGACATAATTATCAAACTATTCTCTGCGAGCAGTGCAATGGAATGAAGCCCCTGAATCCACAAACCACAGATCTGATCTCGATTCTGTATGAGCAGACAAGCACAAGTCATCATACTCCTCACTTGGATTCACCACATTCGCTCATTCTTTATCTTTATTTGGACAATCCTTCTTCATATGACCCTCTGTCTTACATTTCCAACACACTAACTTTTTCTTGAACTTTCTCTTAGATTTTGATCTCCCTCTTTGCTTCGACTCCCTGCTTAAACTTCTACCTCTTTCTTTTCTTCTGTCATTATCAACAGACAAGGCAGTACTTGTAGAAACTGTGCTCTCACCCATGCTCTTTTTCATCAATTCATCATTCATAATTGTACTCACAACATCATCAAATTTAAGAGCAGTATTGGAAGAATTGCTGATGACCATAATAACATTACTCCAACATCCGGTAACGAACACATAAACATCAAAGCTTTAATGTCATCAGCAAAGACAAAATTTAAGGATTCAAGTTGTGCCCATAGTGTGTTAAATTCGTTCAAATGATTAACAACTGAACTATCAGAAGGTATCCTCAAGTTGAACAATTTTTTCATTAGAAACAGTCTATTTGAAGCAGACGGCTTCTCATTAAAATTTAACCAACGCTGACATCAAACCTGAAGTGGTCTTCTCCTTGGAGACATTGAACACAACCTGTTTTGTCAGGCACAATCGAATCTGCGCCAAAGCCCTCCTGTCCAACAATTCACACTCCTCATCTGTCATCTTTTCTGGTTTTTCTCCAAACAGTGGTTGATATAAATTCTTTTGATATAAATAATCTTCTATCTGCAATTTTCACCATTGGAAATCTGTCCCATCAAAATTTTCAATTTTTTCCTTCCTATCTTCCGCCATAACTCCTACTCAAAATCAACACCAATCTGAGTGAAATCTGATACCAATTGTTAGCAAAAGATAGCAGAATAATACTAATGCAATAACCAGTGGAATCAAATAGTTAACCGAAGAGAAAAATAGCAGAGACAGAGAACACGCAGATTTAACGTGGTTCGGCAATATGCCTACGTCCACGGGGACACGATCGAAAAACTTTCACTATATCAAAAGAGAATTACAACTTTCTAGTTCTCAACCACAAGAGAAATCACAAAGAAATCACACAAGATTTTGAGATCAAAACTCTAATCTCTTATTGCAGTGATTTACCTCTTTGCATCGGCCACTGAAAAAATCCTGAAGGAAGCCGCCACCTTCTCTTTATTTTCGGCCAAGAAGTTGCAGCTGCCTTCTTTGATTGCTTCAAGCCGCACCCACCACAAGGAAGAGCAGCAACTATTACTTAAGGCTGCACCCAGAAAACCTAGCCGCCACCGCAAAATAATCTTTTGCATCGGCCCAAGATTAATTAGCAACCCTTGTTAATTAATTACCTCTTGACCAAAAAATTGCAGCACCCTGTCTTTATTTCTGCGGCCAAAAAAAAACCAGCAGTAGCCGCAATTTTCCCTTTTCTTTTCGGCTCAAGTAAACCCTAGCACCACAACCCCATATTTATATTATATCATAAAGGGTTTGTGCCGGTTTTGGACCTGTTTTGGTGTACCGAAACCCGCTGCGGCAATGAGCTCCATTAACAACACTCTTTACGTGTTGAGTAGGTATGTCATGTGCCTTGGGTTGGCAAAATTTTGAGAAAAGAAGAGAAAAGAGTAATTTATAATTCAAGCCAAAGTGGCCAACAAGCGGATCATCTACTGAGCAGAGATCCGAGTTTAGAGCCAAGAAAGGCTAAAATGCGACCCTCACAAAGTCGCATTACTTATCCTCCGCAACCAAAATGCAAATCCTAATCTAGAGAAACTCACGTATTAGGCTAAATAAAGGCTGACAAATGTGGATCCCTCAAGGTCACTGTTTGCCATGAAATTGAAATTCTTTATTGAAAACTTCTCAATAAAAGGATTACAATTGGAACGGTTGCCTGTTTATAGAAAATGAGGAAAATCTAGCTTCCTCTTGGTTTAAAGCTGGGTTCTGTTAGAACCGTAGAGGACGATCATGCTCTCCGTTGACACTCCGAACAAATTCTTCAGTTGGAACATGCAAAACTCTTGGATGTAATGGCTTTAGATTTTAGCACAAGTGCTCAAATAGAGATGATTAACTGAGTCATCAGCATGTATGTCACCCTTTTTTCAGCTCAGTCTTTGGCTATTTATAGAGATTTGGAGACATTTGAATTTGTGTAATGGTCCAATTAATAACATCCATAATTGAGGATTAATTCTCTATCATCTTAATCCATTGGACTTATATTAAATCTCCAGGATTTGTAACTAATATCTTAATCCTTTAGATTTGTAACTGAAATGCAGATCTCAGCCTTTAAATCTGCACTTTAGCTTCTAATGGCTCGCTTGGTATGCTCATACCCACATTTGGGTATCAATGAAGATGGTCTTTGCTTCTTGAGGCTCGGGAGTGTAAAAGCGACCCTCTACGGTCCGCATTTTAGCTATACATAGCTCTAAATGAACTTAGAAGAAAAGGTCAAACGCGGATCTCTCTACGGTAGATGATTCGCATTTTGGTATAAATAAAGATACTTTTTATCTTTTCGAGATTTTAAACTGAAAAAGCGATCCTCTAGGTCCCGCATTTTAATTATATTGAGTTCTAATTTTGAGCTCACAAGATAGCTAAAAATGTGGATCTCTCCTTGATTTGATGATCCACGTGTTAGTTTTTTAGCTGGGCCTACGTTTGTATTGAAATAGGGTTATCTATGGTTTTTCTTTTATAAGTTTTTGTGGGCCATAACACGAATTTGTATTTGAGTTGCAGATTAGATTCGTGTTTGTATTGAACGTGAACTTAAGGGTCTGCGCTGATCTCTCTGAACGAGGATCCATGTTTGCGTATAAAAAGAGATAACCTTACATTTTTAAGGATATGGAGACAATACACGACTCTGAGAGGTTCACATTTGTTAGTCATTACTTAGCCTAATATGCGGGTTACTCTGGATGAGGATTCATGCTTTGGCTATAGAAAATGAATAACCCGACTTCGGTGAGGGTCACCTTTTAACCTTTCGCGGATCTCTCTTTGGCAGATGATCAATGATGTGAAATATCTATTGAAAGCACACAGTGTCAGTGTAGTGATGTATAGGTCGTTCCCATAGGGAACTAAGGTGTTTTGTTATTCTTACTAATTCTTTAGTCCTAGCGGATTAACTACGGATTTTAAGTTGGATTTGAGTTATACTAATTAGACTAGGATATAGAATCTACTAGTTTCCAACAATGTATTACTTCTATTATCTTCTTTCTATAAAAAAAAATGATCTTTTAGTTTTAATATCTACTTAAACTGTTCTAAGCATGTGTTATCAAGTGGTGTGGAAGTATAACGCATCAAACATACAACTGAAAATAAACTAAATCATTAGATAAGTCTATAATAAAGATGAAAAGTAACAACCCCAAACCCTAACTAAGTATAGGCTATTAAGAAATCTAATTCAAGTATAATCTATCAAAGCATTAATCTACAAGTTGTTATATTTTAATTTTTTCATTGAAAAATCTTATCTTTATTATTTTATTTAGGAAGAAAACACTAGAGAGCAACTATATGGTGGACTCCTAACTTCATCTACATTCTAGAGCTAAGCTAAATTAGCTATTCATATTTCTAATTAGCAAAATCATATTTTTATTCATGAAAGCAATAAAAACTAATCTAGAAAGTAAGATTAATCTAATTTAGAAAGTAATTAGAAAAAGATTACCTAAGAAATAATGATGAGTAGAAAAAAGTACCTTCGGAGTCGGTATGGTAGCCGTCACTCCTTCAGTAAACCCAAACCCTAATTTTGTTAATTACTTTTCGAGTACAAAATAACATGATCAAATCCTATTTTATAAGGATACGGCCAATATATAGATTTCGGAGAACCAAACCCTAATATGATTATAAGTGAGTAACTAAAAAATTACGTCGATGACCCCGTAAAAATTCCATCCATATTGGGGCCCATTGGGCCACCAATTGGCAGCAAATGCTGCCAAATAGCGGCAAAACTTGATCTTCTGGGCTTCAATTTTCTTCGGCATGAATTTTTTATTCTTTTCCTTTGATTGGATTGACTATATTGATTTCTGACTCTTTGCAGTATTATAGTCTTGTAACTTTGTTCACTTTTAACTATTTTTTGAACTTAGTTTCCTAATTCGGCACTGAGTGTATGCCATCTCCTTGTAGGAATATGTTTACCTGAAAACACACTAAAAATAACTAAGTAGTATTATTTAAACAAAAAAAATAGATAATATGGAGACTATAAATATGCAACATATGGCATTTATCACACCCCCACACCTATCTTTTGCTAGTTCTCGAGCAAAACCTAGACCCAAAAAGAAAAAGAAAAATTCTAACTCACTTTAGCACGAATCACAATTGCACTTAGCATATGCAACAAAACCGTTAAACCCCTGGTTACTCTAGTGGACGAGTTGTGTCTCGTGAGGGTTTGCGGTGAATACACCTACAAAATTCGTGAAAAAAATAGATTAAGAAATAAAGAAAAGAAATATAAGGATAACAAAAAATCAAGAAAAATAAAAATTTTATACAAAAGAAAGAAAATATTTTTTTTTGATATTTTCTTCAATTAATCTTACTAATATACCAATTCAAGAATACATTTAGATTATCAGTTTTCAAGTCAAGTATCATATCAAATACACATATCATTTTAATCAAAAATTTAAATCTTATCTTTCAATACCAACTAATAAATAATTCATTGGCTCCTATACACTACGTGCACGTGTGATAGTCTATTTCGGCCTCAGACTCTAACTCTAACTCATGATTCATCTCCTCTCTCCCTCTAAATAATTTTTTTTTGCAAATATTTCACCTTTTATACAAATATTCATGCTTGCTTAGGTGCAAAGTACTCGATTACTCAGATCTTTTTTTTTCATTTTTTTCTTGTTTAGAGAGAAAAGACTACTCAATCGTTATTATTTTTGTTCTTAACCTAATAAATTATTGTGAAGTGAGAACTAAATGTATACTTACCTCAAAACTACTATTAGCGTTATTTATTTTTTGGACTTTAATCTTTTTCATAAAATTCTTAGTATATCATCCAATCTACTCTCCTATCAAATTTCAAATCTAAATTTATTCTTTTATTTGTAATTATTGATTTATTAATTTTTTTTTGTATTTTTTAATTTTTTATAGATTTTTTAAACTTGTTTTAGATTATTTTTTTACCCTAAAAACTACCCAAAGTGTAAAATAAAAAAATTCAAAAATCTAAAAATAAAATAAAAATTCAAAAATAAAAAATAAAACTCCAAGAAAAACATGAAGAAAAATCTCCTAACCCACTCCCCCACACCTAAACTCGTGTATGCCTTCATACACGAACTAAGGGTAGTAAAATAAATATGAAAACTATTGTACAAATATTATACAAATAATGAGAGTCGTGAAAAGTTATGATCTTAATATCGTCACCCTATTAACGCATGGAAAGCGGTTATGACCTCTCGATCGTTTTCCACTTTCATAGAATGTGCGTTTTAAACGTGAAGTGGGTGCAATACTGTATCTCATCATCCTCGTAAAAGTCACGAAATTATCTATCTATTTATTATACGCCCTCGCTTTTTCTTTGTCCATATGTAAGCATTAATAATTGGGTTAAAGTATTCTTCCTTATAAATCTGTCAATCATCGTTAGTAACAAGCACATATGTAGAAATATCGTGAGATGAGAAGAGTGCAATATGATCAAGTGAATGTGGTAGTGACCCTTCTAACTCACGAAGTAAAGTGAGCTCCTCTGCAAACAAATCCTCAAAAGTTTGATCATAAATAAATGGCATACTTGCGCAAGTATCATCATACGTTGAATCAGTATATGCCAATTCATCTAATAATATGAGCTCATCTTCGAAAATTTACTCAAATGAGGGTTCCTCATTTGCACATGAGGTAGTATGAGAGTACAAACTATGAACCATATTTAGCTCAATGAGGGAGCTCGTTGTGTGCTCATCCTTATTGAATATGTTCAATGCCACAATCATATTCCCAAATGATAGCTTCATGAGGCCACTCCTGCAATCAATTAATGTATTTGATATTGTATGGAATGGTCTGCTTAAGATAACGGGAATTTGATTTTATGGATTGGAAATCAGCTCAGTTTCTAAGACAATAAAGTCTACAGGAAAGATAAACTCGCCGACCTTAATGAGCACATCTTCAACCATACCAAGTGGTCTATTGATTGAATGATTAGCTAGCTGTAATATGACCTTGGTAGGTTAAAGTTTTTCTAATCCCAGTTGCTGATAAACAGTACAAGAAAGTAAGTTGACACTTGCCCCTAGATCGAGCAATGCCCTATCAAATGTAGTATTCCTAATGGTGCATGCAATTGTGGGAGAACCTGGATCTTTATATTTGATAGGTAAGGAGTTAGAGAGGATATGTGATATATTTGCAGAAAGAAAAACTTTCTCAGGAATGTTTCTTTCTCGTTTCTTAGTAAATAAATTCTTGAGAAAATTGGCATAAGTAGGAACCTGTTGTATAATATCAAGGAGTGGAATATTAACCTTCACATGCTGAAATGTTTCAAGAATTTTTTATACTTGTGGTGAAGGCTTCCTAAGCCAATGGGATATGGTGATTTTGGCTTAGGAGCAGGTTCTTTCAAATGGGCATGTGATGGTAATGGAGGTGATGGAGATGTATGTGGAGAAAAAGATGGTGTAGCCTACAGTATAGTAGGAGTGACATCAGAGAGCATGACTATATTATTGTCCACTTGCTTGCCAAATTTGAGCGTGTGAATGGCATTGCATTGGTGAACATGGATGAAACAGACTAAGATGAGTTAGACTTGGGGTTCCTTATTGGTTGGCTCGGAAAGGTATCCGGCCCCCACTCACTCAGCTGTGTGGCTAACTGTCCAACCTGCTACTCTATATTCTTGATCGACTGAGAACTTGTAAGAAGTTATTGGTCAGTCCGTTGTATAAAGTCAGTAGACAATTTCATTAAACTTTGCATTTGTGTGTCTAAATTAGATGTCATCTTGAAAAGATTTTTCACATCCTTTTCAATTGTCGTTAGCCGTCTATCACAATCATTGTTAGACCCCTGCTATGAATATGATTGATTATGCGCAAGTGATCTATTCTGCTTGTTCCCTTGAATTGAAGTATTTGGGTGTTGATAAGCACCCATATTTGGTCTTGAAAACTGAGCATTGGCTGGAGGTTGCATGTTAGAGTTCGGAGCTCCCTGATATTGTCCTTGACCCCATAAGTGATTTGGGTGATTCCTCTAGCTAGGATTGTATGCAGGAGCGTAAAGATTGTTCATGGGTGTTTGATACAAGGCGTTAGTCTGCTCAAGTGTGGGACCCATAAGATTCACTAACAGTGGACACTCCTCCATAACGTGATTTGGAGTTTCGCAATTAAAGCATGTGAGACTTTGTATTTGATTCACTTGACCCACTGATGGAGTACTAGGAGTCTCCAATGTCTCAATTCTTCACATAAGGGCTGCAATCTTAGCCTCACCAGCTATCGAGTTGTCGATGCTATGAATCCCACCCTTGTGTGTAGAAGTTGATGTGTTGGGTTTCTCAGCGGGACTCTCTCACTGCACAGTTTTCCATGATAGGTCCTCAAGGAAGTCCCACGCTTCATCCTCATTCTTTCTCATGAACTCTCCCTGACACATGGACTCAAGAAGAGTTTTGGATGTGTAATTGAGTCCTTCGTACATAATTTGACACAACCGCCACTTTTCTATCGCATAGTGGGGGCATTGAGCTAATAAATCTTTGAATCGTTCTAAGTATTTCCAGAAGGATTCTCCCGGTACTTGACGGAATTGGTTAATTTGATTTTGAATTTTTTCAGTCTTTTGTAAGAAAAACTGTAACAAATTCATTCCAAGTAGTGATTGAATCAGTAGGCATACTGTATAACTACTTCTTGGCGTTATCTTTGAGAGCGAATGGAATGAAGCAGAGTTTAATTACATTATTCGACAAGTGCTGCAGTTTAATCATCATGCACACTTCCTGAAATTCACTGATAAAGAGATGCATCCTCAGAATCAGAACCAGTGAATTTAGAAAGTATGCTAATGTACTATAGTTTCAGTTCATAGTGATTACCCACTACGTGTGGGAGTTTGATGCATGATGGTAGTGATGTGCGTTACATCGATCCTGAATGACCGGAATAGATTGGTCCATCTTATCTCCCATGAACAAATCTAATCTTACTAGTCAACAAAATTGATCACGTTTCAAAACAATGGGTTCATTACAGGTCTACTTTTAGTCGACGGTTCCTTCGGCTTCTGTGTAACCTCCACTGCTATTGTAACATTTCTTTTAGTGCGGGAAGATTGAGGAGGAGTCTTCCTTGTCCTCTTCTTGCAGATCTTTGCTCTTCGAGGTGCCAAAGAATGTTTTTAGTTTGCTCACCTTTCTTGATCAAGTCTCTCCATAATTTGGATTCCACTGAACCCATTTTGACCAACACATCGGTCAACAAATTATGTCTACAAGTTTCTATAAGAGTTTCCTACGTCATATCATGTGTGTTAGCAAAAATAGCAGAATAATACTAATGCAACAACCAGCGGAATCAAATAATTAATCGAAGAGAAAAATAGCAGAGACAGAGAACATGCAGTTTAACGTGATTCGGCAATATGCCTACGTCCACGGGGACACGATCAAAAAATTTCCACTGTTTCAAAAGAGGATTACAACTTTTTAGTTCTCAACTATAAGAGATTTGGCAAAAAAATCACACAAGATACAAGATCAAACTCTCACCTTGTAAAAGGAATACGATGATCTTACTTATGCTTTAGCTGCCACCTTTTTCTTTTGTTTCAACCGCCGAAGAAACCACCAAAAGGAAGCACCTTTCTATTTCTTTTGGCCCCACAAAATAGTCGTGGCAACAGCCTCTCTTTGCTTCGCTTCAGCCGCAACTCGGAGAATTAACCAAAGGAAGCCACACTATTTCTTTATTTGGCCGAATCTCTTCACCGCAAAAGAATAACAGTCATTTATTTTCCTTTGTTTTTGGCCAAAGCTTCTCAGCCACAAGAAATTGCAACAGCCGCAATTTCTTTGATTATTTCTTCCCTTCAACCGCAATGGAGAAAATCAATAGCAAAGCTCGTCCAATCCAAACCCAAGCACACACCCCCATATATATATATATATATATATATATATATATATATATATATATATATATATCATAATGGGTTTGGGTTTGTTTTGGACTCGTTTCAGCAGACCAAAACCCGCTGCGGCAATAGGCTCCATTAGCAACAATCTCCCACTTGGAGACCTTGCAAAAAATTGCAATCTCTATACATGATAATTCTAGTGTCCAAAGCTTTTACCTTGATCATTTAGAGTCCCAATTTCAGCATTCAACACAAATGCACCAAAGTTGAGCAATAGCTCAATTTTTTCCCATCAACCAACTTTGCCAACATATCTTTAGGAGTTTTACTGCCCTCAGTCTTCTCCAACTTCAATTGGCCATCCTCCAACAAAGATCTAATGAAGTGATATCTCAAGTGAATATGTTTAGTATGTGAATGATACGCTGAGTTTTTAGCAAGATGAATTGCACTTTGACTATCACTGAATAACCTGTAATCCACTCTATCAAAACCCAACTCACTCATCAATCACTGCAACCAAATAAACTCCTTACTTTCTTCTACAGCTGCAACATACTCAACTTCTGTCGAAGAAAAAGCAACAATTAATTGTAATCTTGAAATCTAATTTATAGTTGTCCCTCCTATAGTAAAGACATAACATGTGATGCTCCTGCCATTGTCTCTATCACCCGCACGGTCCGAATCCACAAAACCTTGCACATTAATGTTATCACTCCCAAAACATAAACAATACTTTGAAGTACTTTTCAAATACCTGAAAATCCACTTCACTACTTGCCAATATTCCTTTTCAGGGTTCTTCATGAATCTACTCACTACTCCCACTGTATGTGCAATATCTGGTCTTGTACTCACCATTGCATACATGAGACTCCCAACAGCCGATAAATAAGGCACATTCTCCATATGTCTCATATCCTCATATGTTTTAGCACCTTACTCTTTTGACAGTCTAAACTGACCACCAAAAACTGTAGTTATCGGTTTTACATTATCCATGTTGAATCTCTCCAACACCTTCTTGATGTACCCCTCCTGAGATAACCACAATTTCTTATTTTTCTTATCTCGGGTAATTTGCATTCTAAGAAGTTGTTTAGCCTCACCCATGTCTTTCATAGAGAATCTCCATGCCAACTTCCTCTTCAGATTATTGATTTTCTTCATGCATGTACCTCCCATAAGTATCTCATCTACATACAAAGTAAGTATAATAAAGTTACCATCCTTAAATTTTTGTAGATATACACAATGATCTGAATTGTATCTGACAAAATCCGAATCCAACATAAACTTGTTGAACTTCAAGTACCATTTCCTCGACGCTTGTTTCAACCCATACAAGCTCCTACGATGCTCTTACTTGTGCTTCAGCTGCCACCTTTTTCTTTTGTTTCAACCACCAAAAAAACCACCAAAAGGAAGCACCTTTCTATTTCTTACGGCCCCACAAAATAGTTGCGACAACAGCCTCTCTTTGCTTCGCTTCAGCCGCAACTCAGAGAATTAACCAAAGGAAGCCACACTATTTCTTTATTTGGTCGAATCTCTTAACCCCAAAAGAATAGCAGCCCTTTATTTTCCTTTGTTTTTTGCCAAAGCTTCTCAGCCACAAGAAATTGCAACAGCCGCAATTTCTTTGATTATTTCTTCCCTTCAACCACAATGGAGAAAATCAATAGCAAAGCTCGTCCAATCCAAACCCTAGCACACACCCCCATATATATATATATATATCATAATGGGTTTGGCCCAGTTTGGGACCCATTTCAGCGGACCGAAACCCGTTGCGGCAACTTCAAAGTGGAATGCATAGCAAAGGAACAAACGTAAAATATAGTCTCACATCGGTTGGAGTGTTGCTAGAACCCAGCCTTAAATAAAGAGGAAAAACTATCTTCCTCATCTTCTGTAAATGAAAAACTGTCCGATTGTAACCCTTTTATTGAAAATACTTCGATATAAAGAGCGTGCAACTTTCATGGCGAACAGAAGATTGGCGACTCCGCTGGGGACTACCATCACCTCCAGTGACTTGGTGGTGGCTCAATCTGACAACATTCCAGTTGGCAGTATGGTCGACTCACTCACCATTTCCGTCGACCAGCAAAGGAATGAAAAATTTCTTTCTTCAGGCTCCAAGAGCCCTACTTTCCTAAGGGGATACCATAAAATATCTAAGGGGTCAATTCCCAAGGAGATGGCAATAGTCCGGTTGAGGGAATCAACGAACCAAGATAGTCCGAAATCCCATTCCTTAACAACGGGCTCTCTGCCAGTTCCGATAAAGACTCTTGATCTCTCAAGCAAAGTGGACCAAGGTCCTCGCTTCAACAAGGGGAAGTGACCACCACCCGCTCCGCAAAGCTGTCATGCGGAGAATGAGGTTTCTCTCACTCGTATAATGAGGAGAAACCTGAGGAGAAGCAAAGTTCGTGCCCTTCACAGGAACGCGCAACAAAAGAAAACTGCCAACTCATCTCAGCAGAAACCTCCGATCCAAATATTGAAGCCTAAGGGCGAGGTTGGTCAAGATGCAGAGGGATTCACTCACGTTTCCTACAGGAAGCGGAATAACCCGTCAAAGTTGTATATGATCAACGCGGAGCATACATTCGCATTCCAAGGGGAAAATATGAAGGAGCTTGCGAATCTCAAATTCGTAGAAGGTGCATGCCTATCTGCGAGGCTGAAACTCCACCGTCCCTGAAGTTATCTCTCACGAATGAGCCCATTGCAAGGGACTCCAGTGCAAGAGATCTTAGGGAACTTCTAAACAGAAGAAGAGAAGAATCCCATGTATCTCAATGCCACTGTGAACGACTGATCAATGCAGTATTGTCTCACTGTCATTGTTCAACTCATGCCCGATCCTCAGTATTTTGTCGATTGTCGCCTCTGTCAAAATCGGCAAAAAGGAGACGACGTGGGCTCGAGTTTTCTGAGCCGGAATATCCCGTGATGACCTCCAACATGATAAGTGTTGGAGAAAAGAAGAAGAAAAAGAAGCCGAAGAAAATCTCCGAAGAAGAAGCTTCTGACCCAGAGCTCTCTTCGAGTTTGAAAGACCCATCCAACGAAGAACGAGGAGTTTTTCGGCACACTCGACTCAAAAGTGAGGTGACGATACCTATGAATTATAGACAGATGGTGGGGATCTCATCTGATGAAGAAGATATAGCCAAGTCTGTTATGACTGAATCACAGACGTCTGACTCATTCTTAGAAGACTCTGCCTCTGTATATATGACGCAGAACAATGTCCCAGAAAAGTTCATGCGGAGAATGGAGGAGCAAGATAGGCATATCCAGCAGCAGTAGAACGCCATCAGTGAGCTTAAAGATATGCTACATGTTCTGATGGAGTTAGAAAAAACTAAACTGAAGAATACAGGAAAGAAGACCGAAGAAGAAGGTCTTGGTCCTCATGACAATCTAGAAGAAGAAGAACGTCATAACGATGATGACAACCGCTCCATGCACCGGGAGAGAAATGCAAATGTTGTCTGGATGGAGAGCTTCCAGAACCAACTGAACGCCCTCATGCATAAGAGCGACCTACAAGAACTGGGTATAGTAAGGCCATATCTTATGGAGTGGGAAACGATGCCGTTCCCAGAAAACTACAAACCGTCGAAACTTAAATCTTTTGATGGTAGAGGATCGCCGAACCAGCACCTCTACTATTTTAAGTCGCAGATAGGGCATTTATCCATAAATGACCCTATTATTACAAGAATATTTGTTAGTACCTTAATCGGGCTAACTTTTGAATGGTTCCAGAGATTAGAACCGGGAACCATCAATTCCTGGAGCGACATGGAGAAAGCCTTTCTCACTAGATTCTACGAAGATGATATGGAGGTGTCAATGCCGGCGCTTCTAGCCGCTAAACAAAAGAAAGGAGAGTCAGCCCGGGACTTCATCAAAAGATTTCAAAACGATTCTCTCAGATGTCCACATGGGATGCCAGAAAAGACCCTATTAGAAACCTGTCGATATAATTTATCGACCAAGGTTCTAGTCAGGATGGGGGCGGTGAAGTCCTCAACTTGGAAGGATCTCGCCCTACAAGCTGAAGAAGCTGAAGAAGTTGCGCAAAGGCTTGAAGAAGAAGGAGGCGAGGAGAAATCAAAGCGAAGTGGTGATAACAGCTGTAAGTCCCGACCCCAAGGGTATAAGGGAAAGGAAACAATGGTCACTGATGCGCCACAACCTACGAAGGCTCCTCCGAAACTTCATCCTTAGGCGCGAGTGCTACAAAAGCAATACTCCTTTAAGGATGAACACATGAAGACTATCTTCAACCTCCTCATGAGTAAGAAGATGCTGAAGTTGCCAGAGTCTAAACGTCCAGAGGAAGCTGGGAAGTTAATGATCCTAACTACTATGTCTACCATAGGATCATTAACCACCCGACCCAAAACTGCTACATCTGTAAAGACAAAATTCAAGCCTTAGTGGATGCTAATGTCATTAAGCTTCAAGAGCACCAATAAAAGGTGACTGCGAACATGGTGACTGTCAAGTTCGGCAAAGCACCCAACTGGATAGAGTCAACAGTTCAAGACGGAGTGCAGCCCATCCCTAAAGGCACGATGCAAGTCGTAAATTTTGATCCACACCAATAGCAAAAGAAAGGACTATTCTCCTTTGAAACTGATAGGGGGAGATACTATGGGTACATCATGATCTCCTAAATGATGAACAATGGAGTTCCAGTTCATCTAGGAAGAAGTAAAGAGAGAGAGTCTTCACCTCTAATGTCATTTTCGTAATTCCCGAAGACAATGAGATCATTCCTGCTTTGACCGATTCGGAAGAAGAAATCAGAAATTCTTTGGTAGCCGTGCAGATCCTCCTCCCGCAGGGACCCGGTCAGAAAAAAATTACTTGACGAACTACAGCCAAACAACGGGTTCTCAACCATCTCCAGAGAAAGTCAAGGAAAAGGAGCTGAAGTTTGATAAAGCTCTAAAGAAGAAAGGAAAAGAACTTGCGGGAGACTCGCGAAAGTCATTCCCGTTTGACATCCTAACGCAGTTGGCCAATATCCCTGCATGGATAACCTCGTATGAGCTCCTAAATCTCTCCAAATCTACTAGGGAAGCTTTAAGAGAGGCTCTGCAAGATTCGGAAGTGTTCTTGGCGCAAATACCAGAGACGATCGAAGAAGGAGAGTCTCTTTGCGTGACATGCCACCAAATTTCTGGTAAAAACATCCCTTGCGTCACTTTCTCTCCGAAAGATATGCAAGTCAGAAATAATAAGCATCATCGCCCTTTGTATTACAAAGGATACATAGAGTCTACGGAGATTGATCGTATTCAAGTTGATCCAGGCTCGGCTTTGAGCATCATGCCGCGAAGGATGCTACGATATTTTTGAGTGCCGATGAGCAGGTTAGCTGCAACCAACACTACTATCTTCGGGTTCAATGCTAACGGTAGTAGACCCCTGGGTAAAATAAAACTCAAGTGTCAAATCAGTGACCTGAAGACGGAAGTCACGTGTTACGTGATAGATGCAGACACATCATACAATCTGCTATTGAGAAGACCCTGGATCCATAGCAATCTAACCGTGCCCTCCACGTTACACCAATGCATGAAGTATGTCGACGAAGACACGAACGTGAAGACGCTCGTTGCGGAAAAACAACCTTTCAAAGGAGTTGAAAACTACTTTACTGACGCGTTGTTGTATCAAGATGCGTTTGGCGTCGCAGATCGGCCCGTTCAAGATGACTCTGATAGTGGCGAAGAGGCTGATACAGAATCAGGATCCGAAGATTCGGAATATGAGGATGTAATCTGGGATAGTGAGCCCATTGTGATAAGACTCGAAGGCCTTGATGTAAACAACGCCGTTCACTCTGATGGTGAATGGGTGATAAATGAAAATCTGGAATTTGCTTATGCTTCTGGTGTTGACTCTGAGCCCTCAAGCACTAGCACATATGCATTTAGCGACTGTGTGAATGAGATATATTCTCTGACTTCTTTCCAAGCACCCATCTGATCATCCTTATATGAATTAAGTGATGACGTTGAAAGTGCTGACCAAGTTATTTTTGAGGTCCCTCCCAAAAAAGGAACCCAAAAGGCCATAATATTTGGAAAAGCAAGTCACAGGAACAAAGAGAAATGTTCAGATTCTGAGGAAGAATAGGGAAAACCCGAGTTCTTCCATTACAATGAAAATTTCCGTGGAATAATGAAGAAAATGAGATACAATCTGGCCGAAGGCAGGGTGTTGAATTTCGAAAAATGAAGGAAGACAATCCTTCAATCTTTTGTCCCCGAAGGGAAGACGCCAGACTATTATCAGAAAACCGGCAGGGGATTGGGATGCGTCACCACTTCCGAAGCCTCCTCAAGCGACAAGGCTGAGGAAAGACAGTACGATCATTCGTCAGAATCATCACGCTGGGATTCAGATGTCAGCACAGGTGTGATTTTCCACGAGGTATCCGCGAACATGACTTCCGCGATCCACGAAGACGAAGATTTGAAGGAAACCTCACCAGAAAGAGACGATCCTTGGGACAAGCATCTTAATATGAAGTGGGAGATTCAGTTTGAACAACGGGAGCCCCCAACTGAAGATAAAATGGTCCAAATCAATATGGGAGATGAAAAGAATCCCAAACCCATATTTATAAGTGAGAACCTATCCTCGGAAGAAAGGAAAGAATTGATATCCCTCATCCGCGAATACATATTGATATCCCTCATCAGCGAATACATCGATATTTTCGCTTGGAGTTATGAGGAAATGCCAGGGTTGGATCCTAGCGTGGCGGTTCACAAATTGAAGATCCGACCAGAAGCTAAGCCAGTAAAGCAGCAACAAAGAAGATTCCGCCCAAAGATCATGGAAGCTATAGAAGCTGAAATCAAAAAGTTGATCGCGTCAGGCTTTATTCGCGAGGAACAGCACACTGATTGGGTCGCAAATATAGTTCTCGTGACCAAGAAAAATGGAAAAATCCGAGTCTGTATAGACTTTAGGGATTTGAATGAGGCTTGCCCCAAAGACGAATTCCCGTTACCCATCACTGATATCATGATAGATAATACTTGTGGGTATGAGCACATGATGTTCATGGATGGATTCTCGGGATATAATCAAATAAAGATGTATCCCGATGACGAGAAGCATACGTCCTTCAGGACACCACTTGGAGTATACTACTATACAGTCATGCCCTTTGGCCTAAATAATGCAGGTGCTACGTATCAACGCACCATGCATGCAATTTTTCAGAAGCACCTTCGGAAAATAGTGGAGTGCTACGTAGATTACCTAGCAATTAAAAGTAGAAATAAAGAAGATCACTTGAAAGATTTGAAGACAGTGTTTGACCTCATGAGGAAGCACCAGCTCAAGATGAATCCAGCTAAGTCTTTCCTGGGGGTCTCTAGTGGGAAGTTCCTCGGTTTTGTCGTAACTTCGAAAGGAATACATTTTGATCCATATAAACTCAAAGCTATTCAAGACATTCCACCTCCCCATAACCTCAAAGAGTTAAGAGAGTTACAAGGCAGGCTGGAGTACATTCGCAGATTTATATCAAATTTATCTGGTAAATATCAACCTTTCACCAGATTGATGAGGAAAGGAGTGTCGTTCATCTGGGATGACGCATGCCAAAAGGCTTTTGAAGAGATCAAACAATATCTCACGAAGCCACTAGTGCTCAGGTCCCCGGTTTCGGGAAAGCCCTTCCAGTTATATGTAAGGGCTATGGACCACTCATTGGGCACTTTGCTAGTACAGAAGAATGAGTCAGGCCACGAGCAAGCCATTTACTATCTCAGCAGAATGATGATCGGGGCGGAACACCGGTATAATCCCGTAGAAAAAAAATGTCTAGCACTGGTGTTCGCAATACAGAAAATGCGGCACTACTTAGTTAGACAAACTATCCACGTTGTGTCGAGAATTAACCCTTTGAGAATATTAATGACTAAACCCGGGTCATTAAATTCAAGACTATCCAATTGGGCTATCTTACTATCACAATATGATATGCATTTTATCCCACAGATGTCTATCAAAGGATAGGCTGTGGCCGACTTCTTGGCCGAACATCCAGTTCCGGTATCCTCCAGGTTATATGAACAAATCCCAGGAGAGTTGGAGGAACATGATTTAATTCCAGAAAAGGATGGTTCGAGAAGGTCTTCCGAATCGAATACAGTTTCGAAAGGTGTATGGCAACTTTTCTTTGATGGTGCCTCCCGAATGGGATCCAAAGGAAAGACGACAGTAGGGGTGGGATTTGTTCTCGTCTCTCCTCGCAACCACATCATTACTCAAGCTTACTCATTGACAAGATTGTGCTCCAACAACGTCGTGGAATACAACGCCCTCCTAATCGGCTTAAGGATAGCCAAAAAACTGGAGGTCAAATATTTGGAGGCGTATAGAGACTCTCAACTCGTTGTAAACCAAATAAAAGGGGAGTAGGAAGTCAAACATGAAGACCACTTGCCGTATTATCATGCGGTGATCAGGGTCGCTAACGGTTTCACTGGTTTTTTATATCAGCCACATAAAGCGCCACCTCAATAGTTATGCGGATTCGCTAGCTTCCTTGGCTGCTACATTAGCCTTGCCCAAGCATGCTAAGAGGCAAATTATAGTAAGCAGCAAGGAGTTGTTCTGTTCAAAGGATGAGCTCAAAGAAGAAGCGAAAAAGCCACAAGAAAACGAAGCTGACGCTTGCACATCTAGCCTTGAGCCAAGGGATTGGCATTTTCCTTATATAGACTATGTCCTTTACGGGATATTACCTGAAAGTTCAAAAAAAGCCAAAGCCATTCAGAGAAGGGCCATCCGGTTTTACTACAATGCGAAACTCCAGACGTTGTATAAAAAATCCTACGACGGAGTTTTACTTCGCTGTCTTTCCAACCGCGAAGCTCAAAAAGTACTCGAAGAAGCTCACGCTGGCTTCTGCGGAGCACATCAGGCAGGACCGAAACTCTGGAATAGAATCCGAAGGATGGGTTATTATTGGCCTAAGATGATGATAGAAGCAGTCAACTACGCCAAGAAGTGTAGGGCCTGCCAAATACATGCAGACTTTATACATCAAGCTCCGAAATATCTCCAACCCGCGGGTGCTCCGGCGGGTGCTCCCGCGGGTTGCAACCCGCGGGTGCAACCCGTGGGTGTGCCCACTTAGCAAATTTAGTTTTTTTTTTTTTTTTTTTTTTTTTTTTTTGGTATCTACGCCCCCAGCTACAAAAAAAATTATTTATATCACTCAATTAGCCATTCCAATGGCTATTGAGAATAGCAGAAGCATGATATTTATCATCGTCAATAGTTTTGGCACCCCCAGCAGAATCCGGCTGCTAGCCAATGAGAATTATTTTATCACAACTGTGGTTCGGAGCGTACCCAAGGGGCCAACTTGTAAGTGCGGGCTGCCCGTGCTTGGTATCGATATTGGCTTCCTTACTGGTACAGGGATCGCTCTAGCAGGGAACTCATTAGTTCCTACTACTAAAGTTGCCATATTTGCAGAAACTTTCTTCTGTTCCTCTTTAAGTGTGAGAATCCCGGCTTCTATCAATGCCTGAATTTGGTTCTTAAGAGGATAGCAATCTTTAGTTGGGTGTCCGACATTCCAATGGTACAGGCAATAGTTAGGGTCGTTGGTTTTACTAGCGTCTTCCGATTTTCAATTTTCTGGAAGCTTTAACATACCCTTCCTGAGGAGAAGATTGAATAGAGCACATGTCTGCTCCGTCTTGAATGTAAAAGTTCTACCTTGTCGGGGCCTATTTTGACCTGCACCTCTCGGATTCTGAGGTCTTGGCTTTGGATCTGCAACTGTCGCCATCACAGCCTTCCCTTTATTTTTAGGATTCTGTGGATATGGTCTGTTATTTGTAGAGTTTCTCGTACCACGAGATTTCTCAATCCGGCGAATTATGTTTTTCGCCTGCTCTCCCTGCTTTAACAGGTCTTTCCAATTCTTAGACTCTACAGCTCCCATTTTTATCAGCATGCCAGTCCTGAAGTTATACTTGCAGGTTTCTACCAGGGTTTCTTGGGTCATACCGTATCGACAATACGCGGATTTTTTCCTGAAGCGTTCAATGAAACTTTTGACCATTTCTTCTTCTCCTTGTTTCATCGCAAGGAGGGAATGAACAGATATTTCGGTATCATGCTCAAAGAAACACGCTAAGAACTGCTTCTCAACATCATACCAAGTGTTTATGGTTCCCGGGGGCAACTGCATAAACCATGTAAAGGCAGGCCCTCGTAGGGTGCTCGCAAATACTTTGGTCATTACGGGATCATTTCCCATTAGGTGACCTGCCTGCGATAAAAAGTAATATAAGTGCTGGCTTGGGGACCCTTTCCCATCATATGACTCCAATTTGAGGGGTTTATATTTTTCTGGATAAGGGGCGAAGTCCCACTCAAGCGAATATGGTCTTGAAACTTTTGATTCCTTTAGTTCCTTCTTTTGCATTAACGCATCTAGTTGCTTCTGTAGGTTTTCCATCTTCTCTTCGTGAAGATCATAGAAGGAATATTTGTCATCCTCCTCATGCACCGAATAAGCCTTTTCTTCTTTAGTTTCTTCATTTTCTTAGGCGGCGAGTCTGAAGAAGTTTTAGCCTTATCATCGGCTATCTTCCGGGTATTTTCGACCACTTTTAGAAGTATTAATTTGAGGTCATCAATGGCCTTTTGCTGATCTCGAATCATCTACTCTTGGGCTTCTATCCTCTGGTCAATGTCATCAGACCTGTCCACTGCGTACAACGCTGATTTTCATGGTCGGAAAGATGCACAAGATTGTGGGGAAGCTATAGCTGAATTATCGCTGTCATCATCATAAGAACCTTTTACAAGTTTCCTGTAATTCCGAGGGGCGACGGTAAAATGATGAGGTTTTTCATCGTCTGCATCTAACTCATATTCTTTCTCCATAATTTTTTTGCCCTTGCCGACCATATTTGAGGTCACTGCGTTTAATTTTTTTTCTTTAATTTTATATCTCAGATCATTCTTTCTCCTCTTCGGAGTATCTTGACGAGACTCAGTTATTCTGTTAAATACAGACACTCTCTTTTTGGTACAACAGCGATTATCCAATACAGCAGATATGACTGTTATGAGCTGCTCACAATGACGTATTGAGTGTGGCTGAGCTTGAGTCATATTTCTCATTTTTGTCAAGTAATTTCTGAGATTGGTGACCTCGGATGACGAAGAATCGTGGGGGCCACCTGGTTGTTGAGAGGGTCCAGGGGTCCACTGAATCTTCTTGGAATCATTAGAGTCAAGTCCGGATCCAATAGTGGGATTATCAAACCTGATTTTATATTCAGGTTGATTTATGTGGAGCTGAGAATTAGCTTCGCGTTTTGATACGCGGGGCTGAATAATAGCTTCGCGTTTTTGAACGCTAGCCTCGCGTTTCACGCTGGCTTGGCATCTTTGCAGAAGTTTATCTTCTGGGATATTAGCCTCGCGTGGAGAAAAATTCTTGTATGCTGGCTTACTTTTGCGATTTACGCAGGTGATAATTTCGCGTTTAGCTCGATTTTTGCAATTAACGCAAATTTGCCACTCATCTTCATGATTTACGCGAAGGTGAGGAGTCTCGCGATTAACGCAAGTGTTACTAGCTTCGCGTTTATCGCTAGGCTCAGTTTTAGTCTCGCGTGGAGAATCACACGCTGGCTCTAGGAAAATTTTATCCTCGCAGTTTACGCGAGTGTCAGAAATCTTGCTATTAACACAAGTCTTACTGACTTCGCGTTTATCGCCAGTATTAGCCTCGCGTGGAGAATCACACGCTAGCTCTAGGGAAAGTTTATCCTCGCGTTTAACGCGAGCTTCAGAAATCTTGCGATTAACGCAAGTCTTACTAGCTTCGCGTTTCTCGCTAAGCTTAGTCAGAGTCTCGCGTGGAGAATCACCATCACATGCTGGCTCTAGGGAAAGTTTATCCTTGCGTTTATCGCGAGTGTCAAAAATCTTGCGTTTATCGCAAGTCTCGCTAAGTCCAATAATAGCCTCGCGTGGAGAATCACACGCTGGCTTTAAGGAAGTTTTATCCTCGCGTTTATCGCGAGTGTCAGAAATTTTATGATTAACGCAAATCTTACTGGTTTCGCTTTTATCGCTAAGTCCAGTAATAGCCTTGCGTGGAGAATCACACGCTGGCTTGTTCTTGCGATTAACGCAAGTTGCAGCTTTGCGTTTAACGTGATACTGACTGGTCTTGTGATTAACGCGAGCCAGTTTGCAAGGGACCATAGCCTCGCGTTTTATGAAGTTAGCCTCGCGTTCAAGGCGGGCTTTGAGGGCCTTTCGCCTGGCTCTCCGATTTCTATTTCGGAGTTGGGTTCTAGTCAATCCAGTTCCCATGCTTTCTTCGGCAGTAGAGAGGCCATCCTCTACTAGGATTTTCTGTCCAAACAACGGCTCTATGGTCGCGGTCTCCAAGGATCCCCGTTCATCGGTGGATACCTTTTTACCCGTTCCTCAGGTATTGGAGTGCACGCAACAATAGTGTCGCATTTCATTCAGGTTACCTGATTCAGAGGAGAGATACTCGTCATACTTCTGCTGGTCGATTTCCACGACCAGCATGTCCACGTCGGATCCGATCATCTCGACGTCAGATTGCGCCATGATCTCTTTTTAGGTGAAAGAGATTTCTCCCACTGTGGTCGCCAGTTTGTTCGCAGCAGAAATTCGTTACTTTCCTTCCATTGAATTCAGCTTAGATTACAATGAAAGAGAATAAAAGAAAAAGAACAAACGAGAAGATTTACAATCTATCGCTCTCTTTTACAATGAATCGTGGGATCTATGTGGCGATTGATCTATCGAACTAGCTCCTTTGGACGATCTGACGAAGATGGTCTTCTTACTTTTGATGAAGAATAAGCCGGCCGACTCTTGGATCTTGATCTTCTCTACTCTTTACGAATTCAAGGCTCTATGCGTAACTCGAATTCTCTAAGATGCTTAAAGGATTTTCATAAAAAGATCCCTAGGGCTTCCTCAAAGGTGTATTTATAGCCTTAGGATGATGTGAGAGTTTCTATCTAAATAGAATTTGTACTCAACAAGGATTCCAATCAAATATCTTAGTTTTGATTTAAATATCTTGATTTAGAGTTCTGTTCGGACTTAATTTGGATATTGGATAAGTCCAAATCTCAATCACAATCAATTTGGATTCTGATTGGATTCAATTTGGATATTGGATAAGTTCAAATCTCAATCACAATCAGTTTAGGATTCTTAAGAATTTGCTCACGTGGAGTTAAATACTCTAAATGCGGAACTAAATTTATCATAATGCGGAGCTACGTATTAGCTTCGCGTTTTGCTTAAATGCGAGACTAAAATAGCCAAATGCGGAGCTACGGAGTTAGCTCCGCATTCTGTGTGGAAAATTCCTTTTTACTTAGAAATTTTCACTGCCAACAGTAGCTTGTGGGAATATTGTCTCCAGATTCACCGCTTGTTTTGAGGGGGCTATCTTGGCACCACCAAGCTCCAGTGACTCCTTAGCCACTTCTTACTAGCTCCTTCTATGGTATGCTAAGGCAAGAGTTTCAAACTCCCAAAAACTGAGCTGGCCAGAACATTTCATTGGAAATCTCTCAGGAAACTTACCTCTACAAATATGCCCCCTCCCAATGCACAAAATTCTTGCTTATTTTCAGACTAAATATAAGAAAATGTATTCTTAAACGCCTCTGCAGGTTGGGTTGAGAGAAATTATTTTATATTTTAACACGCCCCCGCAGGTTGAAGGCCCATTTTGGAAAATCTAGGTTTTACGCAGCGGTATAATTTTTTAAAACACGCCCCCGCAGGTTGAAGGCCCATTTTGGAAAATCTGGGCTTTACGCAGCGGTATAATTTTTTTAAAACCCCCAATTAAATGCGCGTCCGGCAGGAATCGAACTTGGATTGCTCTGATACCATATTGAAAGACCCTTCCACTGCACCAAAACTCCGAAGTTATGATGAGGGTTGAGGAAAATTATTTTATATTTTAACAATAACAAAAATACTAACTATCTAGACTACTCTACTATAAGGAAAGAGCAACGTGTTTCTATCCCCTATTCTCTAGTCATTTTCTCATGGATGGCTTGTTAGAAGGCCTTAAAATAGAAATTTCAAACAGAGGCATACTATTTCAAGGTATATACCTCAATGTGCCTCTCGTGGATATAATACACCAAAGGATATATAAAATCCATCAAAAAATTCATTCAGAACAAAGCTAACTGAAAAACTTTCTCATGTTAAGCATTTGTCACAAGAGAAGTGACTTCTCTACTTCTAGAGAATAAAAGCTAACTGACAAACTTCTAGAGGCACGGCTTGATTAACGGGGGAAAACAACCAATCATATCATTCCACATGTCTAAGAGAACAATATCACGAAAGGAAAACAAGTACTAGTCTATTAGCAATTAGATTTTTCTGAGTTATTGAATCCACGAAGCAAAATTTTACACGCAGAAGCGTGCTGAAATGTCCAAGACATTATCAGCTATAAGTAGCCCGGGAACATGGTCTCTAAGTCATACAAAAATGGCACGTCTAGCCCTTGCTCTTCACCTCTTCGTAATCTTTCTAGCCACCATCCAATTCACCAACGCCCAAAACAATCCACAAGACTATGTCGACGCTCACAACGCCGCCCGCAGTGCAGTGGGCGTCGGGCCTGTGCATTGGGATGACACCCTCACTGCCTACGCCCAAAGTTATGCTAGCAAACGGATCGGAGACTGCCAGCTCGTCCACTCTGATGGGCCCTACGGCGAGAACATCTTCTGGGGCAGCGGCTATGCCTTTACGGCAACGGATGCGGTAAATGACTGGGTGGACGAGAAACAGTACTACGACTATAGTAGTAACACTTGTGCAGCAGGTCAAGAGTGCGGGCACTACACACAGGTGGTTTGGGCTAAATCGGTGAGCATCGGCTGCGCGAGGGTTACGTGCAATAGTGGTGCGATCTTCATAGTTTGCGAATATAATCCACCAGGAAATATAGTTGGGCAACGTCCATATTGATCTTGTGAAGTAGTAATTAATATGGGAATAAGCAATATATGGATATTGCATATCGCATGTGTGCGTTTATCTGAATAAATGAAGTTATGTAGCGATCCAAACAGATGATGGGAAAGGTTATCTTAACTGAATTATATGTTGAATTTAGAAGATGTGATGTTTAACTTCTTGTCTCCTCCTAGATGTGTTTGTGCAGATATATATATATATATATATATATATATATATATATATATATATATATATATATATATATATATATATATATATATATATATATATATATATATATATATATATATATGTGTGTGTGTGCGCGCGCGCGCGCGCTCTATGCTAGCAGCAACAAAATTAATACTCTCATTATTTTTTATCAAATTCTTTTTCTGATATCCATCTCATTAGCTTCTTTATGATTAAATTTCACGGATTTTGGATTTCATTTATCATTCCATCAAGTGGATATAAAATATTGTATTAATCAAAACTATTAATCTTTTTTGTCCACTTAATGGATGACCAAATCAAACCTAAAATCCAAGAAATTGGGTATAAGTGAACCCTAGAGGTGTGAGATCATAATCCAAAAAAATAGTTTGAAATTTTTTTTATCAGATATAAAGGAAATGAACTGCAGCTCTCTCTCTCTCTCACCACACACACACACACACATATATATATATATATAGAGAGAGAGAGAGAGAGAGAGTCACACTCATAGTCGATGGGCGATGATGATTCTGATATCAACATCTTAATTGCTCAAAACGTTCCTACAGAAAAGAATGCAGTTGTAAGGGAAAAATATTGGGCTTCCCTGGAGCATGATGCACTTTAAATACAAAATCGAGAACCAATTTAAGCTAAAATCTTAAGTTTATGAGTCTCATCTTTGTAGTTAAACCCATAAATTTTTCTTGTTCTATCCGATATGAAATTATACTTTAAGCTCCTAATAAAGACTTCCTTATTAAAGTTGAAACGTTGGGTGAAATGGTGGCTTTGGGGATTCATATCAATCACTACTACAATGCAGAGGTGGGGATATCATGAAAGAACCATCCTGGATGGTCACTTTCTGAACAGTAGTCTTTGGTACGAAGCAGCATGAGATTTTTGACAAAGGTTTGAGATTCTAGATGGTGGAATCAATTTGTTGTGGAAGTTGGCAAAAGAGAGGAGTCACGAGATGCAGACTATACTACTGAAGTCTTTCTACTGTCCTACAACTTCAAAGTTATAGTGAGGGTTGAGAATTTTTTTTTTGTGTTTTAACATGCCATAAATTGAAGGCCCATTATGGAGGCAGAAAGCTGGAGTTTAGCAACAGTATATTATTTTGTTAATGTCACATCATTCTACATCGTATACCCCTTCTGTGTGATCTTAATCCACTAGCGGAATTGATCCCAGCTTCAACATCATATGCTCGAAATCTAACTAATAAACAATATCGTCGATCATATTATATAGTAATTGTCGACAAGAATCACATATTATAACCCGCATTGGCTTAGGGATCAAGTTTGGATGTATCAATCTTATTGATGTCTCCTAACTTTAGATCGACTTTCTGAGAGCAAATACGTTTGCCTTTGATACGATTTGTTTCCAAATTGCACGAGCAAAAACGCACTAGTGGAGTTCTTCCTGAAAGTTGGGCACATGTAATAGATCTTATAAAGTATCGAAACAAATCGCTGCAAAGTCAGTTTTACTGCAACTCATTGTCTTCCCAAGGTTCGAGCTGAACCACAACTGTCTTAGGGATCACATTGACGTGTCATTCATTCTCTTAGATGACTCCTTTGTTACCAAATCCAAGTCTTTCGGGTTCAAGACTTGAGAACGCCAAGAAATTATATTCCATTAACAACTCTCCATACAAGTTTTAGTCTACACAAAGTGTTGTATCCTTTTCCCATTGAGCATATTGAGTTTTTGAATCCGAATAATTAAAAATCCTGGATCGGTCAATAAATAAGGCTTTTAGACACATCCAACTTCTTTTTTTTTTTCTTTTCCATAACAGAAATATAAAACATCCTTTGTTGAGAAAAAATTATCCTGTCAAACAAGCTAAATATCCAATCTGATACTCTCATTTGCTATAGGATCTGCACACATATTATATTTTTTTTATATATAAAGAACATGAACTTTATGAAAGTAGCTATCCACCAGAGCAGACAAGCATTTTGAAGTAGCGGATGTTAGATATTTTAGTCTCACATTGCTTGTGGGACTAAATGGTAAGGGAGGGGAAGGCTATAAATTAGCCTCTCCCCCTCCCAAATGAAATCATCCCAATCTCTTCTCTCTCTTTGTAATTTATTACTTTATATAGTAATAAAATTTTTCTGTCTTGTCCGTGGTTTTTACCCTTTAAAGGGTTTTCCACGTAAATCTTTGTGTCTCTATTTTTTTGGTCATTTGCTATTTTCCACTCGTTTTACTATAACAGTGGTATCAGAGTAAGGTCAGCAAGATTGTGGTACTTATCGTATACTCTGTGGTTGTAAGTGGATCCTCCACATTAGTGGTTGCCACCTTCCACATCAGAAAATAAGTACTTGCTTCTTTGTGTGACCTACTCAGTAGACTTGCGGGGTCCACCCACTTGTTCTTGTTCTTGTGGGGCCCACTTTCTTCCGCTTGTTCTCCCACTTGTTCTTGTGGGGCCCACTTTTGTGAATAGTATTCTTGTGGAGTCCACTTTCGTCCACTTGTTTTGAACAGTGGGAATTGTGTTGGAGTTGGGATATAGCAATGACGCGTAAATTTGAGATTGAAAAATTCACCGGAGGTAATTTTGGTCTCTGAAAAATGAAGATGAGGGCTATCTTGGTAAAAGATAAGTGCCTTCCTGCCATCAGTGAAAAGCCAGAAAATATCTCAGATGAGAAATGGATGGAGATGGATGCTGAGGCTGTTTCAGATCTCCATCTCGGATTAGGAGATGATTTATTATCCAGCATTCAAGAGAAGAAGACAGCAAAAGAGATTTGGGATCATCTCATAAAATTGTACGAGGTCAAATCTCTCCACAACAAAATTTTTCTCAAGAGGAAGTTATACACCATTCGGATGTTATAATCTACTCCAGTGATGGAGCACATAAACACCCTCAACACTTTATTCTCACAACTCAAAAATTTGGGTTATGATATAAAAATGGTTGTTCGATTCTGGAGCAACATTTCACATGACTTCTCGCAGAGAATAGTTCCATCACTATGAACCAGTCTCTGGGGGAATGGTTTACAGCTGTAACGATCATGCCCTAAAGATCGTTGGAAGAGGATCCATCAAATTGAAGATATTTGATGGGACAGTTCACACCATCCAAGAAGTGCGACATGTGGAGGGAATAAAGAAGAACTTGCTGTCTTTAGGACAGCTTGACGACCTCGGGTGCAAGATAGGTGAGAAGGGGATCATGAAGATTGTACGAGGCGCGCTTGTGATTATGAAAGGAGAAAATCTAGCTGCAAACTTGTACTTAGTCAAGGAAGAGACTCTGCAGGAAGGAGAAGCATCAGTTGTCACAAACAATGATGATGATAAGACTGCAACGATGTGGCATCAAAAACTTTGCCACATATCGGAGCAGGGAATGAAGATTCTTGCAGAAAGAAAGCTACTTCCGGGTCTCACGAAGGTTTCTCTACCATTCTGTGAGCAATGTGTGACAAGCAAGCAGCATCGACTAAAGTTCAGCACATCAAATTCTAGAAGCAAAATTATTCTAGAATTGGTTCACTCTGATGTATGGCAGGCACCAGGTATGTCTCTTGGAGGAGCAAAATATTTTGTCACATTTATTGATGACTATTCCAGGAGATGTTGGTTGTATCCAATCAGAGTAAGGCAGATGTGCTTCCAACCTTCAAAATTTTCAAGGCGCAGGTGGAACTTGAGACTAGTAAAAGGATCAAATGTCTCAGGTCGGATAATGGAGGAGAATACACTGGTAATGATTTTGATAAATTCTGCAAGAAAGAAGGCATCAAAAGACAGTTCACGACGGCATACACCCCTCAACAGAATGGAGTGGCAGAGCGGATGAATAGAACGTTGCTTGAACATACAAGAGCAATGTTGGGAGCAGCTGGCTTAGAAAAATCTTTCTGGGCCAAAACAGTCAACACCACCTGTTATGTGATCAATCGGACTCCATCAACAACGATTGAGTTGAAAACGCCGATGGAGATGTGGACAGGTAAACCAGTCGATTACTCTAATTTTCATGTTTTTGGAAGTTCTGTATATGTGATGTATAATTCCCAAGAAACTACTAAATTGGCTCCGAAATCCAGAAAGTGTATTTTCTTAGGGTATGCTGATGGTGTAAAGGGGTATCGTTTGTGGGATCCCATTACCCACAAAGTTGTCATCAGCAGAGATGTCATTTTTACAGAAAAGAAGATCCAAGATGATAGCACTTCAAAAGCATAGACTGCAGTGATACAGATGAAAGATAATTCCTCTGAAGCAGTTAGAGAGAACCAGATTTCAGAACCTGTTGATTCTGGTGTGCAAGAGATCAAACGATCAAGCCGAGGAAGAAAAGCTCCAGGTTGGCATTCTGACTATGATGTGGATAGTAATGTTGCATACTGCCTTCTAACTGAAGACGGAAAGCCATCAACTTTTCAAGAAGCAACGACCAGTTCAAATGCATATCAGTGGATTGCAGCAATGCAAGAGGAGATCGAAACTCTCATAAAAATAAGACTTGGGATTTTGTACAGCTACCACCAGGAAAAAAACCCATTGGCAACAAATGGGTATACAAAATCAAAAGGAACAGTGATGATCAACTGGAGCGTTATCGTGCAAGATTGGTGGTCAAAGGCTACGCTCAGAAGGAAGGTATTGACTTTAATGATATATTTTCTCCTGTGGTTAAACTTTCTACAGTTCGAGTAGTTCTGGCTATATGTGCTATCTCTGATTTACATCTAGAGCAATTAGATGTAAAAACAACATTTCTTCATGGTGATCTTGAAGAAGAGATTTATATGCTCCAACCAGAAGGTTTTGAGGAAAAAGAAAATGAGAACTTGGTTTGCAGGTTGAACAAATCTCTATACGGTTTAAAGCAGGCGCCAAGATATTTGTATAAGAGATTTGATTCTTTCATCATGAGGCTGAAATACAATAGACTCTATGCAGACCCTTGTGCATATTTCAAGAGGTTTGATGATAACGACTTTGTTATATTGCTATTGTATGAGATGACATGTTAGTTGCAGGCCCTAACAAAGATCGGATTCAAGAATTAAAGGCTCAGTTAGCTAAGGAGTTTGAGATGAAGGACTTGGGACCAGCAAACAAGATTCTAGGGATGCAAATTCACCGAGACAGAAGTAATAGGAAGATTTGGCTTACTCAGAAAAATTATTTGAAGAAAATTCTTCGGAGATTCAATATGCAAGATTGTAAGTCAATTTCTACTCCTCTTCCTGTTAATTTCAAGTTATCCTTAAGTATGTGTCCTAGCAATGAAGAAGAGAGAATGGAGATGTCTCGAGTACCGTATGCATCAGCAGTGGGTAGTTTAATGTTTACTATAATCTGTACAAGACCAGACATTGCACATGTAGTGGGAGTGGTTGTCGGTACATGGCAAATCCTGGTAAAGAGCATTGGAATACGGTAAAGAGGATTCTACGATATGTTAAAGGAACCTCAAATGTTGCATTATGTTATGGAGGATCAGATGTAATTGTTCGTGGATATGCTGACTCTGATTATGCAAGTGATCTTGACAAAAGTAAATCCACTACTGGATATGTGTTCATTTTTGCAGGTGGAGCTGTAAGTTAGATTTCAAAATTGCAGTCTGTTGTTGCAACCTCAACTACAGAAGCAGAATATGTAGCAGCTACACAAGCCATTAAAGAGGCGATATGGTTGAAGTTGGTGATGGAGGAGTTCGGGTACAAACAAGAGAAGATTTCTTTATTTTGTGACAGTCAGAGCGCTTTGTATCTTGTAAAGAATCCAGCTTTTCATTCAAGAACCAAGCATATCCAAGTTCAGTATCACTTCGTTCGTGAGAAAGTGGAAGAAGGAATGGTGGATGTACAGAAAATACACATTAAAGAGAACCTAGCAGATTTTTTGACAAAAGGAGTCAACACGGACAAGTTCATTTGGTGTCGATTCTCTTGTGGCCTAGCAGAGACGTAAGCAATATAATGACAAGGCAGAAAAGATGGTGTGAAGATTAATTAAAACTCAATTAAATTGTCAAGTGGGAGAATGTTAGATATTTTAGTCCCACATTGCTTGTGGGACTAAATGGTAAGGGAGGGGAAGGCTATAAATTAGCCTCTCCCCCTGCCAAATGAAATCATCCCAATTTCTTCTCCCTCTTTGTAATTTATTACTTTGTCTAGTAATAAAATTCTTCTGTCTTGTCCGTGATTTTTACCCTTTAAAGGGGTTTTCCACGTAAATCTTTGTGTCTCTATTTTTTTGGTCATTTGCTATTTCCCACTCGTTCGGATGGGAAGCATGACTAACTGAGTGCGTAAACAAAGTGAGAATATGTAGAACATCACCTTCTAATTAACACCACACAACACGGTATTCTCTCCACCGTACATACAAGCAGCTTTCAAAATAACAAATCGTACAATCGGGTAAAATGGGAATATATTTGCATAAAAGAATTCGAGGAGGACTGGAATGTCACAATTAGAACGCGTGAACTCAGCATCATTGATGAAATGCTGGTGGAAACTGTTTGACACTCCAAACAACACAGAGGAACAAATACAATAGAAATCGTGACACATGAGTGGAGGGAGACAAGATAAATGCAAACATACTACAATTTAGGAAAGAGCTACAAGAAATGAAGGCGGTCTTCTTGGCGAGATTAAAGTTCACACGAGGAGATGGGAGTAGAGTCAACTTTTGGAGGAATAGGTGGATACAATTAGAACAGTTACGATATTTCTTTCTTCGATTGTACTCGATGGTAAAAGAAAAGAAGGGCATGTAAAGGTACATTTTCATTAACGAACGTATAGACTCACATACATAAATAATGTAGACTATAGAACACAAGAGGAAAGGAATAGATTACTCAGAAAATTGGAATTGATAGTACCCATCCAAAATCAAGGAGATACCTCATACTAGTTATGGAGTAAACGCGGGACATATAGGGTGGCATCATGTTATAATATCATCACATACAGAGTGAAAAGAGACAACATAGCAGAGGAAATCTTGAATTTAAAATCTCAAGTAAGATACAACCATTTCTATGGCTAGTACAAAAAAGCGCAATACTTTTATGAGATAACCTCCAAATGAGGGGATGGATAGGCCTCGGAAGATGTGAATTGTGTTGCACAGCAGAGAAAAATATTCAACACATTTTCATAAAACATCTATACGCAATCACTATTTGGTGAGGAGAGATGGCGATTAATGGGGAGGGAGAGATATATGAGATGCCTGATATAAGGGAAAATACATAAAGAAAAAATAGTAGAAATAAAGCAATAATCATAACATTATTACTTTGGCATATTTGGCTAGAACGAAATTGTTCTCCTCAAAAATCATTGCATCATCTTGCATTTGCCATAAAACTACCAACACAACGGAATTATGGAAAGGACAGAAGGAGCAATCATAGGACCAAACAGGGATCAATAAAAGGGGAAGAACAGATCCAAGAAAATGATTGGACCTGCTTGAGCTTGCTTCTTGAGAGGAGGAAGAACAAGAGGAGCGAGCTCCATGGGGTGGATGGCTATTTCAGGAGGAGCCAAGAGAAAAGCAAGGGAGGGCAAGGAACATTCCGAGTATGGAGGAGTAAACATCACCAGGGGAGAAAGGAGTCATTAATTATATGAAATTGATAAATTGATGTAATGAAAAATATTGTGTAATGAGATTAAGCATAGGCTCATATAATAGAGGTAGATCTATACAATTATATATGTAATAGATCGTTTTGTTAAAAACTATTTAATAAAACACAGAAAATATACTGACCGGCTTACCCCCTCTCTCTCTCTCTCTATATATATATATATAGACACACACAAGATGAAGAAATTGATGAAATGTCCTGAGAAATAAGAACTAATACTCCAGAACAAAGAGATTTAATTATTATTATTGAAAATGAGGAAGGGGTTATAATTACAGTACATAGCTTACTGAAGCATAGATCTTGCCGTAGAACTCGCCGTCATTTTCTTGTTTGTCTACCTCCGGAGCTCCCCTGGTGTTTAGTTGATGGTGTAGGCAAATTCTAAGGGCACACCGTAAATATCTAGGGACGCACCAACTAAAGTTGGTTTTAATTACGAGAAATTCTCAATGCACCCACCTATTGTCTAAGTATACTTTCTTCTTAAAATTTAAAAACAAAAAATTTTCCTAAGTACACCTTGCAACAATTCCCGGTTCCGTTAAAACTGTCATCGACCACCTTCTGACATAGCCATAGAAACGAGCGCAGATGAGGTGAAGGACATGATATAATCTTCGAACCTCAAGTTAGTAGACAACGGCACAGCACCATAGCTCATACAGCTCGGCGGGAGCTCAGGGAGCTCAACATCACCTTCCAAGATCTGCATCACTTGCCTCATGCTTGGCCTCACTGATGGCAACGGATGCGAGCACAGCAAACCAAGCTTCAACACTAGCTCCACCTCTTCAGGGCAGTACTCCTCTCCCTGTCTAGGGTCCCTCGTCTCGATCAACAATCCCCTCTGCCAGTTCTCGAGCACCCAGTCTATGAGAACGCACCCCTCGCCTTCGGCATGGGGCTGCACCGGCCTCCTGCCGCAAGCCACTTCAAGAATGAAGACGCCAAATGCATAAACATCAGTCAGTGTGGTTGCCTTGCCGTTCCTGGCGAGCTCAGGTGCGAGATAGCCCATGGTTCCGACGATATGAGTGGTCAGAGGATCAGAACCATGATCGTATAATCTTGCAAGACCGAAATCTCCGAGCCTCCCGTTCAGTTCGCCATCTAACAGCACATTGCTGGCCTTGATGTCTCTATGGACTGCAACCTTCTCCCAGTCTTCATGCAAGTACAAGAGACCTGAAGCCACTCCCTTGATGATCTTAAACCTTTGAGCCCAGTTGAGACCAGACTTACTGTGGTCGTACAAGAATCGATCAAGGCTACCATTGGGCATGAAATCGTAGACCAGAAGAAGTTCCCCTCTGCGGCGGCAGTAGCCAAAGAGCTGGACAACGTTCCGGTGGCGGAGCTGGCCAATGTTAACAATTTCAGCTACAAACTCTTTCATACCCTGTCTTGATTAATGGGACACTTTCTTAACTGCAACCTCCATCTTGGAAAGACGCAACACTGTTGGATAATCTTGTTGCATTGTCTCAGCGTTTTTAGATAAGAAGATTAGTTTAGTTTAGTTTTGAATTAGTCAAAATAAGAAAATTAGTTCCGTTTGTTAGATAAGAAGATTAGTTCAGTTTGTTTTGAATTAGTCAAGATAAGAAGATTAGTTCAGTTTGTTATTTGAATTAGTGATCCGCTTAGAGGCGTGAGTTTTGTACTCCCTATATATAGATGAAATAATCAAGAGGAAGTGAAAGAAGAAAGCCTCTTCTAAAATAAAAAAATCCTCTTCTATTTCTGTTGTTTTTCTACATTTGGTATCAGAGCCGAAAGGGTGAGCCGATTGAAGAAAAAAAATAGAGCCGCCGAGGTCTTGAAGCTTTCTTTGCTTGGTGCGGCAGCACAAAGATCCCAGGGGCTGAAATTATTTTGCCAAGAAAATAATTGAGTTGCTCCTTTTGGTTCGGTGGAAGCAAGAGAGAAGCAAAGGAAGAAAGAGGGCGGCTGCTGTTGCAAAAGAAGGGGAAATTAGAGCTCGTGTTGTATGCCAAAGATCATGCCGCGAAGCATCATCACCAGCGGAAATGACGGGGCTGCCTCGGGTGCGCTGGCGAAGGAAAGCACCGGCGTCTCCCTCCACTATCCGATGCTAACAAATACGAACTATGCAACCTGGGCTATCAAGATGCGCGTGTACCTACAAGCACAAGGTGTGTGGGACGCCATCCAGCCCGGGACCGACGTGGAGAAAAGGAAGGACAAGATGGCACTCGCCGCCATCTATGAAGCTATCCCCGAGGAAAACCTTCTTCTCATAGTGGAGAAGGAGACGGCAAAGGAGGCTTGGGAGACGCTCAATACAAAGTACGTGGGTGCTGATCGAGTGAAGCAGGTGAAGCTCCAAACTCTAAAGAGTGAGTTTGAAACTCTCCGCATGAAAGAAGCGGAGACGATAGATGACTTCTCTGGGAGGCTGACAGCCATAGTCAGCAAGTCCGCCGGCCTCGGCGGCAAGATCAAAGAAAGCACAGCCGTCAGGAAGTTCTTGGTCACCGTCCCCAACAAATTCCTACCCATTGTCACGTCGATCGAGTAGTTTGCCGATCTGACGACGATGACATTGGAGGAGGCGATTGGTCGCCTCAAAACTTTCGAGGAAAGGATTTGGGGTGCGTCAGGGGGTGACGAGGAGAGGACTGCTCCTAGTAAAATATTCACCGTAGAGTATACTTTCCGTTCTGTCACAGATGATGGTCGTGACGACATGCCGGCACATGGGAGTGGCGAAGTGTCGGTACCTGCTTCGCTGAGTCGTGCACCGGACAACGGGCCGCTGACGTTATCTCCAAGCGTGCCCACACCGATGGCAACCCCAGCTGCACCCGGTAGCTTGGAATTTGCAACCCCGCCAAGCAATGCTTCGCCCACCTCGGACGGTGCAGTGCCGTGGTACCGCACATTGATGAACATCTACCGGAACACATCCGAGGATGAGCACGAGTACAGCGGGCTGTGTCTCATGGAGGCCGAAGAACCTGGGAATTTTGTAGAACCCGCAAAGTACAAGTGCTGGCGGCAGGCGATGCAAGGGGAGATAAAATCCATCGAGAAAAATGAGACTTGGCATCTCACCGATCTGCCGAGCGGGTGTCAACCCATAGGCCTGAAATGGGTCTACAAGATCAAGAAGGACTCGCATGGTGCTGTGGTGAAGCACAAGGCACGGCTCGTCGCCAAAGGGTACGTGCAACGGCAGGGCGTGGATTTTGAGGAAGTGTTTGCTCCGGTTGCTCGTCTCGAAACAGTGCGGCTGCTCATAGCATTGGCAGCACATGAAAGTTGGAAAGTACATCACATGGATGTCAAATTAGCATTTCTCAACGGTGATTTTGAAGAGGAGGTCTACGTAACCTAGCCGCCCGGTTTCGTAGACGAGGACAATGAACATAAGGTGTTGAAGCTTAAGAAAGCGCTCTATGGCCTGCGCCAAGCGCCTAGAGCAGGGAACTCGAAGTTCAACAACAGTCTTATGTCACTCGGGTTTAAGAGATGTCCATCAGAGCATGCTGTGTACGAAAGAGGTATTGGCTAATCAAGTTTGCTTGTGGGTGTGTACGTTGATGATCTTATTAGCACAAGACCACATCCGCAAGAAATCAACAAGTTTAAGGAGGAGATGAAGAAATTGTTCAGCATGAGTGACCTAAATTTGTTGAGCTACTACCTGGGCATAGAGGTGCAACAGACCGGCCATGGTATCACTCTGAACCAGTCGGCCTATGCACTAAAGATCCTGGAGAAGTGTGGCATGGACGGCTGCAACCCGTGCCAAATTCCCATGGAAGCAAGGCTCAAGTTGAGCAAGGAGAGCACCAGTCCTCCTACTGATGCCACGTTCTATAGAAGTGTCGTGGGGAGCCTGAGATACCTGATGCATACGCGACCGGACATTGCCTACTCGGTAGGATATGTAAGTAATTTTATGGAGGCTCCAACCACTGAGCACCTAGCAGCCGTGAAACATATTCTGCGGTACATCTGTGGTACTCACAATATGGGCTGCTACTATGAAAGGAGGAGAGAAGAAGGGCCACACTTGATCGGGTATAGCGACAGCAATATGGCAGGAGATGTAGATGACCGCAAAAGCACAACGGGTGTGCTGTATCT
This sequence comes from Dracaena cambodiana, assembly GCA_036321105.1. NCBI lineage: Eukaryota > Viridiplantae > Streptophyta > Magnoliopsida > Asparagales > Asparagaceae > Dracaena > Dracaena cambodiana. The sequence continues at coordinate 28,813,761 of JAYEPQ010000015.1, forward strand.
GCTCTCGGAAAGAGCCTTATCAGCTGGCAATTTCAGAAGCAGAAGATGGTGGCACTGTCGTCCTACGAGGTGGAGTATATTGCTTCCACAACGGCGGCATGCCAAGGAATTTGGCTAGAGCGCCTATTCGGTGATTTAACAAAGAAGGAGTCCAGCAGCGTCACACTCAGAGTGGACAATAAATCAGCTATATCCTTGTGCAAGAACCCTGTTTTCCATGATCGAAGCAAGCACATCGATACCCGCTATCATTTCATTAGGGAGTGTGTTGAAGGAGGAAGATTGCGGTTGAGTACATTAGCTCGGATGATCAGCTTGCCGACATCCTAACGAAGCCTCTTGGGCGCATCAAGTTCCTGGAGATGCGCAAGAAGATTGGGTTGATTGAAGTCAAGAAAGTGCAACAAGATCAGGGAGTGATTGTTAGATAATCTCGTTGTATTGTCTCAGCGTTTTTAGTTAAGAAGATTAGTTCAGTTTGGTTTTGAATTAGTCAAGATAAGAAGATTAGTTCAGTTTGTTAGATAAGAAAATTATTTCAGTTTGTTTTGAATTAGTCAAGATAAGAAGATTAGTTCAGTTTGTTATTTGAATTAGTGATCCGCTTAGAGGCGTGAGTTTTGTACTCCCTATATATAGATGAAATAATCAAGAGGAAGTGGAAGAAGAAAGCCCTCTTCTAAAATAAAAAAATCTTCTTCTATTTCTGTTGTTTTTCTACAAACACCCCTTTGTAGACTCGGCCAAAGCCTCCGGTCCCGAGCAACTCTTTCTCCTTGAACCCTTTTGTCGCTCGAAACAAATCCTTGTATGAGAACCGATGAGGCCCATATTGGAGCTCCCAATCTTCAAGAAGCTCAGAATACCTCACCCTCCTCCTTACGATGAGCATGACTACAACAACAATGAACAACACAAAGGAAGAGGAAGCAAGAGGCAGCCATATTGCCAAAACATTCAAACGACGTTTGCTGCTATTACGAGAAGGAAGCGGAGGAAGCTTGTCATAATCGAGCTTCTCAGCGGCTCCGCTCATATTGAAACTCCATCCAAGAATACAGTGAATAGAATGAATAGGTCCATTCGCTGAAGAGAAACCGACAAACATGGAATCATGCATCAGGCTTGAAAGATTGATGGTTGAAGATAAGAGGGGCCTTTTAGGTTTAAGCATTCGAATCGGAGGCAAGGTAACATTGAGTTGATTACTTTCACCATCAAAATACACTTGCATGGGTTGGCCACTGATAAGAGTCAAGTTCCTAGGCAAACCGGTGCTATCATCAAAGTAAGCAGCGGTACTGGAACTATCGGACTCCTAGCCGTTGATATCGATGCCAACATGGTTATTGTCAATATCCTTGAATTCTCCGTTTTGGACGGTATCAAGTTCAACAGCAAAGATGCGGTTCGCTGAGTTGCCATTGTTGCTCATATTGAAGAGGCCCAAGAACTGGCTTGGGACAGCATTTGAGAGGTTTGTTGTGCCAGAGATGAGAAAGGCAATGCCATCGGCACTATAATCAGAGATCTCAGAGAGAATAGCGAACATAAAAGTAGTGGAGAAGGAGTGGACTTTGCCAGCCTGCGACTTGAACTGCAAAGGGCTCGTGTGGAAGGCATGGCCCTTATCCTGCTTCGCGGTGTTGGTCAGCTCAAGGAGGCCATCGGATGTGATCGATGCGATGCCATCAATTGTTAGATTGCAACTGCTGTTGAATCCATTGAATATGAAACTACTTCCACATGAGCTGGAGGTCCTAAATTTGGCGTCGAGGAAGAGGAAGATGAAGAAGAATAAAGGCTTTGCGGACATGGATGGCATCTTTAGGCCTGCAAACTGGGAAGCAGACTCAAAAAGTTGTATAACGTGTTGCTCAGGGCAAAATATATACAAGTTCATAGGCCATTAGATATGTAGAATTTGTAGCCCAACAAAGTAAAATATCAGAAGAAACACATGTGTCGGTTGATAATTTCAACTCTATTTCAGTCCCATCGTTTTCATGATATTTGGAAAATTTGCAACTCTGATGACGAGGTAAGAGTCTGCATCACTGATGGTGGTGAAAATTCCTAAAAAAGGAATATTCCACACTAGACACGGAGCTAACTCCGTAGCTCCGCATCTGGCCATAAAATAGCTCCTGTTGAGTAAAACATGGAGCTAAGTTGACAGTCTCGTATTGAGTAAAATGCGGAGCTAAGTTCATAACTCCGTGTTTAGAGTATTTTAACTCCGCGTAAGCAGATTTTTAAAAATCCTGAATTGATTGAAATTGAAATTTGGGGCTTATCCAATACTCGAATTGAGTTCAATCAAATTTCATATTCAAGAAATTTAAATCAAAACTAAGATATTTGATTAGAATTTTTGATAAATACAAATACTTTCCAATTCTATTGGAAACTCTCATATTAACTTAAATCTATAAAAACTCTCTTGAGCTAGCTTTTGGAAGCTTTTTGAACCGTTCTAGAGTTCAAGTTACACGTGAGAGTCTTGAATTCATGGAATCAGCAGAGAAACTAAATAATTCGCATATTATGAGTGCGGATGATCTGCCGAATTATACTTACTATTATTCTTGTTTGCCTATGGCATGAACCAACAACCGTGAGTAGATGTGTGAGTTTCCTAAACTAATGCAAGAAGTGGGGTGTGGTGAAAATGAAACGGTGGAAGAAATATAATCAAAGATAAATGTGATGTCCTACAAGTTCTATTTTTTTATATTTTTTTACAGAACCAGGGACCCAAAATACAGAACAGGAGAAAAACACGGGGAGAGACTCACCAAATTTTGCCACTAAAAACAGGGAGTTTGGCTCCAGTGTACTTCCGAGTCTTTTATAGTCCCTTTTTACTTCCTGTATCTAAACTTTCAGGTCCCTGCACACTCAACCCATACTGTTAACCCATAAAACGTTAGAAAAAGCAAGAAAATACCGTCGATTCTCGGCAACGGCGCCAAAAACTTGGTGTGAAATATCTGTTGAAAGTGCACAGTGTCGGTGTAGTGATATACAGGTAGCTCCCACAGGGATCTAAAGTGTTTTGCTATTCTCACTAATTCTTTAGTCCTAGTAGATTAACTACAGATTTTAAGTTAGATTTGAGTTATACTAATTAGCCTAGGATATAGAATCCACTAGTTTCCAACCATGTATTACTTCTATTATTTTCTTCCTATCATAAAAATTGATCTTCTAGTTTTAATATCTACTTAAAGTATTCTAAGCATGTGTTATCAAGTGGTGTGAAAGTATAACGCATCAAATATATAACTTTTCATAAAAATAAACTAAATCATTAGATAAGTCTATGATAAAGATGAAAAGTAACAACCCCAAACTCTAACTAAGTATAGCCTATCAAGAAATCTAATTCAAGTATAACCTATCAAAGCATTAATCTACGAGTTGTTATATTTTAATCTTTTTATTGAAAAATCTTATCTTTATTATTTTATTTAGGAAGAAAATACTAGAGAGTAACTACATAGTGGATTTCTAACTTCATCTACATCCTAGAATTAAGCTAAATTAGGAATTCATACTTCTAATTAGCAAAATCATGTTTTTATTCATGAAAGCAATAAAAACTATTCTAGAAGTAAGATTAATTTAATCTAGAAAGTAATTAGAAAAAAATTACGTAAGAAACAATGATAAAGATTACATAAGAAGTGGGTTGTGGTGAAGATGAAACGCTGGAAGAAATATGATCAAAGATAAATATGATGTCCTACAAGTTATAATTTTTTTTTTTTTGTATTTTTTTACAGAATCAGGGACCTAAAATGTAGAAGTGGAGAAAAACATGGGGAGAGACTCACCAACTTTGCCACTAAATGATGGCAATTGCCACTGTTTAGCGGCAAAAACAGGGAGTTTGGCTCCCTGATTTTTGCAGTGTACTTCTGAGTTTTTTATATTCTCTTTTTACTTCCTGTATCTGAACTCCAAGTCCCTGCACACTCAACACACACTATTAACCCGTAAAACGTTAGAAAAACCAAGAAAACACCGTCGATACTCGGCAACGGTGCCAAAAACTTGGTGTGAAATATCTACTGCAAGCGCACAGTATCGGTATAGCACTATACAAGTCATTCTCACAGGGATTTAAGATGTTTTACTATTCTCACTAATTCTTTAGTCCTAGCGGATTAACTACGGCTTCTAAGTTGGATTTGAGTTATACTGATTAGCCTAGGATATAGAACCCACTAGTTTCCAACCATGTATTATTTCTATTATCTTCTTGCTATCATAAAAATCGATCTTTTAGTTTTAATCTCTACTTAAAGTGTTCTAAGCATGTGTTATCAAGTGGTGTGCAAATATAATGCATTAAAAATACAACTTTTCATAAAAATAAACTTTATAGATATATAGATATTCTATTTCTTTCTCAAATAATAAACTATACAAATCAATTCAGATTAAATAATTTAGTTATGTCTCTAGATTTAATTAATAACAGTAGTTAATAAAATATAATCTTATTAGTCTGATTACAGTATTTATATCTATATATAATTATGATTCTTTTCTACAGAAAACTATTTATATATAAATATCAATTCGGATTTCATTTCTAATATCATCTTTCTAGTAGACAACAAATTTTCAGTTTCTAATTTTATGTAGTAGTAATTCTGTCTAAAGTAAACTACCAACATATATATACATACATATATAGAGGAAATTGGAAATTTAAAGGTGATGAAGGGAGTTCCTTCACAAGCGCTTAGGTGGCCTAATAAAATAATTGCATGTGGTGTCACTCAAAGGTCTATTAAGGGAGTTCTTTTCCTTTGAGAAACTATTTCTCTTATAGCTAAAGCCTGAAACTTTGGGCAAGATGTCAAAGAGAGTAGAGGAGAATGGAGAGCATGAGAGGATAAATTGGGAGGGGGTGGAGTTTTATGTACTTATGCAAGGGGGAGTGAAGGAGGAATGTGGTGTGCATGCAATGGGTATGAGAGGCTATACATTCTCAACCACTCCCTATTTCAAATTGGAAGAGTGCTATTAGTCATCCTTGACTCGATTCAATTGATCATGTCATAAAGCAAAAATAAAAATAGAGACAAAAAAGGAAATTAGAAAAAAATTTACAAGTAATGGGCTCTTGGACGCCCCTCCATTGCATCTCCATTTTGGCCCATGTCTTGAGAAGCATCTTTCTCGTCATGTCAAAAATCTCAACAACAATTCCGAAAATTCTTGTACAAATAAACTTTGCCCCTTTGAGACAATGACGAAGTTTTGCTCGAACCTCATCCTTGGCATATTCAGAATAAAACTGCTATCAGAACTCTCTTTGGAAAACCTCTCATGTCACAATGGGATTTGCTTCCCTCTTGACATCATCGGATCTACATCACCACCATAGCATTGCAATATTTGTTAAGTACATGACTCCAGTACGTGCCTTAACGATATCATCCTTGGTATCAATAACCGTGAATTATTGCTCGATTTCGAAGAGAAAGTTGTCCACGTCCGAGCTTAGTGTTTAAACTGCTTTGGCTTTAGCACATCGACCTGTATTATTGGTTGGATAGAAATCATATCTCCCACTACGATTTGCATATCTCGAGTTCTGTCTTCATCTTCTCAACTTGCTAGCATAGGGACATCATCAATTCTTCCAATGAAACATTGTGGGACTTCATTGCCTCCGCTTGCAATGACCAGTTGTGAACTGCCTTGTTGAGAGCACCCAATGTCTCCTCTTAGAGCTCGTTAAGGATCTTCTCTCCTGCCAGATAACTCTATGACAAAGATAAAAAGTAACAGCCCCAAACCCTAACTAAATATAGGCTATCAAGAAATCTAATTCAAATATAACCTATCAAAGCATTAATCTACGAGTTGTTATATTTTAATATTTTTATTGAAAAACCTTATCTTTATTATTTTATTTAGGAAGAAAATACTAAAAAGCAACTACATGGTGGATTTCTAACTTCATCTACATCCTAAAACTAAACTAAATTAGCTACTCATAGTTCTAATGAGCAAAATCATATTTTTATTCATAAAAACAATAAAAACTAATCTAGAAAGTAAGATTAATCTAATTTAGAAAGTAATTAGAAAAAGATTACTTAAGAAACAATGATGAACAGAAAAAAAGTACCTCTAGAGTCGGTATGGTAGTTGTCACCCCTTCAGCATACCCTAACCCTAATTTTGTTAATTAATTTTCAAGTACAAAATAACATGATAAAATTCTAGTTTACAAGGATACGACCAATGTATAGGCTTCGGAAAACCAAACCTTAATCTGAGTATAAGTGAGTAACTACAAAATTACGTCGAAAACCCCGTAAAAATTCCATCCATATTGTGGTCCATTGGACCGCCAATTGGTAGAAAATGCTGCCAAATAGCGGCAAAAGTTGATCTTTTGGGCTTTAACTTTTTTCTGCATGAATTTTTTTGTTCTTTTCCTTTGATTAGATTGACTATATTGATCTTTGACTCTCTGCAGTATCATGATCTTGTAACTTTGCTCACTTTTAACTCTTTTCTGAACTTGGTTTCCTAATCCGGCACTGAGTTTATGTCAGCTCTTTATAGGAATAGTTTTACTTGAAAACACACTAAAAATACCCGAGTAGTATTATTTAAATACAAAAATAGATAATATGGAGGCTATAAATATGTAACATATGGCACTCATCAATCAGCGTATTAACCATTTTGGATCAAATTATAAATCCCTTTCTTTTTTCTTTCTTTTCTCAAAAATTCTGCCAACAACACCCCTCCAAAGGTTTCAAAATTCCATAACTTCGAAGGTGTTTTAGAATACTTTGGATAAATGAAATAATTGATAATTTTATACCAAAATATGACATTGTGGTTAAAATTGCAGATCAGCGTTTGCAGAGAAAAATGTGACCCTACATTAAAAAATGCAGATCTACACTTTAGGCGGTGTATCTGAAACGTCACCGCTTTTGCTGCCTTTCTAGCACAGAGATCAAAGCACCCCATGCGCTCATTAATAATAAAGCTTTCACGAGATTTGGGCCAAAGATCTCGGTCATCAAATCTTCTGGCCGAAGATCTTGGTTATCGTCTATACAAGGTACCCAGTCTCTTCTGATGCAGAGATCGAAGCGTCCCATGAACTGATTAATGATGAAATCTTTATGAGATTTGGGTTAAAAATCTTGACCGAAGATCTCACTCATCAAATCTACTAGCCGAGGATCTCGGCTATCAAATTTTCTATATAAGACAACAAGTCTTTTTTGAAAGTCATTCTGAAAATATTTCGAACCCTTGAGTTTTCTTCATTTCCGAGCTTCTTCAAGCTCTTTCAAGTTTCTTTTTCCTTAGCCTTTGGGCTCTTCTGATAGATGAAATGATGAGGAAATTTTCATCCTTTGATCATGTCGTTAATGGCCCTCAAGATTCTCAGGTTGCTCATGACTCTTCTTCGGCCGTGGTTCGGGAAAAATCCATGATTTGTGGTAAGTCAATGAGTTTTTATATTGGTTGACTTTTGATGATTCGTCGCAATGGACCTAAAATAATTAAGTCTTTGAAAATTTGGGTTAACAACCCATATTTAAGATCTGTAACACAGAACTATTAAAGAGCTTCTTTTAATTTTAAAACGCGTGTCAGTGCTTCGCGTTTTGGATCTAGAAGACAGGACTTAAGAAAATCAACCTTTCTGATTTGAAATGCAGGTCCTCAGGGATTTGTGATCCGCATTATAAACTTGAACTGTATGAATATGCCCGAAACTCTTTCTTTATTCTTTTATTTAATTGGCGCAGTGAACTGGGGTTGGTATTTAACAAGACCTCCAGATAGTATGCTTTTTGAAGATATTAGCAAACCTGTGATTGGTTTATTGCCAGGTTCATTAAAAAAGGAATATCCTGATGGGAAAAATCCCTATAATCGTAATTAACCTCCTTAATTACTGTAAGTTTTCTTGTCAAAACTTTATCAATTTTTGCAAATATATTTCTTTCCACTTATGTATCTTGATAAAACTTTGGATCTAATGTAGGATATTACTCTGTAGAATTTCTAAAATAATGCTTGCATCTGTTTGATTATCAATTTTTTCCCATTTCTTTGGGGAATCAGAAGGTCTCATGTGTTTTATATGAGATAAAAGATTTTGGGTTTGTGGCATTGTTATCTTCTCGCCTTTCATCCTCTTTCATAGATAAAGTAAGGATGATAAATGATTGTTGGTAGTTTTGTAAGTCCAAAGTGCCCTTCACAGTTCCCAATATTTGTCGATCCACATATTTTGTATTGGGAACATGCACTTGGTACATCCAGGTTTAAACTAATCAAGTCACTGGCGTCAGTGATATTGATATGGCTAAGCACGCAGAATTGATAATTCTTAACCATCAGTGAAAACGAGTTACAGAAGTAAACTATTGTCCAATCTTATGAAGCCATCCGATTAGAGATAAGGGATATTGAAGAAAAGATCAAGATTCTCTTGACTCAATAGTTTGTAACAATTTTCATTTATTGTATGATGTCAAGGAACTCTTGTAATGTTGAATTGATAAAGAATTGAAAATGGAAATTTTTTGCTTGTGGAAATTTTTGTTGTCACTCATTCAGAGGTATTTGTTAACGTGATGAATAAATTTGGTGTTGATGATCAGAGGTAGTTATTAACTTGGTACATCATTGACTCTTTTGTATATTGTCTAGAGATAATTATTAACTTGATAATATAGAGTTGATATTCAAACGCCCAACTAGATTTGCGATGAATGAATAACTTTCGTGAACATGATAGAACTAATCATTAACTTTTCTAAATTGGTTGTAATTTTACATATTCAGTGACTTGTAGTATAACAACTTTTTGAATTGCTAAAGGTAGTTTTTAACTTGGCAAATTTTGGAGAAATAAAATTTGGATTTGTTAGAGGTAATTTTTGACTTGACAAATGAAATTTGGAGGAAGTGGATTTTTGAATTGCCAAGGGTGATGTTTAACTTGGTAAATTTTAATGGAAGATGAAATTTTTGGTTTTGGTTTTGGTTTTTGTTTTGTCAGAGATAATTTTTAACTTGACAAATTTTTAGTGGCAATGGAATTTGGTTTGTTAGAGTTAATTTTTAACTTGACAAATTTTTAGTGGAAATAAAATTTTATTTTTTGGTTTTGTCAGAGATAATTTTTAACTTGACAATTTTTTTGTGGAAATAGAATTTGGTTTGTTAGAGGTAGTTTTTAACTTGACAAATTTTGGTAGAAGATGAACTTTTTGGTTTTGATTTTGTCAGAGGTAATTTTTAACTTGATAAATTTTTGGTAGAAATGAAATTTGGTTTGCCAGTGGTAATTTTTAGATAATTTTTTAACTTGAAAAATTTTTGGTGGAAATGGAATTTGATTTGTCAGAGGTAATTTTTAATTTGACAAATTTTTGGTGGAAATGAAATTTTGTTTTCGGTTCTGTCAGAGGTAATTTTTAACTTGTCAAATTTTTAGTGGAAATGGAACTTGGTTTGTCAGATATAAGAGCTTAATATGACAGGTTTACAGGATTTTTAGCAAATTCTATGCTATAAATGGATTTGATTAGCTTTCATCAATTGTCGTTTAAGTTGGGCTAGCCATGCTATTCACTTCAGTATGATGAGTTGTCGAGAACTTAAATACCAAACGTCTTCTCTTCCCTTAGTTTTAGTAGTTTAGGACAATTCATGCATTTTACCCCCAGCTCGATGGGATTGGCGAGAAACTAATTCTATTTCCATTGCCTTGACGGTGTTGGACAGTTCATACTTTTACCCCCAACATGATGGGGTTGGCGAGAATTTCGTTTGGGCTTACATGCTAAACTTTCCTCTATCCTTAGTTATAGAGATATATGATTCATTTTTATTTGGTACTCCCAGTTCGTGTGTAGAAAGCTACATGTTCGCAGCAAGCTAACATTCTTCATTTGTTGTACTCCGTTGGGGAAATTGATGCAATAATGGGCAACAAAATATTGACTACTCCATTATAGAAATTCTGTCTTTTGAAATTCCGATAGAACTCGGTAAGAAATGGACTCCTTGCAGATGAACTCCATTTGATTGGTGGACAAATTGGTTATATTTTGGAGATAATAGTGTCAAGAGTTAGACATCTTCATTAATCCTTCATATGCTCGGCATTTGAGTGGACCAAGATTAAGTTTTAATGCTAAATTTTTCCTTTTTTGAGAGAAAAATTCTAGTATGTATATCAAATGATTTGATACTTTGACACTCTTTTTCGAGATGTCAGTCGAACATGCAATTGAGAGTTATTGAAGAGGATATGTATTTTAAACCACTCAACTTTTGACTTGATTATTTCTTACTATTACATAAGCTGTTTAAAGTTCAAGATTCTTCTTGATACCCATTGAGATCTCCTTCAACATTCGTCGGAGATCGGATAACTGGGTTGACCTTTTGTGATGGATCTCTTGAATATTACATTAGGAGTAATATTTCTTTGGAAATTTCTCGTTGACTGATATCATTATTTTGTCATCGTTTGGTTTCGCCAATCGATTGCACTATTTGAATGGATCGTGTCAATGACAAAAGGTCCTTCCCATTTTGGTTGAAGCCTTTCTTTAGTTTTTTGATTGGTTATGATTGGTCTTCTTATTGAAAGGACCAAATTACTCTTCTTGAAAATTCTCTACTTGACCTTTTTATTAAAAGTTTTGGAGATTCGTGCCTGATAAAATTCAATGCTTTGTTAAGGTTCAAGACGCTTGTCATCGAGGACTTCCAATTCTAGAAGCTTTTGCCGATGCTTCTCTTCTTGTGTCATTTTGGTTGCAAATGTAACTCACAATGATAGACTATGGATTTCCAAAGGATGTATTGCTTCGGATCCATGCACCAAAGAAAAGGTGTAGCATTTATGGATGTCCTAATAGCAGTTCGGTATGCCCAAAGACATTTTCAGTATGCTCAAAGACATTCTCAGCAATCATATTGGTTGGATGAAATGAACTTCTTAAGGAGCTTCACAATGGTTTTGTTGAAGGTTTCTGCCAAACCATTGGTTACAGGATAGTTTGGAGATGAAGCTACGCTTTTGATCTTATATTTGTTGCAAAATCTGGAGAATGATTGACTCACAAATTGAGATCTATTGTCATGAACATTCTCCTAGGCAACCCAAAACAATATATGACATGATGTTTGATGAATCTAATTATATTTGATGTCTTTACTTCAGTTAGGGAAATGACTTCAGTCCACTTTGAAAGATAATCTGTTATGGCCAATATGAACTGGTGACCCCTTATTGATGGTGGTGAAATTGATCCAATAATATCTATTCTCCACATTTCAAATGTCCACGACGTAGCCGTTTGATGGAGATATTCTGGTGCTTGATGTATAAAGTCTGTATGTATCTGACAGACTGCATTTTCTGTGATAAGCAACTGTATCTATCATTATCCTTGGCTAATAATATCCAATTCTTCAGAGTCTATTGCACAGTTTCGGTCATGGTTGATGTGCTCTGCAGATGCCGCTATGAGTTTCTTCAAGTGCTTCATGAGCTTCTCTATTAGAAAGGCAACGAAGCAGGATCTCATCATAGGATTTTCTATATAATGTCTGAACTTTTTCATTATTATAGAATCGAATAGCTTTTCTTTGAATTGCTACCGCTTCTTTAGAATCTTCTGGCAGTATCCTGTAAAGAAAATAGTCTATATAAGGAAATTACCAATCTCTCAGTTCGAGATCAGACTTAATAGTATGTACTTCATGTTCTTGCTTCTTTCCTGAATTTAACTCCACTCCGAGTTCATTTTTTGGGCAGAACAATACTTTGCTTTCTACTGTTATGCATTTGTTAGAATCTTTAGGCAACAATAAAGTGGCGGCCAAAGAAGCTAGTGACTCTGCGTAGCTATTCTGATAGCACGGAACATGACTGATGTAGAAGCCGTTGAAGCTATAAGTCATTTTCATGACTGCTTGGTAATAAGGTAGGAGATCTTCATTCTTGATTTCATATTTTCCCTTAACTTGATTAATAATGAGTTGAGAGTCTCCATACGCTTTTAAATATTTAACCCCTAGTTGTTTTGCTATTTTTAGACCAATCATTACAGTATTGTATTTGGCGACATTGTTAAAGCATGACTCTGTTTGCCATAAAATCGTAAACGTCTTTTATTTGAATGTCTCAATAAAAGATTACAATTTTAATGGTTTTCCGTTTACAGAAGAGGAAGAAAAATTAAATTCCTCTTTGTTTAAGGCTGGGTTCTGAGGTAGCTGTGGAGGACGATCTTGCTCTCTGTTGACACTTCGCACAAACTCTTTTAATTGGCAGAGAGGCTCTGAACTTCTAATCACAAAGGATAGTTGAGAAGAAGATGATCCCTCATCTCTTTTATCTGTTTCCCTACTCTTTATAGGGGGTTTAACGTAGCGTCACTGTCATATTCGCTCAGCGGTTAGCTCCACTATTCAAGTGATACCGTCATATTCGTTCGGTAGTTAACTCCACGATCTAAATAGTGCCGTCATACTCGTTCGGTAGTTAACTCCACTATCCGAGGTGGCAACTTCCTTAATTTGGGTTGGGCGAGTTTGTATTAAACCCCTCTCCGGAAGCAATAGATAGCATCGCGAATCTCAAACTTAGATTCGCAAATCTGCTTTGTCGTAACTAGGTTGCGGACATTGGACATTAGATTTGTGGATCTGCTTTGTCATAACTGAGTCGCGGACCTCGAACCCTAAATCTGCGGATCTGCCTTGTTTTGACAGATGACCCCAGAATTTTTCGCCAACAAAACCTCCTCCAAAGTTTTCAAAACTCTCATAATCCTCGGAGATGTTTTGGAATACTTTGGATATAACATTCTCTTTTAATATGAAGTAAGATTCTGTATTAGAATCTCAGACTTCTACACCTCTGAAAGTGCAATTCTGTATTAGAACTACAATTGAAGGTAGCATGATACTGTCTTAGTGTCTCGGACTTCCATTTTGAAAGGAATACGACTCTGTATTAGTGCCATGAACTTTCATTTTAAAGGGGGTACGACTCTGCATTAGTGTCGTGAATTTTCTATTTTTGAAGGAAAATACGACTCTGTATTAGGGTTGCGGACTTCCGCTTTTGAATACGACTCTGTGTTAGGGTCGCGGACTTTCCTTTTTGAAGGAGAATACGACTCTGTATTAGAATCGCGAACTTTTCTTTTGAAGGAGAATAGGACTCTGTATTAGGGTCGCTAACTTCCTTTGTGAAGGAGAACATGACTCTATATTAGGGTCGCAAACTTCTTTTTTTGAAGGAGAACAGGACTTTGTATTAGGGTCACGAACTTTTCTTTTGTTACGGAAAATCCAAAAAGTTGTCACTTTATACGACGTAGAGATTGAGACGTTCTCTGAGCCATATTAAATGAAAAGATACTCACGAGATTCGGGCTAGAGATCACGTCTATCCGAAGATCTCGACTGTCAAATCATCTGTTATATAATCTCGATTTCTAATTTTTCTCTAAAAATTTTGAACTTCAAATTCCTCTTCAAGGTTTTTTCAAGGCTCTTCATCTTCAGCCTCCTTTAACCTCCGATTTTTCTCGCAAAAGATTTTCTTAGTCTGCAAAAGATGCCGAAAAAAACTTCCTCCTCTGATGCTTCTGCAAGTGGTCATCGAGACCTCCAAACAACTTCTACCTCCATAGTGGTTTGGCAGGAACCCTTAATTAGAAGTAATTTTCTTGTCATACATTAGAAAGCAGTTCTTTTCTTAGAAAGTTTTTTGTTTTAATCCCAAAATTTTCTTTGCAGTTGATTACGCCTTAAATCCCTGGCCGAAAGACCATTACTTTAGCTATTTAGGCGGCTATGATGGGAAGAAGGAGTTTAGGTTTGGCCAGATTTTTCCAGGTTTCATCGCATCTAGTGGCCAAGGAAGAGAAAGCAAAGTTCTTAATCCCATTGCCGATATTGCGAGAGCTGATGACCACTCCTCATTTTGAAGGAAACAACTGAGCATTGTTGAACAAGCCTGCCTTCTTATTCGGTGATCATTTCTCGATACCCGACGATGGTTTGGATGTTGGGGATTATAAATGGCTTCGCCAAGTTAAATACTGCAACCTGTTTCTTCCAAACATGGACAGATCTTTTTTTCAGTCTCTTTCCATTCCTAGACAAATCGACTGGCATTTAAATAGGTCACAAGATGGTGTCTTGCTGGAAGCGTTCAATGCACAAGGTGCTTTCCCTCGTTCTACTGGAAAGCATTTTTTGTGGGTTGTTCCTAGGGTCTTTCAAACAGTCCCTTCCTATAGGTAAAACACTCATAGTCACTCAGACTTTCTTACACCAGTTTGTCAATGTGCAAAGGGAGTTTCTAATTCAAGACTTTCGTCCTCCTGGATGGGTCCACTGCTCTTCGAAAGGAGAGTGGGCAATTTTGACTGATTTCTTTCTGAAGGCTTTTAGAGATCAGCTCCAGCATGCAAATCTTTATCGTGCCATTAGGACGGTTCAGTATGGTATTCCTGCTAGCCGATTCCATTTCTTTTCTTTATTGGAATTGTATAATCCTGATACTGGTACAGTTTTCTCCTCCCGCGGCGAATTGGGTTTTGCCCTGCATGAGATGTACGAGATTTCGGAATTACCTATGGGAGACATCCCATATGAAGAGTACGTCCCTACTGGAGAAGAGCTTCATTTGTTGAAAACTCAGGACCCTATGGTTTATGACACTTATTGGGAATTACTTTGCCACTATCATATTTGTACTTATATGTCTGGCACTCGCAATGTAAAGAAGAAGTGGCTGCAATATCTTCTCCCAAATTTTTTAAACAATAGACCCAATTTTACCTGTCTCCCTCTAGTTTATGAAAAGAAAGTCGAGAGAGGGATTGCTAACTTTGGGACAGATGCTTATGCCATCGAATCTGACGAGGACGTCTTCAAGGCTGGAACGTCCTTTGAAAACTTCCACTACCAAGCTCTTCAACATTTATCTGATCTAGCCTTCCTGCTAGGTTATTTGATGCTTTTGTTGAAAAAATGCGTGATTCCCTCATAGGATACTATACCCATTAGGGCGATATACCCAGCCGTCTTGCTCACGTTTGGTCGGCGACTCAGCTTACGGCCTATGATGGTGTGTAGTATTTAAAGCAGATTGAGGAAATTGGTTGATAAGTTTTGCAATGTTAGGAAGGAGCAAAATGACAAAGGAGAGTTGATCACTAAGACTCCTAATCCGTGTGTAGAGCTTTCTTACACTTATTTGATGGCATGGCTGGTCTTATACTGTCCTATTTTGATGAGTCATGTTGATTCGTAGATTGATTTAAGAGCTCCCAAAGTACAACACTACGAGAGGTCGCAGTGGAAAGAGGCTACATGGCTGCAATTCGCAGGATACTTCATTATCACGCGAATTTTGAGTTGTTTAAATATTTTACATACTTTTCAAATGCTGGATATGGGGAGGAATTCGCGGATGTTGCTAGTGTTGACAAATTCTTAGCTTTGTCCATGGGATGCTTCTGGTGGCTAATAAATTTCCGTCCAGGGCATTTGGTTCTCCATTTAGGGAGCCACTGTTATATAGAGTCTTACTATTCGAGTCGCTTTACTCGACAGTTCGAGTACGATTAGCTCTATGTTGGTAGTTTTGCTGGAAATTTGTTTGAAGGAGTTCAGGCTTGGTTTCACTTCATTGTTGGTGGTACTCAAGCCAGATTTGACCTTCCGATCATGACTCCAAACTCGTATATGAGTTTCGATTTCTGCAAGTGGTATGCGGCTGCTAACTCCACCCCTCAAAATTTTAATAAAAATCTTACTTGTTTGAAATATATTAGAGCATGGTATGCTCAGAAAAAGGAGGCTGGCAGCACGAAGGTGGCTGGAATGGAGGACTTTGGAGCAGAATGTGGTTTGGATGAGTTGGAACCGACAGTTCAACAGGGGGAGGAAGATAATAATGCGGTGGTGCGGTGGTCCCGTCGACCCAACCCATTTCTCTTGATATTTCTCCACTCCCAATGCCGGAAAAGACTTCTCCTTAGCCAAAATCTCCCCCAAAGAAGTTTTTGTATAAGCGGAAGAGATTGAGGCGTCTCAGCGATTTGCCTATCACTCCGCAATACATGTCATCTGAACCTGGTACAGTGGTATCCAGTTCGGTTCCTAAAACTATTGCAGAGGGACCAGAGGAAGATGAAGATGACTCGGCTCTAACTCTTCGTTCTTTTAAAAAATGTTGAAGTCAAGGGCTTGTCTTCCGTAGTGATTCTGCATTGGTGGCTGCTCCTTCCTCTACTGCCCTTCCTGCGCAAGAGGATTCTGCGTCCCTCGCTCACCGAACTGCTGTCGATGATGAAGTGGCTACTCTTTCTTCTACTGCACATGAGGGTTCTGCGACTGTCACTCACCAAGTTGCTGTTGATAATGAAGTGGAAATAATTGGGGAAGTTCGTGCATCGAATTCCCCAAAGGAAGCATCTCTTCCAGTATATCATGATGATTGGGGAGATGATGATGACGTCAGTAGTGAAAATCTTGGTTCTTGTACTCCTCCATCATATCACGGCAAATACGTCTTCTTGAGTGAAGATGTTCAAGCCGAGGTATATGGGCCTAGAGAATCCAGTGCTCACCCTCCAAGTTTACTTCTAACCTCTATCCACTTTTTTGCCAAAATTTTGTCATTATCTAACGGTACTGTGACATTCAATTGTGCTCCCCCCTTTTTTTAGCAGCTCTTACTTCGACTCCAACCTCAAGGCATATGGCTGTAGACGACATTCCGCATGATAATACCGTCGCGGAAGTCATTGCTAAAGTAGCCCATGGGGTAACTGAGATCATCGTTTCTGCGGCTAACACTTCTGAAGTAGTGGTTCCTTCAATGGAAACTGCCACAGATATTGTCCCGACTGCAGTTGCTGCAACTGTTGTTTCTGTTGAAGGTATGGAAGTTGTTATTTCTGATACTAGTACTACTGCATCTTTACAGCAAAGTACAGCTCAAGCTGCACCCACTCCAGATGTTGCTGATTCTTCCCACGCGGAGGTTGATGCCTAAAAAATTAACTTGCTAAGGGATACAGTGGAAACTTTTCTCCAATTTCTGGATCGTTGCATTGATAATATACTGAAAGGGGCTTCTTTTGCTTCGCTCACTAATGTTTTCACCATTTACTTGACTGGTATAGTCAGTATTGGCGGGGAGGAGAAAGTTGCTCCTTATAGACTCATGATAGCTCAACTCCAATATTCTACTAAGTCTTTATTAAGATCGCGGAGTGCTGATAAGTCTGAAGTAGTAGAAGCGACCTTTCAAAAGCTAATGGAGGAACAATTTAGGTTGCAGAAGGAGATCTAGGAGAAAGTTGACGTTTGCAGAGCTTCCCTTGATAAGAGCCAATTAGACAGTCAATCTTTACCCCTTCAGGTAGAGACTGTTGCCTCAATTGTCAAGGATCATGGCCAAGGTATCGCCAGAACCCAAGAGTCCATCGCCAGAGCCCATGCTTTCTTGCCTAAGATCACTAAGGAGTGCGATGAGTCAATGAAGATTCTCACTAACTTATCCAGACAGCGAGATAATGCGATCAAAGATCTTCAGGCGATGCAAGCTGAATTAGAGACATTGGAGACTGTTGCAGCACAAAGTACCATTGCTAGTGAAGAAGAATTGCACCGTCAAGCCACTGTCCAAGCTTATGAGATCATCCAGCAAGAAATTAGCGATGCTGTGGAGAAGATAAAAGCTCTTCTGAATCATTGAACTATAAAGACTTCTTTTTTTCATGGTTCGGGTTTTTGTAGTCCTTTTTTTTTGTAACAATTCTTCTGACTTTAACTTTGCATGGCATGTCTTATCATTTGCGTAGCAAACATGATTGTGTACCTCTGAATTGCGACTTTGTATTTGTCTTCAAAGGTTTGCGTCAAACTTGCTATCTTGAGTTTTGAAGTCCGCAAATTTACGTAGGACCCTTGGTATCTGTGTATTGGGCATGCTTTTACATCTCAAGACCGCGACTTTATATTAGTCTTGAAAGATTCTTTCCTTTATCAGGTGCATGCGACCTTCAAGAGCTTTCGTTATGTTCACGACTTTTCATCCGGAAGTTCGCGGGATAAAAATTCTTTCTTAAGAATTTGTAGCGGTTTCCACGAGTCACGACATAACCCTTTATTCGATTAACTAGCGTGAAGTCCCAAGCATTATATGCTCTTATTAATGATGAGATCCTTTGGCTGCGAAATCTAAGCGTCCCATGCACAGTAATAAATTCTGTTGAGATCCGAGTCAAGAATCTCAACCGAAGATTTGGCCTTATCTCCTTCCAACCGAAGATTTTGATCACGGGATCCTCTATATAAGACACAGGACTTCTTCTATGAAGGAGCATTCTGACTTGAGAAACGTTTCCACCTCTTTATCTTCTCTTCTTTTCTTTTGGAGTTGATTTTTCGGTGCAACCATATTTTCTTCTTCTTCAGTCGAAGTGATGGATGGGGGTTGACATATTACAAGACCTCAAGACTGCATCAATCCAGAGGGGTATTCCACTGAAAATATTCTTATGACCGTAATCATTTTCCTTAACTAAGGTAAAATTCTTCTTCTTGTCAATGTCATTCTTTCTTTTCTTTTTTTTTTAACAAGATTTTGAATTGGCTGCAGGAGATAACTGTAGTCATTCTCCTTAATAAGGATACAGATTAAGCAATCTGTAACCTTGTTCTATTTCTTGACTAGCATCCAGCAAGGTTAGGGTGCTAAATGGTTAGGGTGGCACTCAAATTGAGCAATCTCTCACGTTGTACGTTTGGGAACATGCATTTGGTACACCTAGTTTTGCGCTAATCAAGTCACTGGTGACGTTGATTATGGCTGAGCGAACCAACTTGGAGATCCTAACCATTGATAGAAAGAGACTACAGAAGCAAGCTTTTTACCTTTAAGCCATCCTTGAAGAGGAGGCTACAGAAGTAAACTTTTTACCGTTAATCCATCCTTGAAGAGGAGGCTACAAAAGTAAACTTTTTACCGTTAAGCCATCCTTAAAGAGGAGGCTATAGAAGCAAACTTTTTACCTTTAAACCATCCTAAAAAATGAGGCTACAGAAGCACACTTTATGTTTTCTTATGTCAATGATTTGTATTCATTTTCGTTGATTGTACGGTGCTAGGGAACTCTCTGTAATTTTGATTTGATAATGAATAAAGAGATTTTTTTTACACAACCAGAAGTGATTGATGAATGATTTTGGTATTGATTATTTGAGGTGGCTGTCGACTTGACGAACATTGGGATCATTAGTTGATCCCTCAGTTGTAGTTTGTGCTATTTGGTGATTAGTAGTACAACAGTTGTTGCTTCGCCAGAGGTATTCTTTAACTTAGCAAATTTCCTATATCAAAATGATCTTGATTCACCATCCGCGTTGAACTACCCATACTATGTTGTAGCTGGTGTTCCGCGATTTTCACTAAGAGTAGTACTTCTTCAGAAATTTGCCATTGATCGGCATCATAATCTTTTCACCATTCGGTTTTGCTAACTAATACGCGCCATTGGAGTAAACCGTATCAATGACAAAAGGCCCCTCCCATTTTGGCTAGAACTTTCCTCTAGGTTTCTGACTAATTATGATCGGTCGCCCCACTGAAAGGACTAGATTGCCCTTTTTGAAAGTCTTGCAGATCCGCGCTTGGTATAGTTCAATACTCTGTTGAGCTTCCAATTGTTTATCGTCCAGAGCTTCTAATTCTTGAAGCCTTTGCTGATGCCTTTCTTCTTGCGTCATCCTGGTCATTAGTGAGACTCGCAATGATGGAATATGGATTTCCAAAGGTAAGACCGCTTCTGATCCATACACCAAAGAAAAGGGTGTGGCGTTGGTAGGGGTTTGGACCGTAGTGCGATACGCCCAAAGACATTCCCCGAGTTTTTCATCCCAGTCTCTTTGATTGGATGAGAAACTTTTTGAGGAGTTTTACTATGGTCTTGTTGAAAACTTCTACTAGATCATTGGCAGCAGGGTAATATGGCGAGGAAGCTGTATTTTCAATCCTGTATTTGTTGCAGAATCTGGAAAATACTTGGCTCACGAACTGAGGTCCGTTGTCATGAATGATTCTCTTGGGCACCCCAAAGCGGTAGAGCACATTGTGTTTAATGAACTTGATCACATTTGATGACTTCACTTCGATTAGGGAAATGGCTTCAGTCCATTTCGAGAAGTAATCTGTTATAGCTAGAATGAACCGGTGTTCCCTCGTTGATGGCAGAGAAATTGGCCCGATAATGTTCATTCCCCATTTCTCAAACGGTCATGATGTAGCCGTTGGATGGAGATACTCTGGAGCTTGATGTATGACGTGTGCATGTATCTGGTAGGCTTTACACTTCTTGGCATAATTAACTGCATCTGTCATCATTTTAGGCTAGTAATAACCCTTTCTTCGGATTCTATCTCAGAGTTTTGGCTCTGGTTGGTGCGCTCCACAAATACCAGCATGAGCTTCTTCAAGTACTTTCCAGGCTTCTCGGTTAGAAAGATAATGAAGTAAGATCCCGTCATAGGACTTCCTATACAATGTCCGAAGCTTAGCGTTATAATAGAATCGAATAGCCCTTCTTTGGATCGCCCTGGCCTCTTTGGGATCTTTGGGCAATATGCCGTAAAGGACGTAATCTATATAAGGAAATCGCCAATCCCTTGGTTCTAGATTTGATTCAAAAACACAAGTCTCATCTTCTTGTTGCTTTCTTAATTCATTTTTGAGTTCGTTCCTTGAGCAGAATAATTCTCTGCTTCCTACTGTGATTTGCTTCTTAGCAAGTTTGGGCAACGCCAGTGTAGCAGCTAAGGAACCCAGTGAATCTGCGCAGCTATTCCGATAGCGCTTAACATGACTGACGTAGAAACTATCGAAACCATCAGCTATCTTAATTACTGCAAGATAATACGGCAAAAGGTCATCATGTTTACTTCATATTCCCCTTTAACTTGGTTTATGACAAGTTGAAAATCCCCATATGTTTCCAAATATTTCACCCCCAATTGTTAAGCTATCTTTAAGCCGATTAGGAGGGCATTATACTCCTCAACATCGTTAGAACAGGGGTTTGTTAATGAGTAGGCTCGAGGAATAATGCGGTTGTAAGGAGAGACGAAAACAACTCCTACCCCCGCTGTCATTTTTCCCTCGGATCCCATTCGGGAGGCACCATCGAAGAAAAGTTGCCATTCGTCTTCCATGATAGTATTTGCCTCCGGGAGCTCTTGCGAGATGCCTTCTTTTAGAATTGGAGCCCATTCGCCTAGCTCCTGGGGAATATCTTCGCACAATTTCGAGGATGCTGAGATTGGGTGCTCAGCCAGGAAGTCAGCTACAGCCTGTCCCTTGATCGATTTTTGCAGGACAAAATGCATATCATATTGTGATAAGAAGATAGCCCAATTAAACAGTCTTGAATTTACTGATCCGGGTTTAGTCATTAATATCCTTAAGGGGTTAACTCTCGATATAACGTGAATAGTTTGTTCAACTAAATAGTATTGCATTTTCTGTACTGCAAACACTAAAACTAAACATTCCTTCTCCACTGGGTTATATCGGTATTCTGCCCCGATCATCATTCTGCTGAGATAATAAATAGCTTGTTCGTGACCTAACTCATTTTTTTCTGCCAACAAATCTCCCAAAGAGTGGTCCATAGCCCTCACATACAGTAGGAAAGGTATCCCCGAGACTGGGGCTACGAGTACTGGCGGTTTAGTGAGGTACTCCTTGACTTCTTCGAAAGCCTTTTGGCATGCATCATTCCAAACAAATGACACTCCTTTCTTCATTAATTTGGTGAAGGGCTGACATCTATCAGATAGATTTGATATGAATCTGTGGATGTATGTCAGTCTGTCTTGCAGTCCTCTTAATTCTTTGAGATTCCGAGGAGGTGGCATATCTTGGATTGCCTTAATTTTGTCCAGGTCGAGATGAATTCCTTTGAAAGTTACTACGAAGCCAAGGAATTTTCCGCTAGAAACTCCCAGAAAGGACTTAGTCGGGTTCATCTTGAGCTGGTGTTTCCTCATAAGGTCAAACACTGTCTTCAAGTCTTGAAGGTGATCACTCTTGTCCTTACTTTTAATTGCTAGATCATCTACGTAGCATTCTATTGTCTTTCGTAGGTGCTTTTGGAATATCGCATTAATAGCGCATTGATACGTAGCACCGACATTCTTTAGGCCAAATGACATGACCGTATAGCAGTATACTCCAAGGGGCGTTCTGAAGGATGTATACTTCTCATCATCAGGGTACATCTTTATTTAATTATACTCTGAGAATCCATCCATGAAGGTCATGTGTTCGTACCCACAAGTATTGTCTATCTTGATATCTGTAATGGGTAATGGAAATTCGACCTTAGAGCAGGCTTCATTTAGATCACTGAAATCAATACAAACTTGGATTTTTCCATTCTTCTTGGTTACAAGAACTATATTCGCAACCCAATCAGGGTGTTGTTCCTCGCAAATAAAGCCTGACTCGATCAACTTTTTGATTTCAATTTCGATAGCTTCCATAATCTCTGGACGGAATCTTCGTTGCTGTTGCTTTACTAGCCTTACATTTGGTCAGATGTTTGGTTTGTGAATCGCAATACTTGGATCTAGTCCTAGCATTTCATCATAACTCTAGGCGAGAATATCGATGTATTCATGAATGAGGGATATCAATTTCTCTTTCTCCTCTGAGGATAGCTTCTCAATTATAAATATGGGTTTAGGATTCTTTTTAAGCTAAAATTTTCACTTTGCGTTAAGATACTTGGCTCAGGAGTCATCTTTTATCAGCGGAGCTTCACCTAA
Organism: Dracaena cambodiana; assembly: GCA_036321105.1. Lineage (NCBI taxonomy): Eukaryota > Viridiplantae > Streptophyta > Magnoliopsida > Asparagales > Asparagaceae > Dracaena > Dracaena cambodiana. The sequence goes on from JAYEPQ010000015.1 coordinate 28,836,690, forward strand.
GTCTTCGCTTTCTTGGATCGCGGAGGCCACGTTCGCGGACACTTTGCGGAAGATCATGCCGACACTGACATTTGAGTCCCAGCAGGATGATTCTGACGAATGGTCGGATTGTCCTTCTTTAGTTCTCTCGTCTGAGAAACCTTCGGGAGTGATAATATATCCCAACCCCCCTGCCAGTTTTCTGATAATAATTTAGCATTTTCTCTTTTGGGACAAAAGGTTGGAGGATTGCTCTCCTTCCCTTTCCGGAGTTCAACCCCTGCCTTTGGCGAGGTCGTATCCCATTTTCTTTATCAATTTAATCGTAGTGGAAGAACTTGGGGTTTTCCTATTCTTCAATCTAAGTATTTCTTTTTGCTTTTGTCATTCGCTTTTTCGAATATTATAGGTTTCTGAGCTTTATCCTTGGAAGGAATCTCAAAAATGACCTTGTCCACTGTTCATCGTCATCACTCGGTTAGCTAAAGGACGATCGGATAGGTGCTTGGAAAGACGCTAGAGAGCATATTTTATCTAAACAACTGCTGATCGCATTAGTACTAGTACTTGAGGGTTCAGAATCAACACCAGAAAAATAAGCAAACTCCAAGTTTTCATTTATTACCCATTCAACATCAGAGTGAACGTTGTTATTTACATCAAGGCCTTCAAGACTTATTACAATGGGCTCACCGTCCCAGCTTACATTCTCGGATTCTGAATCTTCGGATTCTGATTCTCTATCGGCTTCATCACCACTATCAGAGGTATCTGGAGCGGACCGTTCTGAAGCATCGAATGCATTTTGATATAGAAACGTGTCAGTAAAGTAGTTTTGACTCCTTTAAAGGGTTGCTTTTCCGCCATCATAGTCTTCATGTTCCCATCTTTGTCCGCATATTTCATACACTGATGTAGTGTAGACGGCACAATGAGATTGTTATGGACCACGGTCTCCCCAATAGTAGATTATAAGACGTGTTAGTATCTATCACATAGCATGTGACTTCCATCTTTAGATCGCCGATTTGGCATTTTAGCTTTATCTTGCCCAACGGCCTACTACCATTGGCATTGAATCCAAAGATAATAGTATTGTTTGCCACTAATCTACTTGTCAGGACTCCAAGATACCGTAGCATCCTTCGCGGCATGATGCTCAAGGCCAAGTCTGGATCAACCTGAATGCGATCAATTTCGGATGACCCTATGTATCCTTTGTAATACAAAGGGCGGTGATGCTTGCTGCTTTTAACTTGCATGTCTTCTGGAGATAAAGTTATGCAAGAGATGCTTTTACTAGAGGTCTAATGACATACCGCTCAAACTTGTTCTTCCTTTTCAACTGTTTCTGTTATTTGCACCAGGAATACCTATGAATCTTTCAGAGCTTCTCTCAAAGCTTCTCTAGTTGACTTAGAGAGTTTTAGGAGCTCATACAAGGTGATTCTTGCGGGAATATTGGCTAACTGCGCTAAGATGTCAAATTGGAATGACTTCTGGAGATCTTCCACAGGCTCTTTCCCTTTTTTTTCTTCAAAACTTTGTCAAATTTAAGCTCTTTTGTTTGTTCTTTTCTGGAAGTAGCTGGAATTCTATAGCCTTCCCATAATTCTTCAAGTAGTTTTTCCCTGAACGGGTTCCAGAGGGAGTTTGGTCCGCGTTAGCCGCCAAAGAGTCTCTGATCTCTTTTCCTGAGTCAGTCAGCATAGGAATGTCTTTGTCATCTTCGAAAATTATGGAGACAATATTGAAGGTAAGAATCTTCCCTTTTTGCTTCCTTCTGGGTGAATTGGAAGTCCACTGCTCATCATTAAGGAGGTCTGGATGTACCCACATTATCTCCCCTCTATCGATTTTGAATGGAGATAATCCTTTCTTCTTTTGTTGATGTAGATCGTAGTTTACGATCTGCATCGTGCCTTTGGGAATGGATTGCACTCCATCTTGAATTGTCGACTTTATTTAGTCAGGTGCTTTGCCGAACTTGAAAGTCACCATGTTCGCAGTCATCTTTTTCTGGTGTTCTTGAAGCTTAATGACCTTAGCGTCCACTAAAGCTTGAATTTTGTTCTTGTCAACATAACAATTCTGAGTAGGGTGGTTAATAATCCTGTAGTAGACACAATAATTAGGATCATTAACTATTCCTGCTTCTTTATGGCGTTTGGACTCTGGTAGCGTCAGTATCTTCTTTGTAATGAGGACATTGAAAATGGTTTTCGTATGCTCGTCTTTGAAAGAATACTGCTTTTGAGGAACACGCGACTGAGGAGGAAGTTTTGGAGAAGACTTTGTGGGTTAGAGATTATCAACCACCATTATTTTCTTCCCCTTATACCCCCTGGACTGAGGCCTATGGTTGTTACCGTTATTTTGCCTATGTTTCTCTTCACCTCCTTTCTCTTCAAGCCTTTGCACTATCTCTTCAGCCTCTTCAGCTTATAGAGCGAGATCCTTCCAGGTCGAGGATTTCACGGCTCCTATCTTGGCTAGAATTTTAGTCGAGAGATTATGTCGACAGGTTTCCACCAAGGTCTTCTCTGGCATCCCATATGAACATCTGAGAGAATCGTTACTGAATCTTTTAATAAAGTCCCGAACTGACTCCCCCTTTTTTGTTTGGTGGCCAGAAGCGCCAGCATCGATACCTCCATATCGTCTTCGTAAAACCTTGTCAGGAAGGCTTTCTCCATGACGTTTCACAAATTGATGGTTTCTAATTCTAGTCTCCAGAACCATTCAAATGCTAGTTCTGTCAAGGTACTAACAAATACTCGTGTAATAATAGCTAAATGCCCAATTTGAGACTTGAAATAGTAAATGTGTTGGTTCGGCGACTCTTTACCATCGAATGATTTGAGCTTCAATGGTTTGTAGCTCTCTGGGAATGACATGCTCTCCCATTCCACCAGATATGGCCTTACAACGCCTAACTCTTGCAGATCACTTTTATGCATGAGAGCGTTTAATTGATTTTGAAAACTCTCCATCTAGATGGTATTTGCATTCCCTTCCTTATGATCATGTGTAGAACGATTGTCCTCATCTTCATGATGGCCGTCATTACCTTCTCCTTCATTTGTGTGGGAGATGTGACCTTCTCCTTCCATCTTCTTCCCTTTGTCAGTCTTCGGGTCATAAGACGGGGGCTCTGAGGAGGATCCGTCCACATTCTTCATTCTTGTCTTTTCCAACTCCAGCAAGACGTGGAGCATATCTTTGATTTCGCTGATGGCATTTTGCTATTGTTGGATGCTCTTATCTTGTTCATCCATCCTCCGCATAAATTCTTCTACAGTACTACTCTGGGCCATGTATGCAGAGACGGAGTCTTCTAGGAATGAATCGGACGTTTGTTACTCGGCCATAACTGATTTGGTCATGTCTTCCTCATTAGAGGAGACTCCGACCATTTGTCTGTAGTTCATTGGGATAACCACCCCACTTTTGAGTCGAGTGTTTTGAAAAACGCCTCGTTCATCGCTGAACACATCCTTCAAACCTGCGGAGTTTTCAGAATCGGAAGTATCTTTCTTGGAAGCTTTTTTCGTCTTCTTTTTCTTCTTTGTCTCCCGAAAGTTATCATGTTGGATGGTACTTTGGGATATTCAGGCTCATAAGATTCGAACTTGTTGCGTCATCTTCTCTTTGATGGTCGGGTTGCAGACATTGTTAGTCAATGAAAAAATGACTGTTTAGCAGGAGTGTTTGTTAGTGTGATAACACAACATTGATCAACTACTCGCAATGACAATGGAATGTCTGGGATCTTTCTCTTCTTCAATTTAGAAGTTACCTAAGATCTCCTGTATTGGAAGTCTTAATAGCAACGACAGGAGCCTTTGTCTCTCCAAAGATTTTAAGGCAAATTTCACCCTCGTTGATGAGATAACTTTAGCCTTTGAAATGGGCTTTTCTTTGGAAGGACGCTTTTCGTATGCTACGCGAATCTAAGGTTTGCGTGTACCTTTGGTTATGTGACCACGTTTCTCCCACGTAGTTTGTGGGTAAGATATGTGTCCAGCTACAGGAACGCGAATGTAGCTTCTGCGCTTGTAATCATAAACAAATTTGGCGGGTTTATCTTGTTTCCTGTAGGAAACGTGAGTAAACCCTTCCGCATCTTAGTTCTCCTTCATCTTGGGAACCACAGTTTCGCATTTCGGCCTCCATACTTGTACAGTAGGCCTCCGCTATGGTGAATCGGCGGCTTCTTGTTGCTGCAGGGCTCGGCGAAGAGCACGAGCCTTACTTCTTCTCAAGTTCCTTCTCATTGTACAAGTGAGAGGAACCTCTTTCCCGCGTCATCCTCTTGAAGAGTAGACAATGGTCGTTTTCTTTATTGTGAGGCTCTTGATCCGCTTTCCTAAGAAAATCAGGGTCTTAGCGAGAGCTGGCTCAGAGCCTGATGTTGGTGAAGGGGAGGATCTTAGACCAGTTTGGTCTACTGAATTCTATACTTGAGTTGCCGTCTTTAAAGTCTCCTTGAAGGTTGAACTATTGGAGACCTTACGACATCTCCGTAAGGAAGTAGGGCTCTTGGAGCCGGATGAAATGAATTCTTCATACTTCTCTTAGTCGACCTCAATAGTGAGCGAGTCGACCAAGCTGCCAATCGGAATGTTGTCGGATTGAGAGACTACCAGATCACTAGAGGTGATGGCAGTCCCCAGCGAAGTCGCCAATCTCCTGTTTTCCATAAAATCGTAAACGTCTTTTATTTGAATGTCTCAATAAAAGATTACAATTTTAATGGTTTTCCGTTTACAGAAGAGAAAGAAAAATTAAATTCCTCTTTGTTTAAGGCTGGGTTCTGAGGTAGCTGTGGAGGACAATCTTGCTCTCCGTTGACACTCCGCACAAACTCTTTTGATTGGCAGAGAGGCTCTGAACTTCTAATCACAAAGGATAGTTGAGAAGAAGATGATCCCTCCTCTCTTTTATCTGTTTCCCTACTCTTTATAGGGGTTTTAAGGTAGCGTCACTGTCATATTCGCTCAACGGTTAGCTCCACTATTCAAGTGATGCCGTCATATTCATCTGGCAGTTAACTCCACGATCTAAATAGTGCCGTCATACTCGTTCGGCAGTTAACTCCACTATCCGAGGTGGCAACTTCCTTAATTTGGGTCGGGCGAGTTTGTATTAAACCCCTCTCCGGAAGCAATAGATAGCATCACGAATCTCAAACTTAGATTCGCAGATCTGCTTTGTCGTAACTAGGTTGCGGACATCGGACATTAGATTCGCGGATCTGCTTTGTCATAACTGAGTCGCGGACCTCGAACTTTAAATTCACGGATCTGCCTTGTTTTGACAGATGACTCCAGAACTTTTCGCCAACAGACTCTATTAGTGAATATGCTTTAGGGATGATATGATTGTGAGAAGAGACAAAGACAACCCCCACTCCCGTTGCCACTTTTCTTTAGTCCCCATTCTGGAAGCACTATTAAGGAAAAGTTGCTAGATTTCTTCTATAGTGGTGTTTGCTTTAGTAATATCTTGTAGATTATTGTCTCCTGGAGTTATGCTTCTTTCTGCTATTTCATCAGAAATGTCTTCATACAATTTTGAAAATACTGGAATCGGATGCTCAGCTAGGAAATCAACTATAGTCTAACCCTTAATTGACTTTTGTGGGATAAAATACATATCGTATTACGATAGCAAAATAGTAACTCTCGATATAAAGTGGATTATTTTCCCTACAAGGTAGTATCACATTTTCTGTACTGCAAACATTAAAACTAGGCATTCTTTTTCTACTAGGTTATATCGATGTTCAGCTCCAATCATTATATTTAAATAGTAGATAGGTTGTTCATATCCAAATTCATTCTTTTGAGCTAACTAGGCTCCCAAAGAATGATCTATGGCTCTCATGTATAACAAGAAAGGTATTCCTGAAATTGGAGCTATAAGGACGGGTGTTTTCATGAGATACTCTTTGATCTCTTTGAAAACTTTCTGACAAGAATCATTCCATACGAATGATACTCCTTTGTTTATCAACTGTGTGAATGATTGACATCTCCCAGACAATTTTGATATGAACCTGCGAATGTATGTCAGCCTCCCCTATAGTCCTCTTAATTCTTTGAGATTTCTAGGTGGCGACATGTCTTGAATTATTTAGATCTTGTCTGGATCAAGATGAATTCCTTGGAAAATGACTATGAAACCAAGGAACTTGCCAATGGGCTACCCTAGAAAAGCCTTAGTTGAGTTCATCTTAAGCTGGTGGTTCTGCATGAGATTGAACACCACTCTCAAATCATGATGATGACTGTCTTTGATTTTGCTTTTGATCGCCAAGTCATCCACATAGTATTCCATCATTTTCCAGAGATGCTCTTGGAATATAATGTTCATAGTGCGTTGATATATGGCGCCAGCATTATTTAAACTAAAGGGCATGATCATATAATAGTACACCTCCAATTATGTTCTGAAAGAAGTATGTTTCTTATTTTCAGGATACATCTTAATTTGATTATGCCTGAAAATCTATCCATGAACGTCATCCATTCATAACCACAAGTATTGTTGATCATTTCATCTGTGATGGGCAATGGAAATTCGCCTTTTGGGCATACTTCATTTAAGTCTTTGAAATCGATGTAGACCCTGATTTTTCCATTCTTCTTAGTCATGAGGACTATGGTTGCAACCCAATCAGGATGTTGTTCTTGACTCTCTAGCAGAATTGCCAGCTTGTTTCCATTGTTTACAATATTAACTGAGAATGTGGTCATTGCAAAAACAAAACAAAATTTTGGTTTTGAGATTTGGGAATTGTAAAAGTCATAATGTTCTTTACTAATCAAGAGAATTACAATTGAGATTTCTGGAGAGTGTGTGATAATAGAAGTATGATCAGAGTGACCATTTTTTACTTCTGTTGACTATTCAGTGAAGGATCATCGTTGAACTGGACCTTTCTCTGTATGATATTTTGGATTTGATTTTCTGATCTTTTCTTATCCACGTACTCGGAGTGGTTTTGTAGTTTAAATAGTTATAGTTTTTCCTTGTTTTGCAAAAGATCATTGTGAAACTACACCACGATTTGATTCCAGGAATCATGATGAGAATGCACTATGACTTGACCAGTTTGAATAACCGCCTGCTAACGAGGATGAGATATCCGTTAGCAGAGCTAACTCCTTTAGTTTGAGAGATTAGAACATGTTCATCTAGAGAGTTTATTTCGGTCATTTCGTGACCCTTTTGGGTTTGTTTTCTTTTGGTCTAGGATGGGATTTCTTCGCTGACTAAATGGACTTTGTCTCTTGGCTCTTTTGAGGCTTTTCGACTTGTCCTACTTGGCAAAGAATGTTGTTTCATTTGGCAAAGTTGGGATTCCTTGGTTTTGTGTAGAAACGTTTCTTGTTCTACGAAACTGAGATTGTTTGTGTGGCGAGGATGGTCATTATTCTGAGTTGTATCTTTACCAACTCAGCATGATAACATGACACTTTTCTTCAATTGGTTTTATTTTAGTGGTGGACAAATTTTACCTCCCACAAGTGGATTAAACACTAGAGACATTTATAAATCCCCAATATACTTTAGTAATAAAAGAGAGGAGCGATTTTAGATTAAAATGGAGAGATTTTTTTAGAGTTTTGAGATTTTGAGTTTTTGTACTCTCATAGTTATTTAATAAAACAATTATTTTTAATCATTTGATGGCTATAAAGAGTATATGTGGCTAAATTTCTCATTGATTTTAGATGAGATAACAAACCCTTCACCACAAGAAAAAGGGTTATAGTGACGAGTTATTAGTGATAAGGATTAAATTTGTCACTAAAAGTGAGTATTTGTGACAAAAATAAGAAGTTGTCACAAATTATGAGTTTTCAATGATGGAGACAAATAATTGTCACTAAAACATACTTTTAGTGACAATAGATAAATACTTGTTACAAAATATAGTTTCCAGTGATGAGGACTAAAAATTATAACTAAAAAATATTTTTTTCAGTGATAATGAAAAAAACTTGTCACTAAACCATAGTTTAAGTGACAAGGGCTAAAAATCGGCACAAAATATAAATTTTTTTAGTGACAACGAAAAATACTTGTCACTATAATAAAGTTTTCAGTTTCAGCGACGAGGACTACAAATTGTCACTAAAACCTAAATTTTTTAGTGACAACTAAAAGGCTTATCACTAAAACATAATCTTCAGTGACAAAGGCTAAAAAAATACCACAAAACCAAAAATTTTTCAGTGACAACGAAAAAACTTGTCACTATAACATAGTTTCCAATCACGAAGACTACACATTGTCACTAAAACCTAAAATTTTCAGTAACAACTAAAAAAGTTATCACTAAAACATAATCTACAATGACTAAATTAAAAATTGTCACAAAAATATAAATTTTTCGTGACAATAAAAAAAACTTGTCACTAAATAATAATTTTTAGTGACCAATACTAGTAAATTGTTACAAAAAATAAATTTTTCAGTGAACAAAAAAAAAAAAAAAACTTGTCACTAACAAAATGGAAATCAGTGATACCATTTTTATTTGTAACATAAAAGTTGTTTTGAGTAATTTATATTGTCTCTTTTTTTTTAAAAAAATTAATAACTTCTAGATGGAAATACTTGGATGCACTTATTTTTGGGAAGGTACAGTAAAATTAATTCGTTTATGTTATTATAAGAAATAAGTAAATATAAATATATTTTACATGTGTTGTATGTGAATAAGGGAAAAAATTAGAATATTAAGACTTGTTTCAAGGAAAATATTTTCTTGAACCAATGTTCTAACAAATTATTTATCTTAATTTGTTCTAATATATATATTATTTTAAAATTTTGTTTTTATTAAAATATACATAACTTTTTCTTGCTTATCCTGGGATTACAATTTGCATTTATGTTTTCTATTGGGTGAAATTTTGGTACCCATCATAATAATTTCTTTTTTTTCATATACGATATTTGATTTTATTTACAACTTCATGAATCATGAGATTCATATAAAATATTTAAATAAAATTTAATTATCTTAAATTCCAGCTGTTATATAAATTTCATTTTCCTTACTTCATCTTGGTCATCCATTAAGATATAATGGATCAAAAATAATATTTTCAATTCTAATTATAATAAAAGTAAAAATCTCATCTCGGACGTCCATTCAGATCTAATGGATCAAAAATATTCTTTTTTTAATTCAAATTGTAATACAAGTAAAATATAATTATTTACCCTAATTATATCCCCTAATGCCAGCCGTAATTTTTTGTTTTTCTAAATATTCAGATCTTTGTGACCTCCTCGTTTCGTAACCTCCGCATCCTGATCAGCGGCCAACGCAGCCACACACACCCATAATCGCTCTCTTCCCTGCCCAACAATCGCACCAGCCTCCCCTCTACCCCCTGCATAGCAACTGCATCGGTCGCCTATCCCCCAGCCCTGCACCGACCAGCCTTCCGCCCTGCCCAGTAACCGCACCGGCCAGCCCTCCCCCGCCCTGCACCGGCCGGCCCTCCCTCGGCCCTGCACCTGCACCGATCGTCCCTTCCCTCCCCTCCACCGGCTACCCCTCTCAGCACCCGCATCCGCTGCACCTATCCCCGCCATGCGGGCACACCTCGCCCTGCCACGCAACCCTGGTCTATCCTAGCCCGTGTCCTGCTGTTGCACCCTGCACCACTATGCCTCGGTCGGCTTTTGAATGGTGGTCTAGTCTCTAATTATGCTCGAGCTAACACCTACTTAAGGTATGTACTTATGCTTTAAGTTAAAATTTTTAATTATGTTATATTAACTTTATGTGTGTTTTCTTTGTTGAGAGGAGTTGAAAGCAAACTGTAGGAGCTCATATTCCGTTGACCTTTAATGATTAATTTGAGTAGATTTTAGTGCAGCATGCTTATTTTGTGGAATAGGAGTTGAAATTTTATTTGGAAGAATTTAACAGTTATATGTAGAAAATATAATAATTGTAGTTTCAAGTAGTTATTGATGGAATTCTGATTTGCATGATATAATATCTCGAGAGTAGTATATTGTTTCAGTTGAAAAGAAATATATTAATGAAGAATAACTATTACAAATAAAGTACATATAAAATAAAAGAATAACTATTATAACTATATGAAATATAATGTACTTTATTTGTAATAGTTATTCTTCATAGTTATTCCTCATATAATTGTATATTTTAAACTTATTAGGTGTATGATAGGGTTACTTTTGAGAGTATTTTTAAAGATTGTCAGATTATTGGAAATATTTATTTGCATATATGTACACTCACTTGTTGATCCTAGTATATAATTGTGTATTCTCTACTACTAATAACTACTACTGCATATTTTTTATTCATCTATACTCATATTGTTGTGTCTCTATTTCTACGACTACGATTACTACTATCATTATCATATAGTTTACTGTTATGTTTCTATGTCTCTATTTCCTACTATGTTTATTATATAATGTATAGTCATTTTGTTGAGTCCCTTTCTTCCTAAGAAATTGCTGTGACACTATCTGTGTATCTCGTGTCCATGCCTACACCCTTTGTATCCATGTCCATGCTTCTTAGATGTTAACTATATTTTTCCATTTTCACAAATCTCTATCCTAGCAATATTACCGATAGAGGAGGCGAAGGAATTATATATGGGAGAAAAGGGAACTAGAAGTTGGAAGATAAGAATATTGAATCTGGAGGAGAAAATCAAGGAAGAGGCATCAAAATGAATATCAATTCTATTCGTAAACCTAGAACTAAATAACTTTGATTAAAGGAGGTCTTTTTAAAGACTTGAATTACTTATTGTTACAGCCCAGATTGTTAGTATATGATACTATATGATACATTTTCAGACTAAACAAGGGCAAGAGACACCACAATATAACTATATTCTAGAATAATTAAAAGATATATAATTCATGCCAATCCTATGATTCTCCAAGATTGTGCATATTAGGAATAATATTCTAGATATTAGGATGATATTATGTCTTTATCCATCAATGATTATAGCATTTGCATATAGCATGGTGGGGTACAATAAGGGCTGTCAATATGGAGACTTCATCATAAATTATTCTTGATTGCATCATAAATTAAATTGTAGATTATACTGTATTACTTGATTCATCTTAAAACTGCAACAAATAGGAAATAAAATAACATATGTTCAATAGAAAGTCAAATTTCCCTCATAACCTTTTTCCTATTGCCATCGGGATAACTAATAAGTTTATTCTCCTTATTCATTAGTATAAAAAGAAAAGAAATTGAAAATAATAGAGAAATGAACAATACCTATTGAAGAAATCTTATAAACTATTAGCGAAGAGTAACTATCCCTAATAAACCATCAAATGCTACAAATGTCTAAGCAAAGTTCAAGTAAAAGATATGGTAGAAAATAAACAAAATTGTTTGTCAATCAAGAGGACATTAGTACTATATTGTATCAGGAATATAAACACCTTTATCCTTCGTGGTATTTACTTTGATTTGTTTAGATTTAGAATTCAAATTCTTCCTAAAAACTAGCTTCTTCCAACGCACATCAGATTTTACCATGTTAGCATTTCCTTGAAATGAGTTATTTTTAGCAATACCTGAGAGCTTTCTTGTTTTTGAATCCCCACTACAAGGAGACGTATCTCCTCCATCCTGATATTTTTCCTGGGATTGCACCATTTCATTGGGATTAGGCTTTTGTGCATCATTTATTACAACACTACTTACATTATCATATTTAGAGGTCCATTCAGGTTCTACCGAGCCACCCATTTTCTCAGGCATCTTCCCGAGAGGATAATATTTTTTTGGTCATCAATAACCATGCTATTTAAACTGCTAGTCGTCTTTTTCTGAACTTCTATCGGTGTCCATTGCCATATGCGGTTCAACATCAGGAAGAAAATCTCGTAGCACCATGTCATCTGATGGAAAAATCATAGGACCTAAGGTATTTGTATTATGTATGTATAGCTACTATAAAATTTTATATTTTGTTTTTAGAGTATGTTTTAACACTCTCATAAAAATTCCATATTAATTAGTTGAGATTTTGATCTCAAACTAAAATTTTGTATTCTGTTTTTAGAGTTTGTTTTGATCATTATTGTTAATGCTTTTAATTATTATTTTGTAATTATAGGAAAGACTACACGAGCTTGTCGTGAAACAAATACAAGATGATGAATCTTAGATGTCTCGTAATGAAATGTTGCTTCATGTGTTTGGTGAGAAATCAGGATATTTTCGAGGACAAGAAGCGAGAAAAAGGCCTCCGAGTAAAAAATCTCGATAGGATATTCAAGAGCAAGTACAGACGATTATAAGTGATGCCAGGGAGACAATAATGGTTGAAGTAGCTCAAAAAATTAGATAAGAAGTTTAGACTAAGTCGAATGAGAAATTGAAGACACAAATAGCTGAGTTGGATGGAAAATTAAAGATATTGCTACAAGAAGTATGAACTGAAATTAGAACTGAGGTATAAGCTGAATTTGAGTCTGTATTTCAAGAGCGTATGGCTTCTTTTTTGGGTTCTATATCGCAATCAAAAAATTAATTTTTTATGTGCTTATATGGATTTAATACGTTGCTTCAAACAAAAACAAGTTAATATTTGTGCAAGACTGAATCGTATATTTTATGAATATTTTAGCATGTTTATGTGATGAATTTTATTTTTCTATTTTACATCATTGATATATCACTACAAGAAAAAGGGTTTTTTGTGACGTCATAAGTCATCACTGAACGTTTTCAAGTTGTCACTGAAAATATTCAGTGATGAGTTTAGTGACGACTAAGTGTTATTGCTTATGTGGCCATCACTGAAGGTTTTTGTGACGACTTTTAGTGCCCATCACTGAAAATAGTTTCCAGTGACAACTATGACTTGCTACAAAATACTAACTAGATTGTCATTATAATATTTTTTGTGACAACTAATATCGTCACTAGTTCGTATATGTGACAACAATACTTGTCACTAAAAAGTTATTATATAGTCTCTTTATGACTCTTTAGTGACGACTTTTAACATGACTAAATCGTATTTGTGACAATAAATCTTGTTACAAAAAATTTATTACATGGTCACTGTTATGACTCTTTAGTGATGACGTTCATCATCACTAAATAGTATTTGTGATAACAATACGTGTCACTGAAAATATAACTATTTGTCACTATATGTATATAAAATATTATACAATGATATTAACTACAAATTTAGTGATGACAAACATTGTTACAAATAAGTAATTATTAGTGACAAGTCTTTAATAGTATCGCTAAAAGTTAAAATTTGCAACAATATTTATTGTCGTTAAAATACAAATTCTGTGATACTATCAATTGTTACAAATAAATTTATCAGTGACGATTTATTCATATTGTTACTGAATCTTCAAATAGCTAATACAAATAGTTGTTACAAATATAATATATACAATCATTCATATTTTCAAACACCATATTCACAAGATATGTTTTATAATTAGCTAATATATATATATATATATATATATATATATATATATATATATATATATATATATATATATATATATATATATATATATATATATATATATATATATATATATATATCAATGATGTACAATAGAAAAATAAAATTCATCACATAAACATGCTAAAATATTCATAAAAAAAACGATCCAGTCTTGCACAAATTGTTACTTGTTTTTGTTTGAAGCAAAGTATTAAATCCATATAAACTCATAAAAATCAATTTCTTGATTGTTATATAGAGCCAAAAAAAGAAGCCATCCGCTCTTGAAACATGGAATTGAACTCAGCATGCATCTTAGCTATAATTTTAGTTCGTATCTCTTGTAACTTTGTCTTCAATTTCTTATCTGACTCAACTAGCTGTGTCTTTAATTTTTCATCCGACTCAGCTAGTTGTTTCTTTAATTTCTCATCCAACTCAGCTAGTTGTTTCTTTAATTTCTCATCCGACTCAACTGAACTTCTTCTCTTATTTTTTGAGCTACTTCAACCATCATTGTCTCTCTGGCATCACTTATAGCCTTCTCTACTTGCTCTTGAATATCTTGCCAAGGTTTTTTACTTGGAAGCCTTTTCCCTGCTTCTTTTCCTCAAAAACATCCTGATTTCTTCCCAAGCACATGAAGCAATATGTTATCATGAGACATCTGAGATTCTTCATCTTATGTTTGTCTAACAACGAGCACATGTAATTTTTCCTACAATTAAATAATAATAACTAAAGGCATTGTAACAATGGTCAAAACAAACTCCAAAAATAGAATACAAATTTAAGTTAGAGGGCAAAATCTCAACCAATTAATATGAATTTTTATTAGCGTATCACAACATACTCTAAAAATAGAATACAAACTTTTGTATGTGATCCATAGTGATTTGATATAATTTTTGTTGTATATAGTCTAGAGATCACACACTATATTAATACTTGTGCAATTGACAAAACATATTTAGTTTCATATCAAAATTTCAACCAGTTACTATGAAAGTTTCATGAAAGTGTAAAAACATACTTCTAAAATAGAATATAAATAGTTAAAGCAATGCGTGGTGATTTAATAGAATTTCTGCTCAATATAGTGCACAACTCATGCATCTGACCGATGCCAGTGCAGCTGAGAAAATATTTAGTTTGAAGTAATAATCACAACCAAATAATGTAAAATTTTTATAAGAGTGTAAAAGTATACTTTTAAAATAAAATATAAAATTTTAAAGTGATTCATATTGATTTGCTATAATTTTTACTGAATAAAGTGCACAACTCAAGTTTCGAACTTATATGGGCGCAGTTGAGAAATATATCTAGTTGTTAGTCAAAATATCAACCAACTACTGTGAAATTTTTATGAGAGTATAAAAACAGACTTCTAAAATAAAATATAAAATATAAAATTTTAAAACAATCCATGATAATTTGATATAATTTTTGCTCAATTTAGTGTACTGCTCATGCACCAGACCGATACTAGTGTAGCTGAGAAAATATTTAGTTTGAGCTTAAAATCACAACAAATTAATGTAAAATTTTTAGGAAAGTGTAAAAACATATCCTAAAACTAAATATAAAATTTTAATGTGATTCATGTTGATTTGGTACAATTTCTACTTAATAAAGTGCACAATTCAAGCTCCGGACAGATATGAGCGTAGCTGAGAAATATATCTAGTTGTCAATCAAAATATCAACCATTGTCTGTACAATTTTTATGAGAGTATTAAAACATACTCCTAAAATAAAATATAAAATTTTAAAGCTATCCATGATGATTTGATACAATTTCTGTTCAATTTAGTGCACAGCTCAAGCACCAATCCTATACCGGTGCAGCAGAAAAAACATTTAGTTTCATATCAGAATGTCAACCACTTAATATGAAAATTTTATGAGAGTGTAAAAACATACTCCTAAATCATAATATAAAATTTCAATGTGATTCATGGTGATTTGGTAAAATTTCTATTGAATAAAGTGCACAACTCAAGCTTTGGATAGATATGGACACAACTGAGAAATATATCTAGTTGTCAGTCAAAATATCAACCAACTACTGTGAAAATTTTATGAGAGAATAAAAACACATTGATAAAATAAAATATAAAATTTTAAAGTAATCCATGGTAATTTGCTACAATTTCTGCTCAATTTAGTGCATAGTTCATGCACTAGTCCACTACTAATGCAACTGAGAAAATATTTAGTTTGAGCTAAAAATAAAAACCAATTAATGTGAAATTTTTATGAGAGTGTAAAAACATATTTCTAAAATATAATATAAAATTTCAATGTGATTCATGGTGATTGGTACAATTTCAACGGAATAAAGTGAACAACTCAAGTTTCGTACAGTTATGGGCACAACTGAGAAATATATCTAGTTGTCAGTCAAAATGTCACAACACTACTGTAAAATTTTTATGAGAGTATAAAACACACGCCTAAAATAAAATATAAAAATTAAAACTATCCATGGTGATTTGATACAATTTCTGCTCTATTTAGTACACAACTCATGCACCAGTCCTAAACTGGTGCAACTGAGAAAATATTTAGTTTTATATCAAAATGTCAATCACTTTATATGAAATTTTTATGAGAGTGTAAAATATATTCGTAAGACATAATATAAAATTTTAATGTAATTCATGGTGATTTGGTATAATTTCTACTGAATAAAGTGCACAACTCAAGCTCCGAAAAGATATGGGCATAACTGAGAAATATTTCTAATTGTCAGTCAAAATGTCAACCAACTACTGTGAAATTTTTATGAGAGTTTAAAAACGCACTCCTAAAAAAATATAAAATTTTAAAGCAATTCATGGTGATTTGATACAATTCTGCTCAATTTAGTGCACAGCTAATGTACCTATCCAATACCGGTGCAGGTGAGAAAATATTTAGTTTTAGGTAAAAATCACGTAAAGTTAATGTAAAATTTTTATGAGAGTGTAAAAATATACTCCTAAAATATAATTTAAAATTTCAATGTGATTCATGCTGATTTGGTACAATTTCTACTGAATAAAGTGCACAACTCAAGCTCCAGACAGATATAGGCACAACTGAAAAATATATCTAGTTGTCAGTCAAAATGTCAAGCAACTACTATGAAATTTTTATGACAATATAAAAACACATTGCTTAAACAAAATATAAAATTTTAAGCAATCCATTTTGATTTGATATAATTTCTACTCAGTTTAGTGCACAGCTAATGCACTAGTCCGATACCGGTGCAGCTAAGAAAATATTAGTTTAAGGTCAAAATCAAAAAACATTAATATAAATTTTTTATGAGAGTGTAAAAACATACTCCTAAAATATAATATAAAATTTCAATGTGATTTATGGTGATTTAGTATAGTTTCTACTGATAAAAGTGCACAACTCAAGCTCCGGACATATATGAGCACAACTGAGAAATATATCTAGTTGTCAATCAAAATGTCAACCATTGTCTATGAAATTTTTATTCGAGTATAAAAACACACTCCTAAAATAAAATAAAAAACTTTTAAAGCTATCCATGGTAATTTGATAAAATTTCTGCTCAATTTAGTGCACAGCTAATGCATTAGTCCTTTACCGGTACAGCTGAGAAAATATTTAATTTCATATCAAAATGTTAGCTACTTAATGTGAAAATTCTATGAGAGTACAAACCCAAAATCCTAAAACAATTATAAAATTATAAATAATCTTTGGTAATTTGATATATTTAATTGCACGACATACATATGACATGCACCATAACCAATATATGAAAATGAATGGAAATAAGTGAAACATAAAGTAGGGATAATGTAAAAAAACTACATGTATTTCTTATAATTTTGCATTAGACTACTGTATATCTCCTTGTGCATTCAATTTGATGTGTTGTTTTAACCAAACATTATCTGGTGCTGTTTTCTCACCCATTATTGGATTCCTCTGTTTTTATTAGACATGTATTATTACGTTATAATCAAAATATTTGTAGACCAATGAAGATATGATTTATATTATCATAGTATAAATTTTAATTTACTTACAAGAAGGTTGCTTTCTTTAGTTATTTTGTATACACTGCAGATTGTACTCTTAGGTCTCCACAACCTAGAGCTTGAACTGTATCAAACATTTTTCTACAATTTGAACAATGACATCTTGATATGTGCTGACTTCACCATGTCTAATAATAACAATGGAAAAAAATTGCTAAGATGAATTTCATAGCAAGACCTCTTCTTTTTCACTATTATCTGAACAGATGTTATGTAGTCAGAAGTTCCTAAAGCAATGACTTGCCATATACCGAGAACATCTTTTTGAAGACTTCTTCGAGCAGAAGACAAAGTTCAAGAAAGGTTTAAAAGCGGATAGTTTGTAGTATCAGAAATTGACAATATTGGATATTATCGTATCAGTAATATCACATATATTAGTAAAATATTGGCAAATTAATAGTATCGGTACCTACTTCAGATCCTCAAATTTAGGGCACGTCTAACTAAATAAAGTTCAGCATAAACAAACTAATTTCTTCAAAAAAAATATTTCACAGTACATCCTCCATAGTATATTCCAACGACAAAAAGTTCACCAGATGAATTAGTTCAGACAAACTTTGTACATCATCATTTGTTCGCATACATGATGGTGATGAAGACAAGGAGAAACCAACTACTTTTACCACTAATGAGAGACTTGAAAACTTGACTTTTAGCGACAAACTAGACGACTTAAGACCCTTGATGACTTTTTGCAATACTATGTCAAACCAGTCATGTCAAAAACTCATACTGTCACCATTAAACTTCCCTATTAATTGCTTTAGGGAAGATGCTATGTTCAGATGGTTCAAATTGTCAAGATGTAAACAATTTGGTCAACCTGACTAGTATATTTAAACATACAAGAACTAACACTCATCTAGGTGGCCACCAATTGGAATTGTTCAACATTTGTAAGTGCATTTGATGCCAAATCTAAATTTAGTTTTTTATATTTCTTTAACTTCTATCATAAACCATATTCATAGAAACATTGTTGGATGTCATTATCTATATTTTGTTATCTATCCGTCATGATCTTTTGTACTACTAAAAATTGAAATCCCTGTGGATTTTTCCCGCTGCTTGAAGGGAATAAGGAAAATAAAAAGGGGTACACATGCAGACATGAATGTAACACAAAAAGGCATATAGCCTGGACGTCTAGACATTCTTAATCTTTTGAGATAAAAAAACCATCAGCTTATAAATTGTGAATTCGAGTTGACACTAAAGCATAATTATTTTCGTGTGACTTCATACCTAGTGATTCCTTGAGGATCTGTTGGAAAGCGGCCAAATCTAGATAGCTGCTCCTTGCGGATCTGAGGGAGAGCGGGTGCTGCTCCTTGCCGATCGGATTTGAGGGAGGGAGAGAGGGCGCTGCTTCTTGCGGACCTATGCGCTGTTTTTTGCGGACCAAAGGGAGAGCAGGCGCGGGCGCTACTCCTTGTGGTGTTGCTTCTTGTAGACTTGTGCGCTGCTTTTTTCAGACCAGAGGGAGAGCAGGCACAGGCACGGATCTGAGGGAGAGAGGCGTGGGCGCTGCTCCTTGCGGATATGAGGGAGAGAGGGTGCTGCTCCTTGCGAACCTGATCAAGGGAGATCATGCGCTGCTTCTTTCGGACCTGAGGGAGAGCGGGCGCGGGCACCGCTCCTTGCTGATCTGAGGGAGAATGGGTGTACAGAGATCAGTTGGAGAGGGGCTGAACGTGGGAAGCTAGGGTCGATCAGATATCGTAAAGTTTACGTAGAATTTGTTGCGGCTGGTTATGTTTTATATAATGATAATAATTATATTTGTATTATAATTATAATTCTATTTGTATTATAATTATAATAGATTGAGTGGTTATTTTATCATAGGATCTGGAAAGACAGCCGAGAAAGGATTTAGGTTCAATATATAGATTAGATTAAGAATTATAAATCTTTTTGTATTCTAATTACAATAGATTAAGGAGTTATTTTATTATATAGTATATGGATAGACGGTCGAGATAATGTTAGGTTAAACATATATACATTAAGTTAAACATTGTAATTTTATTTGTATTATTTTTATAATAGATCAAGGAGTTATTGTATCATAGGATATGGATAGACGACTGATATTAAGTGTAGAAAAATAAATAAATAATTGAAGTCTCATGATTGTTGTAAATTAATAATTTTATAGAAGTAATTAAAAATAAAAATAAATTTTGTGACAATATAATCCCTCATAAAAAATTGTATGTGTCCATTAAAAATAGTTATAATTGATTTTCACGTGTTAGCGACAACTCTATTTCGTTGTAACTTAAAAATTTGTATATTAGTTATAATATTTAATTTTTGTGACTGAAAACTTATTTTTAGTGACAAGTTTAATTTTTGCGACTAAAACAGTTTATGTTTTAATGACAATATTTAGTTTTCATCAAAGAACAATTAGTTTTACTGACAAGTTTTTAAGTTGTCACAAAAATAATTTATGTTTTTAATGATGGTATTTAGTTTTCTTCACTAAACACTTCATTTTAGTGACAATTATTTTACTTGTCACAGAAAAAAAAATTATGTTTTAGGGATGAACTATGTTTTCATCACTGAATACTCAGTTTTAGTCATGTGCTTTTGCATTGTCACAGAAGATATTTATGTTTTAGTGACGATATATAGTTTCTATTATTGAATACTTAGTTTTAGTGATAATTTTTTTAGTTGTCACAGAAAAAATTTATTTTTCAGTGACGATTTGTAGCCTTCATTACCGAAAATTATGTTTAGTGATAATTTTTCTTTATTGTCACTGAAATATTTAAGTTTTAGCAGCAAGTTTTAGTTAGCGTCATTGAAAACTATTTTGTAGTGACACATTTCAGTCGCCGTCACTAAATCATTTACTTTTTAGTAGCGATATGTCGTTCTCATCACTGAAAACTGTGTTTTCGTGGTAAATTTTTATCGGTTGTTACAAAAAATTATGTTTTTATGACAATTATTTATCTCCGTCACTGAAAACACAATATTTGTGACAATATTTAATTTTTGTCATAAATGCTCAATTTTAGTGATAATTTTAATACTTATTACTAAGATATCGTTACTAAAGACCCATTTTCATGTAGATATATATATATATATATATGTATCAGCTATTAATAAAACATCTCTTATGAATATGGTGTTTGAAGATATTAATAATTGTATATAGTGTATTTGTGACAGCTATTTGTATTAACTATTTAAAAGATGCAGATAATGTATTTGTGACAACTAATAGTGCCACAGAATTTGTGTTTTAGTATAAATAAATATTGTTGCAAATTTTAATTTTTTAGTGATACTATTTAAAATTTGTCACTAATAATTACTTATTTGATATAATATTTGTCGTCACTAATTGTGTAACTAACATCATTATATAATATTTTATATACATATAGAAACAAATAGTTATCTTTTTTGTGATGAGTTTTATTATTGCAAGTTAGTTTTAGTGGCGATCAATGTCGTCACTAAATAGTCGTAATATTGATTATATGATAACTTTTCTATGATAAATATTGTTGTCTCAAATAAGATTTAGTGATGATGGAAGTCGTCACCAAAGACTCGTAATAATAACTTTATAGAAATTTATCTATGATAAGTATTATCGTCACAAAAAATAGTTAGTATGGGTAACAGTTGTCACACAAAGAAGCATTATAATGACAATATGATTAGTTTTTTATGGCAAGACATAGTTGTCACTAAAAATAAGTTTTAGTGATGGGTAGCAAAAATCATCATAAAAACCTTAAGTGATAACCACATAAACTACAACACTTAGTCATCATTAAACTTGTCACTGAAAACTTTCAGTGACAAGTTAAATACTTTTAGCAACGACTTTTGTTGTCATAAAAAACCTATATTCTTGTAGCGTTAATTATGATCTGGTATGAGTTTTTGCATTTCAATACCTAATTATTTTATATGATATTTGATTTTTTTTTTTTGGTTTCCTATTTATCTTGTTAGGTGCAAAGTATAATTTTTGAGACTATAATAGTTTATAGTTTGATGGTATAATTGTTGCTTAATTTGTGATATACCATATACTCTTTTGGCATGATATACGTTTAAGATCTGAATAATTATTTCTATTATTCATAGATTATACTAGGAATTATCTCAAAAATTTATATAGGAATTAACTGAGGGAACTAGCCAACTATCAATATTATAATTTTCTTCAATATTTTGCTTTTAATGATTTGATCTATATAAGTAAGATAAAATAATTATTAACTCATCCAAAGATTCTATCTTGGGAGCATTAACTCATCTAGGCCAAATTAACTCTCTAGTTTATTTTAATACAAATTGTCAATTAGTAAGCTTTTAAACCAATCCATACTTGTTTACTTTTTCTTTTAATTTTTTTGTTACATATGGGTTTTAGTGTCAGATCACAATTATAAAGTATTGTATTATCAAGAGAATAATCTTAGATTTACTACTTGAGTATTACTTGTGGACCACCTATACTTGGGAGTGCATGCATTAGGTTGCATTAAGTTTTCGCCGCTATTGCCGGAGATCTGTACTATTACTTTATACATTTTAGTATAGGTTATGGTTCTTACGTCATTAACAATTGTGATTTTGTATTTGTATGATCAGTTGGAGGAGATCATCTAAAGATAGACTTGTCATGTAATACTCAAATCCACAGCAATTTCCAATCCATCGATCACTTGAAAATATGAGCAACAATAATCAAAACACCATGAATAATGACAATAACAATAATAGAACATGGAGGCACTGGCAGGTCCTAATGCTTATTTACAACTAGTCATGACAACCCAATTATTTTCCCTTTGAATATTAGGCCCTTCAAGATAAAATCTGGAGTTGTGCAACTTTTATCCAAGTTCATGGGATGAATAAAGAGAGCTCATATTTAAGAATTTGAAGGAGTTTTCACTATTATCAACCTATAAAATACTAGCGCATTTAAAGCTCAAGCTCTTTTCGTTCTCCCTCAAGGACAAGGCTGAAACATGCTTGCACTCTTGATAGTCAAATTCAATTGGAAGATGTGATGAGATACGAAATAATTTCTAATTTTTTTTTTCCTTTAGCATCAGATTAAATTATTCATATAATGAAATTATTACCTTTCACCAAATGGATAATGATATATTCTTTAATTGTTGGTATAGATTTAAAGATTTGCTACTCTCATGTCACACTATGGATTTGAGATATGGAGGTACGTATGTTGCCTTCTGACTGTAATCTAAATCGTACTCTCCCAAGTACAAGAGATCGACAAGTAGTATAAAAGTAATAATACGAGACTGCTCTCTAGAGGATCATTTTATTATTGTGTGATATTAAGAATAAATTATGGAATTAAAAAGAAAATAAAGATCGGTTTTTTATGAACTAAAAGCTAAAACTAAATTAACAATGATATAAATTTACTTTAATTAAAATTCTTAGTCAGTAGATGTAACTCCCTATAGGATAATTTACTAGATATATTTATACTTTTTTATCTCAGTTGCATAGATTACGTGGTCATCTTACAATAAAAAAAAAAAATCAACGATGCACAAAATATATAAGGTTGCAAACTTGATACTTTGATTAATTTCTCCCAATTAATCTTATATGAATTTTGAGTTTATCTAAACATGCAATATGAATAACAAAAATAAACGTTCAAAGTCTAGCATACACCGTGCCTAAAGAGTCTATGATATATAAAAAACTAAGCAAATATATCGTCAAATAATAAAACATCAAAGAACAAAATCATATCTTAATCCCTTCAAAGATAATGGAGAATTAAAGATATCAATTTCATATAAATTAATTTAAATCAATAAACATAGAAAATTACATACTAGTAAATCACTTAGAATTTATTTTTCCATCTGAACAAACTCAAAAATTTAGCCGTTCATATTCATCATAGCCATGAATAAAGAGAAAAAGAATTCTTTTATTGATTTCTATGAATGAGTGTAAAAACTAAATCTTGAATCTAAAAACTCTCTAATAATAGAAAGTATTCATAAGCGTTTTTAAGTGTTACAAAATTTGTGTTATATTGGGTATTTATATACCCTTATAAAACTCTAATAGGAATCATGTTGACAAGAAAACACTAAATTCTTATCAAAAATCCTTAGAAAATCAAATTATGGCTGCTCCCTTCAACATGTCATTCGACAGCAACTCTTGGATTCAACTTACAATCGACCGCTACCAATAGCTATCTGTTGGCTGCCGATAGCTAATCTTAAAAATTCATAGTTTTGAACTGATATTTGAGATATGCTTCGATACTTCAATTTCTAGCATATAAAACCCTACAAAATCACTAGAAAAATATCATAGTGAGGAATATGATTAATAAAAATAATTTTCCATTAATTTCATGCATTAGTCAACAAAATTGGATTATGCTTGCATTAAATAAACTAAAATAATTACACTTTTCAAGTGTGATCACACCCTCCAACTTGAATTTTGCTAGTCCCTAGCAAATTTGTAAACTAAGAAAATAAACTAAAGAACTAAAAAGAAAAATAAATCCTAACTCACTTTCATGGGAATCACGATTGCACTTATATATGTTACAAGCGCTTAAACCTTTAGGTTACTCTACTGGACGAGTGTTGTCTCGTGAGAGCTTCCAGTGATGTTATCCACAAACATCAAGAAATGATTGAGAATCAAGAAACAAATAAAAAGAAAAATAAAGATAAATGTAAAATAAAGAAAATATAAAATGTTAGTATCCTATTAATTATCGATACAATATATTTTTTGTTTTACACATTTTTTCCATATCAAACTCAATTAGAGATACATATATAGATATTTATGAAAATATCAAACTTAGTAAATCACTTATAATCTAATACCCTTATGTATCTATCTTGATCATTTAAATTGTATTGTAGATATAATTTTACTTTCGATTATCCTTTCCTATGCACTCTTGTGAGTATGTGGATAAGCCTTGTCAAGTTTTAAACTCCAATCAAATTTGTAGGAACCCATATAAATACTATTTTTTTAATTTTATTTTATTTTTATATGCACTTGCCTTTCATATGAACATTCTTACTTACCGAGGCACAAATGCTGAGTTACTCAGCTCATATCTATAATAAAAGTGTATAAGTACTTTTTGTGTAAATATGCACGCTTACAAAGGTGCATGGACCCAACTACTTAACAATTACATTCTTTTATTTATTTACTATATATATTTTTTCTATAGTCGAAGTACTTTTCCTCAATACCAGGCTCACTTTATTTTTTTTTTATTTTTATTTTTTTATATGTATGATAGGTCTTCCTTTTAAGTTTTTTCTTTGTCATCAACTCACCATGACTCATTGTGCAAGTGTTCAGAGGGCAAACTCGATTCTAATCTTAAATATCCATATATTTTATTGTTGGATTTAAAATCTCAATTAAGACTACAGAAAAACTACTATTATATAAGTATCAAAATGATGATATCAATCTCATAAACATGCAATGTAAAATACTTCTAGTTTTACTTTTTACTTCAAAAAAATGGAAGATTTTGATTTTTTTTAAACTATGTTAGTTAGCTATGATACAGTAAAGTACAGTTTATCTATCCCACCCCCAACTTAGATTGTGCAATGTTCTTAGTGCATCAAGAATATAACTATGAAAATAATGCACTAAGAAGTAATGTATGAGGTTAAAGTTTGAGTACACATAGTTTTGTCAATTCTCTAAAAAACTCACTCTCTTTTATAGTCAATAACAATAATATCTCTGATGAAGTCCTTTTTGTCACTTGTGTCTTTGATACTGGTGGAATGCTGTGGTCCCCTAGCTCATCCCTTCATCTTCATTTGTAGAAATAGGAGCATTCTCACAAGTCATTCGTCTGAATACTTTGGTCCGAAGCTAATAATGACATTGTTGGTGATGCTTGGTTCAGGCTTGCCATTCTTCGGTGACTTGCAAACTTGTAGTGAACGCGTCTATCTTCCTTATGATCAACTCATTTAAAGTATGGAGTGTTACTTCTTGTTGTCAGGCAGCCGCAGCCGTTGCATCTCCTTTTTCTTGTCCTTACTCTCCACGTTCCTGATTTTGTTCTTTGTGACTGGCAGGTGGGGCAGTAGCATGTTATTGTTCTTGTTGTACCCCCGATTCCTATTGGGCGTGTCGAGCACTCATGCTTCTTCGCACGATTGTATCCGTAAATGGTTACATGGGAGGCTCAAATATGTCATCTCGTTATGGATGGACTCCATTGTTCATGTAAATTTTTGTTATCAGAGATGGTAGAACTAGGTGGGGTTTTGCCAATCTCAAATGTTGGATACAGTTTTAGACTTGACCCTTGCATTGAACTATCACGAAGTATATGATGTGATATCGAACGTGCGCCTTTTTGAAATCATGTTCAATAATACCACATCCCTTCAATATAGCTCTATTGTTGCTGGGAACGGTAGGATATTATATTTATTAAGGTTTTCCAAGACGTACTCCTTTCTACCATAGCCCACTTTCAAGAAGCTGTCAATGGATGCAACATCGTTGAGACTTTTGCAAAGCTCTTTGAATTGGCAGAAGCTGCTTGGTATATCATTCACAATCTCCACAAAAGATGGTTGCTCCTTAGGCACATCAAGTATAAGAATTGTCCTCAAAATTTCTTGTCTCGTGAATAGCACTTTCCTGCCCCTTACTATGGGGTATCCATGTTGATTTTCATGTGTCAGTTACAGATTAGCATCACACATGATCTCATTACATGGCAGCATGTGTGTATACCTCTTATATGCCTCTAACTCTGTAGTCTACATCTATACTCTGAAGGCCAAATTCTCATTTATCTATAAGTAATCCATTGCATATTCGGGCCAAATTTTAAAGTCTTCATACTTCTCCAAGATTTTCTTATTTGCTTTTGCAGCTCTTGTCCACTGTGGAAAAAATGGGCCAGAGAATTTCACTCTTGGCCTCTTAGAAACTGTCTACATCCTTGGTCCCATTCTGCAAAAAATAACCACAAAATTTATCTTAACAAGATATTATTATTTCTCCAAAAATTATGCATGAATTTATCACATATATTGATATTATATTCTTATTAAACTTCTTTTTTTCTTCCCCCTTTTTAATTCAATTCAATCATATAATTCCATATTTTTCAAATTTCTCTTTCAAAAATTATCAAACTCTATTTCAATTTTACTATTATTGCATGAATTTGATATATGACAATTATTCAAGCACCCCATGAAATATTATGCTAAAAAGTTAAGAATTTAATTTCTTTAACCCTTGATTTTAGCATATAATTTAAATTATTCCATGAAATTCGTCAAAAATTCTCACAACTTTGCAAAAATATCCCAATTCTACTAAAAAGTAAGTATCTAACTTCAATTTACTCAAACTCGTCTATATAAATCATAGATCTAGGTTTTTGAGTCAAAAGTCTACTTTTATAAAGAACAAATCAAAGAGAAATCAAAGGGAAGAGAATTTACTTGATTGAAGATTGATGAAAATTTGAAAGAAAATATGTGAGAATAGTTTTGGCTATTGAAAGAAGGGATCTTTAAGTCTAGAATTTTGTAGAAAGAATGCTAGGTTTTGGTTGTGGAGAAATAAAAACTCAAAGATCTATTTATAACTAAGGCTCTGTCAACAGCTGTCGACAGCCGCTTCGACAGCGACTTCGACAGTAGCTCTCGGGCAGATTATTTTTTCTTTTATAGGGCCCCACTATCGACAGCAGTTTCGATAGCGGTTCTCTGTTGAGACTGTTATCAAGGCAAATTTTTTTTTTATTGTAGTTAGCTTCTAAAATAATGTTATTCCTAATATATAGTTATTAATTCCTAGTTCTAAAATTAATTCTAAACTAAAAGTTAGTTTCTAATTTTAAAGTTAATAACTATGAGTGATTTTTGTTTTGAAAATTTGAAAATTTTGAAGAAAAAGGATAAAAAGAAAGAATTTTTTTTTAAAACAAAATTGTTGAAATCATCATGGGTATCAAAATTAAGTTAACTTTATAAGCAATCCTCCAACTTAAAATGCACATTATTCTCAATAAATCAATATATCTATTTAACTAATCAAGAACAATTAAAATTTAAGAGCAAGTGCTTAGAAATTATCTAGGTCCGATACTCATGGCATAACAACTACAAAATAAAATTGTCAGTACCTAATATATAATAATATATATTGTGTCTCTGTTTAGCTTGTATCAATAAGATGTCAGAGGATCCAATAGATCATGATATTCCTCCTAGTGTATTGCTTTAATCATTTCCCATTTACCTTGAACGTATGACTATTCTTTGGATTTTTGGTATCGATTGTGCCATGAGGATACATAGTTTTAACAATGAACGGTTATGTCCACCGTGAACGCAATTTTTCTGGAAATAGATGAAATGATGTAAATCATATATGAGCACTTTAGTAGAACAATGAAAATATGGCGTGTAATATGGTAGTCATGCCATATTCTCATTTTCTACTTTGAAATGCATGAATTATCATATGCATCACTTTTTATCTCTTCCAACTCGTTTATTTGTAACTTTCATAATGGGCCAGCTAAATTGAGATAAGATTTACTAATTTGATTGCCCAATATGCCTTATGCTCTATCTATACAGGCAAATAATAAGCTTTTTAATAGGCTATTCTATATGGAAACATGCCAAAGTTGTTTTATATGCGGCACGGTAAACCCATAAAGCATCGGTTAGTCTAAATGACCAATCTTTGCAAGACGGATTAACCATTTTCTCTAGTATTTGCTTGATTTTCCTATTGGCTAGTTCGACTTGTCCGTTTAGTGATAAAGTGTAGAAATCTTGTGCATGATATGATACTTCTTCATTAAACTTTTAAAGACTTTGATACAAAAATGAGAATCCACATTATTTATTATGGTTTTAGGAACTCCAAATCTGCACAAAATATGTTCCTTTAAAAATTTAATAACAGTTTGTTGATCATTGTTTTTACATGTTGTACCTTCTACCCATTTAGAGACATATCGACCAATACGAGGATATAAGCATATATGTTAGAAATAGGAAATGGTCCCATGAAGTCAATGTCCCAACAATCAAATATCTCAATTGCAAGTATAGGTGTTGAGGTATATTATTCTTTCTCGTTAACGCTCCTATTCTGACATGACTCACTATTTTCAAAATTTATATACGTATCTAAATATAGTAGGCCACACTATAGTATTTTGGCTATGTCTTTTTAGACGAAAAGTAGCCCTCACATGTTTCTGTATGACAAAAAATAATTATGCTTTGAATCTCATCATTAGACACACAATGCCTAATGATCTGATCTGAGTAATATTTACATAAGTAAGGGTCGTAAAAAAACAGTGTGCCTCATATAAAAATCATCATTTGTCTTCTGTACTCTAGTGATTTGACTTTTCACTGCTACAAGAAAATTAATAATGACAGCATACCAGGGAGTTGTTTGGATTGAAAATAGCTACTCATCAGGGAATGAGTCCCTAATTAGTAGCTTATTATTTTCAAGAGTTAGTCGAGAGAGGTGGTCTGTAACCACGCTCTCTACTCCCTTTTTGTCTTTAATTTCAAGATCAAACTCTTAGAACAGAAATATCCATCAGACATGACTTTGCATTTTTCTTTGACAAAAGATATTTGAGCACTGAGTGAAAGAAAAAGTACCAAAAGGACAGCTAAAAGTTATCTTTTCCTGGCATTTAAAGGAATTTCAATATGATAGTAACAAAAATAACCATAAAAAATAATAAAACTCATGCCCAGCAACTCTTTCAAGTACTTGGTCAAGAAATGATAACAGAAAGTGATCTTTACATATTGCTTAATTTAACTTTCAATAATCGATGCACATATGCCAAGTCGTGGTGGTATGAGTGGGTATCATCTCTCCATCCTCAATTTTAATTACTATTACCCTGCTTTTTTTCGAAACAACTTGGGTTGGCTTACACACTTACTATTAGCAATTGGATAGATGATACTAGCATCAATTAGTTTCAACACTTCGGCTTTAATCGCTTTCTTCAAGATAGGATTAAGCCTTTGTTGCATTTTCCTTATAGACTTGGCTCTATCTTCCAAAGTAATATGATGTATCCAAATAAGGGTGTCCATACTTTCAATGTCTGTCATATTCCATCTAAGAGCTCTTTTATACTTTTACAATGTTGTTAGTAGTTGCTCTTCCTAATTTTCATCCAGATGCACTGAGATAACTACTGGAAAAATTTTCTTATGTCCCAAAATATATACTTGAGATTTTTATATAGCAGTTTAAGCTCAAGTATTGGTGCTTAGATATAAGCTGGTATCAATTTCTTTATAATTTGAGGTAACTCTTCATACACTTTCTTTGTTAGGATCCATCCCATGATGTTCGGATTGGAGATAATCACAAAAGTCATCATTCATTGTTAGTCCCACCTCCCATGAATCATATATGCACAACAATACGTATCTCCTTCATCACAGATTTGTTCAATGTAATTAACATCTTGCAATTCATCATTATTAATATTCGGTTGTTTGCAAACATTAAAAACATTAAGTTCAAGAGTTATATTTCTGAATAAAAATTTTACCACACCATTCCTATAATTTATAGTTGCATTAGCCGTAGCGAAGAATGGACATCCGAAGAAACTGGAATATGAAGATGTGAATTCTTTACAGGTACAGTGTCGATAACCATAAAATCCACAGAAAAATAAAAGTTCTTGATATGCACTTGAACATATCCCACAATGCCCTTAGGAAGCCTTTCCAACCTATCAGCTACCTATCGTGTGACCGGTGTAGATCTAAGTTCTCTTAGACCTAGGCATTTGTAAAGCGAAAATGGCAAAAGATTTATACTAGCCCCCAAATCTAGAAAAGTTTTTTCTATATTATATTGACCTATTATACAAGAAATAGTAGGACATTCAGAATTCTTGTATTTAAGAGGCATCTCAGAATGGAGTAATGCACTTACCTGCTCTATGAAAAATGCTTTCTTCTGTACGTTGTGATGTCTTTTGATGATGCACAAGTTCTTCAAGAATTTTGCATACGAGGGGACTTGTTTAATTGTGTCCAGTAGAGATATATAGATCTGTATCTGTTTGAAAATTTTTAAAATATTAGTATAAGATGCATTAATATTTTTAGACTTTAACTTTTGAGAAAATGGTACAAGTTAATTTGTGGAAGTGGATTATTTAAAATTATCATCTTTAGATTGTTATGCTGAATCCTTGCATGTTTTTCCTCAGTATTTCTTTTTGAAATAGACTCATCAAGCACTTTACTAATTCTCATAGTTATCTCAGGTATATAGTTATTAATGGAAGAAGTAATAATATTTATATCTTTAATTTTACTTGAAGTGTTAGGCTCCAGTTAAGATGATAGCGTATCTTCTTCCTTCGTTTATAGAGCGGAATTGAAGTGGCTTATCTGTGAGAAGATATCATGAAGATTGTTGCATTCTAACTGTTGATCATTTACTGCAACTAAATAAACTGCTCTTGCACTTGAATTATTAGATCCATTCTTTGTTGTATCTATAAAAAATTATCCTCAAAATTTCTCTTCGGTAGTGGTTAGTACACTGAAGGTTGATTAGTAGGTTGGATGTAATGTTGAGGTGGATTAATGGGTGGCTTGTTTCGATTTTTAAATTATTATTGAGAATTCTACTTTCATTGAAGATTTGGGTAATTCCTCAAACTAGGATTATATATTTGTGAATATGGATTGTTTGCTGGTTGAAAAACAGTGTTAAAGGTATTAGCTTGTTCATCTAATACTTTTTAAAAGTAGGAGGTTTTGGACACTCGCAAGTCGCGTGCCCTTGCAGTTTGCAAATATCACAAACTATCAAAACTTCTTCTATTTTCTAGCTATTTCAATTTCCTTAATAAGCAAATCTTCAAAATTCTTAGTGATAAAAATTAATCATGAAGTTATATCTTTGATTTTTTTCAATTTAAGAAGTTTGCCTCTATTATAAGATATCTCCTTTAATTGGTATCGATTTGAAGTACCCTCAGTTTTCCAGACTTGTGAATTCTCGACAAGTGAATCAAGATAGTTCTATGCTTCCTTAGCATATTTATTCAAGAATTCACTATTGCATTTATTTTCTACAAATTGCCTGGGTGTAGTATTTAACCTTTGATAGAATGTACTTACAGTCCTTTATATCTCGATACCGTAATGTGGACATGAGAGTAGTAAATCTTTAAATCTATCCCAACACTCGAATAATTGTTCATTTTCTTTCTGTCGAAAGTTGAGAATTTGCTTTTGCATATAATTTATTTGATGTGGAGGAAAGAATTTCTTTAAAAATTTTCTTTACATCTTATTTTATGTTCCTTCTGAATTGGAACGTAAAGAATGTAGTGATGTTTTTACTTTATCCTTAAGGAGAATGGAAAGAGTTTAAACTTAAGTAGCTCTGTAGTAATGTTTTAAAGATTAATAGTAGTGCAAAGTTCTTCGAATTTTCGAAGGTGAAAATATGGCTTCTCTGAATCCATCCAATAGAATTTAGGCAAAAATTAAACTGCTCCGGATTTAATCTTGAAATGACCCATATTAAAAAAAAAAATTGGAATGCATGAAGGTTAGGTTGTCCTATCACGTTGTGGATAATCTCATGAAGTCCTCTCATTGCCTCTATGATGGTTATGGTTATGGTTATTATTTGTATTATTATTTCCAAATCCATTATTATTATTATTATTATTATTATTATTATTATTATTGTTCATGTTGTTATTATTATTATTAGTGCTCATGTGGTGAAGTGTTTGGTGGATTAGAAGTGTGTGTGGATCTGAGTATGATCGAAATAGCCTACCATTTGAAGTTCACCTCCAACTGGTCATGCAAATTCAGAATAATAATATGAGAACCGTAATCTGTACTAAAGTGCAACATAATAGTATGATCTCCAGTAACAGTGCCAAAAACTTGACTGCGATCTAAATCATACACTCGAAAGTGCAAGGGATCGACAAATAGTACAAGCGTAGTAACCCAAGATCATTCTCTCGAGGATCATTTTGTTATTATGTGACACAAAGAATAAATTATAGAATTAAAAAAGAAAATAAAGATCTGATTTTTATTAACTAAAACCTAAAACTAAATTAACAAGAATGTAAATTTAATTTAATTAAAATTGTTGGTCAGATGGATGTAAATCCCCCATAGGAAAATTTATTGGATATATTTATACTTTTTACCTTAGTTTTATAGATCATGTGGTACTCCTACCACCGGAAAATAAATCAATGAAACACAATATATAAAGTTGCAAACTTGATAATTTGAATAATTTTTCTCAATTAATCCTATATGAATTTTGAGTTTATCTAAGTATGCAATATGAATAATAAAAATAAACATTTAAAGTCTAAGTATATATCATGTTTAAATAATTTATGGTATAAAAAAAAAACTAAGTAATGAATAAATTGTCAAATAATAGAATATCAAAGACTCAAAGTTATAACTTAATCCCATCAAAGATAACGTATTATCAAAGATATCAATTTCACATAAATCAATTAAAATCAATAATTATAGAAAAATATATACCAGTAAGTCATCTAGAGTTTGTTATTTCATCTGAATCAACTCAAAAATTTAGCCACTCATACTCATCATTGTCATGAATAAAGAGAAGAAGAATTCTTTTATTGATTTCTATGAATGAGTGCAAAAGATAAATTTTGAATATAAAACCTCTCTAATAATTAAAAAGTATTCATAAGCGTTATTAAGTGTCACAAAATTTAAGTTACATCGGCTATTTATACATTTATAAAACCCTAATAAGAATTCTATTTACAAAAAACTCTAAATTCTTCTAAACAATTCTCAAAAAATCAAACTACGACTACTACCTTCGATAGGTCCTTTGACAACAACTCTCGGGGTCAACTTATAATCGACTGCTATCAATAGCTATCTGCTAATTTTTGACAACCAGTCCTGAAAATTTACAGTTCTGAGCTGATATTTTATATACGTTTTGATACTTTGCTTTTTTGCATATAAATCCCTATAAAAACACTAGAAAATAATAGAAAACAATTATTCTTTGATATTTTATATATGTTTTCATATTTTATATACGTTTTGATTAATATAAATAATTTTTCATTAATTTTTATACTAATAAATGAAATTGGATTATATTTGCATAAAATAAACTAAAATAATTATACTTTTTAAGTGTAATCACCTTCGATCATGGACTTAATACTGCAGCCAATCAATAATTGAAATTATGTGTAACAATGAGATTTTGAAAGAGGATGCTGAAGAAACATGAGAATAGCTTTATTCTCTTGTAAAAAATTCATAAGCTTGGGAAATGGAGGATACTTTTGAATGAAACCGATCTATAGAGATGCCTTGAAACAAAAGTCATCCTATTAAAATTAGAGAAACCGAAGACATAAATGCATGATCATTTTACTAACTAAAAAGGTTAAAGATTTGATCACGAAAAGCAAGAAATAGTTAAGGTGATAGATGAAGTTCTAGAACTTTGTGGTATTGTGAGTTACAAGGACACGTAACTCATGATTGTCTAACTCTTTCAGCTTTTAAAGAAGAATCAAATGAACAAGCTGATGACTTTAATACAATTCCTAAACTAGTAAATAATCCATATTCATCAACTTATAGCTCTGGTTGCAAGAATCATATAAATCTTCAATGGAAGTAGAATCCTCTAAAATAGTACAACCAACCTATCAAACCAACTGCAGATTAAGTGCCACACGATACGTCCAACTAGCATTAATATCTATGCCGATGTACTAACCACCACTGAAGAGAAATTTGGAAAACAACTATAATAGATAAAACAAAGACTAGATCAAATGATTCAATCACAATAGCAATTTATTCAGTTGCAATAGACTATTGATAGTCAGATTATGACAACCTTTAGTGATATTTGAGCTTAGTCCTTAACTCAGCAATGCGAACTCAAAATGAAAGATAAGCTTCCATCACCACCGGCGGCCAGTATTTCAAGTAAGATTGAAGTTATAAATGCTATTTTTTCTACTCTTCATGATGATATACCTTCGATAACGACTGCAATAAGTTTGAGAACTGCCAAAGTACTCGATTAACTTGTTTTAAAGGACAACAACAATCAAGAGAAACATGGTGATGATTCAGTACCATAATATGATGATGATAAAAACAAGACTACTCCCTCAACTTATAAACCGTCTATACCGTTCCCTCAATGTTTAAAGAACAAAAATATTAATGCTTCTTATGTAGATAATTTAGAAATTATTAAACAGGTACAGATCAATATTCTGTTGTTGGAGGCAATTAAACAAATATCATCATATGCTAAATTCTTGAAGGACATATGCACTATAAAAAGACGCCACAATATGCAAAATAAGGCATTCTTGACGAAGTAGGAAAGTTCTTTATTTTGCTCAGAGATGCCTCTTAAGTACCAAGGTCTGGATGTTTAACTATTTCATGCATGACATATCAACACAATACCGAAAAATCTCTACTAGACCTAGGTGGTAGTCTAAACTTGTTACTATACTCGCTTTATGAACAACTAGGTTTTGGAGAAGTTAAACCAACTTTAATCACACTATAATTAGTTGACAATTCAGAAAGGTAACTGTTTGCTATAAAGATGATTTTATTGAAAACTCGAAAAGAGATTGCAATAATAACGGTTGCCCATTTACATAAGATGGAGAGAAAAATTCCTCTTTCTTTAAAGCTTGGGTTCCTTGTAGCTATGGATGATGATCTTACTCTCTGTTGACGATCCGAACATGAACATTTACGTTAACAGCTTTTGAAAAGCTCTGAATAGGAAAAATTCTAGTTTTGTAGCATAAGTGCTCAAATGGAGATAATCCAATGCTTCTTCAGCCAAGATTTTGGCTATTTATAGAGCTTTTGAGGCTTTTGAATTGGTATAATTGTTCAATTAATAGCCTCTTAATAGAGAATTTCTATTTTAATATGTTGAATTTATATTTGATGTATTAAATCCTCTGTATTTGTAATTGAAATGCGGATCCTAGTCTTATATCCGCATTTTGGCTCTTTTGCAACTTATTTGTCATGTTTAGACTCACCTTTAGGTGTAGCGAAAGATGATTTTCATCTTTTTGAGTTTTGAAGTTGAAATGTGTCCCAAAGGGATTTGTATTTTAGATATTTTGTGAAATATGGATCTCTCTAACTAGGGATCCGTATTTGAAGATAAATAAGGATGATTTTCATCATTTAAGATTTTGAGAACAAAGCGCAACCCAAAGGGTTCAAATTTTAGCCATTTTATAGGTTGAAATGTAGATCTCTCTGATTGGGGTTGAGATAGGGATAATTCTTACCCTTTAGGGTTTTGCAACCAAAACGCGATCCTAAGAGGTTCGCATTTGTCATTGCATGAACTGCATACCTCTCTAGCTGATGATCCACATTTAAGAATAAGGATGGTATTCAGTCTTAGGTTTTTAAGTCAAAATGCAATCCGAAGAGGCTTGTGCTTTAGTTATTTTGTGAATCATGGATGAGAATCTGCATTTTAACTCTTAGCAATTCATTTTTCTTGTTCACACCTACGTTTGGGTATGAATAAGGATAATTTCATCATTTAAGGTCTTGAGAACAAAACATGACCCAAGGGAGTTTACATTTTATTTATATTTAGCTTAAAATATGAGCTTTTGTCAGATTCCATGAAGTAACTTCACTTAGCTTAACACAGATCTCTCTGGCTGAGAATTCACATTAACCATTTTAGTCATCTTCAAGGCTTTAGTGATTCGTAATGTATTTAGAAAGATTTTTTGTCTCTTGATATTATAGAGGCAAGATGTGGATCACCCCCTTTTTGGTTCATTTTTTTATAATAAAATTTTCTGTCAATAAAACCCCCTCCAAAATTTTCAAACTCTGTAACTTTGAAAGTATTTTGAAATGTTTCGGATATAAAATACGGTTGTGATTTAATTTTAAAATCTATTTGAACTCGATTCTGTGTTTAAGACATGACTTTGCATTGTAAATTGTTTGAAATGCGGGTTAGATCCGTGTTTTCAACGGTTCAATTAAAGTGTCATTGCTTTTGCTTCCATTTCAGCATATAAATCGAAGCCCTAATATCCTTATAA
Organism: Dracaena cambodiana; assembly: GCA_036321105.1. Classification (NCBI taxonomy): domain Eukaryota; kingdom Viridiplantae; phylum Streptophyta; class Magnoliopsida; order Asparagales; family Asparagaceae; genus Dracaena; species Dracaena cambodiana. The sequence goes on from JAYEPQ010000015.1 coordinate 28,873,529, forward strand.
TGATGAAATCTTTGTTAAATTTGGGCTGTAAATTATGGCCGTCAAATCTTCTATATATGATGCAAAGTGTTTTCGGAAGTCACATTTGTGACTTAGTAATTTTCTTCAAGCTTCTTCAAGTCTTAGTTTTCAAGCTTTCCTCTTCTAGCTTTCAAGCTTTCATCATCTTTTAGATGTTGAAGAGAGGTTCATCTTCTACCCAAGCCACCGGTGGCTCTAACAACCCCTCAGCCACCATTGGCTTCTTTTCTACACCAGCCTAAGAGAAACCCCCCATCTCAAGTATGTTTAATGAGTTCAATTCATTTGACATAGACAATTCGTCACCATGAACTTTGAAAGTGAATTTTATAACAAATTAATTAAAGGAAAACATTAATCTCTTAGAGACTCTAGTTGTACAAAACCAAGTTTTGTATTCTAGTCTTTGCAGATTTTGAAACAGAACTCTTTTATTGATCTGCATTTTGCACTTTAAGAGTGAATCACTTGGTGATTTGTTAATGCAGACCTCATGGTGTGATCCGCATTTTGGCACTTGACTATTAGATCACTTTTTGATCTATGGTTTCAATTTGAAATGCGGATCTCCACTATGTGATCTACGATTCACACTTAATCATCATATCACTTTGTGATCTAAAATAACTTGAAACGCAGATCTCAACTATGTGTTTCGTGATTTACTCTTAATCATCAGATCACTTTGTGATCTAATAGTATAGCTTGAAATGCGGATCTCCACTATATGATCATGTTTTATACTAAATTAGTGATTTTACTTGGAAAGTATAGTTATTTTAATTTATTTTATTCAAGCATTATTCAATTTTTTTTATTAATAAAAAAATTAATGAAAATTATTTTATTAACAAAATTCTCCATTATGATATTTTTCTAGTATTTTCTAGTGTTTTTGTAGGGTTTATATGCAAGAAAATCAAAGAATCAAAGCGTATCTAAAGTATTAGTTTAGAACTGTGATTTTACAAGTCAACTATCGATGACTATCTATTTTCTCTTGATAGCCATCGACTATAATGCAAACCCCAAAGCGGCTGTCAAAGGTATTGTCGAAGGCCACGTCAAAAGTTTGATTTTTTGAGAATTTTGAGAGAAAACTAGAGTTATCTTGAAAATAGAATTTTTACTAGGTTTTGTAAAAGAGTATAAATACCTAATGTAATTGAGAGATCATGATATAGAAGAATAATATAGATTATATAGAGAAGAGAGTAGTTTAGAGATTCAAGATTTTAGTTTTATACTCTTTCATGTAAATCAATAAAATAATTTATTTTCGTTATTTATAGTTATGATGAGTATGAGTGGCTAAATTCTTGCATTAGTTCAGATGAGATAATAAGCCCTCGTTAATTTACTAGTATGTGGTTTTTATGCTTATTATTTTTAATTGAATTATGTAAAATCAATATCCTTGATTACTTATTATCTTCGGAAGGATTGAGATGTGATTTTTAATCTTTGATATTTTATTGTTTAACAATATACTCGTTGCTTAGTTTTTATATACCATAGACTATTTAGGCACAGCGTATACTTAGACTTTAAACATTTATTTTTGTTATTCATATTGCATGATTAGATAACTCAAAGTTCATATATGATTAATTTGGGAGAAGTTATTCAAAATATCAAGTTTGCAATTTTGTTAGATTCTATGCGTCAATGATATATTTTTCGTTTGTAGGAAAACCATGTGATCTATGTAACTGAGATATAAAAGTATAAACATATCTAATAAATTATTCTATGGGGAGTTAAATCCATCTGACAAATATTTTTATTTCAAATAAATTTAAATCCTCTTTACCTTTAGTTTTAGTTAATAGAAATCCAATCTTTATTTTTTTTAGTTTCATAATTTATTCTTTTTAGTATCAATATAATAATCAAAAGGTCTTGGGTTACTACTCTTTTACTATTTGTTGATCTCTTGCACTTGAGAATGTATGATTTAGATCACAGTCAAGTTTTTGGCATCGTTGCCAGGATCAATACTATTGTGTTAATTATAAATTACGGTTCGTACATTATTAATTTTTGCAATTCTGAATTTGCATGACCAGTTGGAGGAGAACTTCAAATGTAGACTTATTCCATCATATTCAAATCCACACTCACTTCCAATCCTCCTAACACCTCAAAACATGAGCACTAGTAATAATAACAACATGAATAATAATAATAATAACGGATTTGGAGATAAAAATATAAATGTTAATAATAGCCATCATGGAGGCAATAGAAGGTCTTTACGAGATTATCTACCTGATAGGACAATCCAATCTTCATGCATAACATTTTCATTGAATATGGAATACTTCAAAAATTAAATTTGGAGTACTTCAACTTTTGTCGAAATTCTACAGAATAGATTCAGAGAGCCCATATTTGCACATTCGAGAATTCGAAGAAGTTTGATTTACTATTAATTTTCAAAATATCAATACAGAAAACTTAAGCTTAAGTTCTTTGGATTCTGTCTTAAGGATAAAGAAAAAATATGGCTACATTCTTACATCCCAATTTAATAGGAAGATGGGATGAGATTCAAAAAGAATTTTTAAGGAAATTCATTCCTTCACATCGAACAAATTATATGTGAAAGTAAATTTTCTACTTTCATCATAAAGAAGATGAATCATATGTTTGAGTGTTGTAATAGATTTAAAAATTTACTACTCTTATACCCACATCACGGTTTCGAGATATGGAGAATTATAAGTATCGTCCATCAAGAGCTGAACACTACAACAAGGTAATTTGTCGAAATTATACGCAATAGTAAATTTTTGAGCAAAAATGCTAAGGAAGCATGGGATTATCTTGATTCACTTGTTGAAAATTCACAAGTCTGTGAAATTGAGAATATTTTAGATAGTCACTGTTCGTCGCAAAATTTCCTTCGCTTCCTCCCATTGAATTAACTTAAATTACAATGAAAGTGAACAAGATATAAAAAGAACAAACGAGAGGATTTTATATTTCAATCTCTCTCTTTTACAATAATTGTGGGATCTGTGGCGATGGAATCTGTCAAGCAGTTCCTTTGGACGATCGGTACGTTGAAATCTTCTCTTTTAAAGATATCGGCCGAATATAGACGATTTTCTCTGGCTTTGATTTGTTCAAGGCTCTCTCGTGTAACTCGAACTTCTCAAGAACTCCAGAAAGAAGATGGTGATTTTCTCTGATCTTCATGAACTCAAGGCTCTGTGCATAACTTGAATTCTCCAAGATTTCAGAAGATGATCGGCAAAGGCTTCAAGGCTCTCTCGCGTACTTGAATTGCCAAAGGATCGATAGGAGACTTCCGATGCCGAAAAGGAAGAAGAAGACCCCTAGGGTTTCACCAGGAAGGTATTTATAGCCCCAGGTTAATGCAAGAGTTTCTATCTAAATAGAACTCGCATTCATCAAGGATTCCAATCAAATATCTTAGTTTTGATGGAATTCTGATTAGACTTGATTCGGGTATTTGGATAAGCCCAAAATCATAATCTCAATCAATATGAGATTCTGGTTATCTACTTACGCGGAGCTTTAATCGCATCAAAACGCGACGCTAAATAACCAAAACGCGGAGCTAACGCGGAGCTATTGATCATCTCCGCGTTTTACTCAAACGCGAGGCTAATACAAGCCAGACTGCGGAATCAACGCGAAGCTATTAAACATCTCCGTGTTTTATTCAAACGCAGGGTTAATATAACCAAACGCGGGGCTATTGAATTAGCTCCGCGTTCTGTTGTGGAAAATCCTTTTAACTTAGAAATTTTCACTGCCAACAGAACCCCCTCCAAAGTTTTCAAAATGGCTTAGACTTCAGCAGATTTTGAAATACTTTGGATTCTTTTAACTGAAACGCGGAGTTAGAATACCAAGTCTATCTCGCGTTACGCTCACTTACGCGGAGCTAATCAGTTTCACTTCGTCTTCAGTGAAATGAGTAATTATGTCATTAATTACCCCGAGTTTCCACGCCGAATACCAAGCGACGGAAATTCTGTTTAAATAGAGCTTCCGGCTCATCTTCTTCTTCATCTCATCCGAAGAATTTCTGAGAACTCGAGTGACTCACGAATGATCTTCAACTGATCTTCGTTCAATTCTCCATAGGATGTCTCTCCAGAGGAGTTTGGCTTTTCGCGAGTTGGCCGGCGTTAACGGCAGCAGCCGTGAAGGTAAACGCAACGGTGAACCAGTCTATGCAGCGTCTTCCGAAGGTAAAAACCTCATCTCTTGGTTTTCTAAGAACCATTCTGAGATATTTTGGCTTGATTTTAATCTGGACGATTGCTTTGTCTTGTTGGCGAGATCGCCGTTTTATTGTGTCGTCCCTGCGCTTGAAACGTGGGGCTTTACTAGTAGTCTCAATGAATCCGTGAGGCTATCCTTGATTAGCAGTCGCGATGAATTGCGAGGCTATCTTTGATTAGCAGTCGCGATGAATTGCGAGGCTATCTTTGATTAGCAGTCGCTATGAATTGCGAGGCTATCTTTGATTAGCAGTCGCTATGAATTGCGAGGCTATCTTTGATTAGCAGTCGCGATGAATCTGCGAGGCTATCTTTGATTAGCAGTCGCTATGAATTGCGAGGCTATCTTTGATTAGTAGTCGCGATGAATTGAGAGGCTATCTTTGATTAGCAGTCGCTATGAATTGCGAGGCTATCTTTGATTAGCAGTCGCGATGAATTGGAAAGAAATCTTGTCCCCCTTTACGCGAAGTTATCGCATCATCCTCTGCGTTTAAAGCGCGAGGCTATTTCTTCAACTGTGCGCGGAGTTAGCTTAGCTCCGCATTTTCACTCTTTTGGAAACTCTGTTCCTTTTGCAGTAAGTCCAATCCTTTCTGAAGAGGAATGTATGTGGGTCCATCGATCTTCATCAGCAGAAGTGACTCTAAGGAAGTCAGAAGCATATGCTTTACAACATAGTTGCAGGTTTCAAACTCTGGCTCCGAGAGATAAACTCCTGAAGGGGCTGTAAATAAGGAGCTGCAGCACTTGCAGTGCAGAATTGCTGCACTTGCAGTTCAGAATTGCGCTTCAGTGCAGCACTTTCCTTTCCTCTCGTGCTTCATTTCGGATGACAGATCCTAATTGACATTTGCAGAGGAGATCTTTTGCATGTGAACCAGGGAACTGAGCTTCAACACCCCGTAGAGAAGTCTGGAGTTCTTTTATATGTGAACCAGGGAACTGAGCTTCAACACCCCGTAGAGAAGTCTTACTGTTTGGTTATTGACAAATTGACTATGTAAAAAACTTTTGGGAGAGCTATAACTCCCTCTTTGTAATCTCTTGCTTCATGAATAAAGATAAATTATTTTCCTCTCTATCTGTTAGCTTCAAGAATTTTGCTTGCTCAACAAACAGATGGTCAATAATTTTGGTAAAATAGTCTAAGGCACTTCTGCGCGACTTAGATTGATAATACCCAAATGATTGGATAAGAATCGCTTTAACTTAGATGGAAGCGCTTAATTGCACTCGTCAAGAATTTAAGTTTTTCCATGAAAACGCGAAGCTAAGGCACAGGCTATCCTCGCGTTTTGTATAGTTGCGCGGAGTTAATCAACTTCGCTTTTTCTTAGTCGCGCGAGGCTAATAGCTTCGCGTTTTAGAGAGTAACTGACCACTCACTTTCTCCGAAACTCGCGCCGAATTCCAAGAGGCGGTTCCTTTCATTTAAAAGAAATCTCTATTTCTTATCCTTCTCACTCTATTTGAGAATTTTTCAGAAACTTAGAGATTCAAGCGATCAGAGTTCAGGCGACCCGATCTTCTTCCGACCAAGTTTCTCCAAATTTTCAGTCGATTCTCCTCAGCAATGGCACCCAAGACTCGTGCTACTTCTCGAGCGGCTCCATCATCGGCGACTGGCGCAAGCAGTGGTGGCGGCGGCCAAGGCAGCGACGCGCCAGCCCACATTTCGCCTATCGGGGGTAAGAATCTTTCCATCGAGACTCTTTAGAACATTTCTAGAGTGATTTGGCTTAATTTTAACTGATCAATCAACTCCTTTACCGGCGAGATCGCCGTACTCCTGCCGTAAGGCTTGGAGAAGAAGAAAAGTCTCTGACTGCCTTCTTACGCGAAGTTATCGCGTCATCCTCGCGTTTAAAGCGCGAGGCTATTTTAAGTAGCAGTCGCGCTAAAAACGCGAGGCTATTTTAAGTAGCAATCGCACTGAAAACGCGAGGCTATTTTAAGTAGCAATCGCGCTGAAAACGCGAGGCTATTTTAAGTAGCAGTCGTGCTGAAAATGCGAGGCTATTTTAAGTAGCAGTCGCGTTGAAAACGCGAGGCTATTTTAAGTAGCAGTCGCGCTGAAAACGCGAGGCTATTTTAAGTAGCAGTCGCGCTGAAAACGCGAGGCTATTTTAAGTAGCAATCGCGCTGAAAACGCGAGGCTATTTTAAGTAGCAATCGCGCTGAAAACGCGAGGCTATTTTAAGTAGCAATCTTTAGCTTCGCGCGTTCTAATCTTTAGCTTCGCGCGGCGCTATTCTTAACTTCGCGCGTTCTAATCTTTAGCTTCGCGCGGCGCTATTCTTAACTTCGCGCGTTCTAATTTTTAGCTTCGCGCGTCCATACTTAGAGAAATTTTCTGCCCTAAAGAAACTTCTCTCATTCTGCTTTCTTTTTGCAGTAGGATATTCGATGGAATCTCTTCCCCACAAGAACTACTTTGGCTTTGCTGGGGGTTCTGATCCCTCAGGCCAATTCCGTTTCACTACCATCCTGCCCTCATATAAGCCAGACCCGAAGGAACGCAAGGAGAAGCTGATCAAGTACCATCCCACTACTGCGCGAGAAATCATAACTGACGCGGCTTTTGAAGATGTGAACAGAAAGGCGATGGAGAAACCCGCTTTCCTCTTTGGAGACCAGATGGACCACTCAGATGAGATCCTTTCTGAAGAGGAGCATGTTTGGTTATATAACTCAGGCGAAATGCTGATATTTCTGCCTAGAATGGATCGTAGCTATCCTCTGGTCTATCTTCAGAGGCTAGCGATGTCTCGAGAATTAAAGTGGGGACTGACTCAGGAGCAAGATGGCGTCTCAACAGGCAAATTTGGTGCAAAAGGGGTTTATCAAGATGGTTCCCCTAGATGCATTACTGGCTTGCTTCCAGGCCGATTTGGCAAGGAGCTTCCAGTGGGTGAAGTCCCATCTCGTGCCCGAACTTTCTTAAGTGAGTTCTTGGTGAAGGATGGTCAGTACCCGGCTAGCGACTTCAGGATGCCTGGCTGAGTTCATTCTTCTAACAATATGTGGTGGGCACGCCTTGTTCAGTACATGCTGGATTCCCACGAGCCCATTTTAAAGGATATTGGCTTGTATAAAGCCATCAGGAATGTCCAATTCGGGTTTCCCTAGAGTGCTTATCACTTTTACTACCTCTTGGAGATGTATAACCCTGATACCTGTACTTTCTTTACACCAGTGGGTGAGCTAGGGTTCGCTCTCCACGAGATGTTTGAGGTTTCTGGGCTCTCGATGGGCGAAGTCCCTTACGAGGAGTATATCCCCACCACCGATGAGTTGAACATGCTATTGGCGAGGGATGAGCGCATTTATGTCACGTACTGGGAGATGATGTGCCATTATCATATCTGCGCTGACCAGACAGGTGCACGTAATCATGGTATTGGCCACAAGAAGTGGGCCGAATACCTTTTGCCAACCTAAATTCTAAGGATAGCTCGGCCACTATCCATGGTCATTCTCCTGTCCCCATTTCAGAGATCGACCAACGTGTAGCCAGGGGCCATTAACGTTTGTTCTATACTACGGAATCCAATGAGAATGGATACGGTCCCGGTACTTCATTCAAGAGCTATCACTATCAAGCCCAGTTTCCGATCTCCAACAGAGATCTCATTGCCGGGTTTCTGATGCTGTGGCTCAAAAGATGCGTCGTGCCGTCATTGCCCAAGGAAGCGATTGCAGTGACCAAGGTATATACAACAGTTCTTCTTGCATACGGCCGACCCCTTGGACTCCTTCCCGCTATGGTATGCAATTTGCAGTATGGACTGAGGGTATTCTGTCGTGATTTCCTCCCCACTATTAAGGTCAAGGGGAAAGGAAAGGGCAAGTCGAAAGAGACTGCCCAACCGAAAACTCCAAACCCTAGGGTGGAGATGCCTTACACCTATTTGATGGCGTGACTTGTCTTGCACTGTCCCTCCTTAATGAGTGCACCAGAGCGTCGTTCGGGCGAAAAGTGCTTCCTTGTAGAACTGTATGAACGTTCTTCATGGAGGCAGAATTATATGTCCCAGATTCGGAAGACTCTTCGTAGCTTTCAGAATTACGAGATCTTCCGGTGTTTTCCTGACTTTCCCGGTGGAGGATATGGGACGAGGCTAAAGGATGCCATGGGAGCAGATAAGTTCACTACTTTATCTGCAGGAGCGTTCTGGTGGCTTCTCAACATCCGTCCCGGACACTTGGTGTATCGTCAAGATCTCCAGTGTCAGATTGAGCCATATACTACGAGTCGCTTTGCTCGCCAGTTTGGATATTCTCAACTTTATGTGGGTAATCCAAATAAAGATCTCGCTTACGAGGGGAATTTATACGAAGGTGCTCGTGGCTGGTTCCATTTTGCAGCGGGCGGGACCGAAGATGAATTCTCCTTGCCCCAGAAGGTGCCAGAATTGGCCATGACCCTCAGTTCCTGCAATTGGTTCAACATTGCGAATGCTGACATGCCCGGCTTCTCTCTCAATCGCAGTTGTTGCAAAGAGATTGAAGCCCTCTATATTAGCCGCCAGGGTGCTTCTAGGGTAAGGATAAAAGGAATGGAAGAATTCCTTGGCGCTGCGGCTGAGCCTTCGGATGTCAGCGAATCAGACGATGATGCCGGTGATGATGACGACAATACTGGTGCTGGTGGAGTTCCTCAGCCTGTTGTCAGTCATTCCCTGAGTCCAACTCTCAAACGCCGTGGCACTTTAAAGAAAAGGCCTAGTAAGAAGCAAAAATTGGGGCAGGAGACTTTGATAGCTCCCCAAGAAGTTGTTGTCAAACTTGCTTCCGACTTGTTGGCTTCAGCTGTACCCCCAACGTTGGCAAGGGAGGATGAACCTGCCAAAGTTCCAAGTGTTGCTGAGATTTCAGCTCCTTCGGCCGTAGAGCCTGTAGCAGAACCTGGGGCGCAACTAACGGGTAGCGAGACGGGTACACTGCTGGAAACGACAATGGCTCCTCCTTCAAGTCCGACAACTGGACTTGTATCGCCTGGTATGGCCTTTAGCATTTTATCTTTTGCCCGTTATTATTTTAACGTAACACTGCTTTTCTGGTCTTCTGAAATGTAGGTGATCAACTTCTTTCGCCAATGCACTCGACTACCCAAGTAGAGTCTGACGATAGAATGGACCATTCTGGCTCTGTTGGTGGTGTGGGTAGCTCTGCTGGTGAGTTTGCGGCTGATTATTCCACACCGGCTCCTGCATCTGTTTCCTCCTTAATTCCCCCAATTGACGAATTGGGAAGTGACGAGAGAACTGAGATTATTATTGTAGCTGCTGCTAATGAGGCTACACCTTCTCCTAGCATGCCATCTCCAACACCCGTTTGCTCTACTGAGACATTTCCCACAGTCGTTGGAGTGCCTTCTCAGTCAGCGATTTTAACGTCGTCTGTTGTCATGGCTGCTGAGATACCTGCAACTCTTCCGACTCCAAGCCTTCCAGCAGGGGAGGAGAATAATTTAAAATTCTCGTTCGAAAATGCTTCTCCCACCGAAGGAGTTTCAGGCGAAGTGGTCCCATCTTCTCTTCCTGTTGGTGGGGGTACCCAAGTGATCTGTACCGACGGTACTTCGTCTGGGGTCTCCAGTTCTTCCAGATCTGCACTGGCTCTACTGGTCCCTCAGATCATGAATTTAATGCAGGGACGGGCTTCTTCTTCTCCAATCCCAGCCACTACTGCTCCCTTACTCACGACACCTCTTTTGGCATTGCCTACTTTGCCTACCGACACTGCAAATCCTCTTGAAAGACTTTTCGGCTTCACTGTCGAGGATTTTATGCATTTGTTAAGAAGATGTGTCGAGATGGTTCTTGCTGGCCACGATTCCTTCAACTTCGCACGTCCACTGTTACTCCGGTATTTAGGAAATATCGAAGAATTCGGTGGACAAGATCGAGCAGCTCCATACCGGGCCCGCCTTGCAGCTTTAGAAGAGCAAGTGACCACGCTATACACACTCCGTCAGGCGGATGTGGAGGCGATCACTGAGATAGAGCTGGCGCGACTTCCGGCAGAATTCTTATCTCGAAGAACTATTTTAAGGCAGCGGAGGAGAGATGGTCTCAGGAGCTGACAGAGCTCCAGGCCAGTCGGGAATCCGTTATTGGCGACCTGCAAAGGGTAAACTTCGGAATTGAGGAAAGTCAGACGGCCATCTCTAAAGCCCAGGAGACGATTGCGAGAGCTCGGGCCACCTTGATAGAAAATGAACTCCGATTAGGAGAATCTGTCAAGAAACGGGAGATGTTGCTTGTCCAGCAGGAGCAGATTCAGCAGGAAGAGATGGCCAGGAATCGTGCCATAGAAGAATCTCGTCAGCAACAACTTTCAATAAGTGATGATGAGTTGCATAGGCAAGCTCAGCAAACCGTGGAGGCTTCTCATCGTAGAAATTTGGACGAGACAATAAACCAATTGAGACTTCTGGGAGGCCAATAGTTTTATCTCTCTTTACACTTTTATCTTCCTTGTAATAAGAACTTTGTAAACAGGAGAGAGATAACTTTACTATGTTTCTTTGAAATTCTTTTTGTATCTTCAGCTTAATAAAGATGATTCTTTTGACTCTTTTATTTGCCGGCTTCAAAGATTTGCTTGCCCAACAAATAACCTGTCGTCAAAACGATTTATCTCGGTACCGTTTTATGCTCAATTTCTTGAACCGAAATAACAATTAAAGTTTAATATGTGATTTTTAGCAAACCCCCAGCTATTAACGGATTTGATTAGCCTTTACCAACTACCGTTTGAGTTGGGCTAGCCATGTTATTTCCCACAACATGGTGAGTTATCGAGGACTATGTTTGGACTTAAATGCCAAACTTTTCCTCTTCCCTTTACTTTATCGGTATTGGGCGATTCATACTTTTTTTTACCCCCAGCATGATGGGTTGGTGAGAAACTTGTTCTCTTCCCATTGCCTAGTTGGCGTTGGGCAATTCATACTTTTACCCCAGTATGATGGGTTGGCGAGAAACTTGTTCTCTTCCCATTGTCTAGTTGGCGTTGGGCAATTCATACTTTTACCCCAGTATGATGGGTTGGCGAGAAACTAGTTCTCTTCCCATTGCCTAGTCGACGTTGGGCAATTCATACTTTTACCCTAGTATGATGGGTTGGCGAGAAACTAGTTCTCTTCCCATTGCCTAGTCGGCGTTGGGCAATTCATACTTTTACCCCAGTATGATGGGTTGGCGAGAAACTAGTTCTCTTCCCATTGCCTAGTCGGCGTTGGGCAATTCATACTTTTACCCCAGCATGATGGGTTGGCGAGAAACTCGTTCTCTTCCCATTGCCTAGTCGGCGTTGGGCAATTCATACTTTTACCCCAGCATGATGGGTTGGCGAGAAACTCGTTCTCTTCCCATTGCCTAGTTGGCGTTGGGCAATTCATACTTTTACCCCAGTATGATGGGTTGGCGAGAAACTCGTTCTCTTCCCATTGCCTAGTTGGCGTTGGGCAATTCATACTTTTACCCCAGTATGATTGGTTGGCGAGAAACTAGTTCTCTTCCCATTGCCTAGTTGGCATTGGGTAATTCATACTTTTACCCCAGTATGATGGGTTGGCGAGAAACTAGTTCTCTTCCCATTGCCTAGTCGGCGTTGGGCAATTCATACTTTTACCCCAGTATGATGGGTTGGCGAGAAACTAGTTCTCTTCCCATTGCCTAGTCGGCGTTGGGCAATTCATACTTTTACCCCAGTATGATGGGTTGGCGAGAAACTCGTTCTCTTCCCATTGCCTAGTTGGCGTTGGGCAATTCATACTTTTACCCCAGTATGATGGGTTGGCGAGAAACTAGTTCTCTTCCCATTGCCTAGTTGGCGTTGGGCAATTCATACTTTTACCCCAGTATGATGGGTTGGCGAGAAACTAGTTCTCTTCCCATTGCCTAGTCTGCGTTGGGCAATTCATACTTTTACCCCAGTATGATGGGTTGGCGAGAAACTAGTTCTCTTCCCATTGCCTAGTCGGCGTTGGGCAATTCATACTTTTACCCCAGCATGATGGATTGGCGAGAAACTCGTTCTCTTCCCATTGCCTAGTTGGCATTGGGCAATTCATACTTTTACCCCAGCATGATGGGTTGGCGAGAAACTCGTTCTCTTCCCATTGCCTAGTTGGCGTTGGGCAATTCATACTTTTTAGGTCAGAGGCGCTTAATTACACATGCCAAAAGAAGATTGGGGGCTGTTCAAACTTGAGAACTAAGCACACCAGGTTTGGGTCAGAGGCGCTCAATGCGCATGCCCAGGAAAAGACTGATGGTGGTTCAAACTTGAGAACCAAACTGGAGGCGGTTCAAGGCTCTCTCGCGTAACTTGAACTGGGTACTCCAAACACACCAGGGTTTAGGTCAGAGGCGCCAAACTGCGCATGCCTAAGAAAAAGACTGGAGGTGGTTCAAACTTGAGAACCAAACTCACTAGGTTTTAGGTCAGTGGCGCCAAACTGCGCATGCCTAAGAAAAAGACTGGAGGTGGTTCAAACTTGAGAACCAAACTCACCAGGTTTTAGGTCAGAGGTGCCAAAACTGCGCATGCCTAAGAAGAGAAGACTCGTATCTCCAGGGATACTAAGAATAGTATTTCTTCAGAAATTTGCCATTGATCGGCATCATCATCCTGTCGCCATCTTGATTCATTAAGCGATAGGCTCCACTGGAGTATACTGTCTTCACAACAAACGGTCCTTCCCACTTGGATTCAAACTTACCCTTAGTCTTGTGGGTTAGCACCATTGGCCTTTTGACAGCCAGAACCAAGTCTCCTTGTTTAAAGGTCCTTGGTTTTACGTTCTTATTGAACGTTTGAGATATTCGGGCTTGATACAACTTAATTTGTTGTTGAGCCCTGAGACGTTTTTCATCTAACGCCTCTAGTTCTTGCAACCTTTGCTGATGGCGCTCTTCTGTCGTCATTTTTGTGGCTAAAGCCACTCTTAATTATGGTATATGGATTTCAAGAGGCAGAACAGCCTCACTTCCATAAACCAAAGAGAACGGGGTTGCTTTAGTCGGGGTGCGAACGGTGGTGCGATAAGCCCACAAACATTCTCCCAACTTTTTATCCCAATCTCGTTTATTGGAGGAGACGAACTTCCGAAGGAGTTTGATGATCTTCTTGTTGAAAGCTTCGGCCAACCCATTAGCCGCAGGGTTATATGGTGTAGAAGCGATATCTTTGATTCTAAATTTATTGCAGAATCTGGAGAATCCCTGACTGATGAATTGTGGACCATTATTATGAATGATCCGTTGAGGGACGCCAAATCGGTAAATGACATGATGCTTGATAAACTTGATCACATCTACCGTTTTCACCTCTTTCATGGGCACGGCTTCGGCCCATTTTGAAAAATAATCGGTTATTGCAAGAATAAACCGATGTCCTCTGGATGACGGGGGAGTTATTGGCCCCACAATGTCCATTCCCCAGGCTTCAAATGGCCAGCTTGCGACGGTATTGTGCAAGTATTCTTGGGGTTGATGAATAAAATTGGCATGTATTTGGCATGCATGACATCGTTTAGCGTATGCCATTGCTTCCGTAACCATGCTCGGCCAGTAGTACCCCAGCCTTCTTATACGGTTTCCAAGTTTGGGACCGGGCTGATGGCTCCACATACTCCATCATGTGTTTCTTTCAGCACTTGTTCTGCTTCTGCTTTCGATACGCAGCGTAGCAGTAGACCATCTCTTGACTTTCTATACAAAGTCTGAAGTTTCTGGTCGTAATAAAATCTTTGGGCCTTCCTCTTTATTGAGGTGCCTTCCTTTGGATCTTCTGGTAATATTCTTCTGGAAACGAAGTCTTTTCTGCTTCGCAGGTTTTGCAAGTTCTGCATAGATATCTTTTGGATTCACTCTAATGTAGTCCTTAAGATATGTCTTTCCAGATCGAGTACTGGAAGGGCCTGCCCCATCTTGATGGGTGGCCATAGTTTCGGGTTCTTCTTCAGAACTTGTGAAGGCGCCTGAAGCTATATATTCTTCCTTTATATCTGCAGAGATGGCATTGACAGCCCGTTTCTTCTCTGGACCTCTTGAAGTAGTCCATTGTTCATCTTCCAGCAAATCAGGGTAAACCCACATAACTTCCCCTCTTTGGGTTGTTATGGGGACAAGTCTTTCTTGGGCTTTGTTGTAAGGATCAAGATTCTTTGTAACTGCCTCACCCTTTGGGATTGGGGTCACTCCTGCGGGGAACTCGTGGGTTCCAACCACTATGGTTGCCATATTGGCAGTGACCTTCTTCTGCTCTTCCTTAAGCGTCAGAACCCCAGCTTCTATTAGTGCTTGGATCCTGTTCTTAAGGGGAAAACAATCCCTGGTAGGGTGTCCAACATTCCGGTGATAAAGACAGTAGTTGGGATCTTTTATCTTACCAACGTCTTCTGGCTTCTTATTCTCCGGAAGTTTTAGCATTCCCTTCTTTTGGAGCAGGTGAAAGAGGACTGGTGTCTGTTCAGCTTTGAAAGTGTAATTCATTTCTTGCTGCGGTCTAATTTGCCTTGACCCTCGCTGACCTTGAGATTTCGGCTCTGGCGGAGGACTGGTTTTCTGAGGAGCAGTTTCTGATGACATTACTGCTTTCCCTTTATTCTTGTTGCTGTTGTTTTGGGTATATGATTTACTACCCCCAGCACTTCTTGGCCCGCGGGACTCTTCAACTCGGCGAATCAAGTCTTCAGCTTGCTCTCCTTGTTTGAGCAGGTCCCTCCACGTCTTAGACTCTACGGCCCCCATTTTGAGGAGCACATTGGTCTTAAAGTTGTGTCGACATGTCTCGACTAGAGTTTCCTGGATCATTCCGTGTTTACAATGTACGGACTTCTCCCGGAACCTTTCTATGAAATCTTTAACCTCTTCTTGTTCCCCCTGCCTAGTTGCAAGGAGGGAATGAACCGTAATCTCGGTGTCATCCTCGAAGAAACGTGAGAGAAATAATTTCTCAACATCTAACCAGGTATTAATAGTACCTGGGGGCAGCTGCATGAACCAAGTAAAGGCAGGCCCTCGCAAAGTACTTGCAAATACTTTGGTCATGATGGGATCATTACCCATTAAGTGTTCTTCTTGGGACAAGAAATAATAGATGTGCTGACTGGGTGATCCCTTCCCGTCATAGGGCTCCAACTTGAGCAGCTTATACTTTGGAGGATAGGGTACCACATCCCATTCTGCTGGATATGGTCTAGAGACTCCTGACTCCTTCAACTCTTTTTTACGCATCAAGGCTTCGAGTTGATTCTGTAACTTTTCAAGCTTTTCTTCATGCGGATCATGGAAAGAAAATCTGTCTTCTTCCTCATGCATCGAGTGGGCTTTCTCCTCCTGTTCTTCTTCATTTGGATTCTTCTTGCCCTGTTTAGCATTATCTTCAACAACTTTTAAAAGTAGCATCTTAAGATCTTCAATCGTTTTCTGTTGCTCTCGAATCATTCTTTCTTGAGCCTCAAATCTCTGATTGATATCACCAGATTTATCTGCCATGTGCGATGCTGACTTCTGTAGCCGAGACGATATAGAGGATGGGGGCGAGGCTATAGCGGAATTATCGCTGTTCTCGTCGTAAGAACCCCCTGCAAGTTTCTTATAATTTCGGGGCGGGACGGCTCCTGATCTTAGTCGAGTAATACGATGAGGTTCATCATCGCTCGATTCTGAATCATCATCCGTCTCTGCAATTTTCTTCCATTTTCCTACCATGTTGGAAGTTACAGCTCTCCCTTGTTTCAGGGGAGTGGTTCTTGTCTTCTTAGCAGGATTCTGATTTGACTCATTTAATCGGTCGAACACAGATATTCTGTTCTTGCTGCAGCCACAGTTATTCATCACGGCTGATACTGTTGTCATAAGTTGCTGGCAATGGCAACTATGTTCAACTTGAAGTTGGTCTATGCCTCTCTTCTTAGAAAGATGCTCCCTGAGGTCAGTGCCTCTAGCCACGAAATCAAGAGGTCCATTCAACTCTTGAGAGTGTTTAGGAATCCACTGAAGCTTCTTTGATTGATCAACCCTGACTCTGGGGTCGAACCGATCCTCGCGTGGCTTAAGAATAGCCTCGCGTTTTATATTGCGGGCCTAAGGAATAGCTCGCGCTTATCCATACTAGCCTCGCGTTTCTTGCTGGCTTGGTGTGTCCTTGGAAGTTTAGCTTCTGGAATAATAGCCCCGCGTGAAAGGAAGTTCTTGCACGCTGGCTTATCTTCGCGATTGACGCAGATCATAGCTTCGCTCTTAGCGCGGTTTTATGACTGACAACTATCTGCCAATCATCTTCCCGTTCCTTGTGGGTGTCAAAAGTCTTGCGTTTATTGCAAGTATCACTGGCTTCGCGTTTCTCGCTAGGCACAGTAATAGCCCCGCGTGGAGAATCACACGCTGGCTTTGAATAATTTTTATACTCGCGTAACTCGCGAGTGTTGGGTATTCTGCGACTAGCGCAACCCTTACTGGCTTTGCGTCTCTCGCTAGGCACAGTAATAGCCTCGCGTGGAGAATCACACGCTGGCTTTGAATAATTTTTATACTTGCGTAACTCGCGAGTGTTGGGTATTCTGCGACTAGCGCAACCCTTACTGGCTTCGCGTCTCTCGCTAGGCACAGTAATAGCCTCGCGTGGAGAATCACACGCTGGCTTGGAATAATTTTTATACTCACGTAACTCGCGAGTGTTGGGTATTCTGCGACTAGCGCAACCCTTACTGGTTTCGCGTCTCTCGCTAGGCACAGTAATAGCCTCGCGTGGAGAATCACACGCTGGCTTGGAATAATTTTAATACTCGCGTAACTCGCGAGTGTTGGGAATCTTGCGTAACTCGCCAGTATTACCAGCCTCGCGTGGAAAATCACACGCTGGCTTTTCCTTGCTTTTAAGGCAAGTTGTATCTTCGCGTTTAACGCGGTAGAGATTGGTCTCGCGGGTAGCGCGAGCCAATTTGCGAGGGACCATAGCCTCGCGTCCTCTAGAGTTAGCTCCGCGTCCAAGGCGGGCTTTGAGGGCTCTACGCCTCGCTCTCCGGTTCCTGTTCCGGAGTTGGGTCCTGGTCAGTCCAGTTCCCATGTCTTCTTCGGCAATCGGAAGCTCTTCCTCGGTTAGGATTTCTTGTGTGGACTCCGGCGTTATAACCGTAGTCTCCAAGGATCCCCGTCTCTCGGTGGATACCTTTCTACCCGTCACTCGGGTATTGGAGTACATACGGCGATAGTGCCGTGTCTCATCCAAGTCACCTGATCCAGAGGAGAGGAACTCCTCGTACTTCTGCTGGTCGATTTCAACGACCAGCGTGTCTACTTCGGATCCGATCAAGTCAACGTCCGATTGCGCCACAATCTCTTCATCAGTGAAAGAGATGGCTCCCACTGTGGTCGCCAGTTTGTTCGTCGCAAAATTTCCTTCGCTTCCTCCCATTGAATTAACTTAAATTACAATGAAAGTGAATAAGATATAAAAAGAACAAACGAGAGGATTTTATATTTCAATCTCTCTCTTTTACAATAATTGTGGGATCTGTGGCGATGGAATCTGTCAAGCAGTTCCTTTGGACGATCGGTACGTTGAAATCTTCTCTTTTAAAGATATCGGCCTAATATAGACGATCTTCTCTGGCTTTGATTTGTTCAAGGCTCTCTCGCGTAACTCGAACTTCTCAAGAACTCCAGAAAGAAGATGGTGATTTTCTCTGATCTTCACGAACTCAAGGCTCTGTGCGTAACTTGAATTCTCCAAGATTTCAGAAGATGATCGGCAAAGGCTTCAAGGCTCTCTCGCGTACTTGAATTGCCAAAGGATCGATAGGAGACTTCCGATGCCGAAAAGGAAGAAGAAGACCCCTAGGGTTTCACCAGGAAGGTATTTATAGCCCCAGGTTAATGCAAGAGTTTCTATCTAAATAGAACTCGCATTCATCAAGGATTCCAATTAAATATCTTAGTTTTGATGGAATTCTGATTAGACTTGATTCGGGTATTTGGATAAGCCCAAAATCATAATCTCAATCAATATGAGATTCTGGTTATCTACTTACGCGGAGCTTTAATCGCATCAAAACGCGACGCTAAATAACCAAAACGCGGAGCTAACGCGGAGCTATTGATCATCTCCGCGTTTTACTCAAACGCGAGGCTAATACAAGCCAGACTGCGGAATCAATGCGGAGCTATTAAACATCTCCGCGTTTTATTCAAACGCAGGGTTAATATAACCAAACGCGGGGCTATTGAATTAGCTCCGCGTTCTGTTGTGGAAAATCCTTTTAACTTAGAAATTTTCACTGCCAACAGTCACCAACTAATGGAGAAACCTCATAATAGAGACAAACTTATTAAATTGGTGGCAACTAAAGACATAGCTGCACGATTAACTTCTATCACGAAGAAATTTGAAGATTTGATAACAGAGAGAACTGAAACAGTTAAAACAATAGATGAAGTTCACAAAGTTTGTGATATTTGCAAATTACAAGAACATGTGACTCGCGAATGTCCAACACTTCTCACTTTTAAGAAAGTATTAAATAAATAATCTAATGCCTTTAACATCGTTTCTCAACCAACAAACAATCTATATTCATAAATT
Organism: Dracaena cambodiana; assembly: GCA_036321105.1. Classification (NCBI taxonomy): domain Eukaryota; kingdom Viridiplantae; phylum Streptophyta; class Magnoliopsida; order Asparagales; family Asparagaceae; genus Dracaena; species Dracaena cambodiana. The sequence goes on from JAYEPQ010000015.1 coordinate 28,892,416, forward strand.
TATAAACCTAGTTGGAGGAACCATCCAAATTTTCAATAGAAGTATAATCCTCAACAACAATTCATATCAAAATAATCTACCCAATAATCGACCACAATAATAGGTCCAATATTCTAATCAACCTTCAGTGTACCAACTACTACCGAAGAGAAACTTTAAGATAATTTTTTTCAAATATATTAGAGAGTGGATCAGATGATCCAAGTGCAACAACAGTTTATTCAGTCGCAACAAACGATCAACAATTAGAATGTGATAGCCTTCAATGATATCCGATCATTGATAAGCCACCTTAGTTCTCCATTACAAACAAAGAAAAAAGTTAAACTACCATCTCAATAAGAGGCTAGCACTTTAAGTAAAGTTGAAAGTATAAATACTATTACTTTTTCCATTAATAATAATATATCTGAGATAACTGCTGCAATAAGTTTACGAAGTGGTAAAGTACTTGATGAGTCAATTTAGACTCATTTCAAAAGAAAATACTAAAGAGAAATAGGGCAATAATTTAGTACAATAATCTAAAGATGATAATTCTAACGAACCCACTTCTACAAATTATAAGCCACCTGCACCATTTTTCCAATTATTAAAAACTAAAAATATTATTGCATGTTATTATGATATTTTAGAAATTTTCAAACAGGTACAGATCAATATACCTTTGCTGAAAGCAGTCAAACAAGTCCCCTCATATGCAAAATTCTTTAAGGACTTTTGCACCATCAAAATGCATCAATGTAAAAAAGAAAACATTTCTCACAGAACAGAAAGTGCATTATTTTGTTCTAAGATGCTTCTTCAATGTAAGGATCATGAATGTCCTATTATTTGTTGTGTGATAGGTCAACATAACATAGAAAAGACTTTACTAGATTTAGGGGCTTGTGTAAATCTCTTACTATATTTGGTTTACAAGCACCTAGGTATAGAAGAATTTAAACCTACACAAGTTACACTATAGTTAGCTGATAGGTTAAAAAGATATCTTAAGGGCATTGTCGAAGATATTTTAGTGCAGATAGAAATTATTTTATTTTCAAGTGGAATTTATAGTTATTGATACTGCATCTGTAAAGAATTCACGTCTTCATATTTCTGTTATCCTTGGACGTCCATTTTTAGCTATAGCTAATGTAGCTATTAATTGCAGGAATGGTGTGGTGAAGTTTTCATCTAAAAATATGGCCCTTGAACTTAATGTTTTAATATATGAAAACAACCGAATATCAATAATGATGAACTGCAACATATAAATTACATTGAACAAATTCGTAAAGGAGATATTGTATCATTGTGCATCTCTAATTCTCTGAAGCTTATATTGACAATGAATGACAATCTCCATGATTATCTCAAATACAAACATACTGCTGAAACTATAAAACATTTAACTGATGCTAAATGTTCAAATATTGCTGGATGAATTCAAAAAATGGAAGTGTATGACGAGTTACCTCAAATTACAAAGAAATTAATACTACTTGATATCCAAGCACTGATACAAGAGCTAAACCCGCTACCTGAAGATTTCAATTATGCATTTTTGGGATCTAAGGAATCTTTTTCGGTGATCATCTCAGCGCACTTTTGATGAGAATTAGGAAGAGCGACTACTATCAACACCTCAAAAGTGTAAGGGAGCTCTGAGATGGAATATGATGGACATTAAAAGTATGGATCCCCTTATTTATATACGTTGCATCACTTCGGAAGGAGCCAAAGCCTATTAGGCAAACGAAATGAAGGCTTAACCCTACCGTGAAGGAAGTGGTTAAAACCGAAGTGTTGAAAATTCTTGATGCTATCATCATCTATTCAATTGCTAATAGTAAATTGGTAAGTCCAACCCTGGTTGTTTTGAAGAAGAGTGGGATAACAATCATTAAAAATAATGATGGAGAGATGATACCCACTCGTGCAACTACTAGTTGACATATGTACATCGATTACCGAAAATTGAATCAAATAACATGCAAGGATCACTTTCATAACCATTTCTTGACCAAGTACTGGAAAGAGTTGCTGGGCATGAATTTTATTATTTTCTTGATAGTTATTTTGGTTATTATTAGATTGAAATTGTTTTAGAGGATCAGGAAAAGATATCTTTTACTTGCCCCTTTGGTATTCTTGCATTTAGAAAAATGACATTTGGATTATGCAATGCACCTACAATATTTCACAAGTGTATGGAAAGTATTTTTAGTAACATAGTTAAAGATTATCTAGAGGCATTTATGGATGATTTCTTTGTATTAAGAAATAATTTCGAATCTTTTTTGACTAATTTAGGATCTGCACTTGAAAAATATCAATAGAAAAATTTACTACTAAATTAGGAGAAATGTCACTTCATGGTCACAAACGGTATTTTGTTGGGCCATATAGTTTTATCTAAAGTATGGAATTAGATAAGACTACAGTTAAGTCTCTTTCCAAAATACAAATACCCAAAACTATGAAAGATATACGTTTGTTCTTAGAATATGCAGTTTTTATAGAAAGTTTATAAAGGATTTTAGTACTATTTTTAGACCCTTTTCTTACCTTCTTGTGCAAGATGTACAGTTTGAGTGGATGCATGTATGCCAAATAGCTTTCAAAACCCTCAAGAAGATACTCATCACAGCACCAATCATGCAATCTCCAGATCGGTCACTTCAATTCAAGATTATGTTCGATGCAAGGGATTATGCAATTGGAGCATTATTGAGGCAACGAAGAGATAAAAAGCCCTGTGTGATTTACAATACTAGCAAGACTCTCAACGATGCTCAGATAGATTATACAAAAACATAGAAGGAACTTCTAACTATGGTTTTTGCTCTTAATAAATTTCTTTTGTATATTTTCGGCTCACATGTTGTTGTTTCTACCTATCATTTGGCGCTCATATACTTTTTTCAAAGAAAGATGTAAAGCCATGATTAATCAAATTGGTACTGCTTTAGCAATTTTATCATGAAGTTAAAGACAAAATGGGAGTAGAGATCGTGGTTGCTGACCACCTCTCTCGACTGGCTTTTGATAATGATAAACTACCAATTAGGAACTCATTCCCAAATAAGCATCTATTTTCAATCAAAACAACTCCCTGGGATTCTAATATTATCAATTTCTTATTGCATGTGAAATGCCAAATTATTGGAGTGTGCAAGACAAGTGATAATTCTTATTCAAGGTGCCATTTCTTTTTCAACGACCCTTACCTATTTAAATATTACTTAGATCAAATCATTAGACGTTGTATGCCTGATTATAATATTCAAAGCATATTTGCCTTCTGTCATATAGAAGCATGTGTTGGGGGGGGGCACTTTTCGTTTAAATGACGGTAGGCACAATACTCCAATATGTGTTCAATTGGCTTACCATGTTTAGAGACACATGAATTTTGTAAACAATGCAAGTCATGTCAGAAATTAGGGGGTAACCAGAAAGAGTGATATACCTCTAACACCCATATTTACAATTGAGATATTCGACTGTTGGGGTATTGATTTCATTGGACTGTTTTATATTTCTAACAGATATATTTATATCCTTATAGTGGTCGATTATGTCTCTAAATAGGTGGAAGCGGCAGTATGTAGAAACATTTATCAGTAAACCGTTATTAAATTTGTAAAGAAACATATATTATCCAGATTTGGAGTTCCTAAACCCGTAACAAGCATCGGGGGTTCTCATTTTAGCAAAAAGCATTTGAAAATTTGGTGAAGAAATATCACATCACACCCAAGATTTCTATGACTTATCATCCATAGTTGAATGGACAAGTCGAGTTAGCTAACAGGAAAATTAAGCAAATTTTAGAGAAAATGGTTGATCCATTTCACAAAGATTGGTCGCTAGATTGATCAACATTTTATGGGCTTACCATACTGCATATAAAACACCCTTAGGTATATCTCTATATAGAATAGTCTTCGAAAAAGCTTCTCATTTACCTGCAGAGATAGAACACAAGGTGTATTGAGCAATCAAATCAGTTAATCTATCTTAATTCAGCTAGCCCATTATGAAAATTGCAAACAAATGAATTAGAAGAGATAAGACATGAAGCATATGACAATTCATGCTTTCGAAGGAGAAAATAAGAATATGGCATGATCACCATATCACAGGCTGTGTTTTTTAGCCTTCTGGCAAAATACTTTTATACGATTTACATCTTCATCTATTTCTAGGAAATTTACATTCATGGTGGACCGGACTGTTCTTAGATAAAATTGTATATCCACATGGCGCAATTGATATTGAAAATTCAAAAAATTTCATACATTTAAAGTAAAATAAAAACGGTTGAAGAATTACTTGGAATTTTCGAAGCACACAGCGGAATCACACGATCTAGTGGATCCTCCGACATCTCATTGACACAAATATTGCATGTTATGTACTATCAATTTTATTTTGCTGTTATTACGTCATGAGAACTGCACCGAAATAATTTCTAAGCACTCTCTTTAAATTTTATTTGGTCTTGATTGAGTAAATAGAAATATCCATTCATTGAGAACAATGTGAATTTTAAGTTGGGGATTGCATATAAAGATAATTTGGCTTTGATACCTATGATGTTCTCAGTAATTTTGTTCTAAAGAAAAAAATTCAAAATTTTCACATTTTCAAAAAAAAAAATATTTTATAATTACTAACTTTAGAATTAGGAACTAAATTTTAGTTTAAAACTAATTTTAGAATTAGAAATTAACAACTAGATTTTAGGAATAATATTAGTGTAGGAACTAACACTTTGAAAAAAAATAAAAATAAAAATTTTAGCTTGACGCAGCTCTCAACAAAGAGCGACTGTCGAAGTAGCTATCGAAGCGACTATCGGCAGCTGAAGACTACAGAGCAATTTTTGCTCTACTCGAGAATGACTGTCAAAACCGCTATCGAAGCGACTGTCAATAACCATTGATAGAGAGCCCCACTTATAAATAATTCTTTGAATTTCTTTTCCTCCGCAACCAAACTCTATCCTCCTTTCCACAACATTCTGGAGTGAAAATTTCTCCTTTCGAAGGCTAAAGCCCTCCTTTCGAAGGCTAAAGCCCTATCCTGTGCAATTTATTTCAATTTTAAAACATCTCTAAGCAGGTAAGTCTTCTTCTCATTGATTTTTCTTTGGATTTTTCTTTTTAAAAAATAAATTTTTTGTTTCAAAAATCTAGATCTACTATTTAATTGACAAATTTGAGTAGATTGAAGATAGATCTTTATTTCTTAGTAGATTTGGAGTGGTTTAGCAAATGTTTACTGATTTTTGATGAATTTATTGAATAATTGAAAATATATGCCAATTCATGTGTAAATCAAATAAAAATCTCAACTTTATAGCATAGAATTCATGAGTTGCTCGAATAACTAACATAGAATTCATGAGTTGCTCGAATAACTAACATATATCAAATTCACGCATTAAAAGTGAAATTTAATTAAAGTTTGATATATATTTGGAAGAATTGGGAATTACAAAATAAAAGGGGGGAAGAAAAGAAATTAAACAAAATGAAATAAGAACGTAAGAAATATGTAATATGTGTGTTGAATTCATGCATAATTTTGAAAAATAATAATATTTTGTTAAGATATATTTTATTATTTTTCAAGATGGGATCAAGGAAACCAACCGTTTCTAAGGGGAAAATAGCACTCTTCAAACTCATCTCCTCCGTAGGGATACAAAACTACAAAGGCTAATAAGAAACTGTTGAAGAAATATAGGGAATTCAAGCTCTTGCTCAAGCAAGCAGTTGATTATTTGAAGATACACGAAAATCTTGAATTTAGAGTACAAATGCAAGTTGCAGGATTAGAAGCATATACAATGTATAGACACACACCGGCATGCAAAGAACTCGTGTATGAATTTTATGCTAATCTACAACCGGCACTTAGGCATCAATATGCATACTCTATAGTATGGGGCAAGGAAGTACCATTCAGAATAGAGGAGATCTTAAGAGCCATCGTTGTACTCGATGTGCCTAAAGAACATCTATCATTTGTTGATAGAGTGAATGAAATACCAAGTGGCTCCTGCTCGGTTCAAAGAGCTCTGTGCAAAGCTCAATGATGTTGCTTTCAATAAGAGTTTCTTGAAAGTTGGTTACCTAAGGTAGGAGTATATTTTGTTAAGCTTATATATCAAATATAGTATCTTACCATCCTCTATAATAATAGAATTATATTAAAGGGACGTGGTGTTATTAAATATGATTATAGAAAGGCACTAGTTCGATATCCCCTCCATTATGCACTTTGCAATAGTTCAACACATGGTGCAAACCCATGAGTGTACCCAGCATCTGAGATTAAATCTAGTTCTGCCGTCTTTGATAACAAAAATTTGCATGAAAAATTGGATCGATTTGTTATCAACTAATATAATTGCCCAGCCAATGTAACCATTTATGATTACGACCGTTCGAAGAAGTATGAGTGCTCGACATGCACAAAAGGAGCAATAGGTGCAACAAGAGTAACATTAAGGTGTTGCCCCTCTAGCTAGCCGTGGCAATCAATAGCAAGAAAACAGAGGTACATTAGCTGCAGCGGCCCAACAAGAATAGATTACACTCAAAACTCTGAATGAGTCGATCATTAGAATATAACACATTCAATGAAAGGTTGCATGTCATCAAGACTTAGCAAGCCCGAACCGAGCGTCGTCAACAATGTCAATATTAGCTTCTTACCAATGTATACAAACAAATGGCTAGTGAGGATACCCTCATTTCTCCAGATAAAGACGAAGAGACAAGCTAGGGGACCACTAGATTCCGCCGTGTCAAAGATGACAAAAAGGCAATCATCAGCAATAATCATTGATATCGACTACTTAAGCGAGTGAATTTTCTGTGCAAACATCAAAACCAGGTATTTTCTATCCTTAATCTCTTATATTAATTCTTAGTGTATAGTTTGCATGATTATATTTTTGATGTACTGAGGAGACTGCATAATTTAAGTTTGGGGTTGGGATAGATACACAATATTTCACTATATCATGGGTAACATAACTAACCAATTAACCTATTTGAAAAAAATTAAAATAATTTTTCGTTTCTTTGAAGTAAAAAATAAGATTAGAAGTATTTTATATTTCATATTTATAAGATTGATATCTTAATATTTATATTTATATAATAGTAGTTTTTATGTAATCTTAATTGACATTTTAAATCTAACAATAAGATATATGGGTACTTAAGATTTGAATCAAGTATGCACTCTAAACACTTACAATGAGTCATGAAAATTTGATAACAAAACGAAAACTTAAAACGAAGGAAAAAGGTTTAATCCAAGTGCAATAACAGTTTATTTAGTCACAGTAAAAGATCAAAAGTCAAAATACGATAGCTTTCAGTGACATCCGATCACAGATATGCTATCTCAGTTCTGCATTGAAAACGAAGGGAAAGGTAAGCTACCATCTCAAGTGGAAGTCAGCACTTCAAGTAAAGTCGAAAGTGTAAATACTATTACATCTTCCATTGATAATGATATACTTGAGATAACTGCTGTAATAAATTTGCAAAGTGGTAAAGAACTTGATGAGCCCGTTTTAAAAAAATACTGAAGAGAAAAAGGGAATGATTCAGTACAACAATCTAAAGATGATAATTCTAAATAACCCACTTCTACAAATTGTAAACAATTTATACCATTTCTTCAATGATTGAATGCTAAAAATATTAATACTTCTTAAGCAGATATTTTAGAAATCTTCAAACAAGTAAAAATCAGCATACCTCTGCTAGAAGCGACAAACTAGTCCCCTCATATGCAAAATTTTTGAAAGATTTGTATACAATCAAAAAACCTTACAACATATGGAAGAAAACATTCCTCATAGAACAGATAAGTGTATTATTTTATTCTGAAATGACTCTTAAATTTAAGGATTCTGAATGCCCTACTATTTTTTACAAAGAAAAAAAATAAAAGAGAAGAAGAAAAAAGAGAGAAGATCATGCTTGCCAAAATAGAGATCCGACTCATCTGAATCTTCTATCAAGGCAAGTGGTTTTTGTACTAAATTCACCCAAACCATTTTTGTTTTAAATTATTGTAGTTTTCATACAAATCATTTTTTCCTTTAATTTCATAATGATTTGAAATAAATAAGTTCATATGGTAATGATGCTAAAATATTCAATTCAAAAAAATTCTTTTGAATGCTATATGAGTCAATGAATGGAGGCCCACATTATATTTGTCTCAGAATTACCATGGTAATGCATGACTTATTAGAATATTTTCTTAATTAGTTCTAATTTAAGTATTGCTTACGTTATAGTGAATTTATGTGAAATAGCTATCCATTGTACCAGTGCTGAGCTATGTGTTAATTATTTGTTTATGTATAACTTTGTTTGTTTTATGTTAGAAGTTAGAAACTTCTCGAGACTTCTTACTGCTCAAAGATTTGGACATTGTTTCTTAAGCCATTACTGTCAATATTATCTTAGTCATATATATGATTTAGTTTTGTATTAAAATGTGGGAGTAGATGCCTTTACAATTAAGGATAAATCGATATACTTCAAAATATTATTTTTTTAATATTTTATTTGCTTTATTTAAAATGCATAAAATTATTTAAGTAAATCTATCTATAAATATTAATTTTGAATCCTCTAACTATCTCAATGCTCGCACTCACACTCATGCATACATGGTCAAAACGCCATTATGTTTTATTTTGTATGCAATAATGTGTAGTCTCCCTTATATTTCTATAATATTTTCTTCATGGCAGTGTCAAATTCTTTTACATAAGAAATCACTCTTCGCAACTACAAAATAAAAAAATAAAATAAAAAATTATCTTATATGTTTGAGCAAGATGAAAATATTTTAGCATTATCCTCTGGTTACTTTCATCTACTTTCAATTTTGCTGGTTTAATTCTTAATATATCATTTTTAATCTTTTGTGTAAATTTAGTTTTTGACATGTTTGTTGATTAAGATATTGCATGTATACTCCTTTTAACTCTATGTTACATGTTAGTAATACTTTTGGAATTTTAAGCATAAATACAAATTAACGGGGATAAGGGGGATTTGAATGGAGGAACTTGAACACATATTTTAAGAGATACACATTTTTAAGTTGCGCAACTAAATTTCAATGACCTACTATGAAGGTTCCGGGTGATTACTAGATCACCGTTATGTTATGTTATAGAGCTTCAGGCTCGGAGTGTATACTCATCCATCATTTATAATTACCTAGTGGAATGTCCTAGAATAGTATAAGGAGTTATGGGGTCGTAGTCCTGGGCATGTGTGGGACCCTCTTAAAATATGTGATTTTTTCTCTTGATAGTTCCAAAATAATTCATAATAGACATCAATAAGACATATCATACTATATGCGTGTTTATTTCCATTTTTTGTATTTGTTACAATATCATTCATGACATGCGTCTACCACCTATTGATCATTATCATCTAAAAGATAAGTATAATTAAATATGATTCACTTAACATAACTTATTTATCATGATGCTCTCATTTATTTCATATTTTAATATTGTTTATGCATTATGTGTATATATCACACATAGCATGCCTGTGAGTTATTATCCCTTTTTTAGAGCACTTGTTAGGTTGTTTTGATGATCTTGCTTTGGCATGCCCAGACACTAATTTGAAGGTTACTAAGGAGGGAATATTCACCACAACTAGAACCATATTTCGAGGAGTTAGCATGTACTCAATAGGTTCTTCTGCTTCAAAGCTTTATTTAAAACATCTTCATTTATTTATTCCTATTATTTCAGTAAACTAGATAATATCATGCACTTCAATTCATGATTTTCCAAACTAGAAACCTGAAATTGTAATAATTATTATTATTCTTTTAGATTCATTCATGTCCTTTGATCCTATTGTTATTTTTCTGGAATAATTTTTTTTTTGTGGCAGTAATATTTGTTTTATTAATTGTACTTTAGATTTGATGTATTTGTTTACGATATGTCATCGAATGCTACCCATATTTTGGGATGCAAGTGTTACAGCACAAAGCTAAACCAACGTGCGAGGCTAAACCAGTGCACATGTCAAACTCGGTGAGCGAGGCGAACTCAGTGCTCAAGGCTAAGGCAACGCGTGAGGCTAACTCAGTGTGCGAGACTAAACTAGCGCACAAGACTAACTCAATGCGCAAAACTAATTCAGCACGCTAAGCTAACTAAGTATGCTAGGCAAACTCAAGACGTGAGGCTAATTAGTTTCGCATGAAAAGCAATTCAGGATGAGATTTTCTTTGGATTTTCAGAAGAAATATCGATACAACTATATCCAATTATCCCAAATTAATGATTTCAAATCCAACTAAGATCCAATTAACAGAAAAATCATGCATTTGATTGGATTATCATTTAAAAGAAGGAATTACATTCTTATCTAGATGGAAAGTTGTTATATTGACTCTTGATTGTAAATAGGCATTTAGAGGGCACGAAAAAGGACCTTTGGCAAGTTTGTTTATGCACCGAAAGTACATCCAACCACCCCATCCAGCAGTGAGAGAGCTTAGGCCGGCCATTTGTTCGTCATCAAATCTCCATCTTCTGAATTCTCATGTGGAAGTTCCATCACAACCACTAAATGAACCCATAATTTCTATAAAAAGGGAGAGATAATTTATAAATCCTCCCTTCCTTTTATTTTTATTTTAGTCTTTTTCTTTTCATTATGATTTTGAAGTCATTGTAATTTAATATCAATAGTAATGAAAAAGGGCATAATTTCTACTGAAAAATATATGTGTGAGTATATATATATATATATATATATATATATATATATATATATATATATATATATATATATATATATAATTTCTACTGAAAACTATATGTGTGAGTGTATATATTGTATTTACCAAAAATCATTAATTATATACCTACTTGCTTGATGGAAGACTAAATATTAACTAAAATCTAAGAATTTGTGTATGAATAAACTCTAGATGGTCATGATCATAATCCAATTTTTTTTTTTAAAATATATCATTAGAGGCTGTGGAAATGTACTATAGTTTATGTAACTTGGCGGCTCAATTCCATTATTATCATATAATAATAGAAATATATTGTCAGCTCACATAAATTGTCTGAGTTACGGTCCAATTCCACTATCTCTAATAAACTTTTTAAAAATTTTATTTTGGATAATGATCTCAACCTCTTAGGGTTCATTCATACCCAATTTCTTGGATTTTAGTTTTGATTTGGTTTTCTATCAAGTAGACAGAAAATTAGCTATTTTTAATGAATATAATATTTTGTATCCACTTGAAGAAATTGTAAAATTTCAAACTGATCTGATTTTGATCTTAAAAATGCTAAAAAGGTTGAGATCCTAATCCAAAAAAATAAAGAGATAATTACTTTTGCATCGTCGACTCACATAACTTATTGAGTTGGTAGCTCATATACAATAATCTCATATATAACTGATAGCTTAATTATTAAATGCCTCAATTAAGTCCAAAGTGACACCAAATGCCACTAAATTTGTGCTGCTGACACATTATCACCCCACCTCCCCCCGCCAACAACAACAACAATAGGGTTGTGCCAAAAAAATTTAGGATGTATACACGTGCCTTTAGCACCTTAGGTGTAGGTAAAAGAAATAATTATGATTCTAATTACGGTTCCAATGGCGTTTCCTAAAAATTATGAAATAATCTAGAAAGAAGGCATAGATGAGAGAAGTACTAAAAAAAATTTTCTAAATATTTTTGTGAGGCCTAGTTTGGAAGATGGAAATTACTGAAGTAATTATCACTAACATTTTAATATTCAATAATTAGCATATTTTTAGACTTTTTCAGAGAATTTCTAAAAATACAAGATATTAGAAAAATAATAATTCCGAAAAGAAAAAGGATTTCTTTTAAACTAGGCTTATCAACTTCATTAAACTTTTCTTATAGCACTTTTTAAGATGACTATTTAATTTATTATATGATTTATGGTTTCTGATAAGAGAAAGCTTGTCAGCCCCAAAATTTTTTTTTTGGCCAAACCACTGCCGTATTTTTATATGAAGTACTCAGTTTTCAGGTGCGATTGTACCGTACATGATTGACATTGTTGTCGATAAAAGAATAGAGTGGAGCCTCAATTTGTTATGTGTTTGTTAGAGAAGACCGAACAACAACACACCTGGAAGAGCCTAGATAACTACAGATAGAAAGATGGAGAATTGGGACAATGAACTTCTTACTCAGTAATGTATGTGATTGAGGTGGAAAAATCAATTTCGTCCTGTATGCATCTATGTTTTTGGCGTGTGCTTGTGGATCATGCTGTCTGTTTCGGGGGCATTGCACCGTTAAAAGGTTTCGAGTTTGAACGGCGCTTTGCTTAGTAATTTCAGCGGTCCATCAAGTTTCCATCCGCAGAACAAAACAGATCAAGGGTCAGGATGAAGTCTCAATTTCGGAAGAGATAACCGTGCGACGTGGTTGGCGTAAAGCAATGAAAGAAGACAATCGCGGGTGGCAGTGAGTGGCGACGCGTGGAACGATCCAGGGTCCGGGAGAAGTTTCTAACCTCTGAAGCATTGTTGAGGAAAACTAAGTTTCCTTATAAATAAGAGTGGTCGTCGTTCTGCTGATCTCTAAAAATTTCTTGGTATTTAAATCAATAGGAGGGAAGAAAAAAGTAACGAATTAAGTTCTCTCTATATTGCTTTGTGTCAAAATTTCACTTGAGCACAGTTGGGTTCTTTCTGAAAAGTGAAGGATGTTGTGGGACAAACTGAAACCCTCTTCCTCATCTAGCAGCACATTCCGCGAACTGTTACCTACAAGTTCAGGTGAGACTTTCAAGACAATCCTTTGTGTTATTATTTTGCATCTTTGCTAGTTTTAAAAATGATAATAAACTCGATTCTTCATCAAATTTTACCTAGTAATAACATGTAACGTTTATGTAGTTTGCTTAGCTTAGTAGTAACATGTAACGTTTATGTAATTTGCTTGGCATGTATTAGTTATGTATGACCTTTAGCCGAAAGCTTATCCTTGCATAGATGCTGTTGCTACTTCTGTTACTTTAAGGCATCTAATTACGTTTACTTCCTCTCCAAGCAACATAATATCATTATCAGAATGTTAAGGGACATCAAAACAAACACTACAACTCACTCATTGCTTCATTGCTCATCTTTCTTTTCTCCCTCTTCTTCCTCCCACTCAGATGTTGGAGCCGCAGAAGAAAAGCTACCCATGGCACCACAGAGACTTAGCAGGACGCAAAGCTCGATAAGCGTCATCAATGAGGAATACAACAAGGCCCTCCACACCAAATCCTACGTCGACATGTATGCCAGAGTACACCATCAACTCGAGAGATCTTCGACTGTTATCATGAATACACCAAAGAAGAAAGAAGGCAGCAAGGGCAAGTCGCAACACAACCTTCGTTCCCCTCTCTCCAACCGCCACAGTGAAGATCAAATACCCAACTTCCTCCTGGAACCGAGACAAGATTATCTCTTCGGTGCAACTTCCAGCCGCCTAATCCGCCACCTCAACAAGCTCCTCCTCGACTTCTTCGATACCACCTTCCAGGCCAGCACTGCCTGCACCTCTCTCCTCTTCTCCATCGACCGCGCCAGGTCCCACTACCGCTCCATCCAACGCCGCCTCCTCATCCTCTCATCTAGTCCCTCCAACTCCACCCATTCTGCATTCTCTGAGCTCAGCTCCCATCTCGAACTTGATAACCCCCTCTGCGTTGAAAACCTCACCCATTTCCACCGCATTCATTCTCGTTATCCCACATTGATCCGTTGTCTCAAATCCGCTCACAAAACGATCTCTCGACGAATAAAGATCGTAAAATTTGCAACGAAAGCCTCGGGAGTGGCCGTCGTTGCACTGATTGGTGCAGTAGTGGCCGCGGCGGTTGTTATTGCAGCCCATGCAGTAGTCGCAGTGGCCGCTGCGCCGGTGGCTGCTGCTACTAGTACTGGTTTGAGATGGCCTAGTGGGTGGTTCACTGGATGGATGAGATTGGAGAGAGCCAAAGCAAGGGTTGATGCGGCCACGAAGGGAGCTTATATCATTGAGAGAGATTTGGATACGATGAGCCAGATGCTGAGAAGAGTGCACGACGAAGTCGAGCACGGACGTGATGTGGCAAGGATGGTGGTGAGGAACAGAGAGTGGGTGATGGTGAGGGAAGTAGTGAAGGAGATGGAGGAACGAAAAGGGGAGGTTGGGTTCGGGTTTGAAGAGCAATTGCAGGAGCTGGAGGAGCATGTCTATTTGTGTTTGATTACTATTAATAGGAGTAGGAGGCTTGTAACAGATGAGGTGATGGAGGCACGGGAAGCTCCCGACAGGGTTTGATCATTAATTCTATTTCCCTGCTCCCTTTACTTTTTTTTTGGAGTATTTACGTATTTGTTCTTACACCTTTACAAATTATAATTTAGTCCTCCAAAATTTTCATATTTAGGATTTAGTCTCTCAAATCCTCTAAGTTATTACAATTTAGTCCTCCTACCTAACTTCCGTTAGCCCAGTTTATTTTTTGACCTGATTTTTCCATTTTACCCCTCATTAATTCATTCTTCCCTCTTCCTCCTCTCTTCTCCTTCCCTCATCCTCCTCTTTTTTTGTTTTCTTTATTCTTCCTCCTCTCTTCTTTTTTCCTCTTCCTCCTCTCTTCTCCTTCTCTCTTCCTCCTCTCTTCTTCCTTTTTTCATTGGGTTCATTAGTTTCCCCTTTCTTCTTCTCTTCTATCTCTCTCTATTTTTTCCCATTTTTCTTTATAGGGGTATTTAAGTCATTTCATTATTTAAAAAAGAAAAAATTAAATTCTGCCATTTATTTGGACGGAAAAACTAATTGAGGGAATAAATTGTAGTAATTTAGAGAATTTGGGGGACTAAATCATAAATATGAAGATTTGGAGACTAAATTATAATTTATAAAGATTTAAGTGACAAACCTGTAAATACCCCTTACTTTTTACCATTTTCACGTGGCACATCGTTTAGGAATTTTTTTTCCCCACGTATTTTTTGTCCCAGTGGTTTTGTGAGAGATTAATTGAGACGAAGTGTCTCTTGTTTGAATTCAAAATATTCAGATTCTTTCTTATTGATTGTTATTTTTTATTGTTATTTGAAAAAATAATATGTAAAAAAAAAAAGAAGAAAAAGCAGATGAAGGATTTCTTCTTTGGAATTCAGTGACAATGGTTCGGTGAATGCATTTTGTAACATGCCTCAATTTCCAAATAAAGTATCAAGTTAATTATGGTCGTCAAGAGAAAAATTAGCCTAGGGAGTAACACCTTCGATGGGTTGGGTGTTCCTTTCTAGCAGGATTCAAATATCTAAAAAGAATAATGATAAAAGTTGAAATGTTGTATTAGAAAATGTAAAGTCTTAGGAAGTGTAATGGGTTACCTACAAAATTGCAAGAATAATTAATTAAATTATTGTGAAGTGACTAGATGAGGCTATATAAAAGCATTATGATTGATGGAACAAAATTCAACCAACCCTCAATTGGAGGCATCACCGTAAATTTTCATGTCATTTGAGTCATCATGTACAATCAATACTGGTGTCGTAATTAGTCTATAATTAACTCTTCGAAAACTTCATTACAGTTCTAGGTCCACTCATATTTCACTCCCTTCTTAGTTAGTTTCGTTAGTTACCCTACAATCTTGGAGAAGTACTGCACGAGCCTTCTGTAATATCCCACCATACTGAGAAAACTACGAATCTGAGTAATCGATTTGGGATTGGCCAGTCCAGCACTGCTTCTACTTTCCTAGCATCAACTGAGATTCCCTCTCCAGACACTCTCTGACCCAAGAAGATTATCTTATCCAACAAGAATTCACACTTATTAAATTTTCCATATAGTTTCTCCTGTCTCCGTATCTGCAACACTATCCTCAAGTGCTCAACATGTTTCTCCTGGCTCTCAGAGCACATCTCAGTGAATACCACTATGAACTAGTCCAAGGACTGTGTAAATACTTGGTTTATTAGATTCATGAATTTAGCAGGTGCATTAGTCACTCCAAACGACATCACTAGAAATTCATGATTGTCGTATCGAGTCGTAAAGGCAGTTTTTAGAATATCCTCAGCCCTCACCTTTACTTGATAGTACTCTAAATGAGGATCGATCTTAGAGAAGACTTTGGCTCTGATGAGTTAATCGAACAAGTCATTTATCCTTAGTAATGGATATGGTGACTCTGTTTAGCTCCCTTTAGTCTATCCAAAACCTCTTGCCACCATCCTTCTTATCAGTTAGTAATACTGGAGCTCCCCATGGTACAACACTTGGCCTAATAAGGCCTTTACTCGTTAGCTTATTAATCTGCTTGTTTACTTCATCAACTCTAGCATTGTCATTTGATTAGTGCCTTGGAAATTAGGGTTGCACCTGGTATAAGTTCAATGGAAAATTCTTAGCTCTTTTTAGGGGGTAGTCCATATTCCTCTTAAAAGACATCCACAAACTCTGAGATTACCGAAATGGATCTCTCCATGACCTCCATAGTAGTAAGGACTCCTTCAATGGCATTAGCCTTTAGTCCACAAGCTCTAGAGATTTACTCCCTATGATAAACTCAAATTCTGGATGATTCAGTATCTTGAATACCATATATCATCTTTGACAATTAATTATAGCGTGAAAGGTGCTTAATCAATCCATCCTAGATCACATCAGACACATTATTTTCTATTACTAGTATATTTGCATAAAACTCCCTACTTCATATTACTATGGGACATAATCTACACTTCTTATGTAACGACCCTAATCCTTAAGCTCCTGTATCGGTTTATTCCGTATTATCCGTATCAGCTTGGGAGTCCGGATACTGACATGGGCGGATACTAAGTAAAGTGAGTTGTATCTTTTAATATAGTCTTCAATTTCAAATTTCACATAGCGGAAACCTCTTATCTTATTATTTTAGATTTTTATATATTTTTCATAAATTATTTCTAATCGACCAATTTTTGGACAATAGCCAATTAAAATAATCAAATTAAATCAAGAATTTTATTTTTACCCTTACACAAACTCCAAATTTACCTCTAGAAGCCTTGCAGCCTTTGTTGACCAAATATGAGTTGAAATTGACTCAATGGTGATTTTGTAAATAAAATAAAATTTAAGGGTTTTTAACATGGCCACATAGCTATCTTCCACCAGTTGTTTGACCTTTGAAATAAATTCAGAAAAATCTAAAAAAATCACACTTATTCCTCTTGTTCCCCTCTTCATTTTTTTCTTCAGAACTTGAACTGTAATCTCTCTCCATTTTCTTGAAATAATCATCAAATATTCAGCCTGAGAGTGAACTGAAAATCTATTAAATTGCTCTAAGATCTTTGTTCTTAAGTTTAGTCACTTCAAATCAACTCTAAACTTCTCCATCAATATGGAAAAACCATCTCGAACCTTATCCCTAGATCCTTAGTGTAATTCTTAGGGAATTTCTCTATTTTTGAGGAGCAATCGCATCAATATCAGTTCATATCCGATTTTTGTTCAACAAAAGGCAAGAATATACTCTCAAACTCTTCAAACTTACAATTTCTTAACGTAGTTTTCTTTAATGTGATCTTAGATATGTTATTAACTAAATTTTATGTTTATGAATGCCCAAATTTGCATATAACTTGAGTTTCATTACCCATGTCATCCCGTACATATAATACATATTGTTGTTCAAACATAAACAATGACCCATTTTAAAATTGTCACAACTTTTATATCTTAACTCCGATTAATTTTATTATAGTACCATTAGAAATATGGTTCACCAAACTACAATTCATTCAAGTACATCAGACTCTAATTTAGCCATTTACCTAGCTAAAATAGCCTAAAAGATCACTACTTGATACTATCCAGAGTAGCAGCATAGCAGTAGTTAGAGATAGTAAAATTGCCATAAATTTTGTTCTAGAAGTCTGATTGAGCTCATTTAAGTTTTATTGGATAGATAATTGAATTATCTACAGATATCTAAATTCTTATCTTCTAATTTAATTTTTATCCTGACCAAATCAAACTTGAAATTTTCCTTACTTTTGTACCGATAGGTCCATGGTAAATAAATCATAACTTTTTTTGTAGAACTCTAATTGAGCCCATTCAGATTTTATTAGGAAAATAATTGAATTTTCTAAGATTGATAAAAATAATATAATCTAGATCTAATGTTATCTTGATCAAATCAAATCTGGAATCTCAACTGTACAAGGTCTATTGTAGCAGCACCATGCTCATAATAAAATGACCATAACTTTTGTTCTAAAACTCCAAATAAGTTTATTTAAGATTCACAGATAATTGAATTCTACCAAATCTTACCCTCTAGTTCTATTTTGCACTAGTCAAACAAGACCTGTAAATCTGACTTGTCCACTGTATTGCAGCAACATAGGCATGTATGTTATGTCTGTACATGTATGATATGATACCCATATGCACACATTCAATCACTCTTGTTATTCTCTGTACATAGAGAATTTAGACCTGTCATAACTCATATCTTCGTATACGTTCCGTATTCATGCATATAACACTTGATTTAAGATATAACATACATGCACACATAATAGTTTATGTATATTATTACTTGTACATATTATTCATGTCTAGAAATAATACCTCGCACATGTAGATATGTTCCATAACTCTTATGCTTACCAGTATCAGCGTGCATGTCATTTCATACTCATATAACTATTGATATATGTTTGGTGTGGAACTAAGTGAATGAAACTAAGTACTACTTAGAACAATGTACCACACAAAGAGTGGAGGCACCTCTTGAATTCATGTGAGCTATCTCTAGAATTTATGAGGTCACTTCTAGAATCCGACATCGATATGTGGGACTAAGTGCCACATGAAACTAAGTACTACTTAAAACAAAATACTACACAGAGAGTGGTGGCACCTCTTGAATCTATGTAAGCTGCCTCAGAATCCATAGGGGTCATCTCTAGAATCCGATATCAAGATTATAGGGAACTAAGTGACACATGGAACTAAATACTATACAGAACAAAGTTCTAAATGGAAAGTGGGGGCAATATCTTGAATCCGTGGGAGACACTTCTAAAATCCATAGGGGTCACCTTTAAAATCCATCATATTCTCATAGCCAGATACCAGTTAGAAGTGTATGGAACTAAGTGGCACAAGGAACTAAGTGCTACTCAGAATAAAGTGCCACACAAAGAGTGAGGGCACCTCTTGAATCTATGTGAACTATCTCTAGAATCTATGAGATCACCTCTATAATTCAATATTACTTGATGAAGTGTTATACTTACTTGATCATATTTTCTTATGCATACCATGTACTTTATAATCCATTTGCCTAATATTGTTATATTATGCATGTCATATATTTTATGTTTCACATGCATACATATTCTACATTGTTTCCTACAAGTATGCCATGCACATACTTTTATATGGTTTCTTTTGTATTGCATGAGCTTGGATTTATATTCTTGTTTGTATTCTGACCTCTAAGATTATCACACCTTAGATCTAGCAGCCTTGAATGTGGTACCTGAGGAGGAGGACTCGTCACTCGAGGATCTCTACTTCTAGGGATATGCTAAGAGCCAGTAGCCTGCTTCTAATAGGATCTCTATCCTTTTTGTGTATATATATCATTTTGACTTGTATGTGCATATGGATCATACTTTTTAGTTCTGTCCATAATATCCAGACGCTCTTGTATATATTCAATAGTTATATTACTCTATTTTGATATTGTACCTAACTCTATGTCGGTAACCTTTTAATGTATATATTACTTATCATTTTCATATATCTGTTTTTGGATATTGCTATATTTATGCATGTGATGTTGTAGCCGATAGATTTAGACATGTAGGATATCTAATATTTGTGCGTTTGCATAACTCTTTCCTAGGTTTGTTTGAAAAAAATGGGCTCGTGCACTCCAGTATTGAGAGTGCCCACTGGTGATACCCTACCCATTATTGGATTACTCACTCAGACCCACCTGCGTGATTTGGGGCATCACATCTTATTATATATTATCATCCAATTCTCTGTGCTAATGTTCCATCTAGAAGTTAGTGTTTCATAGCATATAGAATGCATGGTTATGAATGTTGATGATGCAAAATAATGAGATGCGCTAGAGTCAAACGACACATATACAAGTTTAAATCCAACTAAAATTGTACCTATCACCACCTCACCTGAGGTTTGTGCTTCCTTAGTGGTTAGGTTGTAGGCCCTTTTTTGTCCACCAGATAAGGCTCCTCAGCCCTGGGCTCTGTCGAAGACCATTTGTTGAGGCATTAGTGGCTTTCCTTGGCTTGGTCATGTCGGTCTTAGTGGTTGTTGGCATTATTGCTTATGTTGTGGTAGTCCAATATACCTTTATTGGGGTGCTTGATATTACTTCTGTGGTTATTGTGTTGGCCTTGAGACTGTAGTGCCTCCAAATTGTAGAAGGATAAAAATTGATAAATAAATAAGTAAATAAATAAATAAATAAATAAATAAATAAAATAATATCCCCCATGTGCGACCACGAGGCTAGGAGTCTAGCCTCATGGGCGCAAGGCAGGAAAAGAAAAAAAAAGAAAAAAGAAGAAGAAAAAGAAAAAAAATCCCCCGCGTGTGACTGCGAGGCTGGGAGTCTAGCCTCGCGGCGGGCATGAGGCTGGGAGTCTAGCCTCGCCGGCGTGAGGCGAGAAAAGAGGGGAAAAAAAGAAAAAGAAAAAAGAAAAAAATAATATCCCCCTCGCGTGACCGCGAGGCTGGGAGTTACTCCCAGCCTCACGGGCGTGAGGCGGGAAAAGAAACAAAAATTTCTCTCTCTCCCTCTCTCTCTCTCTCATTAAATTGGGCCCCACCTCAGACTATTTTGCAACTTCTATAAATTCTAGTTAGATCTAAATTCTAATTAATGTCTAATTAATTTGTTGGTGTAGGATTCTAATTAATTCTATTTGAGTTTGAAAATTCTGCAAATTCTAATATGAGTTTAATTAATTTTTGGGTGCAGGAACATGACCGGATACATTGAATCTTGGAGCAAATCTAATCAAAAGAAAATTCAAATATCTTATCAAGATTACAGGAAGATCATGTTCCTATCTACATGGAAGCTCGCTCAACCAACTGGAGCCTATAAATACCCCTCAAGAGGGACTCAAAAAGTACTTTTGGCAATTCAAGTTACGCGCGAGAGCCGTGAAGCCTAAGGACCAGCAGAGAAAAAGACCCTTTCGCCAAATCTCTCTCTCACGCAAGAGATCAAGCTTCCTCCAAGAATAGAAGAGAAGAATAACGAGCTCAAGAAATTTTCACTGCCTCCAATTGTCGACGTTAGATCTTTAATGAGGAACGGATCAATCCTCACAGCTATCTCGATCCTACGATCTTTTGATTAAAAGAGAGCAACGTGTTCTATAAGTCCTCTCTGTCTGTTTTTACTTTTAATTTCTTTTATTTTAATAAAAAAACAAAGAAAATTTTTTATAATCTATAATTTTTCTCAATTCAATAGAATGGAAAGATCCCCGGTTTTCCTCGAAAACACAAACTGCCTTCTTCGAGGGTACTCTCTCAGTTGTTAGCCTATTGCTTTAAAACTGAGGCATAGTCTGAAAGTATGCTGAGTGTGTTTAGGTATCTGGCAAAATTTGCAAACAGTGAGTGGCCTCAATCTAGGGAGGGTCACCTAGCATTTTGCTGCAAACAACTTGGTGCCTGATGCACTAATACATGACCAAAGGAGCACTTCTGGGCTGTGGTTTGTATCTCTTTCTTCTCCTTAACAATCTATTCAACTGTCGGGCTGCTTTCGACACCTCAGAGTAAGTCCTTATATTTGCCATATCCATATGTTGTATTTCCAATCTTAACCCTCGCTGGAACCTTCTAATTCTATCCCTTTTCATAGTGACCATGTGAGCGACAAACTTACTAAGCTTTAAAAACTCGATTGTGTATCCATCTATAGTTCGGTTACCTTATTTCAGTTCTATTAATTTCTGTTCCATCTCTTGCTAAGTGGTGGCGGGGAAGAATCAGGTGAAGAATCCTTTGGAGAAAATGTCCTAGAGTATCTGCTTTACTAGCCTTGATCCCTATACTTGCTGATGTGATAAACGACAAGCAAACAGTATCGGTTGTAACACTTTGCAAGTCGTCCCAAAGAGATCTCAGGTGTTTTTATATTTCTTACTAATTCTATAGTTTTAATGGACTAACCAAAGATTCTAGGTTGAAGTTGAGTTGATCTAATTAGCCTAGGATCTAGAATCCACTAGTTTCCAACCATATATTTACTTCTATTATCTTTTTCTATCATAAAAATTTAATCTTTTAGTTTAATCTTTATATAAAGTGTCCTAAGTATGAGCTATCAAGTGGTGTGCAAGTATAACTCATCAAAGATACTAATTTTCATAAAAATAAACTAAATCATTAGATAATTTTTTGAATAAGATGAAAACCAACAACTCCAAACCCTAACTAAGTATAAACTATTAAGAAACTTAATTCAAGTATAATTTATCAAAATATTAATCTTCAAGTCCTTGTATTTTAATCCTTTAATAGAAAAATCATGTCTTTATTTATTTTATTTAGGAAGAAAATTTTAGAGTGCAATTACATGGTGAATTCTAACTTCATCTATATCCTAAAACTAAGCAAAATTAGCTACTCATATTTCTAACAAGCAAAATCAATTTTTTATTCATAGAAAGTAATTAAATTTAATTTAGAAAGCAAATAAATCTAAAATAGAAAGTAATTAAAATAAATTAACTAAGAAAAAATTGAAGAATAAGGAGAATTATCTCTGAAGTCCGGTATTGTGGCCGTCACCCCTTCAGCAAAACCATAATTTTATTAAATTAAAAACAAGTACAAACTATATCTTACTTTCACTATGATTTATCTACTACATAAAAAACAGCAGAATACAAGGATACGACTAATATATAGGTTTCGGATATCAAATCCTAATTCTAATACAACTGAAAAACTACAAAATTACATTGAAGCCCTCGAAGAAAACTCATCTTGTGAGACCCTCTTTGAGCCGCCAAATAGCAACAATATTATGAAAAAAATTTCTTATTTTTCTCCCGTACGAGTTTGTGTCTTGTTATTTTTATTATCCTGACTGTATTGCACTTTGACTCTATGTAGTATTTTAATCTTGTAGGTTTGCTCTCTTTGAACTCTTTTATAGGATTTATTTTCTAATCTGGCTCTGATTTCATGTCATCTCCTTGCAGAAATCGAATTACTTGAAAGCAAACTAAAAATATCCGAGTAGCATTTATTTATATACAAAAATAGATAAAATATGGGAGGAAAAATACAATATATGATACTCATCACTTGCCACCATGTTTTAGCTACACTAGTTAACAGGATCTTAACGACAGTCACCCAGCTCTCTGGAGGTATGCGGGTGGCCTACAAAAAATTCTCCATATCGACTATCTGCTGCTTTGCCTCCAGTGGACTCTTGACTCCGGAGAAGATTCAAGGCTGGAGTCTCCTAAAATTAGTGATACTGCCTGACTTCTCTTATATTGGAGTGTTGTAAGTATCTCAACAATGTAGCAGCATTTTCTTGAGCTACCACCACCCCAATTTGTAGCAGAGCTTCTATTCCCGTTGTTGCCTCTATGACTCTACCAGAGCTTGAGTAGCACTTGTATCTCGTTGCTATTGCCACCTCCACGAGCAGTAGCGACCCCATCGCTCTATTCTTCTCTAATAGTTCTAAAGGGGTGATGTCCAACCAAATCTCTAAAGTCTGGCACCTGCTTGCAATGCCCACCAGCCATTGTCCTGAAAAGGAACAGGGATGGGATTGGAACGAGATCCAAGGAATGAAATTAGGAGGCACGGAAAGTTGTTGGATAATGTATGTATGGATGTAGCAGATTCTCATAAACTATCTAAATCACTTAGAATAATCCATGGAAAACCTGGGCTCTGACACTACTCTGTAACGCCTCATAGTATACACCAAAAATTTTGGCGATGTATCATGGGCAAGGCATTAGCAGTGAGTACACGGAAAAATGGGTACATGAGGCCTTTTACAAGGAACCACGATATCAAATTACGCAACACAAGGATCAAATCCTGCTATAATCCATTCATAATATAATATTATCTATAATACAACCTCAAAAGGAAATACAAATTTTGATATGTAACAACAATAAGTAGCTTGGTTAGATTTAGATATAAACATCAAATCTGACAAAGGCTATCCACTTTACAAAAGATTACAAGTTTGGTGTTGTATTAAAGGGCAGAAAGACAACAAATTAATTGCATCAAAAGGAAAACCTTGCGATGCTTTAGTAGTCTATGAGCTCTTGGAAGTAAGTGTCATTCAACTGGTGGTTTAGATTTGTCCTCCGCTGCACGCTCTGCGACACCTGGGCGTGTGGGAAAACCCAGTGATCAAACCTGGCAAGAAATAGAATCGCGCATGTGATGAATAATAGCAATGTCAAAATAGACAATAAAACTTATTTGACTAAAAGCAAAGGAGACAAAAACTTGCATGTGAATTAAGAATACCTATCATAAAGTTATATTATTAGAAGCTTACAATGAGACAATATGACATTATTAATGTTATTAGTTTTGAAACTGATTGATGGATGGATCTTGGGTATGCTAGGAGTATACCATGTATGCTCGATATTACGACCAATATGCTAGTTTTCTTTACACCAGTAACACTGCTAAGTGCTAATTGTTATCCCGTACATATTTAGGATCACGGCCAATATGTTGGCATCCCTTAAACCAGCTACAACAATATGTGTTAGTTCACAAATTAGTGCATATAATAAACAATGACAACACAATGCCGATGCAGTTGCATAGCCTAACTCACACAATACATGATTCACTTTTTCATTCAGTTCCCCCATACTGTATTGTCTTATTAATATATTTTATTAGGTATCAAGTCACACAAGTTATAGGCAGTATCATACAGGGTCAGTCTCACGGTATCATATCATATTAGCTGAGTCAAGTAACCAAAGTAATATGAAAATCATGCAAATATAATGGAGATGGAGTTTATAGATAAGGACCTTAGTTGGAAAGATCTCGTAAGGGGGACCGGCGAACTGTGAGGGGCTCAACAACTTCATTATTGTTTAGCCGTCCTAAGACTTTAAATTATTTTTATCTTTTTATATGATTAAAATTAGAACAAAAAGTATAACTGAGATCATAACGGACTGAATTATCTTTCAAATAAGCCTAGAATGAGTTTAATTGGTGTTCGAAATCAAAAGAATCATGGATTTATTAAACATGATATAAGCCCCTTATTGTTGTGCAACAATTTCATTTTCAAGCTAATATTTGACTATGATAGAGCAGGAATTAGAAAGGAGTCTAGTATTGAATTTGTCGATCATTGAATTCTCTTTCCAATGAATTCAAGATCAGCTCAATTGGATGTGTAGATCAAAAGTTTTGAGCATTTTAGTAGTACTATACTACACTCTTAGTTAGTAGCGCCCCCTATTGTTGGCGGAGTTAAGCAATATTTGGCCGAGTTAAAAGATTGGCTAGGCTAAGTGTTTACCGGAGTAAGTGTCCAGCGGGGCTAAGTGTCTGGCGAAGCTAAAGGGACTAGCAGAGCTAACTTTCCGGCGGAGCTAAGTAGTTGGCGGAGCTAAGTGACCGACAGAGCTAAGTGTCCAGCTGAACTAAGTTCTGCGTAAGGTCCAAATTGTGGGTGATTTTAGTGGGGGACCTAAATGAGCTTGATTGGAATTATGTGGAAGAAATTATAGCCAAAATACCAAGAGCGTGTATAATAGATAACTTAGTGCCTGTTGTGTCTACTTCGACTTCTATCCAAATTTTGATCAGGCTAACCGCAAGATTGGGAAATACAAACTAGGAAGTGTAGGGAATTGAATCTAATATAATCCCAAAAAGAATGAAGCCATTAGGAATCCTATAGCGAAAGTTATGCTCAAAATACCGCAAGTTTGTCCAAGTGACAACATAGAGCAACAACATAATAAATTGATTTCTACTTAGATTTCGGTTGAGCTAGTGTCAAAATTGGTGGGTATGAGGGAAAATTATAGAGAATCGAGTTCTAACATAATTAGAAGAAAACTGGACTCAATTGGAGTGGCGAGTTAAAAGTTATGTCTATTACACCGAGATCAGCTCAGCTAACAGCTAGATTTCTTTGTAGGGACAAATAACTTGG
Organism: Dracaena cambodiana; assembly: GCA_036321105.1. Taxonomy (NCBI): domain Eukaryota; kingdom Viridiplantae; phylum Streptophyta; class Magnoliopsida; order Asparagales; family Asparagaceae; genus Dracaena; species Dracaena cambodiana. Next base: position 28,918,766 of record JAYEPQ010000015.1, read on the forward strand.
AGATTGAGAGACCTGAGATTTGTTTTTCTTCCTGGAGAAAGTTAAAGGAAGAGTTTCTTAATAATAATCACATTTTTATTTAATCACATTTTTATAAAAACAAGAGGTTGATACCTGGTTAAAGAGAGTGAGATGAGTGATTTCTTTCATGGGTTGTATTTTTTGGTTTAGCTAGATCCAAAGTTTGGCTTTGTTGCAAGAGGAAAGTGATGAAGAGAAGATGAGGAAGAAAGGTGGATAAGGAAGGATGAAGAAGAGTGTTGGATGTGGAAAGATGCCTAGAGTTTGAGCTGGTGCAAAAGAGTGATGTGTGAGAGTGGTGTGCATGGATTGCATTTAATGTAACATGACTTGGGAGTACTTCCTAACTACTTTCCATGAAATTGTAATTTTGCCATCAACATAATTGGTTAGGAGAATAATTAGCTCCAAATAAAATAAAATTTTTGTGATGAAATAAAGTAGGTTAGAAAGAGAGGGTTGGTGGATGGTAACTAACAGGGTCATTATTGTGTATGTTTAGATATTGAATAATAATTTCTGTCATCCAATGGTCATGCTTAGTATAAATCCTAAAATTCATATAAGTATTAATTTGAGGAATTAACTATTATTAATATTATTATTTTCTATTATTTTGTGCTTTCATGGAAATATATTGCAGTTGTATAAAACCACATGATTTATGCAACTGAGATAATTATAATAATACTTATCTAGTGATATGATCTTAGAGGCATTAACTTATCTGAGCCACTACACCTCTCTAATTTATTTTTAATTAATTAATATTCAATCAAAGCAATTTTTGTTTGCTTTTATATTTCGTTTTAGTAACCTATAACATAAAGTGTCCAATGCAACACGGTATAGTACCCTCAAGAGAAGGATCTTGGGTTAACTTTCTGAGTACTACTTGTCAATCTCTTGCGCCTGAGAGTGCACAAATAAGTTGACGTCATATTTTTGGTGTTGTTATCGGGGATCATTACCATTGTGTTATAAACTTTAGTATAGGTTATGGTTAAAACGTCATTCACTTGCGAGGATTTGATTTTCAATGACCATCTTGAAAGGTAATATCTAATGGTAGACTCATTAGGTCATATTCAGATCCATTGCAACTTCCAGATAATTCACTACTTGTTAACATGAGTAATAATAATCAGAACATGGCCTTAGCAAAACAAAAAAATCTGAACACGGCAAATACCGATAATAATAATGGGTTTGGGGGTCAAAACATGAATGATGATCAAAACCAGCATAGAGGCAACAGGAGATCCCTACACGATTATTTTCAACCAGATAGGACGATCCAATCCTCCTGTATTATTTACACTTTGAATACAGGCACTTTGAAATTAAATAGGGAGTTGTGCAACTTTTAACTAAGTTCCACGGAATGGACAAGGAGAGATTGCATTTACATTTTTATGAATTCAAAAAAGTTTGTACTACTATCAATCTACAAAATTTAGCTTGGAACAGTTAAAACTCAAACTCTTTCCATTCTTCTTTAAGGACAAGGCAAAATGTGGTTACAGTACTATTTTAGGCCAAATTCAATTGGAAGATGGGATTAAATGCAAAAAGAAATTCTTAAGAATATTTTTCCGTCGCATCAAATATTTCAAGAAAAGGATAAAAAAAAACCTTCTTTGTTTACTGGGATAGATTTAAAGATTTCTTATTCTCATGCCCACACTACGGTTTTGATATATGGACATCAGTAAGTATCTTCTACCAAGATTTAAATATTAGAACCAAGCAATTTATTGAGACCATGTGCAATGGTGAGTTTTTAAGAAAGGATGCTGATCAAGCATGGGAATATCATGATTCTTTTGCTGAAATTCACATGCTTAGGAAATTAAGGACACTTCTAAACAAAATTAACCTGTTGTAATACCTCAAAACAGGCATGGGCTTATTAAATTGGGTGAGACCAATATAGCTGCAAGATTAATTATGCTCACCTAGAAGGTTGAAGATTTACTCATGAAAAAACTAGAAACTATTAAGGTGATCGAAGAGGTGCAAGAAATTTGCGACATTTTGTGAGTTACAAGGACATGTAACTCGAAATTGTCTAACTCTTTAGGCTTTTAAAGAAGTATTAAATGAACAAATTGATGATCTCAACCTCCAATTGAGTTGATTTTGGATTTATTAGAATGATAACCTAATTATCAACAAGTTCTATTCTATAACATTTTTCTAATTCCCACTTTCACCTTGTTAACGATGATGTTGAATTTGAAGTTAATTCAGTCTTTTGCAATTCCCATTCATGCATGGATAAGCTTACTTGTCCTATACTTTGATACTATTTTTATAACATCTCTTACTTAATTGTAGCTAGTTCTTACAAGGTTTATTATAATTAAAAATAACCGGAGTATGGACTGAAGAGTAGAGACACATATTTTGGAAGTCATGTCTTATTTATGATGTACAACATCTTATAATACTTAGTAGTATAGTTAGTTCAAGAGGGCCAACGTGTTTACCATGGTCCCAAATAAGATAATTAACACTTGTGTTCTGGTTGGTCTAATATGGATCACATCATGGACGTAGTATTGTATATACACAGTATACTTTAAGAACTCGTGTAATTCTTCCGTTAATTAGTTCCAAATTAAAAGCGTAATCAATGAACTTATTTGCGTCATTGTTCATGATAACTCTGTAATACTCTAGTTTTGCACTAGAGCCATGTAATTGCTTATATTTTTGTTTTACATTCCCATTTTGGGTTTCATCAACATAAAGGTAATACTTCATGTTGTTTTCTTCATACGTGCTTAAATTATTTATTGTAAGGTTTAACTCTTGGATTATCTCCACAAACCGAAGTATTGAAGGTAGAACAATAAAGAATGATATTGAATCGTCAGATCCCTATTTTTAAGAGAAAGCCAAAATTCATGGGATTTCACCTTTTAATTTATGTATATTTTGCCTCTTAGCCATTGTATTCGGTTTTAACTTAAAATTTTTTGTTCATTGAGTTGCGCTCTTTTATCAGAATGGGCAAATGTATCTTAGCCTATTACAAAGCACTATTGTGAGATTTATACTTGTAATTCCTTTAAGCATTATATTCTGAATAATGTTATATAATATTAATGAATCATAGCATGATTAGATTCCTTCTATTGTGCACTCTAATTATGTGATTATTTATTATGTTGGCCTTTTATACCTAGTTTTGGGACGTCCATTGATAATAATTTATCCGGAAATAAAATATAATGCAAAAAGTTTAGTTTATAATTAAAAACATTACACACTGTTGCCAGCCAACACAAAAAGATGCTAGCATCTTCAAAAACGCCTTATTCAGGATTTTTAGGGCACAATTTACGTAATTGGTTTAATTTCAAAAGCAAACCTGTAGGTTATAAAATAATGGCTAGATTCATAACCCAATTAAGTTAATAAGTGATATTTTTAAGCATTTAGATTCCAAGTCCAAGAAAAGATTTGATGTTTGACAAGACACAATAAATAGTTATGTTTAGGTTTTTGTTTAAAACCTCAATATCCTCTTTAATGATGAAATTTCTTTTTTTTCTTTTTTTTTTTTTCTTTTTTTTTTTTCTTTTTTTTAATTTTAATCTACATGCAGATAATGGACACCCGACCATTTTTCAACCTGAACTAATTTTTCTAATCAGTTAACTAGAACAACATAAATCCGTTTAGCTCAGAAACTGTTCGGCAAAGATTAAACATCCCAGATAAGTAGTTTAAACCGCCACCAAACAGCAGATATGATTATAATTTATACATAATTAACTTATTGAGGTCAGTTAAGCTCTTAACCCGGTTTTGTTTTCTCCCTAAACTCATTACCCGACAACACTCGTGACGGTGGCATTCCATCGAGTAAGGATAGAGGTTTTCTCCTAAACGTAGCTTAAGTTCACCAAACCTAAAAAGGTCCAAACAGTTGGAGATTGTGCACTAAATTCCATTTCCATAGTGTCTCCATTCTCAACGAGATTGCTATCTTCCCATCTATGACATCAACCCAACAATTCCCTTGAATTCTTCTTTGGCATTAGTTAACAAATAACAGCTAAAGGAAGAGGACAAGATGCGTTCCATAGATTGAAAGAGTGAGATGAAAGAAAAGAGTTTTCGGCATTATTTAGTGTGTGGTTGAGGCACATGTTGCCGAGAAATAGTAAGCGGTTGAGAGGCGTACAGAGAAAAAGGGAGAAGCTTCTCTCACCTTAAGCGTGTTAAGCTCAACCAAAATGGAAAGGCTGTTGAAACAAATTTCTTGTGTCACTATAAGATAGGATCTCTTCCCCTCCAATTTCCTCTTACCTATTCATTTTGTGGCTATGATTTTTCATAAATTTAGTTTCAGTTATAATAAGATGTGGACTAAGCTGTTGTCACTGTCTTCATCCAGGTCCGTTCTCAGCAAATTTTCAGAGCCGGGTGAGAGATCATAATTTCAAGGCCCTTTTTCCATTTTCATTCCATCTCTGGTTTTGAGATTTATTCTCCAATTTCTGTTTGCAAGGAAAGCTATTTTGATTTAATCTAAATCTCTTGCACCCTCTTCTTGATTTGTATGTTCCTGTTTCGTTAGAGGAAAAAAAAAAAAGAAAAAAAAAAGAAAAGAAAAAGAAGAGAAAATTGTATTTTATTTAAGTTCACATCAGATCTTAGACTCAAGGCTGATCCCTTGCGTAATTGTTGACTAGTGTTCTTTTTCTGTTTTCTATTTATTGGGCATTAGAACAGCCATGAAGTTTTACATCTTCTATGAATTTTGGATTTATTATGAACGGCTTTATCTATTTTAAAAGAAGCTCGGAATTTGTTATTAAGACGCCTGGGGTCAGTTCAGCTGTCATTAATCCTCCTTAATTGTGTCCTCTCAAGTGACTTGTTCCCCAAGTCAGAAAATGCCCTTATTATTGTCTTGTAAGAATTGTCTTTAGTTACTTCCTCGTTTCTCCTATTTCTCATCGTCATTTTTCAATTCCAACTCGCAGCTAGAGCAGATCGAGAACAGATCGCGATGGCCCCGATTTACCCTACTAAGCCACGGAAGTCAGTAAACCTCAACGAAGAATATAGCAAAGCCCTTCGCAGCAACTCGTATGTTGATCTATACTCCAAAGTTCACCCCCAGCTCAACCGAACCTCCACCACAGTCCTAACAACAACAGCAAAACAAGATCACGAAGATGATCACAGGCTGCTCCGTGCTCTCTCTTTCCCTCTAGCCTATTGCCGTCACAACAACCACATCCCCGACTTCCTCCTTGAAACATGCCAAGAATCCCTCCTCGTTTCCATTTCCGACAAGAAAACGAGTTCCTGCCGCTTCCATCTCCACATGAACACGCTACTATTCGATTTCTTCGACACCACCCACCAGGCTTGCAAAGCCTGTGCCACACTCCTCTCCTCCATCGACCGCGCACGGCTCCACCACCACTCCATTAGCCATCTCTTCACCATACTTTCTACGTCTCAACACTGTCAGTTCTCTACGTTCTCTCAGTTATCATCCCATCTCGAGCTCGACAACCCCCTTTCTCCCAAGATCCTCTCCCATTTCCACCTCATCCACTCTCGCTGTCCCACATTGGTCCGCCGTCTCACCTCCGCCAGCAGAAAGATTTCCCGAAGGCTAAAGCTTGTGCGCTTCGCCAAGAAAGCCTCGGGCGTGGCAGTCATAGGTGCGGTGGTGACTGCAGCGGCTGTGATCTCGTCTCACGCAGTGGTTGCAGTGGCAGCACTGCCGATTGTGGCTGCAAGTGGTATGGGGAGCTGGTTCAGAGGGTGGATGAGATTGGAGAGGGCAACGGCGAGGTTCGATGCAGCAGTGAAGGGAGCTTATATTGTGGGGAGGGATTTGGATACGGTGAGCAGGATGGTGAGGAGGGTGCACGATGTGGTGGAGCACGGGCGGGACGTGGCGAAGATGGTAGTGAGGAACAGGGAGTGGGAGATGGTGAAGGAGGTGGTGAGGGAGATGGAGGGGAGAGGAGGGATGGGGGTGGATGAGCAGTTGATGGAGTTGGAGGAGCATGTTTACCTGTGCTTGATTACTATCAACACGAGTAGGAAGCTTGTTGCACAGGACATGATGGAGATGCAAGAGGGACGACTATGGCTTGATTAATTATGATAATGTAACGATTCAATTTGTCTGCTTGTTATATCCAATATGTAGATTCTTTCGTTTTGTTTTTCTTTTTCCTTCTCACAATCGTTTTTAGAAGGTTTTGGTTTGGGGGAAGTAAGGGGCACCTCATTTTTCTGAATGTTTTAGTAAAACTTAACTTGTACATTGAAATGTCATTTCCCCATTCCATTTGGACTTCACTGGGATTTGTGAAACGTTGCAATTAATTTATTTTATTGCTGAATGTAAATAATGTTCAAAATTGCAATAAACATCAATGAATTTTTAACAAGTTTTCGGAAAACTATGTTACCATGTCGTGATATTTGTGGCTCGGCCGTAACCAAGGCATGACATTATTTGGGACATAACCGCCACTTTGATTTCTCCTCTCTTTTTTTCCTCCCATTTTTGTTCCCTATGGTCACTTTTTTAATTTATCAAAGTCATGATGAGACACTCTTTATTAGCATGTAAAGTAATAATAATAATAATAATAATAATAATAATAATAATAATAATAAATCATCAATTCAAATCTAGTTAAAATCTGTATTGTTATATAAATTTATACGGTCCAAATCTAATTCAAAAAGCTAAAATCTGTATTGTTATATAAATTTATGTGGTCCAAATCCAATTCAAAAAGCCCAACAAGATAATAGGCCCAATATGGAAAAAGCCCAATTCAACTATTATTCAGAATTACACGTTATTTATTTTACTGAATGTCGAATTATGCTTCAAATTTAATATCTCGACCAAATTATGGAAGATTCATGATCAAATCAAATGCTTACCAAATTGTAAAGAATAAGACATGCAAACTCGTGGAAGGTAACCGAATCAAAACATATTCTCTTATTAATGATGTCAGTCATAACTAACAACTTTCATCTCAAATTTTGGAATGGGGACAACCCCATATTATGCTAATAGCTTCAGCAACTTTTCAAATTTCATAGTTATTATGTTTGCAGTCAATTTCTTTTATTATGACCACAGTCTGATGATGTTGGCATCCACCAGTACCTGTATCTTGTCATTCAAGATAAAGCAATTCTTCATCAGGTGATTAATGATCTTATGGTACATACAATATTTAAGATTATTAGTCTTCCGCTTTCTTTTGGAAGTTCTTCCTCTCGAAGCATCAATATGCTCTTTTTGGTCAACAAGTTCAAAATGGTAATAACATTCATATCTTTGAACGAATACTGCTTTGGAGCCATGGTGGACCAGTGGACCAGTGGCTCCCACGATTCTTCTTGATGGAGACTTGGATTGGTATGGGACCCTAACTGCCATTATTTCTTTCCTCTTAGATCGAGATAATTGAGAATGATTACTTGTATATCCTCTCCTTGGCCTAGTGTCATGAGCCCCCATCAATTAAGTAATATCTTCTGCTTCTTCTTCTTAAGTGGCTAACTCTTTCTACGTATGGGATTTGATAGCTCTTATTCATGTAAGCACCTTGATAAAGAAGTTATGGTTGCATATTTCCACCAATTTCTCTTATGGCATGCTGTGAGGGTATTGCAGTGAGATATTTCAGAATATTTTTATGAAGTCCTGAATTGGCTCTTCTTTCTTCTACTTGGTAGAAAGCAAAACTAGCATAGAGATCTCTGTATTATCATTATAGAACCTTGTGAGAAAAGCTTTCCCCTAGTTGTTCCATATATATCCTGGTTCCAACTTCTGGAACAATTCAAAAGCTAGTCTTTTAAGGATACTAATGAATAATTGCATCAGGATGGGATCATTGCCTATGACATGTCCATTTTGGTATTTAAAGTAATATAGGTGCTAGTTTGGTGATCTCTTGTCATCAAAAGTGTTAAAGTTTTAACGGCTTAAACTTTGATAGGAATGAAATCTCTTCCAATTCAATGAGATGTGGTCTGATTACCCCAAGATCTTGCAAGTCATTCCTATGAAAAAGGACTCAATTGATTATGGAATCTCTCCATCATGACAGTATGTAGATTCTTTTCTGCTTTAAATCCTTCTTATTGTTCAGATAAAGATCTCAGTAGAACATGTTGAATCTCTTCTTCTGTAACTGTAGAGGAAGTTGATTCGCCGTCTTTTTCCTCCCCTTTGGATATTTTTTTCGTATGGGAAGATGAACCAATTTTGGTGAAGAAGATTCAGAATTCTTCTAATTTTCTTCGTCACAAGGAGTTTTAACATCTACTTGATTTCATAAATGGATTCTTACTATGCTTTAATAACCTTATCTTATTCAGTAATTTTCAATATGAAGTCTTCAAGAATCTCTGCCATGTGTAATGTGGCTACCTCTTCCATGAAGGAGTTTGAAACATTGTGGTAGCAAGTTTGCATCATCCTTATCGAAAATTACCCTTACTAAACATATATAGTCCATTTGTATAGAAGCATCTCTTCGGATTCAAGTATTTAGGAAAATACCTTGAGCATTGTTAAGTACCCCTTTTAAGCAAGGTCTGAAGAATCAAAACTATGTTTCTTGGAGCCACCATCTTATGCTAATTTTAGGAAACTCTGGTTTTGAGAATTCTTACTTTATATATTATTGTCTATTTCTAATGATAGTGTTGGAAGCTACTTGATCTAGCTGAAGGCAGAAGGTCTTGTATAAGAAGAGCAATGATAGTGAGACAATATTGCTGGTATGAGTTGCTCACTATATCAATGAGTAACTTGTTGAACTCCATACCTTTCATTCAAAAAATTTCTAAGTTCTTGAACTCATGTTTCACAGTTAGAATATGATGGATGATTAGTAGAGGGACCCTCTTATTCAGAATTTTTAAGAATCATATGACTTTTGGAAAGTATATTTTCGACTGAACATGCGTCAATGGTACGCATTTGTAATGAGCCACACTAGCTAGGGTCAAACCTTCACATGGAGCTCAAGAAATGCATATGTTCTCTTGGACCATGCATTCTTAATGGAAAATGTGGCTTTCAGTAATCCCTCCATGTTTGTGATTTGAAATGCGAGCTTGCATTTGATCTTAAGAAATGCAAATGTACATTGAAGGTTCGCATTACGCATTATTCTAATTTGCATTTTGATTGAGAAACACGGATGATATCTTCTGGTGATCCATGTTCTATTTATAGAATCACTTGTTTGTATTAGAACTTTGCACTTGGCATGAGTTTTACTCCTTGGTTTCATTTTGCAAAAGGAATCTGAACAAGATTTCCATGTTATCAGCAAGTTAAAAGTCATCCAAATTGGACAATGGACTTTTTCCTTGTAGGATTGGAAAATTATGACCATTTGGTCTTTAGATGGATTATGAAACTTATGTTGAATGACTTTTCTTTGAACTTATGCTATTTCATAGTGTGCAGCTATATGAGAGGTGAATCATTGTTGTGGTGGGCTTCAATAACGTCTATGTAGCCAGACTCTTCCCCATCCTAAACAATGGTTTAATAAGCTTTAGAGGAAGCTAAATTTTTGTTAAAAATCTTAACATAGATTTTGGTCATGAGAAGCTATAGGAGAGAAATTCTTCGTAATTGTCTCTCTTCGTAATTGTCTAGGTCGTACTTGGTTATAAGTGGTTCGACCATTGATCAAAGTGGATACTTGCCAAATTGTATTGAGGCGTTCTCAATGATAGTGAAGGCAGTTTCCAATGGAGCTACCATCTGTTTGATGGAAAAATATTGTTCTTTTAATAAAATTTTAAAAGGATTACAACAGAACGATTCATTTTTTATTTGATAATGGGAGGTAATTCCTTTCATGCAGCAGTAGGTGGCGATCCTATTTCATGTTAACTATCCGATCAAAACTAGTTAGAGTTAACTTCTTAAATTTGTTAGGTTTGTATCTCGCATCCGTTAAGTATTCAGATGTGATTAAGAATCACAAGAAGTCCCAGTTGGACTTGAGTTGGAAAACCAGAGTTTTAATTGGATTGGAACACCAATTAGATGGTGATAGTGCTAGTCTAATGGGAATAAGATATGAACACTATATATATCTCTTGTATGTGATATGAGAGAATAGAGAGTAATTTGCTGAGAGAGATGCTTCTATTATTATGAGAGATGCAAGAGATAGAGATATACTTGGATCTCTTCTTGTAACCTATTTTTTCTCATAGTGGATATTTCTCTCGTTGTTCCCTTGGACGTAGGTCGAACTTGGTTGGCCGAACCATATTAATTCTTGTGTTCTTTTTGTGTTGTATTGTTTCTTCGTCTCTACAATCTCGATGGGGGATTCGATCCCCAACAAATGGTATCAGAGCCAGAGTTATAGATCCGGAATCGAGATTGCGAGATGGTGGATCTGATGTCTGGTCGACAAGAAGGTTGGCGAAGGCATCAAGGCAAAATACAATAAGAAGAAGAAGAAGAAAAATAACCAGATACAACTGGAGATGTGCACAAACGGAGTCTCTAGCAATATGCACCAAAAGGAGTGGCTGATAACTGAGATGGATTCTGAGGCCTAGATCGACGACTATGATTGATCGGAGCGTGGATCGAATAATCGGTGTCCGATTAAGATGATCCAGGAGTCGAATCCTATGTTTTTTAGCATTCTGGATGCAGTGATGGATGCGGATTGGGCAAAATCCATTGTTTAGAGTAGATTTTGTGCAGATCAGTAGTGATCGACGATGATCGCGGGATCGATATTGATCGAGATGATCCATAATCGATGGTTGGTTGATTGTACGATGATGAGATACGTCATGGTACTTCATGTTGATGGATACAGTTACTTCATGGCATGATAAAGCACATGATAATATATAATCATCTGTCTTTAAGAGTTGGTCATAGTTTTTGGATCAAGGTGGAGTACAGTATATCGATCACTTTTGTCTAATGCACAAGATGATAAGTGATTGTGAGTACTTAGGAGGTTCAGGTGTTTTGACCGAGGTGGAGCACGATGTAGCGATTATGAGCGCTTGGTAAAGAGCGTGGTGTAGTAATCGTGAGTGTTCAAGAGAGTATGGTTTAGTGATCATGAGTGCTCGGAGGAGAGCATGGTTTAGTGATCATGAATGCTCAAATATAGAGGCGGTGATGATTATACAAGTTGTTCCCAGTCGGTGGAGTATGGTGATCGTGCGGTGAATGTCTGCGAAGTGGATGATGAAAGCAACGGAGTTTCTCCAAGATGCATGGCTCATCGGATACGAGCCAAGGTAGAGATTGTTGGGTTTGTGTCTCGCATCCGTTGAGTATTTAGATGTGATTAAGAATCATAAGAAGTCCCAGTTGGACTTGAGTTGGAAAACCAGAGTTTTAATTGGATTGGAACACCAATTAGATGGTGATAGTGCTATTCTAATGGGAATATGATAGGAACACTATATATATCTCTTGTATGTGATATGAGAGAATAGAGAGTAATTGGCTGAGAGAGATGCTTCTGTTATTATGAGAGATGCGAGAGGTAGAGAGATACTTGGATCTCTTCTTGTAACCTATTTTTTCTCATAGTGGATATTTCTCTCATTGTTCCCGTAGACGTAGGTCGAACTTGGTCGACCGAACCACGTTAATTCTTGTGTTCTTCTTGTATTGTATTGTTTTCTTCGTCTCTACAATCTCGATGGGGGATTCGATCCCCAACAAGTTTATGAAGTAGTCTTTCTAGGCTCTAAAAGAAAGAGTGGAACTCTTTTAACAGCTGAAGTTCTTTGTTCTATAGCGGAAATGCTCAATACAGATAATTCAATCCTTTCCTTAGCCTAAGACTTAGATATTTATTGGAATTTTAGGAGTTCTAATTTTGGTGTAACTGACCAATTAAAATCCAATTTTAATGAAGATTAATTCTCATTAAATAGCAAAAGTATGGTGTAATTCCCTCTTTAATTATCTGTTGTAATGGAAACACGTATCATTGTCAAAGATCCACATTTGGATCTTTTCGAAAACAAATAGTTGCCCCTAATCCACATTTTGTTCTTTTGAAACTCAAATAGTTGCTCCTGATCTGTATTTGGTTTTTTAGAAATGTGGATTGTTACAATGATTAGCATTTAGTTCTCTGAAAACGTAGATTATTGCCATTTATTCGAATTTCATTCTTTAGAAACATGGACTATTGCCACTAATTTGTGTTTGGTTCTTGGGAAATATGGATCGTTGCCACTGATCACATTTGGCTCAAAATTATGGATTGTTGACACTGATCCATATTTTGATATTCTTGTATAATTTTCTCATCAACATTGTTGAGTTTCTGATTACGTAATTCATCTTTGTTTTCCAATTAAAGGAAAGAAGTCACAATCATATCCTCTCATGATACTAGTAGTATAAGGTTAGACTAGGATGTTTGCGAACAACCATGCTCTAGACTACCACGTGTTCTTAAAGATAATTTATATATTTAGTAACCGATACTCACACGTACACATTCTAGATACATATCAAAATCTTGAATATTTACGGCAAATTTATTGACTTGTACATGTTGATAGTTCCAGTGAATGTGTATAAGTTCAAAATAATGGTTATTTGAAGATTAAAATATATTTTACTTAGTTATGCATGTGTATCTGTATTCTGTATTCACACATATTAATTGACTAGTTTTGTGAGTAGTCAACTAGTTCTCAGCGACTAGTTGAGTATTTACTAAGGTAGCTAACTAATCTACCTAATCAAGTAACACTTCTAGCTAAATAACCTATTAAAAATAAATAAAAGAAAATTTTTATTACCAAAATATGAAAAGTGTATGCATATAAGATGGTGAACTGAAACAAAACATAATTAGATAACAAAATTATATATTTTAGTAGGAGAGCTTTCACCTACTCTCAAATAGGAAGATAAACCTTAACATAAACTAGGGTTCGAGTTAAACACTCTATAAAAGATCTTGGTCGTAAGATCAAAGTGATGGCGAAATGATAGTGAATAAGGATGAGATTAGATGACTTAACCTTGACCTTGACAGTACGGAGGCACCTGCGGCTCCTCAAAAATTCCAAAGTCATGCTCCATGAACACTAGCAGCGATTGCAGAAATTGATTTTTGTTCTCTAGATATCACTTTTCCACCAATGTCGTCATCAGTGGCTAAGGAATAGGCATTGGTTGTTCATGCAGAATTTGCTGTTTTAGCTTTTTAGAAAAATGCCCAGACACCGGCATCACCATCGCATATACTTTGATATGCCTAGGGGTACCAGCGCTATAACATGCCTTGCTAAGTATACTCTCACAATTAGTATTACATAAGAGCTAATATAATTTGCAGTGATTCTCATGAGTTAAAAACATAGCCTAGCTAGACTTTAAAGGACAAATCTGTGGTTAAATTTGTTGTTTCTTTTCTGGAATGTTACAGATATATTAGAGACAACACTAGTCAGAAGTATGTAGAAGTATGTAGAAGTGAGATCTAAGGAGAGCAAAGTTGTAACACCCAACTTTCCCATATAGTTCGAAAACAAAATGCGCCATTGGCAGGCACATACAAAAAATCGATTTACACGAGACCATAATGCACAAATGAAACAATCTAATATTAGGGAACAAATTAAAATAGGAAATAACTAATTTGCTATTCAAATCATATAAAAGGAAAAAAAATGCATTTTTATCAGCAATAACTGAAAAATACATAGCCAGATTTATACATTACTTGGCTATAGTAGTGATATAATATGATATATAACAATTGCCGAGTATGTATAGATACAAAAGAATATACAACTGATAACATATAAAACAAAGCATGGAGGAAAAATGAAGGTTGGACAGATGAAGTCCTCCTTGTATCTACTACTAGGTCTATGTGAAATGATCCTAATCCTTAGCCCTTCTGTCAATTTATTCTAAATCATTTGTATCAGCCTTAGAGTCCGGACACCGATATGAATGAATACTAAGTAAATTGAGTTATATCATTATTTCTAGTCTTCAATTTCAAATTTCACAGAGTAGAGATTTCTTATCTTATTATTTTGGATTTTTTTATAATTTTCTTTAATTATTCCGAATCGGTCGATCTTTATGCAAATACCCAATTAAAAGAATCATTTTAAATATAAAATTTCAATTTTAACCTCTTCAATTTTATCTCCAGTAGCTCAGCAACCTTCTTTAACTAATTTTAGATAGAATTTGACCAATGCCAATTTTGTAATTAAGATAAAATTCAAGAGTTTTTAATATTGCAGTGTACCAATTTTTCAGCAGCAGTTTAACTCGCCAAATAAATTCAAAAAATATGGAAAAAATAAAGCTTATTTTTTTTTTTCATGTTTCTTTTCATTTTATTTGTAGGACTCCAACTCTAATTCCTTCTATAATTTTTTTAAATAATTCGTTAAATAATCAGCTTGATAATAGACTAAAAATCAGTATATGGTAATGGGAGTTTTGTTCTTGAGTTTAACTTCATCAATAAGCTTTAATTTTCTCCATCAAAGTGAGAAAATATTCTCCATCACCTATCTAGTATAATTTTTGAGAATTTTCTCCACTTTTGAAAGGGTATCATATCAATATCAATTCGTTTATAATTTGGGCTCAACAAAAGGTAAGAATACACCTCAAATCCTTTAAATTTGTAATTTCTTGATGAAATCTCATCATATATGATATCAGATGTATTATTAAACTATTTTTAAGATTATACATGCTTAAACTTGTATTTATCTTGAGTTTTATTGTCTGTATTATGCCGTGAATGTTATATATCCACATTCCGTATCGCTATCCAAATATACACAACAGTTCATTTTACAACTAGTATAACTTTTCCATCTTAACTTCATTGATTATATTTTAATGCGATTAGAAAGATAATTTACTATACCACAATTTTGCAACTAGAGCTCACCCTAATTTAGCCATTTTTCTAGTAAAAATAACCTGAAATTTATATTATTGTTGCTATACTAGGTCAGTAGTTTAGCAGTAGTAATTACACAATAAAATGGTCATAAATTTTGCTTTAAAACTCAAATTGAGCTTATTCAAAATTCATAAGAAAGATAATTGAATTATCTAAAATACTTAAGCTCTTATACTATAAATTTAATTTTATCCTGATCAAAAGTAATCTAGAAGTCTCTGCTATTGTGACAAGTCCATAGTTCAACAGTAGCATGTTCAAGGAAAAATTACTACAAGTTTTGTTATAAAACTTGAATTAAACTCATTTAAAATTCACTGAAAAGATAATTGAAGTTTTTACAACTATTCTAGATTTTTAGCTTCTAATTCTATCATTACTCTAGTCAAAAAAGACCAGAAAGTCTAACCTATCTACTAAATTGTAGCAACCTAGACATATATGATATGTTCTTGTATGTACCGCTTGACTTATATATATATTTAATTGCTCTTGTTCTTACCTATACATTTGTGAGTTCATACATGTTATAACTTATGTCTAAGCATATATGTCATGTTCATGTATATACCACTTGACTAGTGATATAATATACATGAGCATATGTTTATTTACATATGTTATTATCTGTACATGATTTCTTTCGTGGGAATGATACTACACATACATGATCATGTTTTACAACTCTTGTACTCCCCAGTGTCACCATGCGTATCGTTCCATATCCACATGACTATTGATACATGTCTAGTGTGTGGAATTAAGTGCGACATGAAACAAAGTGTTACTAGGAACAAAGTGCTACACATAAAAGTGGGGGCCACATCTTGAATCTGTGGGAGCCACCTCTATAATCCATGGGGCCACCTATAGAACCTCATATCGCCTGATGAAGTGTTAACTTACTAATGAGCCTCTCTAACAAGAACGTCAAAGCTTAGAGTGCATACATGAGTATTGATACAGGCATCCTTATTACATTTAACACCTTAATAGATCAATACTTAACATATACTATATTGTGGATATGAGGAAAATGAATGGAGAATGAAACACGTATTGTGGAAGTTTCATGTCCTATTTGGATGCATCTATTGATCTGTATACTGGAACCGTCGGTTTTTGTTGTGTACTTAGCGACACGCCATCCAGTTCATGTAGAGATCGGTACTTGAGACCGTGATCTTGGATATGCATGAGATATCCAGTATGGTTAGATGGCATGCTATCCGATTCACGTGGAGTTTGGTGCCTGAGGTCATGGTACTGGATATGCACGATATACTCCTAAAACGTGTGAATACTCCCACCATTTAGTTCCAAATTAATAAAAATAGAATGTGCATCTATTTACGTGATCATGTTATCATTTATATATACACTATATAATTTATGGTTCATATTATATTGTGCACACCTTATACTTTATGATTCATATGTATGATCATATTATATTTATATATGCCATATGTTTCATGATTCTTATTATATTATGCATACATTGTATTTCATGATTCATACGCATACACCTTTTACATTGTTTCCTACTAGCATGCTAACACCATTTTAATATGGTTTCTATAGCATTGTACGAGCTTGGATTTGTATTATTGTTTGAGTTCTGACCCATTGGAATTATCATACCCTAGATCTAGTAGTCGTAATTATAGTGCCCAAGGAGGATGAACTATCCCTTAAGGATCCCTATTTCCAGGTACATGTCGAGTGCCAATAACCAAGTTCTCATAGGATCTTCATCCATTTTTTTATACATATATTATTTTGGCTTGTGTATGCAAATGTATCTAGCTTCCTAGTTCTTTCCGTTGTATCTGAACACTTTTGTATATATTCGGTACTTATGTTGCTTTGTTCTGATACTGTTGTTCACAAAACTATACTTGATTATATATGAGCTACATTTTAATATACATATTGCATATCATTTCCATATATATGTTTTTAAATATTTCTATATTCATACATGTGATGTTTTGACAGATAGATTCAGACCCATGGTATAATATCATATTTGTATGCTTTCATATATCTTTCTTATAATTGTATGATGTAATAATATCGTGCACTCCAATACTGAAAGTGTCCGCTGGTGACACCCTACCCATTATTGGGACATACACTCAGGCCACCAGTGTGCGATTTGGGGGCATCACAGTATGCTTAGAAAGAAATATGGATTGATCTCCTGGTGGAGGGTAGGTTCCTTCGAGTCAACAATATTTGAGTGTATGTGTTAGTACACCCAGTCAGAATTCAAGCAAAAAGAAAAAAGAAATAGGGGCGTGCACAATGAATATGAATAGGTGTACTAGAATGAGCATGATATCCTAAATAATGCATGTACATATATCATGCAATAAGAACTTACAAAGAACTGGTAAACACAATGTAAAAATAAGCAACAACAAATAAAAGTTCAGCATATCTTAATTCAAGAGGTGGTAGCCATGACATTTGTTGCCTAGACTCATAGACTTACGGAGACACATTAGTCCCATATGGCTCTAACTTGTTTATTTGTTATTTGTGTTACATGAAACTAAATGGAGGGAGTGTTCACGTATTCTTGAAATATACTATGCATACGCGGTACTGTGACCACAAGTATCAGTCTCCATACAAACCAGATTGTATGTCGCTGAGCACCCTAGATATTCCATGCACACCCGGGAACATGCCACAAGTTAGTAGTTTCCAGACAAACTGGACATACAACTAAGTACATAAGAACGATGGTGACAAAATACACATCGGGGCATGCATCTAAATAAGATAAGAAATTTTCACAATATGTATTTTATTTCACCAATTATTTTTCTATACACATAGTGAGATAATCAACTAACTACTTATTAATGATAAACAAGGCATTTAAGACTTCGTATTATGGTAACATGGGAATCAACTTCAGGTGCATAGTATAAACCGGCAAGCAAGAATATGGTAATATGACAAGTAACAAGTAAGCAAAAAGCACACCCACGATATGTCAAGCAAGGAATGGTAGTGAGCATGAGGAGTAACTAACAACATCATCAGGAGATGGCCCACCGAGTATGAGTAGCATAAAGCAAGTAAAGCATACATTGAATATCATCGGTATCATTATATTAGGTGAATACAAAAAATGAGTATGAACAGTATACTTATATAATAAGGTGACCATGTACTTCACCAAACATTGAAAAGAGATAGTAAGCATGAAGGATCATATAAACATGAATACCTGCAATACAATATCATGAACAAGGTAACATATGCAACATCATGTCAGCAAGTGCTTATAACATATATGCATGTACAAGGCCAGAGTATTAGACATGTATGCATGCATATTGTCGAACTTGTATGCATGCATATGACAAGGGTAATTTTCATATATGAATGCACATGATCAGAATAAATATATGAGCACAAGGGTAGAACTTGTATGCGTCAATTTGGCTGTTAAACTGTTGAAACATGACTCCCTACATTATCAATTTCTAGGTAACCTTTGAATAGAATAAAAACTAAATTATAAAACAGTTTCATAATTAAAGTTATCAATAATTTAATTATATTAACCAACTAAAAAGTCCATTATCATAGTAACTCATTTTGATTGTATATTCTAGCCTTTCTTAAGTCCAAATTGGGAAAAACTGAAATCGATTTGCTTAGCCTCCAAAAAGTTGATAAATTGTACTAGAATCAACTGAAAGATGAAAGATAGGTATTGATTGAGATGTTGCAGAAGATTGTGACTTAATTGATGAGGGAATACTCAAGAACAAGGCTCAAATAGTTTCATGGTAAATTTCTAGAATTCTTTAGGCAGGCTTATTAACAATTTTTTATAGAAAAATTGAGAAGGAATTTAGATTAGGATTATAAAGAAATAGTTAATAGAAGGATGTGAAGAACATGTATTTTTCTTTAATTTTTCTGAATTTATTTAGATGGTCCCAAATGGGTGGTAGAAGAGGGGTAAAGGACAAGGCAGAATACCCTTGAACTTCTCTATATTTACAAGATTACCATTAGTTCAAATTCTATCACAAAAAAAAAATTTAAATAATGCTGCTAGAGATTGCAGAGAATATATATAAATTTTTTAAAGGATTGAATTGATTATTTTAATCGGTTGGTCCAAAAATTGACCGACCTTGAAAATTTCAGAAAAATACAATAAAATAAGATGAATTTCCTCTCCTATGAAATTTCATATTACACTCCAGAATCAAAGATAAAAATTAATTTACTCGTTACCCACCAATATCACTATCTTGCCTCCTAGACTGATAGGGACTATCAAAATAAATTGATGTAAGAATAAAAAGATTCGGTTGATATAGTCATACTCACCAAACAAAACATTTATCCAAAAAAATTAATTAAAGGTGAATGGAATTTGGAAAAATAATATCTCACGAAATCCACACTCAGTCTCAGTACATGGCTGCAATAGAGAGTTTGATCAATATCTCATAGATTAAGTTTTATGATTTTTTTTACAGGGTTCTAAATAAAAAGAAATCAAACGAGAAGTATATCCATGTGCATATCAATCAAGAAAATCAATTTTCATATCTGGTTGTCGACATTCACTTGGAATAGCTGTCGACAGCTAGTCAAATATGAAGACTGTAAATGTACCTGAGAGCTGCTATCGACAGCTAGTCACCCAGAAGCATGGATATGAAGAATTTTAAGGAGAAAAGAGTTCCTTCTAAATAGAATTCTTATATTAGGATTTTGAGAGGCTATATATATTAATGTACTCTAGAATTTGGAGCAATGGTTAATGGCTAATAGTTATTATTGTTCAAAAGAAAATATTTTTTTAGAGAGTTTTTGAGAGCTTAGTTTTTGTACTTTTCATAGTTATTTAATAAAGGATTTTCTTTCGATTATTCAACGGTTATGAAGAGTATGAGTGTCTAAATTTCTTCATTAGCTTGGAAGACATAACAAACTTTAAATAATGAACTGGTATAAGTTTTTGTTTTATTATGATTAATTGTTTTATACAATTTTTGATTTTTGATTCCCTATTATCTTATTAGGCGTCAAATATGCTTTTGAGACTTTAATAATTTATAGTTTGATAATATATTCGTTACTTAGTTTTTAATATATCATAGATTCTTTAGGCATGGTGTATGTTTAGTATTTAAATTTTTTTTTTTATTATTCATATTTTATGCTTAGATAATCTCAAAATTTATATAAGAATGAGTGAGGAAAAATCAACCAATTATCAAATTTATAACTTTATCAATTTTTGTGATTCAATAATTTATTTTTTGTTGTATGAGACCATGTAATCTATATAACTGAGATAAA
Organism: Dracaena cambodiana; assembly: GCA_036321105.1. Classification (NCBI taxonomy): domain Eukaryota; kingdom Viridiplantae; phylum Streptophyta; class Magnoliopsida; order Asparagales; family Asparagaceae; genus Dracaena; species Dracaena cambodiana. The sequence goes on from JAYEPQ010000015.1 coordinate 28,939,138, forward strand.
ATAAACATTAACTCATCTAGTTATTCAATTCATGGGGCATTAATCCATCTAGCTAATACAACTCTCTAGTTTAATTAACAACCAATCAATCAATGTTTAGTTAATTAGTTTCCAAATTAATCATACTCTTTTTTGTAATCTATATATGTTTCTTAGAGTCAAACACAATCACAAAGATTCTTGAGAGAACGATCTTGAGGTTTTATTGCCCGAGTACTACTTATTATTCTCATGTGCTTGGGTGTACATGATTCAAGTCGAGTCAAACTTTTAGCACCATTGCTGGGACCTATACTATTGTGTTTTACACTTTAGTATAGATTACAATTCCTACATCATTAACAAGTGCAATTCTGAATTTGTATGATCAATTGGAGGACAATATCTAAAGGTGGTGTCGTACTCAAATCCACAAGTACTTCCGATTTATTAATCACATAGGAATATGAGCACTAGCAATCAGATGACAATGAATAATGACAATAATAATAATGGATTTGGGGTTCATAATACCAATAACAATCAACGTCAACATGGAGGCATTGGGAGGTCCCTATACGATTACTTATAAGTAGATCGGACAATCCAACCTTCCTGGATAATTTTTCCTTTGAATACAGGCATTTTGAGATAAATCTAGGGTCGCATAACTTTTACCCAAGTTCCATGAAATTGGTACAGAGAGCCCATATCTACATCTTCAAGAATTCAAAAAAGTTTGTGGTACTATCAATCTAAAAAATAGTAGCAAAGAGTAATTGAAACTTAAGCCCTTTGTATTCTTCTTAAAAGATAAAACTAAAATATGATTACACTCCTTATACCCAAATCCAATTGGAAGATTAGATGAGATGCAAAAAAAAAAAAACTTAAAGTTCTTCCCCTCACATTGAACAAATTATTTGTGAAAATAAGTCATCACCTATCACTAAAAGGAAAATGAAACTTTATTTGGTTATTGGAAAATATTTAAATATTTGATATTCTCATGCCCACATCACGACTTTAAGACATGGAGGACCATGAGTTTTTTCTATCCAGGACTTAACACTGGAACCAAACAATTTATTAAAACCATATATAGTGGGAGTTTCTGAGCAAGAATGTTGAAGAAACATGGGAATATCATGATTCACTTGCTGAAAATTCATAAGTCTGGAAAACAGATGATATTTTGGAATGAACCAATTAACATTGAAATCTCAAACCAGTGGTAGAATCATTAAATTGGAAGAAATCGAAGACATAGTTGTACAATTAATTTCATTAGCTAAAAAAATTTAAGATTTGATCACAAAGAAACAAGAAATTGTAAAGATGATAGATAAAGTAGTAGAGACTTATAATATTTATGAGTTATAAGGATACGTAACTTGCAATTGTCCAACTCTCCTGATTTTTAAAGAGATATTAAATGAACAAACTAATACCTTTAATTCAGTTCCTCAATTGGTAAGTAATCCATATTCACAAACTTATAATCCTGATTGGAAAAATCATCCAAATCTTCAATGAAAGTAGAGTCCTAAACTATAATATAATCAACCGAAAAAACCACCTCCAAATCAAGCATCTCAATAATACTTTCCAACCAACTTCAACTTTGGTGTACCAACTACCATCAAATTGCAACTTGGAGTATAATACTGCACAAATACTATAGAGAATGGATCAGATAATCCAAGCACAACAGTAATTCATCTAGTCATAACAGACTATCAACAGTCAAAAAGTGACAGCCTTCAGTGATATTGGAGCTCAGATAACCCAGCTTAGTTCAGCATTACGAGCTCAAGAAGAATGTAAGCTTTCATCTAAGTGGGATACTAGTACTTCAAGTAAAATCAAAGTTATAAACACTATTTTTCTTCAATTTATAATGATATACCTGACATATCTGCTGCTATAAGTTTGAGAAGTGGCAATTCAAAAGCAACAATGATAAAGAAAAATAAGGTAATGATTAAGCACAACAATAAACCAAATTAGACTACTTCCTCAACTTATAAACCACCCGAACCATTCTCCCAATGCTTGAAGAACAAAAAATATTAATGCTTCATATGCTAACATTCTTGAAATCTTTAAACATGTACAAATCAATTTTCCCCTGCTAGAAGCAATCGAACAAGTGTCATCGTACACCAATTTTTTAAACATTTTTTTTATTATTCATATCACATGCTTAGATACTCATTATTCATATAGGATTAATTGAGAAAAATTAGTCAAAGTATAAATGTTCACAACTTTATATATTTTGTGCTTAATTGAATTATTTTCGGTTGTAAGAAGATCACGTGATCTATACAACTGAAATAAAAATATATAAATATACCAACAAATTATCCTATGGAGAGTTTTATCCATCTGACCAACAATTTTAGTATTAATAAATTTTCCATCTTTAATTTAAGTTTAGATAATAAAAATCCAATCTTTACTTTTATTTTTAGTACCATAATTTATTCTTGTGTCATACAATTAACAAATGATTCTTGAGAGAATAATCTTGGGTTAGCACTACTTGTCGATCTCTTACATTTGAGAGTGTACGATTTAGATCGTAATCAAGTTTTTGGCATTGTTACCGGGATCATACTTTTGTGTTATATTTAATATAGATTATGGTTCCTACATCATTATTTTTTGTGATTTTGAATTTGCATGACCAGTTGGAGGATAACTTCAAACAGTAGACTAATTCAACCATACTCAGATCCACAATCACTTCTAATTCATCAAACACTTCATGACATGAGCATTAATAATAATAACAACATGAATAACAATAATAATAATAATAAAAGATTCGAAGATGCAAATGATGATCATAGCCATCATAGAGGTAATGAGAGGTCTTTACAAGATTATTTACAACCCGATAGGAGAACCCAATATTCATGCATTGCATTTTTATTGAATATCAGACACTTTAAAATTAAATATGGAGTAGTCTAACTTTTGCCTAAATTCCATGGGATGGATTCAGAGAGTCCATATTTACACCTTTGAGAATTCAAAAAGTTAGCTCTACCATTAATTTTTAAAATATTACTACGAAACAACTTAAACTTAAACTCTTTCCATTCGCCCTAAAGGAAAAAAAAAAACAAAGACATGGCTACATTCTTTATGTCTCAATTCAATTGGAAGATGGGACAAAATGCAAAGAGAATTCTTAAATAAATTCTTTCCTTCACATCGAACAAATTATGTGCGAAAGTAAATTCTAAACTTTTGATAGAATGAAAATGAACCATAGTTCGAGTGCTTCTCTCATGCCCACATTACGGTTTTGAAATATGGAGAACTATAAGCACCTTCTACTAAGAGTTAAACACTATAACCAGGTAATTCGTAAAGACTATGTACAATAGTGAATTCTTAAATAAGGATGCGGAAGAAGTATGGAACATCTTGATTTAGTTGCCAAAATTTCACAAGGCCAAAAAACTGAGGATACTTTTTATAGATACCAGTTAAAGGATAAACCTTAGAATAGAGGCATACTTCTTAAATTGAGAGAAGCTGAAGATATAATTATACAATTAATTTTTATCACTAAGAAATTTGAATATTTGCTTGCAAAGAAAATAGAAACAGCTAAGACAATAGAAGAAGTTTTGGAAGTTTATGACATTTACGAATTGCAATGACACGTGACCTATGAATGTCCAACTCTTCCGTCTTTTAAAGAAGTATTAAATGAACAAGCTAATGCCTTTAACATTGCTTCTCAACCAGCAAATAATCCATATTCACAAATAAATAATCCTGGTTGGAGGAATCAATCAAATCTTCAATGGAAGCAGAATCCTCAACAATTGAATAATTAAAATAAACCATCCACTAATCCACTTCAACAGTACGTCCAACCTACTAATCAACCATTGGTATACCAACCACCATCGAAGAAAAATTTTAAGGATAATTTTTTACAAATACAACAAAGAATGGATCAGATGATCCAAGCGCAATAACAGTTTATGCAGTCATAGCAAACGATCAACAGTCAGAATGTATGACCTTCAACGATATTTGATCATAGATAAGCCACCGCAATTCCACATTTTTAAAAAAGGAAAAATGTAAGCTACCATCTTAACCAAAGACCAGTTCTTCAGGTGAAGTCAAAGATATAGATGTTATTACTTTTTTCATTAATAATAATATAACTGAGATAACTATTACGATAAGTTTAAGAAGTGGTAAAGTCTTGATGAGCCCATTTCAAAATAAAATACTAAGGAGAAACAGGACAATAATTCAACACAATAATCCAAAAAAGATGATTCTAAAGAATGCACTTCTAATGATTATAAAACACATGTACCCTTTCCTCAAAGATTAAAATCTAAAAATATTAATGTGTCTTATGCTGATAGTTTGGAGATTTTCAAATAGGTATAGATCAATATACGTTTGTTGGAAGCAATTAAGCAAGTTCCGTCATATGTAAAAAGGTTGAGTCAATTTGTGCACCATAAAAAAAACGTTATAATGTACACAGAAGGCATTCCTCATAGAGCAGATAAGTGTATTATTTCATTCTGAAATACCTTTCAAATATAGGGATTCTGGATGTCCTACTATTTCTTATGTGATAGGGCAACATAATATAAAGAAAGTTTTGGTAGATTTAGGGGCTAGTGTAAATCTTTTGCCATTTTCGGTTTATAAGCACCTATGTCTAGGAGAACTTAAACCTATACCCGTCATATTACAATTAGTTAAATGGTTATAAAGGCTTTCTAAGGGCGTTGTGTTAGAAGTTTTAGTGCAAATTGAAAACTTTTATTTCCTTATAGATTTTAAAGTTATCGATACTGCACTGGTAAAGAATTCATGTTTTTATATTCCAGCTATCCTCGAACGTCAATTTTTAGCTATGGCTAATGAAGTTATAAATTGCATAAATAGTGTGGTGAAATTCTCATTTGGTAATATGACCCTTGAATTTAATGCTTTTAATATTTACAAACAACCAAACATATATAATGATGAATTGCACGACATTAATTATATTGAATGAATTTAAGATAAAGAAGATATCATATCACTATGCATGTCTGATCCTTTGGAAATGATATTAACAATGAAAAATGACTTCTTTGAGAATTTCAAATCAAAATTTATCAATATAATAATAAAACACTTAACTAATGCTCAATGTTCGAATATCACATGATGGATTCCAATAAAAGAAGTGTATGAAGAGTTACCACCAATCATAAAAAAATTGATACCATCTAATATCCAAGCACTGATACTTGAACTAAAATCGCTGCTTGAGGATCTCATGTATGCATTTTTGGGACCTAAAAAAACTTTTCCGGTTGTCATCTCAACGAATTTTGATGAGAATTAGGAAGAGCAACTACTATCGGCATTTCAAAAGTATAAAGGAGCTCTTGGATGAAATATGACAGATATCAAAAGTATGGATTCCCTTATTTTCACACATCATATTACTTTATATGATAGAGCCAAGCCTATCAGGTTAGTATAACGAAGGCTTAACCATGCTATAAAGAAAGCAGTTAAATTTGAAGTATTGAAATTACTTGATGTTGGCATCATCTATCCGATCGCCAGTGGTAGGAAGGTAAGTCTAATGCAAGTTGTTCAGAAAAAGAGTGGGGTAACACTAATTAAAAATGAGGATAGTGATATAATACCCTCTCGTACTGCTACGAGTTGGTTGACTATCGAAAGTTAAATCAAGTAACATGCAAAGATCATTTTGTATCTATTTCTTTACAAAGTACTTGAAAGAGTTGCTGGATATAAATATTATTATTTTTTGATAGTTATTATAATTATTATCAAATTGAAATTGGTTTAAAGGACTAAAAAAAGACAACTTTCACTTGTCCCTTCAACACTTTTGCTTTTAGAAGAATGCCATTTGGATTATTTATGCACCCGCAACATTTCAAAAATGCATGATAAGTATTTTCAGTGATATAGTGGATGATTATCTTAAGGTATTTATGGATGATTTTTCTATATTCAGAAATAATTTCGAATCTTATTTGGCTAATTTAGGATCTATGTTTGAAAGATGTCAATAGAAAAATCTACTCCTAAATTAGAAAAAATGATATTTTATAGTTACTAAAGGTATTATGCTGGGCCACATAGTTTTATTAAAAGAGATGGAAGTAGATAAAGTTAAGATTGGGTCTATTTGCAAAATACCAATACCTAAAACCATGAAAGACATACGTTCATTTCTAAGACACGCAGGTTTCTATAGAAGATTTATAAAGGATTTTAGTACTATTGTTAGAACTTTCTAACCTCCTTGCGTAAGATGTGTAGTTTGATTGAATGCAGACATGTCAAACAACTTTTGAAACTCTCAAGGAGATTCTCATCACCATGCCAATAATGCAACCTTCAAATTGGACACTTCTATTAGAAATTATGTGTGATGTAAGTGATTATGCAATTAGAGTTGTACTAGGGTAGCAAAGAGATAAAAAGCTCTACATGGTCTACTATACTAGCAACACTCTCAATGATGCTCAAACAAATTATTCTACCACAGAGAAGGATCTTCTACCTATAATTTTTGCTCTTAATAAATTTTGGTTCATATATTTTAGGCTCATATGTAGTTATTTTTACATATCATTCAGTGCTCAAATATCTTTAATCAAAGAAAGCTGCAAAGCCACTACTGATTCGATGGATCTCTTCGCTCCAAGAATTTGATCTAGAAATCAAAAATAAAAAGGGAGTAGAAGACGTGGTTGCGAACCACCTCTCTAGACAAACTTTTGAAAACGATAAGCTATCAATTAGGGTTTCGTTCCCGGATGAGTAGCTATTTTCTATCACAATAACTCCCTGGTATACTGACATCATTAATTATTATGCATTGTATGCCCGATGATGAGATTCAGAGTATCATTGCCTTTTGTCATACAGAAGCATGTAGGGTCACTTTTCATCTAAAAATACGGTAACCAAAATATTTCAATGATATTTCTAGTGGCCAACCATGTTTAGAAATGCATATGAATTATGTAGAAGATGTGAGTCTTGTTAGAAGATAGGTGCATTAACTAGAAAGAACGATATGCCTCTAAAACCCATACTTACAATTGAGATATTTGATTGTTGAGGCATGGACTTCATGGGACCATTTTCTATTTCTAACGGATATACTTATATCCTCATATCAGTAGATTATGTTTCTAAATGGGCAAAAGTCGTGGCTTGTAGAAATAATGACCAACAAACTTTCATTAAATTTTTAAATGAACACATATTATCTAGATTTGAAGTTCCTAAAGCGATAATAAGCGATGGGACTCACATTTATGTAATAAAGCCTTTGAAAATTTAATGAAGAAATATCATATCACGCATAAGATTTTTACACCGTACCATCCACAGTCAAATAGATAAGTTGAGCTAGCTAATAGGGAAATCAAGCAAATACTCGAGAAAATGGTTAATCTGTATTGCAAATATTGGTCGTTTTGATTGACCGATACTTTTTGGGCTTACCATACAACATACAAAATACGCCTAGACCTGTCTCCATATAAATTAGTCTATGGAAAAGCTTGTCATTTGCCTGTAGAGATAAAGCATAAGCGTATTGGGCAATTAAATTAGTAAATATTGATCTAAATTCAGCTAGCCCATTACGAAAGCTATAAATAAATGAGTTGAAAGTGATAAGATGTGATGCATATAAAAATTCACTCATATCAAATGAGATAATGAAAATATGGCATGATCATCGTATCACATGCTGTATTTTTCATTCTTCTGACAAAGTGCTTTTATATGATTCATACTTTCATTTATTTCCAGAAAAATTGCATTCACAGTGGACAGGACCGCTCATAGTTAAAACTGTGTATCCACACGGCACAATTAAAATTAAAAATCCAAAGAATGGTCATATGTTCAAAGTAAATAGGAAACAATTGAAGCACTACTTGGATTTCCAAAATACTCGAAGGAATCTCATGATCTAGTGGATCCTCCAATTTCTCATTGATATGCACTAAACAAAGACACTATGTATATTATTGTATTTATGTACTAACAATTTTGTTTTGCAGATTGTTACATCATGAGTACCAGATGAAGATAATTTCTAAGCTCTTCTCTCTTAAATTTATACTTATTCTTGATTAATTAAATGGATATATTGACTCATTGAGGACAATGTGCATCTTAAGTTTGGGGAATGGCTTGTTAAGATAACTTAGTTTTGATACTTATGATGATTTCAACGATTTTAAAATTTTCTTTTCTTTATAAAAGATTTTTTTTCAAAAAAACAAACAAAAAATATTTAATTGATATTAACTTTAGAGTTAGGAGCTAATATTTAGTTTAGAATTAATTTTAGAATTAGGAACTAACAACTAGATATTAGGAATAACCATAGTTTAGGGACTAACAACAACTAACTAAAAATGAAAAGAAAAAAGTAAAAAAAAATTTAGGCTTGATAGTTCTCAGACAAAGGACTGCCATCGAAGCGGTGGTCGAAGCCACTGTCGACGTCAGCCACTGTAAAAAGAAAAAAAATATTTACCTGAGAACGGCCATCGAAGGCGCCATCGATGCACCTGTCGATAGCCGTCAGCAGAGAAGGGCATCTATAAATCTTTTTTTTTTTCCACAAGCAAAACCCTACCTTCCTTCAACAGCACCCACGCCCAAAAATCTTTCCTTTTGATAGCCAAATCTCTTCCTGTGCAATTATTTTCAAATTTTCATCAATCTACAAACAAGTTCTCTTCCCTTTGATTTTTCTTTGATTTGTTCTTAATAAAAAAAGTAATTTTTTGTCTTAAAACCTAGATCTATAATTTATATAGACGAATTTGAGTGAATCAAAATTAGATCCTTACTTCATAGTAGATTTGGTAGAGTTTAGCAAAGATTTGAGGATTTCTGACTAATTTTACGAATTTATTTTCATAATATGCTAAAATCAAGGGTAGAAAAAGTAAAAATCTCACTTTTTAGCATTATGTTTCGTGGGTCGCTTGTATAAGTATGGTTTATGAAATTCATACAATAATAATCACATTAAAGTGAAATTTGATAACTTTTGAGGGAGAAATTTGGAAAATATGTAATTGTGTGGATGAAATTAATTCTAAAATAATACTAAAAAATATAATAAGATAAAACAAAAGAGAAAGAAATTAACTAAAAGAAAAAAAAGAGTAAATAGAATAATTATGTGATAAAATTCATGAATTGATTTTTGAAACAATAATTATTCTAAGTTCTGTATTTTTGGTTAATTTTTGCAGAATGACACCAAAGAGGCATACAATTTTCAAGAGACTATGAGTAGAGTTCTCTGGCCTGTCTTCTCCACAAAGAACTAGAGTTACAAAAGTAAACAAGAAGATATTAGAGAAGTATAGTGATTTCAAGTTTTGGCCAGAATGAGCAGTAGATTATTCAAAATTGAATGAAAATTTGGCTTTTAGAGCATAAATAGTAGCCTCAAAGTTGAAAGTATACACAAGATATCAATACACACTGGCATATAGTGCGATCGTGCGTGACTCTTATGCCAACTTGCAACTAACGATGGGAGATCAATAGCATACTCCATTGTTAGGGGCAGTGAGATACCGTTCACAAGGGAAGAAATTGTAAGAACAATCCCTATACCCAATGTGTCTGAGGAGCACCCTTCTTTTGTGAATATTGTGAACGAGATACCAAGCGGCTCTCACCGATTCAAAGAGCTCTGCAAGAATTCAAGCGATATTGTCTTCAATGAGAGTTTTTTGAAAGTTGGCTATATTAGACAAGGGTACGTCTTAGTAAGTCTTTAAAGTAAATATAACATACTAACATCCTCCTCAATAACAGAACTATATATGAGGGACGTAGTATTGTTAAACATTATTTTATAATGGCGTGCATTCAATGTCACATTCATCATGTACTTCATGATAGTTCAATGCATGGATCAAGTTCATTAGTGTTTCCAGCATCCAAGAATGGCAAAGTCTCACTTAGTTTGTCTTCTCTGATTACAAAGATTTGCATGAATAATGGAGTTCATCCATCATGAGGTGGTATGTTTGAACCTCCTAGGCAACCATTTATGGATATACCACTGTGCGAAGAAGTATGAGTGCTCGACATGCCTAGCAGGAATAGTAGGTGCAACACGTGCAACAACAAACTGCTGCCCAACATGCCGATCACGGAGAACAAGATTAGGAACGTGTCGAATAAGGGTAAGAACAATGCGATGCAGCATATGTAGCGGCCCGACTAGATGAAGTAACACTTCACACTATAAATGAGTCAATCATAAGGATGATGAATGCCTTCCGTACGAGAATGAGCATACTTGAAGACAGGCAGGCCCGCACCTAATGTCGTCAATAACGTCATTATTGGCTACTCACCAGAGTATTTAAACAAATGGCTAGTGAGAATACTCCTGTTTCTAAAGATGAGAACGAAAGAAAGAGCAAGGGGACTATTGGGTTCCGCCAGTATTAAAGATGCAAGTAACAAAAATATCTTCATCAGAGATGTCATTGATATCGACTGCAAAAAAGAATGAGTTTTTTTAGAACTAATAAAGCCAGGTGTATTCTAACCTTAATCTCTAACATTATTTATTAGTGTATTACTTTTATAATTATATGTTTTCATGCACTGAGGATATTGCATAATTTAAATTGGGGGTATGATAGATACACTATAGTTTATTGTAACATACTTAACTAACATAGTCTTAATAAAAAGATTAAAATTTTTCAAAATTTTTTTATTTCTTTGAAGTAAAAAAGTAAAATTAGAAGTATTTTACATTACATATTTATGAGATAGATATCCTAATTTTGATGCTCATATGATAATAGTTTTTATATAGTCTTAATTGAGATTTTAAATCTGAAAATAAGATATATGGATACTTAATATTAGAATCGAGTATGCACTCTACACACTTACATGATAAGTCATGGAATGATAATAACAAAGTAAAAACTTAAGAGGCAGACCTATCATATATGTGTTAAAAATAAAAATAAAGTAAGTCTGATACTTAAGGGCAATATACTTCGAATATATAAAAAATAGATAATAAATAAATAAGAGAAAGTAAGTGTTAAGTAGTTTGGTTCGTGCTCCTTGGTAAGCCTGCGTATTCATATAAACGATACTTATGGACTTTTATTATAGTCATGAGCTGAGTAACTGGGCATTTGTGTCTCAGTAAGTATAAATATTCACATAAAAGACAAGTGTCTATTGAAAAAAATATGCATATACATGAAAAGGGTCTATAAGTTTGATTAGAGTTTGAGACTAGACAATGTTTATTTACATGCTCACAAGAGTGCATTGGAGAGGATAATTGAAAGTAAAAATATATCTACGATACGATTGAAATGGTCAAGATAAATACATAAGAATATTAGATTATAAGTGATTTATTAAGATTGACATTTTCATGAATATCTATGTATGTATTTCTAATTGAGTTTGATATGAAAAAGAAGTTAAAACCAAAAATATATAAGTATAGTAATAGTATAGATAAGTAATATGATACTAATATTTTTTCACTTTCTTTATTCTACACTAATCCTTATTTTTTATTTTCATTTAGTTTTTAATCTCAAACATTTCTTGATACTTGTAGGTACCATCACTGGAAACTCTCACGAGACAACACTCATCCACTAAGGTAACCTAGAGATTTAATGGCTTATTACACGTGCTAAGTATATGAAGAGCTATCTCAATAAACCAAAAAACTAATTCCTTCCATTATTGAAGCCCCAATACTTGAGATCAAACCTTTACCCGAGGATATCAAGTATGTATTTTTTAGACCTAAGAAAACTTTTTCGATGGTCATTTGACTACGCTTGAAAAGTGTACTCTTTTTAGTTTATTTTGAGCAAGCATAATTCATTTTTGTTGATTAATTAGAAACTAATAAAAAAATTATTAATCAAATTCATCACTATGATATTTTTTTAGTATTTTTTAATATTTTTGTAGGATTTTATATGCAAGGAAAATAAAGTATTAAAGCGTATTTCAAATATCAGCTCAGAACTGTACATTTTCAGAAATAACCATCGATAGCCATATGAGCTATCGTCGACGGCCATCGACTAGGAATCATACTCGAGAGCAGTCGTCGATAGGTATGTCGAAAGAAGTGACTGTAGAGTCACTTTCTAGGGATTTTTGAGAGAAATTAAGAGTTTTCTTGTAAATAAAATTTTTATTAGGGTTTTGTAAGGCTATAAATAGACAATGAATCTCAAATTTTGTAATACTAAGCACCATTTGAGAAAGAATAATATAGAGTTTTAGATTCAAGATTTAGTTTTTGTAATCGCTCATAGAAAATAATAAATAATATCTTTTTCTCTTTATTCATAACTATGATGAATATGAGTGGCTAAATTTTTGAGTTAGATCAGATAGAATAACAAATCCTAAGTGATTTGCTAGTATGTATTCTTATATTCTTATTGATTTTAATTGTTTTATGTGCAATTAATAATTTTAGTTCTATACTAACTTTGAATGGATTAGATATGATTTTGAGTTTTTAATGCTTTATGTTTGGCGATATATCGGTAGCTTAGTTTTTGATATATCGTAGACTCTCTAGGCATGGTTTATATTTGGACTTTGAACGTTTATTTTTATTATTCATATCGTATGATTAGATAAACTCAAGATTCATATAAGATTAATTGGGAGAAATTAGTCAAAGTATAAAAGTTCACAACTTAATATATTTTGTGCTTAATTGAATTATTTTCTGGTTATAAGAAGACACACGATTTATACATCTGAAATAAATAATATGAATATATCCACTGAATTATCCTATTTAGGAGTTACATCCATCTGACCAACAATTTTAGCATTAGTAAATTTTCATCATTTATTTTAGTTTAGTTAATAAAAATCCAATCTTTACTTTTATTTTTAGTATCGTAATTTATTACTGTGTCACATAATTAACAAATGATTCTCGAGAGAACAATTTTGGATTATTACCCTTGTACTACTTGTCGATCTCTTACACTTGAGACTATACGATTTAAATCACAGTCAAGTTTTTGGTACTATTGCTGGGGATCATACTATTGTGTTACAATTTAATATTGATTATGGTTCCTACGTCATTAAATTTTGCGATTCTGAATTTGAATGACTAGCTGGAGGAGAACTTTAAATGGTAGATTAGTTCAATCGTACTCAGATCTATAGCCATTTCCAATCCATCAAACACTTCATGACATGAGAACTAATAACAATAATAACAACATGAATAACAACAATAATTATAACAACCAATTTAGAGATACAAATGATAATTATAACTATCATGGAGGCAATGGAACGACTTTACGAGATTATTTTCAACCCGATAGGATAATACAAACTTCTTGCGTTGCATTTCCATTGAATACGAGACACTTCGAACATAATCTAGAATGTAGTAACATTTGCCTAAATTCCATAAAATAGATTCAGAGAGGCCATATTTATACCTTCGAGAATTCGAAGAAGTTTTCTCTACTATTAATCTTCAAAATATTACTGTAGAGCAAGTTAAATTTAAACTCTTTCCATTCTCCTTAAAAGAAAAAAGCAATGATATTACGACAATCATTACGTCCCAATTTAGTAGGAAGATGGGATGTGATGTAAAGAGAACTCTTAATAAAACTAATTTTTTATTAATTTCTTTTATTAATCACCAAAATTGGACTACGAGTATATAAAATAAAGTAAAATAACTACACTTTTTTACTCATAATCACACCCCCAGGTTGAGTTTTGCTAGTCCCTTAGCAAAATTATAAAATTAAGAAAAGAAAATAAATCCTAAACTAAAATAAAAATAAATCCTAACTCACTTTAGTATGAACCACGATTGCCAAAAACTTGCTGTGATAAATCTACTACAAGTGCATAGTATCAGTTATAGCGCAAACAAGTTGTTCCCACAAGAATCTAAGGTGTTTTGCTATCTTTCTAATCATATTATTCTAACGAGCTAACTATAGGTTCTAAGTTGATATTTTATTATTCTAATTACCCGATGATATGAAATCTACAAGTTTACAACCAAATATTATCTATTTCATTTTCTTTCTTCCATAAAAATTTGATTTTTTAGTTTAATTTCTACTTAAAGCATCCTAAGTATAGACTATCAAGTTATGGGCAAGTATAATCCATCAAAAAAATTATATTTCATAAAAATAAACCAAATCATTAGATTGCTTAAACAAAATAAATAAAAACCAACAACTCTAAACACTAACTAAGCATAGGCTATCGAAATACTTAAATTAAGTATAACCTATCAAAGTTTTAATCTATGAGTTCTTTTATTTTTATTGTTTCATAAAATAATCTTATCTTTTTTGTTTTTATTTTAGAAAAAAATACAAATAGATTAATATAAGGTTGATCCGTAATTTCATTTACATCCTAGGACTAAGTGGATAGTTACTCATACTCCTAATTAATAAGATCCTATTTTTATTCATAAAAGCAAGTAAAAATCCTTTTTTTTTTTCCTAGAAAGCAATTAAAGATTTATACTAGAAAGCGATTAAATCTATCTAAAAATAAAGAAAATATCTCTACTCACTAGAAAGTACTAAACTCAATAGAATTACCTTTGGAGTTTGGTATGACCGCTGTCACCCTTTTGGCAAAACCATAATCTTTATCAATTACAAAGTGCACAAAATTACATCTTAAAAGCCATCCCAATTTATAAGGATTCAAGGGGTATTTATAACCTAAATACAATTCTACTCCTACTAAAACTCAGTACAAAATATATAATCCTAATCCAAAACAAATTAATATAAAGATATATAATCGTAATCCAATCCATAGTTACTAGAAACCAATGGTTGAGATTAAATGGCTCAAAATACTATTTTTCAAGTCCAAAACCTAAAATTAGGTTCAGCACACCCGTAGCCTGCTGGATCGGATATTCCATTCTGCAGCACTTTAGTATAAAGGCAATAACGTTTGCATACAAACTCGGATTGAGTTGTTCTTAGGCTTGTTTTGAAGATAATTCCAAAATATACAAATTTTTCCTATACAAAATTTTTCAATTAAAACTTTATCTTGGTTGCAAATGCTCTTGAGGTTGCCACTGTTGCTCTTGAGTTTGCTGCTGTTGCACTTGAGTTTCTGTCTTCATCTTAATTGACTTTCTTTGCTTATATTCTTCACTAGTTTGCTTCTTCTTCTTGTTCTTCTTCTTTGAAAATCCATTGTTGCCTACAGAAGCAAAGTAAATATACCCAAGTAATAATTATTTATATACAAAAATAGATAAAATATAGGAGAAAATATGAAAAATATAACACTCATCACACTTCCATACCTATCTTTTACTAGTTTTTGAGCAAAACCTAGACCTAAAAAGAAAAAGAAAAATCCTAACTCACTTTTGCAGGAATCGGGTTTGTAGCACGTGCAATAAGCTGTTAAACCCCTATGTTACCCTAGTAGACGAGTTGTGTCCCGTGAGGATTTTCAGAGATGTTATCCACAAACATCATGAAGAAAATAGATTAAGCAATAAAGAAAAGAAAAATAAGGATAACAAAAAATAAGAAAAATAAAAATTTTATACAGAAGAAAGAAAATCTTATTGATATTTTTTATAATTAATCTCATTAATATACAAACTCAAGAACACATTTAAACTATCAATTTTCATGTCAAGTGTCATATCAAATACACTTGTCATTTTAATCAAAATTTGAAATTCTATCTTCCAATATCCACAAATAAAAAATTCATTGGTTCCTATACATCTAGGTGCACGTGTGAGAGTCTACTTCGGTTTTGGACTAAAATAATAACTCATGATTCATCTTTACTCTCAAATATTTTCTTTTTTATATCTTGTTTTTTTCTTTTTTCTTTTTTTTTTTTGTAAATATTTCACTTTTCATGTGAATAACCATGCTTACTTAGGCACAAATACCCGATTAATCGGATCATACTCTATCTCTCAAAAACACCGTTCGAGTGAATATTCACGCTTACTTAGGCATAAATACCCAATTACTTAGTAATTCTCAAGAAATTTGTTTTTTCATTTCTAAAAGATCATTGCCATAAATACTAGACTCACCTATTTATTCATTTTTTAGAGTGAAAAAACTACTCAATTATTATCATCTTTATCCTTAACTTAATAAACTTTTGTGAAGTAAAAAATAAATATATACTTACCTCAAAATTACTATAAGCGGTATTTATTTCTTAGATTTTAATTTTTTAAATAAAATTTTAAGTGTATTATCCAATCTACTCTCCTATTAAATGTCAAATCTAAATTTATTCTCATATTTGTAATTAGCTTGATTTATGGCAGAAAATAATTTTTTTCTTACCTTCAGATTTTTTTTTTTCAAATTTTTTTATACCAAAAAACTATTCAAAGTGTAAAATAAAGAAACAAAAAAAAACTAAAAGTAAAATAAAAATCCAAGAAAAATACAAAAAAAATCTTAACCCACTCCCCCACACCTAAACTCGTGTATGCCCTCATACTTGAACCAAGGGTGTTAAAATAAATAAGAAAACTATTATACAAATAATATACATGTACTTGAAAATTCAGAGCGGTTATGACCTCTAGTTTCGTTTAGCTTCCTATATTTGTATTTTTAGGTCCCTGCATACTCAACACATACTGTTAACCCGTAAAAAGTTAGAAAAAGTAAGAAAATACTATCGATCCCTGGCGACAGTGCCAAAAAATTGATGTGATAAATCTACTACAAGAGCACAGTGTCAGTTGTAGAGCAAACAGGTCATTTCTACGAGGATCTAAATTGTTTTGCTATCTTACTAATCATATTATTCTAATGAGCTAACTATGAGTTCTAAGTTAATATTTTGTTACTCTAATTAGCCTACGATATGAAATCCACTAGTTCATAACCAAATATTATCTATTTCATTTTCTTTCTTCCATAAAAATATGATCTTTTAGTTTAATTTCTACTTAAAGTATCCTAAATATGGACTATCAAGTTATAGACAAGTATAATTCATAAAAAAATTATTTTTCATAGAAATAATCAAATTATTAGATTAATTTAATAAAACAAATAAAAACCAACAACTCCAAACTCTAATTAAGTATAGACTATCAAAATATTTAAATCAAGCATAACTTATTAAAATTTCAATCTACGAGTTCTCATATTTTTATTGTTTCATAGAAAAATCCTATCATTTTTCTTTTTATTTTATAAAAAAAACAAATAGATTAATATGAGTTTGATCCCTAGTTGCATCTACATCCTAAGAATAAGTGGATTAGTTACTCATACTCCTAATTAAAAAATCCTAATTTTATTTATGAAAGCAAATAAAAATCCTGTTTTTCCTAGAAAGCAATTAAAGATCTACACTAGAAAGCGATTAAATCTATTTAAAAAGCAAAGAAAATATCTCTTTTCACTAGAAAGCACTAAACTCAATGGAATTACCTCTAGAGCTTGGTATGGCCGCCGTCACACCTTTGACCTTCATCGAAATCCTAATCTTTATTGATCACCAAGTGCATAAAATTACATATAAAAAGCCATCCCAATTTACAAGGATTGAAGGGATATTTATAATCCAAATACAATTCTACTCCTACTCAAACTCAGTACAAAATATTTAATCCTGATCCAATACAAACTAATTTCAAGATATAAAATCCCAATCCATTGCATAGTTATTAGAAACCAATAGTTGAGGTTAGATGGCTCAAATACTATTTTTCAAGGCCAAAACCTGAAATTAGTTTCAGTACGCCTGTAGCCTGCTGGATCGGATATTTCATTATGTAGCAGTTCAGTTTAATAGCAATAACGTTTGCATACGAACTCGGATTGAGCCGTTCTTGGGGTCGTTTCAAAGATAATTCTGAGATATACAAATTTCTCGAAGACAAATTTTTCCAATTAAAGATTTATCTTGGTTGAAAATTCTCTTAAATTTGCTGCTGCTGCACTTGAGTTTCTGTCTTCATCTTAATTGACTTTATTTGCTTATATTTTTGACAATTTGCTTCTTCTTCTTCTTCTTTGCAAATCCTTTGCTACTTATAAAAACAAACTAAATATACCCAAATAGCAATTATTTATATATAAAAATAGATAAAATATGACAAGAATTATGCAAAATATAACATGCATTACACCCAGCACGTGTGACAAGCCATTAAACCATTATGTTACCCTAGTGGAAGAGTGTTGTCTCATGAGGGTTTCCAGTGATGTTACCACAAATATTAAGAAATGTTTGATTTAAGAAATAAATAAAATAAGGATAATGATAAGTGTAAAAAAAATGAAAAGAAAATGTTAGTATCCTATTATTACTTTATATTTTTACATTATTTCTTTTCCATATCAAACTCAATTAGAGATATACATATGGATATTTAAAAAGTTATTAACCTTAAATAACTTATAATTTAATATTTTATGTACCTATCATGATCATTTAAATCGTATCGTAGATATATTTTTACTTTCGGCTATCGTCTCCTATTTACTTCTGTGATTATGAGTCTTGTCAGGTTTCAATCTCCAATCAAACCTATAGGAACTTTTTTCATATATATATTTATATTTTTTTATAAACATTTACTGTTCATGTGAACACTTATGTTTACTAAGGCATAAATGCCCATTTACTTAGCTCATGTTTATAATAAATATCTATAAGTGTCGTTCGTGTGAATATGCATACTTACTAATGTTCACGAATCTAACTACTTAACATTTAATTTTTCGTATTATTTTAATATATTATATATATTTCTTCCCTGAAGAATATTGTCTTAATACCAGGCTCACTTGTTTTTATTATATATATCTATATAAGATAGATTTTCCTTCAAAGTTTTCTCTTTGTTATCATCTTTTTATGACTCATCATGTAAGTGTTTAGAGTACATATTTGACTCAAATCTTATGTATTCGTATATCTTGTTGTTGGATTTAAATTCACAATTAAGATTACATAAAAACATTATCATATAAACATCAATATTAAGATGTCAATCTCATGAATATAAAATGTAGAATACTTCTAATATTACTTTTTACTTCAAAAAAACAAAATTTTGAAAATTTTATAAATTTTATAACTTAGTTAGTTAGTTGTGATACATATGATATAGTGAAGTAAAGTGTATCTATACTCCCCCAACTTAAAGTATGCAATGTCCTCAGTGCATCAAGAATTTAACCATGCATATAATACCCTAAGAAATAATGTAAGAGTTTAGGGGTAAAAAATACAAGGCTTTGTCGGTTCTGCAAAAAATCCATTCTCTCAAATAGTCGATATCAATGATACTGCTAATGATAACCTTTTCGTCACTTGCATATTTGATACCGGCAGAACCCTGTTGTTTGCTATGGAATTGGAATTTTATTGAACTTTAAAATAAAAGTTACAATATGAATGATTTTTTTGTTTACAGAAATAAGGAAAGTAATTCCTTTTCACATAAAGCTGGATCATATTGTAGCCTTAGAGGATGATCCTACTCTCCGTTGACGATCTGAACACAAACTTTTCAGTTGGCAACCTTTGACAAAGCTCTTGGATGAGATGAACTCTAGTTCTTTAGCACAAGCTTAAAGTGGAGATAATATAACCCCTATCTCAGTCCAGCCTTTAGCTATTTATATGAGTTTAGAGCTTTTAAATTAGTTTAATTGTCTAATTAATAGCCTCCTTAATTGAAGATTAATTTCCTGCTTTTAATCCATTGAATTTGTAACTAAAATTTTAAATCCTATGGATTTGCAACTGAAATGTGAATCTAAACCTTTAGATCCACGTTTTAACTCTTTGCAACTTGCGTGGCATGCCCAGACCAGCATTTGGGTGTCAACAGGGACAGGTTTTATACTTCAAGACTTTGGAGTGAAAATGCGGTACTCTGGGGTTCACGTTTTGATTGTATCTAGCTCTAATCATAATCTCAAAATGTGACCCTGCGTATGAAATACGGGCTTAGCTTCACATTTAAGGTCAAATAGAAACAATCTTAATTTTCTAAGGTTTTGAAACTAAAGCGCGACTTTATGGGGTCCACACTAAATTTCAATGCATATCTTTCTTTTTTAGCCTTTTTAGCTTAAAAATGCGGGTCTCTTTAATGATGATCCACGTTTTTTAATCTCTATTTTCAACGCTCCTAATGGTCATGTTTTTCTTTATTTAGAGAGATATTCGATCTCTCAATACTATAAGATCAAAACGTAACCTTTAGAGGTTCGCGTTTTGTTGTATCTGAAAAGATGATCAAAGGCTAAACGCAACCCTCGTAGGTCTGCATTTTGACTTTATGAATGTATTCCCTTTTAATTTAAAAAATTTCGCCAACAAAACCTCCTCCAAAGTTTTTAAATTTTCGCAACTTCGAAGGTGTTTTGAAATACTTTGGATATAAAACATAATAATTTTGTACTTTAACACAACCTTGCATCTAAAAATGCGAGTCTGCGCTTGAAAAGGAAAATGCGACCTTGCATTTCAAAACACGAGTTTGTGTTTGAAAAGGAAAACGTGATCCAGTGTTTCAAAATGCAAGCTAACATTTTAAGTGGTGTATTTGAAGTGTCGATGCTTTTGCCGCCTTCAGGCGCGAAGATCGAAGCGTCACTGTACTTATAATGATGAGATCTCTTTGAGATTTTGGCCAAATATTTCGACCATTAAATCTTCTATATAAGATGCCAAGTCATTTTCATTAGTCATTCTGACTTGATAAGAGTTCAAGATTTCTTCATCAAGCTTCTTCTAGGCTTTCTTCTCCAAGCTTCTTTAAGCTTCCCATCTTTTAGCTCTCGGGCTTTTCTAATTTAAAATCTTTTAAAAAATGTCGAAGCGATCTACTTCTAGCCAAGTCACCGGTGGCTTTCACAGTCTTCTAGCCACTTCTGGCTCTTCTCCTATTAAGGTTCATGAGGAACCCATGATCTGCATTAAGTTAACAAGTTTGACTCATTTGATTTCACGATTCATTGCGATGGACCTCCAAAATTGTTAAAAACATAAATTTGTGTTTTAATTAACTTGTAGAATTTTTAAAAACACGGGTCTCTTTATAACCATAATCTGTATTTTAGATTTGAAAAAGTTTCCCTTTTAATCCTGAAACACGGGTCTTCAAATATTTGTGATCTGTGTTTTGCATTTATAAGATAAAACTTAAGAAAGTTTATCTTTTAAATTTGAAACGCGGGTCTCCAAATATTTGTGATCCTCATTTTATTATTAAATGAATCTCCCTTCTGTCATATATTTGATAGTCTCTAGACTAATTATGTCTTTTTCATGATTTGTGCAGTAAACTACGCTTTGAATCGAACTACTAAGAAACACTATTTTGGTCATGTTGGCATATATAATGGCGGAGTTCAATTTCGGCTTCCTAGAGAATTTCTAGTTTGTGTCTCATCCAGCAACCGAATGAGATAAGACTAGATTTCAGCCTCGAATTCCACAATATTAAGGGAAGTTATGATAGACGCACCGCTCGAAGGGAAGAATAGGAAACCGATGGAAAAGCCACGTTTCTTGTTTGGAGATTCAATTCAAATCTCAGATGACAATTTGTATGATGGAGAATTTAAGTGGCTCTATCAGATCAGGAGATGTCACATGTTTCTTCTGAATGTAGAGAGATCTTACCCCTTCATTTACCTCTAGTCATTTCCATTCTGAGGCCCATGAATTGGCACTTGACCAAAGTATAGGATGGAGTACTGTTCGAGGATTTAGCTCTCATAGTGAATATCTCTTTGCTACTGGAAGACATGTAATGGGATTGCTACCAGGATCATGTAAAAAGGAATTCCCTCTAGACAAAACTACTCAAGCTGCAAACATATTTCTCCATCAGTTTGTGAATGCAAATGAAGATTTTTCTTGCAAAGATTTTTAGCCATTGGGATGGGTTCGTTCCTCTCCAAAGGATTGGTGGGTAATGTTAACTGATCATTTTCTAACGACTTTTGAAGATTATTTAAAAGAGATTGGACTATGTCGGACCATCAAGGCCATTCAATATGGAATTCCAACCAGTCATTTTCATTTTTTTTGTTCTTGAACTTTATAATCCGAACACAGGTGCGTTCTTCACGTCTTGCGATGAGTTGGGTTTCGCACTGCATGAGATACATGAAGTGTCGGGATTACCAATAGGAGAAATCCCATATGAAGAATATATATCCACAGGAGAAGAACTGCACCTGCTCAAGGCTTAGAACCCACTGATGTATGACACTTATTGGGAATTACTCTATTATTATCACATTTGTGCCCAAGTAACTGGTTTACGGAATAATGGTGTGAAGCAGAAGGCATGGGCAGATTATCTTTTCCCAAATTTTGATAGTGATACTCCTGACATTTCTCATTTTTTGTTATCTCGGATAAGGAAGTTGAAGAAAGAATTGCTGATTTTGGAACCAACACTTATGTTATTAAGTCTGATGAAGATGTCTTCAAGGCTGGTGCTTCTTTTGATAGTTTCCATTAACAAACCAAGCCTCGACTACCCGATTCAGCTTTATTAGCAGGATTCTTAATATTGTGGCTTAAATGTTGTGAGGTTCCAACGACTCCGAAAGAAGCTCTATTAGTTGGAGTTGTTTACCTAGCAGTATTACTTGCACATGGGTGTCTTCTTAGCTTACTCCGGTCATAGTTTATGATATACAAAATGGGTTGAGGATTTTGTCTGAAAAATTCTGTAAAGTTAAGACAATCGAACCAAAGACAAATCTGAGAAACATAAGACTCCTAACTCTCGGATAGAATTACCATACACTTATCTCATGGCATGGTTTGTCCTTCATTGCCCCACACTGATGACTTCGATCAATCTCCAAACTGATTCTAGTGCACCCATAGTTCAGCACTACGAAAGGTCACAATGGCAAGGTCACTACATGGCTTTCATTCAGAAACATCTTCAATATTATAGCAATTATTATCTTTATAAATGCTTTCCTTATTTTTTGAATGTTGATTATAGTGAAGAATTCACGGACTTGCCTGGCGCAGACCACTTTACCACTTTATCTCATGGATGTTTTGGTGGCTGATAAGTATTCATCCTATACATTTGGTACTTCGTCTGGAAGATGTTTACTATGTTGAACCATATTATCTGAACCGTTTCTTCTGCCAGTTCAGATATGATCAATTATATATTGGAAATCCAAACACATCCATCAAATTTGAGGGTAATTTATTTGAAAGAGCTCGGGCCTAGTACCACTTTATAGCCAGTGACACTAAAGCCCGATTTAGTCTGCCCTTGAAGACTCCAACTCTGTACACTTCTTTTGATTTGTATAGTTGGTATTCTATTACCCGTTCTGTTCCTCTGCACTTTAACTTGAACAACACTTGCCTAAGGAATATAAAGGCTTGGTATTCTCGAAAGAAAGAGGCAGGTAGCATAAGACTTCTAGGGTTGGAGAAATTTAATCGTGGGCAAGATAGCGATGAAGATTAGCCAAGGGATGACATGGGTGTGGCAACAACACCAGCAGAGCAACCAGAAGCACCCATTACTACAACTCTTGATACTCCATCTTCAGGCAAGTTAGTAGTTGATGAGTGTTAGATTTTGCATATTTCCTCCCCTATTTTATCTATTTTTGTATATAAATAATTTCTACTAGGGTATATTTAGTTTATTTTTATAGGTAACAAAGGATTTTCAAAAAAGAAGAAGAAGAAGCAAATTTGTCAAGAATATAACCAAAAAAAGTCAATTAAGAGTGAAGACAGAAACTCCAATGCAGCAATAAAAATTTCAAGAGCATTTTAGTCAAGATAAACCTCAAACTAGAAAATATTGTAAGCCAGAAAGTTATAGATCTCAAAATTATCTTTGAAACGAGTATAAGAACAGATCAATCTGATTTCATATGCAAAAGTTATGGCCATTTTGTTGAAGTGCTGCAGAATGAAAAATCTGATCCAACGAGTTACGGGTGTGCTGAACTTAATTTTGGATTTTGAACTTGAAAATAGTATTTTGAGCCATCTAATCTCAGCCACTGGCTTCTAATATCTATGGATTAAATTAGGATTAGATATCATGAGATTAGTTTGTGTTGGATTAGGACTATATATTTTGTACTGAGTTTGAGTAGGAGTAGGATTGTGTTTGGATTATAAATATCCCATGAATTCTTATAAATTAGGAGGGCTTTTTAGATACAATTTTTTACTCTTTATTATTAATAAATATTAGAGTTTTGCCGAAGGGGTGACGACCGCCATACCGCGCTCCAGAGGTAACTCCATTGTCTAGAAGTGTTTTCTAGTGAGTAGAGGTATTTTTCTTAGCCATTTAGATAGATTTAATTATTTTCGAGTATAGATTTCTCTTATTTTCTAGAAAAACAGAATTTTTATGGCTTTTATAAATAAGTAAAGACTTTTTATAATTAGCAATATGAGTAATTAATTTGTATTAGCTCTACGATATAGATGAAATTACTTTAATAAATTTAACAAGGATTTATCTGATCTTCTTCCTAAAAAGAAATAAAATCATTATTTTTCTATAAATAAAATATAGATAGATTTCGTAAATCATAATTATTTGATTGATTATGTTTAATTCATATTTTGATAATCTAAACTTAGATGAAATTTGGGATTTATATTCTTTATTTTTATTTATAGAATTATTAACAAGATCTTTCAATAAATAAGTTGAAGAGAATAAACTTGTATATCTAATTTTTTCGATAGGTTATACTTAAGTTTGGTCTTTTGATAGCCTATACTTAGACTAGAGTTTGAAGTTTATTTCTTTGATTTTATTTATAAGATTATCTACTAGATATAATTTATTTTTTAAGAAAGATGATATCTTTGATAATCTATACTTGCACATCACTTGATAGGTCATACTTAAGGGTTCTTAATTAAAATTGAATTAAAAAGATCACATTTTTAATGTGTTACTTGATCATGCATAATTAAAAGGTTAGGCAAAAAGAGATAATTCATTATTAAGCTATTATTCTAATTGATTTGAAATTCTAGACTAAATTTTAGAAACTTAAAACTAATTATCTTAATCTAGAATCTCATAGTTAACTTGATAGAACTAAAAAATTAACAAGATAACAAAACACTTTAGATCCCTGTGGAGATGACTTGTAAAGCGCTACAATTAACACTGTACGCTTGCAGTAAATTTATGACATCAAGTTTTTGACGCCGTTGCCTAGGCTTGACAGTGCTTTCTTATTTTTTTTAAATATTTTATGTGTTAACAGTGTGTGTTGATTGTGCAGTGACCTGAAAGTGCAGATACAGGAAGGAAAATGGAACAAGAGGAGACTCAGAAGAACACTGCAAAAACCAGGAAGCCAACTTTCCTGTTTTTGCTGCTAAACAACAGTAAGTGTTGCCAATTAGAGGCAAATTTTGTGAGTTTTCCCCCTATTTCTCTCTAGTTCTGTGTTTTGGATCTCTGGTTTCGTAAAAAATAAAAAAACATAAAAAATTAGAAACTGTAGGACATTACATTTTTTTTAATTATATTTCTTCCACCGTTTCATCTCACCATACCTCACTTCTTATATTAGTTTAGAAAATTCACACATTCACTCACGGTCGTTGATTCATGTCACATTGGACCCGTGATCAATTTGGTCGACTTGTGAAATCAGATTTATTCATGGAAGATAAGATGGACCAACCGATTCCGATCTTTCAGGATCGATGTTACCCGTTGTACACATCATTACCGTCATGTATCAAACTTTCACACGCAGCTGGTAATCACTATGAACTACCATAGTACATTAGTATGCTTTCTATATTCACTGGTTCTGATTCTGAGGATGTATATATATTTATCAGTGAATTTCAGAAAGTGTGTGATGATTAAAATACAACACATGTCGAAAAATACAATTAAGCTCCACTTTATTTCATTCAATCTCAAGGACAATGCCAAAAAATGGTTGTACATTATACCAACTGATTCAATTACTATTTGAGATGAATTCGTTACAGTTTTTCTCAAGAAGTATTATCCCATGCACAAGATGGCAAAAATTCCCAAATTCTTGGGCTCGTTTCAAAGATAATTCTGAGATCTACAAATTTCTACTACACAAAATTTTCTAGTTTAAGGTTTATCTTAGTCAAAAATGCTCTTGAAGCTGCTACTGCTACACTTGACTTTCTGCCTTCACCTTAATTGACTTTTTTTACTTATATTCTTGACAAATTTGCTTCTTTTTCTCCTTCTTCTTTTTTGCAAATCCTTTGTTACCTATAAAAATAAAGTAAATATACCCAAGTAGCCATTATTTATATACAAAATAGATAAAATATGGGAGAAAAAATACAAAATGTAGCACTCATCATACCCCCATACCTATCTTTTGCTAGTTCTCAAGCAAAAATCTAGAGCTAAAAATAAAAAGAAAAATCCTAACTCACTTTCACAGGAATCACAATTGCACTTAGCAAGTGCAACAAGTTGTTAAACTCCTAAATTACCATAGTAGACGAGTTATGTCTCATGAGGGTTTCTAACGATGTTACTCACAAACATCACGAAGAAGATAGATTAAAGAATAAAGAAAAAAATAATGATAACTAAAATTCAAGAAAAATAAAATTTTTTACAAAAAAAAGAAAAATCATTTTGATATTTGCTACAATTAATCTCACTAATATACAAACTCAAGAACGCATTTAGATTATCAGTTTTCAAATCAAGTATCATATCAAATATATATATCATTTTAATCAAAAATTTAAATCCTATCTTTCGATACCCACTAATAAATAATTCATTGAGTCCTATACATCTACGTGCACATGTAATAGTCTACTTCTATTTTGAACTCAAATTCTAACTCATGATTCATCTCTTCTCTCTAAACAATTTTTTCTCTTCTTTTACTTTTCCTTTTTTCTTCTTTTTTTTTTGTGAATATTTCACCTTCTATGCGAAGATTCACACTTTCTTATGCGCAAATACTCAATTACTCAGATCATGCTCTAAATATTTCACCCTTCATGTAAAAATTCATGCTTTCTTAGACGCAAATATCCGATTACTTGGATCATACTCTGAATGTTTTATCATTTCTAAAGGATCATTGCCTTAAATTCCAGGCTCACATCTTTGTACTTTATTTTCTTTTTTTTTCTTGTTTAGAGAGAAAAGATAATTCAATCATTATCATTTTTATCCTTAACCAAATAAACTATTGTGAAGTAAAAAATAGATGTATACTTACATCAAAATTACTATTAGTGGTATTTATTTTTTGAATTTTAATATTTTTCATAAAATTTTAAGTGTATTATCCAGTCCGCTCTCTTATCAAATTTCAAATCTAAATTTATTCTTTTGATTGTAATTAGGTTGATTTATTGAAGAATTTTTTTCTTTTTTACTTTTTTATTTTTAGATTTTTTTTCTTTTTTTAATAATACCCTAAAACTACCCAAAGTGTAAAATAAATAAATCCAAAAATCTAAAAACCAAGAAAAAAAACTAAAGATCCTAGAAAAACAAAAAAAAGCTAAAAAAAATAAAAAACCCTAGAATAAAACTAAAGATACTAGGAAAAAACAAAATTCTTCTAACACATTCCCCCATACCTAAACTCGTGTATGCCCTCATACACGAACCAAGGGTAGTAAAATAAATATGAAAACTATTGTATAAATATTATACAAATAATGAGAGTCATGAAAAGTCACGATCTCAATATCGTCACCCTATTAATGCATGGAAAGCAGTTTCAACCTCTCGATCGCTTTTCATTTTCATAGTGTGTGCATTTTAAATGTGAAGTGGGTGCATTGTTGTGTCTCATCATCCTCTGATAAGTTACAAAATTACTTTTTTGCTTCTTATGCCGTCCTCGTTTTTTCTTTGTCCACATGTAAGGGTTAATAATTGGGTTAAAGTGTTCTTCATTGTAAACCTACCAATTATCGTTACTAACAAGCACACTTAGGAATATCATGAGGTGTGAAGAGTGAAACATGATCAAGTAAACCAACTGTAAAGTGTGATGACCCTTCTAACTAATGAAGTAATGCGAGCTCTCATAAATGAATAGCACGCGTGCACAAGTATCATCACACGTAGAGTTAGTACATGCCAATTCGTCTAATAGTATGAGCTCATCTTCGAAAATTTGCTTAAATGAGGGTTCATTATCAGTGCAAGAGGTAGAATGAGAGTGCAAACTGTGAACTATATTTACCTTAATGAGGGAGCTCATTGTGTGCTCATCCATAGTGAATATGTTTAATACCACAATCATATTCCCAAATGATAGTTTCATAAGGCCACTCCTGCAATCAATTAATGCATTTGAAGTTTCAAGCAATGGTCTGTCCAAAAAAACGGGATTTTGATTTTGTAGATTGAAAATCGATTCAGTTTCTAAAATAATAAAGTCTATTGGAAAGATGAACTCACCGACTTTAATGAGCACATCTTCAATCATACCAAGTAGTCTCTTGATTGAACGATCAACTAGCTATAATGTGATCTTGACAGGTTAAAGTTTTCTAACGCCAGTTACTGATAAATAGTGTAAGGAAGAAAGTTTAACACTTACCCCTAGATCAAGCAACGCCTTATCAAATGTAGTGTTCCAAATTGTGCATGAGGTTGTGGGGGAATCTGGATCTTTGAATTTGATAGATAAGGAGTTAGAGAAGATTTGCAATATATTTATAGCAAGAAAAACTTTCTGAAAAATGTTTCTTCCTCATTTCTTAGTATACAAATCCTTGAAAAACTTAGTATAAGTGGAAACCTGTTATATAATATTAAGGAGTGGAATATTAATCTTCACCTGTTGAAATGCTTCAAGAATCTTCTCTACTTGCGGTGAAGGTTTTCTAAGCCGATTAGGATATGGTGCTTTTGGCTTATGAACAGGTTCTTCCGAATGAGCATGTGATGGTAATGGAGGTGGATTTGGAGAGAGAGGTGGAAAAGATTGGTGTAGCCTGCAGAATAGTAAGAGTGAGATCAGAGGCATGGCTACACTGTTGTCCACTTACTTACCTGATCTGGGCATATGAATGGCATTGCATTGGTGAATATGGGACGAAACAGACTGAGATAAGTTAGAGTTAGGGTTCATTATTGGTTAGCTCGGAAAGATACCCGGCCCTTGCTCACTCAGCTGTGTGGCTAACTGTCCAAGTTACTGCTCTATATTCTTGATCAACTGAAAACTTGCAAGAAGTTGTTGGTCGGTCCGTTGTATAAAGTCAGTAGACACTTTCATTAAATTTTACATTTGTGTATCTAAATTGGACGTTGTCTTGAAAAGCTTTTCCACATACCTTTCAAGTATCGTTAGTCGTCTATTATAATCATTGGTTAGATCCCTACTGTGGATATGATTGATTATGTGCAAGTGGTATATTCTGGTTGTTCCCTTGATTCGTAACATTTGGGTGTTGATATACGCCCACAATAGGTCTTGAAAACTGACTACTAGGTGGAGGCTACATGTTAGGATTGGGGGCTTATTGATATTGTCCTTGATCCCATGAGATATTTGGGTATTTTCTCTAACCTGGATTATATGTAGGAGTGTAAGGATTGTTTATAGGTTGTTGATATAAGGTGTTAGCCTACTCAAGTGTTGGACCCATGAGATTCATTAATAATGGACACTCCTCCATAACATGATTCAGAATTTCGCAGTTAAAGCATGTGGAAACTTGAATTTGATTGACTTGACCCATTGGTGGTGCGCTAGAAGTCTCCAATGCCTCAATTCTCCTTATAAGGGCTTTTATCTTAGCTTCGGTAGATATAGAGCTATTGACGCTATGGATCCTACCCTTATGCACAGAAATTGATATATTGGATTTCTTAGGGGGACTTTTACACTGCATAGTTTTCTACGATAGGTTCTCTAGGAAGTCCCATACTTCATCCTCATTCTTTCTCATAAACTTTCCCTGACACATGGTCTCAAGAAGAGTTTTGGATGTGTAATCAAGTTCTTCATGTATGATTTGACACAACCACTACTTTTCTATCACATAGTGGGGGCATTGAGCTAACAAATGTTTGAACCATTCTAAGTATTTCCAGAAGCGTTCTCCCGACACTTGACAGAATTGATTAATTTGATTTTGAATTTTTGTTATCTTGTGCATGGGATAATACTTCTTGAGAAAAACTGTAATGAATTAATTCCAAGTAGTGATTGAATCAGTAGGCATACTGTATAACCACTTCTTGGCATTATCCTTGAGAGCAAATAGAATGAAGCAGAGCTTAGTTGCGTCCTTCGACAAGTGTTGCAATTTAATCATCACACTCACTTCCTAAAATTCACTGATAAAAAGATATGCATTCTCAGAATCAAAACTAGTGAATTTAGGAAATATGCTGATGTACTGTAGTTTTAGTTTATAGTGATTACCCACTGCATGTGAAAATTTGATATATGATGGTAATAATGTGTGCAATGGGTAACATCGATCCTGAAGGATCTGGATTGGTTGGTCCATCTTATTGCCCATGAACAAATATGATCTCACAAGTCGACCAAATTGATCAAAGTAAACAACGACTGTGAGTGGATGCGTGATTTTCCTAAACTAATGCAAGAAGTGAGATGTGGTGAGATGAAATGGTGGAAGAAATATGATCAAAGAAAATGTGATGTCTCACAATTAATTTTTTTTATTTTTTTTGTATTTTTTACAGAACTAGAGACCAAAATACATAACTAGAGATAAATAGGGGGAGAGACTCACCAAATTTACTGCTAAATAGAGGTAATTGCTATAGTTTAGTGGCAAAACCAATGAGTTTGGCTCCTTGATTTTTGCAGTGTACTTCTGAGTCTTCTTTCGTTCCTTTTTAGTTCTTGTATCTGAACTTTCAAGTCTCTACATACTCAAAACATACTGTTAACCCATAAAACGTTTAGAAAAAGTATGAAAACACCATCGCTCCTCGGCAATGGTGCCAAAAATTTGATGTGATAAATTTACTACAAGTGTACAATATCGGTTGTAGCAATTTACAGGCCGTTCCCATAAGGATCTAGAGTGTTTTGTTATCTTACTAATTCTTTAGTTCTATCAAGTTAACTATGATATTCTAAATTGAGAAGATTAGTTTTAAGTTCCTAAAGTTTAGCCGAGGATTTCGAATCCATTAGAATAATAACCTAACAATGAATTATCTCTTTCATTCTAACTTTTTAATTATACACGATCAAGTAACACATTAAAAAGATGATCTTTTTTATTCAATTTAATTAAGAGCCCTAAGTATGACCTATCAAGTGACGTGCAAGGATAAATCATCACAAATAGCATCTTTCTTAAAAAAACAAATTATATTTAGTAGATAATCTAATAAATAAAAGTAAAGAAATAAACTTCAAACCCTAATCTAAGCATATGCTATCAAACGATCAAATTTAAATATAACCTATCAAAGAAATTAGATATACAACTTTATTCTTTTTAATTTATTTATAGGAAGATCTTGTTAACAATTCTATAAATAAAAATAAAGAATATGGATCCCAACTCATTTAAGTATAGATTATCAAATATGAATTAAATATAATCTATCAAAGAATTATGATTTATGAAATCTATCTTTGTTTTATTTATATTAAAATCATGACTTTATTTCTTTTTAGGAAGAAGATGAGATAAATCTATATTAAATCTATTAAACTAATTTCATCTACATCCTAGAACTAATACAAATTAGTTACTCGTACTACTAATTATCAAAAACCTATATTTATTTATGAAAGCCATGAAAATTCTATTTTCCTAGAAAACAAGAGAAATCTATACTAGAAAATAATTAAATCAATCTAAATGGCTAAGAAAAATACCTATACTCACTAGAATGTACTTTTGGACAATGAAGTCACCTCTGGAGCGCGATATGGCAGCCGTCACCCTTTCGGCAAAATCCTAATATTTATTGATAATCAAGAATACAAAATTGCATCTAAAAAGCCTCCTAATTTAAAAGAATTCATGGGGTATTTATAAACCAAATACAATTCTACTCCTACTCGAACTCAGTACAAAAGATACAATCCTAATCCAATACAAACTAATTTTAAGATATATAATCCTAATTTAATCCATAGATATTAGAAACCAATGGTTGAGATTAGATGGCTCAAAATACTATTTTCATATCCAAAACTCAAAATTAAGTTCAGCACACGCGTAACCCGTTGGATCAGATTTTCATTCTGCAGCGTTTCAGTAAAACGGCCATAACTTTTGCATACAAACTCGGATTAATCTGTTCTTAGACTTGATTCAAAACTAATTCCAAAATATACAAATTTCTACTTACAAAAGTTTTTAGTTTAAGCTTTATTTTGGCCAAAAATGCTCTAGAAGTTGCTGCTGCTGCACTTGAGTTTCTGTCTTTACATTAGGTGAATTTCTTTGCTTATATTCTTGAAAAATTTGCTTCTTCTTCTTATTCTTTGCAAATCATTTGTTACCTATAAAAAGAAACTAAATATATCCGAGTAGCAATTATTTGTATACAAACATAGATAAAATATGGGAGAAAATATGTAAAATATAACACTCATCACACCACCACACCTATCTTTAACTAGTTCTCAAGCAAAAATCTAGACCTAAAAAGAAAAAAATTCCTAACTCGCTTTCATAGGAATCACGGTTGCATTTAGCACGTGCAACAAGTCGTTAACCCTCTAGGTTACCCTAACGGACGAGTTGTGTCTCATGAGGGTTTCTAGTGATATTACCCACAAACATCGAGAAGAAAATAGATTAAACAATAAAGAAAAGAAAAATAAGGATAAACAAAAATCAAGAAAAATAATTTTTTATACAAAAGAAATAAAATTTTTGATATTTTTTGCAATTAATCTCACTAATATACAAACTCAAGAACGTATTTAAATTATAAGTTTTCAAGTCCAGTATCATACTAAATACTATCATTTTAATCAAAAATTAAAATTTCATTTGTCAATACCCACTAATAAATAATTCATTGGATTTTATATATCTATGTGCACGTGTGATAATCTACTTCAGTTTTGGACTCTAATTCTAACTCATTATTCATCTCTTCTCTTTAAAAAAAAATTTCACTTTTTTTTACTTTTTCTTTTTACTTCTTTTTTTGTGAATATTTCATCTTTCATGCAAAAATTCATGCTTGCTTAGGCATATGGCGACCAAAAAGAGAGTGATGATGTATATGGCGACGATATGATAGCCGATCTCAGAATCAATTGTTTACCAAAATCATTATCATATACTACTCACATCATCACACATTACTCAAAATAGTATGAAACTAAGAGATATAAAACTAAAAAAAGTTTTTTTATTCATATTTGCAGGAATGAAGATAAGTGAACAAAGGAAAAAAAATAAGAAGTCAAAAAGCTAAACTTCCTCATTTATTACAAAAAAGAAGGGATACAAGGAGATCAAAATTCTCCCAAAAGTTTTAACTTGCTCTCCATTTAATCAATGACTTGTCATCGAGTTTCCTCCACGAAGTGTCGAGCCTAGTGACGAAGTCATCTTCATTAATGGCGAGTTGCTGATAGAGTTGTACCCCCTCCAAAGTTTTCAAAATCTCATCGTCAATTTGTAGCGAGTTTCGAAATACTTGGGATTCCTTTGTTGAGATTTTGTTAGGAGTTTGTACCTTTCATTGATCGACGAGCTGTTCAGTGACTGTAGTATAACATCAATTGAATAATCGATGACTACAAGAGCTGATCATTAATATAATAGTCTTGGGTGATCTTATTGACGTAGCACCACGAGGACATCCTTTGGTCGATTTTCTTGATAGATCTTCTTTTTGGCATCTGACATTTTCTTTTTTCTTCCTAGAATATCCAGTTTGCAATGATAAATTTTGTGCCTGCTCATTTCTTCATTCCTGCAAACATGTATAAAGAACCATTTTAGTTTCATATCGTTTACTTTCATAATTTTTAAGCAATGTGTGATGATGGTGATGGAATGGGAGTGAAGTGACAATAACTTGATGGTTTTGGACATGATGACGATGGTGTAAGTGGTATATTATAATGGTTTTGGTAAACGATTGATTTTGAATGAGTGGTTGTATTAAGATTAGGAGATTCAGCAGAGGTGGTTAATTGCACATGCCTTGGGTTTGGCGGAGACACTTAATTACACACGCCAAGATGATTGGGTCAGGATCATCAGGTTCGACAGAAGCTCCAAATTGCACATGTCTAGGGTTAGGCAAAGGCAATTAATTACACACGCCAAGATAATCAGGTCAGGTTCACCAGGTTTGGCAGATGCTCCTAATTGCACATGCCTAAAGTTTGGCAGAGACGCTAAATTGCACACACTAAGATGATCGGGTCAAGATCATTGGGTTCCGCAGAGTCAC
This sequence comes from Dracaena cambodiana, assembly GCA_036321105.1. Lineage (NCBI taxonomy): Eukaryota > Viridiplantae > Streptophyta > Magnoliopsida > Asparagales > Asparagaceae > Dracaena > Dracaena cambodiana. The sequence continues at coordinate 28,973,684 of JAYEPQ010000015.1, forward strand.
CTAATTGCACATGCCAGGGATTTGGCGGAGCCGCTTAATTGCACATGCCAAAATGATCAGGTCAGGATCATCAGGTTCGGTAGAGCTTAATTGCACATGCCTAGAGTTTGGCGGAGGGCCTTAATTGCACATGTCAAGATGATCGGGTTAGGATCATCGGGTTCGGTAGAGGCGCCTAATTACACATGCTTGAAGTTTGGCGGAGACGTCTAATTGCACATACCAAAATGATTGGATCAGGATCATCGGGTTCGGTATAGGCGCTTAATTGCATATGCTAAGATAATCGGGTTTGGTAGAGGTGCTTAATTTGGTAGAGACGTTTAATTGCACATGCCAAGATGATCGGGTCAGGATCATCGGGTTCGGCAGAGGCGCCTAATTGCACATGCCACGCTAAGATGGTCAAGTCAAGATCATTAGTTTGATAGAGGTGCCTAATTGCACATGCCTGGGTGACTTGTCTGGGTTATAGACAGAGCCAGTGATCGGACTAGGATCACGAAAGAAATTATTTGTTATAGTGTGTGTGATGGTTCAAATCTTAATGTCAGAGGTAAGAGTTTAAACATGACAGGTTTGATTGTATTGAAGTAATATGGGTGAGATGGTTCAAATCTAGATATCAGAGGTAAGAGCTTAATTTGACAGGTTCGCGACAAGTATCTTTTATATGATGATATGGATGCGACGGTTCAAATCTCGCTATCAGATATAAGAGCTAAACATGAAAGATTTGCGAAATTTTTAACAAACTCCCAATTATCAACGGATTTGTCATGCCTCTATTAATCGCCATTTGCATTGGGCTAGCCATACTATTTTTCTCAGTATGATGAGTTTGTCAAGGGTTTTATTAAGGCTTAAATATCAAATGTTCCCTTTTCCCTTCACCTTTTCGGTATCAGGTTATTAATATCCATATTTCTACCCCAGTATGCTAGGATTGATTGAGAATTTTAGCCTCCGCTTGCCCCTTGCTCGAAGGCATTAGGCTATTCATATATTACTCCTTATCATAATAGGTTAGAGAGGATTTTTATTTCCTCTTCTCTTTACCTTATCGGTATCAAGCAGTTTATGTTTTTATCTCAGCATGAGGAGTTGTCGAGGATTTGATTTTCTCTCCTCTTCGCCTTTGCGGCTTTGGGTTGTTCATACTTTTTTCAGCATTATGGGTTATTGAGGATCTGATTTCCTCTTTCTTTTGCCTTTGTGGTTATGGGTTGTTCATACTTTTTACCTTAACATGATAGATTGGCGAGAAGTTTGTTCTCTTCTCTTTACTTTAATAGCATTGAGCAGTTCATGTTTTATCTCCTAGCATGATAAATTGGCGAGAAACTTATTCTCTTTCCTTTGCTTTAACAGTATTGGGCAATTCATGCATTTTATCTCAGAATGATTGATTGTTGAGGATTTTATTTCCTCTCCCCTTTGCCTTTATGGCTATGGATTGTTCATACTTTATCCCCTAGAATGATAGACTGGCAAGAAACTTGATCTCTTCTCTTTACTTTAACAGTATTGGGCAGTTCATGTTTTATCCCCTATCATAATAGGTTGGCGAGAAACTTATTATCTTTCCTTTGCTTTAATAGTATTGGGCAATTCATACTTTTTAGCTCAGTATGATGGGTTGGCGAGAATCTTTTTCTCTTCCCATTTTTTTAACAACATTGGGCAATTCATATTTTATCCCCTAGCAGGATAGGTTGATGAAAAACTTGTTCTCTTCCCTTACTTTAACAAAATTTGGGCAATGATGTATCCTCATAGGATAATATTGTGACAGATTTATCATGGGACTTTTAACAAACTCCAAGCTATCAATGGATTTGATATGCTTTTACCAATCGCCATTTGCATTGGGTTAGCCATGCTATTCCCCTAAGTATGGCGAGTTGTCGAGGATTTAACTTCCTCTCCCCATTGCCTTTGTGACTATGGATTTATTGTGACAAAAATGTCATGGAATTTTTAGCAAACCCCCAGCTGTTGAGTTATTTGGAGGTTGATTATGAACGTGTTAAATACTATGTTGTTTATGCATGGCTCAGTGAATGAGTATTCCTGGAAAGATTACATATTCGTAGGGAGATATCAGTACCACCCCCACTCCTGGAGCAGCTCTTCTTGTTTCAACAAACTCTATTTCTAAATAAGTAAGGGTTTTAATATATTTTAACCCCCTACGAGAAATATGAGTTGCAATATATCCCAAACCCCTTTGGGTCCTTGGATATCTACTGTCAGTGATAGTTTTTTTGAGATTTCTGGTGCAGATCTAGATCTTCTTGCAGATTTGACCTGTTGTGATTTACACTTTGATGGTGCTACACGACATTGGTTTTGTATTTAGAATGCAAGTTTGGGCTTGTGATTTGGATGCGGACTTAGCTTTGTGTCTGGATGATTTTACATAGGGTTAGTCTTGTAATTTACGCGGCCATGAAGATAAGTCGCCATATGGGAGCTCTTCAGCATATGAGGTGAAATATGGCAACTTTTCTTGTTTCAGCCAAATCATCTCTTTATTTGTTTGTTCTCTGCAAAATTCTTACTTTCTTCCATTGAATATAATAATTTTCAAAATTACTATGAAAGATAAACAAAAAACAATCAAGAGGACTCTTAGATCGTCGCTATATTTTATAGAAGTAGTGGGTTATTGATATGGCAATGAGATCTATTTAGTAGTTCCTATTGACGATCTGATGTGAAAATCTCTCTTTGATAAAGAAGAACAGTCGGCCCTAGCTCTTTCTCTGCTGGTCTAAAGGTTTCAAGACTCTCGCACATAAATTGATCTACTAAAGGACCCCTAAAGTCTCCTTATGAAGGATATTTGTAGACTTTAGTTGGTTATAATAATTTTCTTAGAGATAAGAATGGAAGGTCTTTGTATTCATCAATGATTCTAATTAATAATTTTGGATTTTGACTTAAATTTTTTTATTTTATATTCTGGTTGGACGCAATTTGGGTATTAGATAATCTCAATTCTCAATTACAGATTCTGAGAATCTGCCTACGCCAAACCAATGGCCTTGAATGCGAAGCTAAGGATTTAGCTTTGCATTTTACTCTTAGCGTAAAGCTAAGCTTCTAGCCAATGTGAGGCTAATAAATAGTCTCGTGTCTGACTAGCTGCTAAGCTACTGATTCTTCTTTTGTCTTCGAAATTTTTCCCTTCAATAGGAGCCCCTCCAAAATCTTTAAAATTGCTATGATTAGTAATTTTTGAAATATTTTGGATTCTCACTTTATTGATTTAAAGTGAATCTATTACTTTCACGCGAAGTTAATCTTCTGAATCTTCATTCTTCCTAACTTCGCTTATTGCGTGAAGCTATTAACTTTGCATCCAACCACCTTAACCGCCTCAGACTTCGCTCGGAATTCAAAGAGGCGGTTTTCTCCCTTTTAAATAGGGTTCCTCCTTCTTCTTCCTCACATTTTCAAGAAAAACTCCAGAGACCCAAAGATCCTTCTTGCAGAATTCCTTAGCGATCTCTCCATCCATTTCTTCGATTCTCTAGACTAATGGTGCCCAAGAAGAACATTTCTTCACAAGGACAGTCCTCATCATCGGCCGGTGCGAGCAGCTATGGTAGCGGCCGTGGCAGCGGCCTTGGCGGTGGCTCTGTTTATGCCGTGCCTAGTGGAGGTAAAATTTCCACTTTTGACTTCATAGACTGCCCTGCAATAGAGATTTGGCTCGGTCTTGGGTAGCTAATTGCCCATTTTTATTGGCAAAATCATTGCTGTACTCCGGTCGCTTTGGCGACTTGGAAAAATGATGCTCAGTCTTCTGCCTACGCGATGCTATTTGTTAGCTTCGCATCAAATATTGCCACGCGAAGTTTAACTTTAGCTTTGTGTTTTGTGTTGATGAACTAAGTTACTGTTTAACTTCTCGTTTGGTTTGAAGGCGCAAAGTTATGGCTTAACTTTGCATTTAGCTTGAGATGCGAAATTATGGCTTAGCTTCGCATTTAGTCCGATGCGAGGCAATCCATTAACTTCACATTTTAACACTTAGTTTGTTTTTTTACAACTTTGTCAATTTTCTAACTTTGCTCCCATCTCTTGCAATGGGTTACTCAATGGACCCTTTATCAAAAAAGCACCACTTCAGATTCGTGGGGGGCGCAGACGGAGCAACTCAGTTCAGATTCACCACAGAGATCCTAGTATACCATCCAGGTGTTAGAGAACACTGTGAGAGTCTGATAAGATACAGCCCTCCTATTATAAGGGAGATAATGACTGATACTCCATTTGAGGCCGTGAAGCCCTAGCAAAGCCAGCTTTCCTTTTTGGTGACAAGGTGTTAGCTTCAAATGATATATTGTTCGAGGAAGAGAGAAAGTCGCTCCACCAAGTTGGAGATATCTTCATGTTTCTTCCTAATATGGAACAGAGTTACCCTCTGGTGTATCTTCAGAGACTATCAGCCCCCGTCAATTAGATTGGGACATCACTCGGGAGCACGATGAAGTGGTTGTAGGAAAGTTTGGTGGTCACAGGCCCTACCAAGACGGTCCAGGAAGATTTGTCACTGGGCTCCTTCCCGGAAGAGTAAAAAAAGAACACCCAGTGGGAGAGACCCCGATTCGCGCCAAGACTTTCATCAGTGAATTTATGGCAAAGGGCGGACAGTATCCTTCCCACAACTTCAGAATGCTGGGCTGGATTCGTTCTACCAACAAGATGTGGTGGGCTCGTCTAGTGGGGTACATGCTCAAGTCCCATGGACAAGTTTTGAAGGAGATAGGTTTATATCAAGCGGTATGGAATGCCAATTCGTCCTTTTCCAAAGTCCATATCACTTATTTAGTCTTCTTGAAATATATAACTCTGAGTCTGGTACCTTTTTTACTTCAGTAGGTGAGTTAGAACTTACTCTCCATGAGATGTATGAAGTGTCAGCTCTATCCATGGGTGAAGTCCCTTACGAGGAGTACATCTCGACCACCAAAGAGCTGAGCATGTTGAGAGCTAAGGATGAGCGCATCTATGAGACCTACTGAAAGATGATGTGTCATTATCGTATTTGTGCCAACATGACTGGGACCAAAAGCCAAGGGATCGGCCACAAGATATGGGCAACCTACTTATTCAAAAATTTGAAGGAAAGCTTGGCGAGCATCTCTGGCCACAAGCCCGCTGACAAAGATGGAATTTAACGGTGCATCACAGAGATGGGGGATGTTTCATACACCACTAACTCGAACGAGGGAGGGTTCAATCTGGGTACGGTGTTCAAAAACTTTTACTACTAACCAAGATTTTCAGTGTCTGGTAGAGGCCTGATCGCCGGATTACTAATATTGTGGCTAAAATGGTGCGTCATTCTGTCACTCCCTAAAGATGCCATTGTCATCAACATGGTCTATCTAGCAGTTCATCTTGCATATGGATAACCATTTGGACTTCTCTCAGCCATGGCCAACAATCTTTATAGTGGGTTACGGGCACTCTCCTACAGTTTTCTCCTAGAAGACAAGTCAAAGAGAAAAGCGACGAAGGGGACCGCAAAAGTGAAGACCCCAAATCCTCGAGTGGAGATGCTCTACACCTACCTAATTATGTAGCTCATGATGCACTATCCTTATCGGATGACAGCTGCAAACTATGTTCTAATGGACAAGCCCTACTTCATGGAGATGTTTGAGAGCTCCTCTTGGAAGAGTCACTACATGTCAGTCACCCGCAAGACTCTCCAACACCTCCAAAATTACGTGATCAATCACTACTTTTCGGACTTTCCCGATGGTGGGTATGCATCAAGATTCAAGGACACCTTGGGGATGGACAACTTTTCAACACTATCTTCGGGTGCTTTCTGGTAGCTGCTAAGCATTCGTCCCAGTCATGTGGTCTACAGGTGGACAATATGTGCTATATTGAGCCATACACGCCGAGTTGCTTCACTCAGCAGTTTAGCTACACGCAGCTCTATGTGGGCAACCCGAACAAGGACTTGGCGTATCAGGGGAACCTCTTTGAAGGCACACAAGGTTGGTTCCATTTCGTAGCTGGAGGAACTAGTGCGGATTTCGCCTTGCCTTAGATGTCTCCCATTCTGAACACGGTGTTTAGCTTCTGCACATGGTTCAACATGGCCAACTTGGAGGTGCCTAACTTCTCGATCAAGCACAACTATTGCAAGGAGATTGAGGCCTTCTATTCTAGGTGCAAAGCCAAGTGAGTCCACATGAAGGGGATAGATGAGTACTTGGATGTAGAGGCCGAGTCATCTGATGGTGGCAACGGTTAAGATGATGACGATGTTGGTGACAATATCGCCAGAGGTGGAGCTATTCCTACGGCTACTGGTGATAATGACACACCCATTTTAAGTCCTTCCCCTAAACATCGCCAGACGACCAGAGGCGAACCCGCTTGGAAGAGAAAGAGGATAGTTGAGTGGACCCTTCCAACAATGGTAATTCCTAAAGAAGCAACAGTCCAGTTCGCAACTGATCTTCTAGTTTCAACACTTCCGACGGCACCAGCTCAAGAGGACATTCCAGCTCCTCCTTCAAGTGTTGTTGGTGCTTCATATGTTCTCGGTCTTAGCTCTCCAGAGCGTACTGCAGTGTTACCTCCAACCAGTGGAACATGAGCTTTGCTGGATCCCACCACTGCTCCTCCGTCCAGTCCGACCACCGGGCGAGTTTCTATTGGTAAGATCCCTCTTATAATATTTTTCTTTTTTATTCATTCATGCTCATGGTTTTTAACATTTCTTTCCTCCCTCTCGAGGTTAGGTAATTAGCCTCACTCGTCCATGCACTCTACAACGAGAGTAGAATCGAAAAAGCAAGTAGACTACTCGGGGGTTAGTGGATCAATAGGCAGATTAGGAAGCTCCGCCAAAGAGTTTGATGCGGACTACTTCACACCTCATCCCAGCTCTGTCAAAGCTACTCATCTTCGATCAGACAAGCTAGGGAGTGATGACAGGACATAACCCCCTGCATCCGAGATGCCACAAGCTCCCATTCCTCCAGAGCCGAGCCTGTCGTCTCTTACTACAGCTACCTGTTGTTCCAAAAATAGCTTCCCAATTGTCATTGGAGGGCCTACAATTTCTCAAACTACTGTGGCGACACCTTCTATAATTGTGGCAGAGATTCCTTCCACCATTCCTCTTTCAGTACCAGCTACCTTTCCAGTTGGCAGGGAAGATTCATTGAAGTTTTCTTTTGAGGCAACATCGGGCATTGGCTGAGCTTCGGGTGATGGTCCTTCTTTAAAGTCTACCGCCATTGGTCCCATCACCTCAGTGACCAGCGCAGGCAGTACATCTCCTTGGATCCCCAGCTTGGCTAGCTTTTTGCTGCAACTATTAGCTCCACACATCATGAATATTGTGCAAGGAAGGGCCTCTACATCGTCCACCCCCGTGGAAGCCACACCCCACCAATGGTTCTCTACTTGGTGTTGCTCGCTCTCAACCTAGCTACTGATGATCCACTAAGAATTTTTTTAATTTCAGTGTCAATGACTTCATACAATTGCTAAGAAGATGATGTATTAGTATGATCCTGAGTGGGCACGACGTCCCAGAACTTGGACTCCAATGTTGACCAGTTATCTAGACAACATTGAGAGGGTCAGGGGCACGAAAGACCAGCTCCTTACAGAGCCCATCCAGAAACTTTGGAGGAACTAGTGCAGATACTAAACACTCATCACTCTCCGCCAGGCAGATGTGGAAGCGATCGCTGAGATTGAGGTGGCACAGCTGCGAGTGGACCTGATGGCTCGTCAAGAGGAGTTAAGGCGCTAAGAGGAAACTAGTCTCGTGAGTTAGCTGATCTCAAAACCTGCCAAGAAGCAATTCTGGTGAATTTGGAGAAGGCTGACTTCGAGATAGAAGGTAGCCAGACGGTGATCCTTCAAGCTTGTGAAACCAACGCTAAGGCTTAGGCCACATTGGAAGCCAGCTAGGTCAAACTGGAAGAGTCTTCCAAGAGAAAAGAGGAGTTGGTCTTGTGACAAGGGCAACTTGAGCAAGAAGGTATACTGAGAACTCGGGCGATAGAAAAATCTCGGCTCCAACTCTCTCAGCAGATTAATGAAAATGACTTGCGTCGTCAGGCTCTACACTCCATAGAGGAAACTCAATGACAAGTCATTGATCAAACGGAGAGCAAGTTAAAACTTTTGGGAGAATCTGGATCTCCTTGTATCTTTTCTTCATTTGTAATAAATGAGGAAGTTCAGCTTTTTGACTTCTTCTTTTCTATCTTAGTTCACTTATCTTCATTCCTGCAAACATGAATAAAGAAACCTTTTAGTTTTATGTCGCTTAGTTTCATACTATTTCGAGCAATGTGTGATGTGAGTAGTATATGATAATGATTATGGTAATCAATTGATTCTGAATGAGTGATCGTGTTAAGATCAAGAGATTCGACAGAGACACTTAATTGCATATGCCTAGGGTTTGGCAGAGGTGTTTAATTGCATACGCTAAGATAATCGGTCAAGATCATTGGGTTCGACAGAGGTGCCTAATTGTACATGTTTGGGGTTTGGTGGAGGCGCTTCATTGCAAACACCAAGATGATCGGGTCAGGATCATCAGGTTTGGCAAAGGCACCTACTTGCACATGCTTGGGGTTTACTGGAGGATCTTAATTACACACGCCAAGATGATTGGGTCAGAATCATAGGGTTTGACAGAGGTGCTTAATTGCACATGCCTGGGTTTGACGAAGACGCTTAATTGCACACACCAAGAAGATCGGGTCAGGATCATCGAGTTCAGTACAAGCGCCCAATTGCACATGTTTGGGGTTTGGCGGAGGTGCTTGATTGACACTTCAAGATGATTGGGTCAGGATCATCAGGTTCGACAGAGACGACTAATTTCACATGCTTGGGATTTTTGCAGAGGCACTTAATTGCACACGCTAAGATAATCGGGTCTGCATTATCGAGTTCGGCAGAGGCGCCTAATTACACATACCTGGGTGACTCTCTGGGTTACAGGCAAAGCCAGTGATCGGATTAGGATCACGAAAGAAACTGTCTATTTTGGTGTGTATGATGGTACAAATCTTACTGTCAGATGTATGGGCTTAACATAACAGATCTGATCGTATTGAAGTGATATAGATGAGATGTTTTAGATCTCGCTGTCAGAGATAAGAGCTTAATATGATAGGTTCACGGAATTTTTAGCAAACCTCCAACTATCAACGAATTTGTCGTGCCTTTACCAACCGCCGTTTACATTGGGCTAGCCAATGCTATTTCCCTGAGCATTGTGAGTTGTCGAGAATTTTGCTTGGGCTTAAATTCGATCTTATCTATTTTTATATTTAAATAATACTACTCGGGTATTTTTAGTTTATTTTCAGGTAATCATATTTATACAAGGAGATGGCATAAAATCATAGCCGGATTAGGAAACTAACCCTATAAAAGAGTTTGAAGTGAACAAAGCTACAAGATAGTGATGCTTCAAAGAGTCAAAGTCCAATACAGTCAGCAAAATCAAGAGAACAAGGCAGGAGAAAAACCAAAAAATAAATCCAAGGTTTTGCCGCCAATTGGCGGTATTAGCTTCCAATTGGCGGCAAAGTGGGCGCACCTCTGGGTGAAATTTCTGCAAGGGCTTCGATGTAATTTTGTAGTTTCTCACTTGTATCAAAATTAGAGTTTAATTTTCCAAAACTTATATATAGTCCGTATCCTTGTAATCTAGGGTTTCATGTAGAATACTAGAAAAAATAGGATATAGTTTTGTACCCAAATTCTTAATTAATAAAATTAGGATTTGCTGAAGCGGTGATGGCCACCATACCGACTCTAGAGGTATTCTTTACTATTATTTAATTGTTCTTAGTTAATTCTCTTTTAATTGCTTTCTAGTTTAGATTTATATTGCTTTTTTAGATTAGATTTCTTCGCTTTCATGAATAAAAATAGGATTTTGCTAAATAGAATTATGTGTAAATAATTTTCTTTAGCCCTAGGATATAGATGAGTTAGTTTAATAGATCTAACATGGATTTATCTTGTCTTCTTCTTAAAAATAAATAAAGTCATGATTTTTCTATAAATAAATTAAAGGTAGATTTCGTAAATCATAATTCTTTGATAGATTATGCTTAATTCATATTTTGATAATTTGTACTTAGATAAGATTTGGAATTCATATTTTTTGCTTTTATTTCTAGAATTATTAACAAGATTTTTCTATAAATAAATTAAAGAGAATAAACTTGTAAATCTAATTTTTTTGATAGGTAATATTTAAGTTTGGTCTTTCGATAGCCTATATTTATATTAGGATTTGAAGTTTATTTCTTTACTTTTCTTTATAAAACTATCTATTAGATATAATATGTTTTTAAGAAAGATGTTATCTTTGATGATCTATACTTGCACATCAGTTGATAGGTTATACTTAGGAGCATTTAATTAAAATCAAATTAAAAAATCACATTTTTAATATGTTATTTGATCATGCATATTAATAAGTTAGGAAGAAAGAGATAATTCATTGTTAGGCTATTATTCTAATGGATTCAAAATTCTAAACTAATCTTTAGAACTTAAAACAATTCTTCTCAGTTTAGAAACTTGTAATTAATCCACTAGAGCTAAAAAATTAGTAAGAATTGTAAAACACCTGAGATCTCTGTGGTATGATATGTATAGTGCTACACCGATGCTGTGCGCTTGCAGTTGAATTATCACATCAAGTTTTTGGCACTGTTGCCGAGAATTGATGGTGTTATTCTTGTTTTTTCTAACGTTTTATGGGTTAACAGTGTGTGTTGAGTGTGCAGGGACCAGAAAGTGCAGATATAGAAAACAAAGGGATCAGAAGAGCTTCAGGATTGCGTAGCAGAAACTAGAGAGTCAAACTCTCTAGTTCTGCAGCTATTTGGTGGCAAGAACCGCCAATTTGCAATAGTACAGGTAAATCCTGATCCCAATTTTTCTCTAGTTCTGTATTTTGGTTCTATGGTTTTGTAAAAAAATACAAAAAAAATATAAAATTTTAATTTTAATTTTTTTTTCTTTTCCATCTCTTTCTCTCTCCACCTTTTTCAAAAAAAAAGAAAAAAAAAACAAATATGTTTCAAAATTAAACTGGTTGCTATCATTGTCGTGATTCATATCATAATTATTATCAGTGTCTACGGATAGAAATTTTGCTAGGAGTAGGTCATAATCAAATTCAAACCACATATAATGAACCACGAGTACTTCCTATATACAAAATTACAACTGTGAATGGATGAATCATTCTAATTTTGCATATAATCAAGAGCCATATCAAGAGCGTTCTCCATTTGATCCTTTCTTTATAATTTGTTCATCTTCATGTTCGAAATTCAATCATGAACAAGATATTCAATTGAACATGTTAGATGAAAGACTAAAAAGATTAGAAGCGAGAGGTATGCATATCATAAGAATTTACCTACAACCATTTCATATCTGTCATCAAATATGTACATGGATCATATTCTTCTTCAAATTTCACTCATGATCTCGAGATGTATTCATTTGAGGAAAATAAGGAAAATTACAATCGTAAGACAGAGGAGCGAGCACGTACAATAGAGGAAGGTATAGAATCTTTGCTAAAACCATCCTCTCAAATAAAATCTTCCTCTCAAACTGCATCTTGTATGGAAGATTTTTCCAAAATGATTTCTCATACTAAACTTTTTGAAGATCAACCATCTAATTGCTTGAAAATATTTCACTCCAATGAGTAACCACTTCAGCTATCTTTTAAAGTAGATATGATTCAAAATGAGTTAAATAATTTTGTGCATGATGAGTCTATACATTAACATTGTGATCAACTTATTTTAGACTATTGAGAAAATAATTATGAAGCAATTGGTGATAAAAAAAAAATTTGCTTGGTGATTTGCCTCATGATGAGCTTACTAGTGACATATTATAATTTGATTCTTTTAATGAAAATTGCGAAGAAATTTGTGAAGAAGAATTTATATTCCTTCACAAAGATTTGATTAATGATAAATCCACTAGCATGGCATTTTCTTTTGAGAATTTTGATGACAGGATTGAAGAAAATTTGCATGGCGAGCCTAGAACATTAGAAGAAAGATGAAAGGAACTGCAAAAGAAAGAGGTCATGGTACCTAATGATTTGAAAGAGCGATCCAAAATCAAGCTCATGATTCCACCACATCAAAGTGAGTATATTATTTTACATGTTGATAAGACCAAAATACTTACTATCATGAAAGATACTCGTGGGTCAAATATCGACAATAAAGGTACGATTTCCAACATCAAAATTTTACTATTAAATAAAATGAGGAAGGGTAAGAATAAATTGAGAGAAATCAAAAATAAAATGGAGAGATTAAATGCAAAATTGACAAAAAACTAAGTTCATCCATATCAAAACATAAAAGGATATATTATGAGAGTGGGAAGTGATCAAGAGATTGTAACCGGTTTGAACTTTCTAGTAAGTATATAATATTTATACAATAGTTTTTTTTTATTTTACCACTATTTATTTGTGTATGAGGGCTTACACGAGTTTAGGTATGGGAGAGTAGGTTAGGAGATTTTTCTTCAGTTTTTTCTATGATTTCTAGGATTTTTATTTTATTTTTAGGATTCTTATTTTGGGATTCTTTATTTTACACTTCGGATAGTTTTTTGTGATTTTCTTATTTTAATTTTTGGATTTTTATTTTATGGGATTTCTTTATTTTACACTTCGGGTAGTTTTTAGGATAACTAATAAAAAAAAGTAAAAAAATTAGAAAAACTAAAAAATATATATATTTTCGTCAATAGATCAACCTAATTACAGATAAAGGAACAAACTTAGATTCGAAATTGGATAAGAGAGTAGATTGGACGATACACTCAGAATTTTATAAAAAAGATTAAATACAAAAATTAAATACTGCTAATAGTAATTTTGAGATAAGTATATATCTATTTTTTTACTTCACAATAGTTTATTAGGTTAAGGACAAAGATGATAATGATTGAGTAGGTTTTCTCTCTCTAAACAAAAAAAAAAGAAATAAAAAAAAGTGAGAATCCAAAAATGGGGTGCGCCTGGTATTAAGGCAATAGCCTCGAGAGTGATAAAAAAATGAGGTGTGTCTTGTATTAAGGCAAAAGTCTCGAGAGTGATAAAAAAAATGGGGTGCGCCTGGTATTAAGGCAATAGCCTCAAGAGTGAAAAAATAGTATAATCTGAGTAAACGGGTACTTTGCGCCTAAGTAAGCGTGAATATTCATATGAAATGTGAAATATTCTTAAAAAATAAAAAATAAAAAATTGTTATGAGAAAGGAATAAATCATGAGTTAGACTTGGAGTCCAAAACCGAAGTAGACTATCACACGTGCACGTAGATGTATATGAGCCAATGGATTGTCTGTTAGTAGGTATTGAAAGATAGGATTTAAATTTATAATTAAAATGATAAGTGCATATGATATGACGTTTAATTTGAAAATTGATAATCTAAATGCATTCTTGAGTTTGTATATCAGTGAGATTAATTGAGAAAAATATATTTAAAAAAATTTCTTTCTTTTGTATAAATTTTTTATTTTTCTTGATTTTTGGTTATCCTTATTTTTCTTTTCTTTATTCCTTAATTTATTTTCTTCATGAATTTTGTGGGTATATTCACTACAAATCCTTACGAGACACAACTCGTCCACTAGGATAATTTAGGGGTTTGAAGGCCTGTTATACGTGCTAAGTACAATCGCTATTCCAGTGAAAGTGAGTTAAGATTTTTCTTTTTCTTTTTAGGGGTTAGGTTTTGCTCGAGTACTAGTAAAAGATAGGTGTGGAGGTGTAATGAGTGTCATATATTGCATATTTATAGCCTCCATCTTATCTAATTTTGTATTTAAATAATGTTTAGGTATTTTTAGTTTGTTTTTTAGGTAATTCTATTCGTACAAGAAGATGACATAAAATTAGAGCCAGATTAGAAAACCAAACCCATAAAAAAGTTTAAAGTAAGAAAAGCTACAAGATAGTGATGCTTCAGAGAGTCAAAGTCCAATATAATTACGAAAATCAAGAGAACAAAACAAGAGACTCATATAGGAGAAAAATCAGAAAAAAATCCAAGGTTTTGCCGCTAATTGGTGGCATAAGCCGCCAATTAGCAGCAGAGTGGGCCCACCTATGGGTGAAATTTCTGCAAAAGTTTCAATGTAATTTTGTAGTTTTTCACTTTTATCAAAATTAGGATTTGATTTTTCGAAACCTATATATTGGTCGTATCCTTATAATCTAGGGTTTCATGTAGAATAATAGAAAAAATAGGATATAGTTTTATACTCAAATTTTTAATTAATAAAACTAGGGTTTCCTGATGGAGTGACGGCCACCATGCTGACTCCAGATGTATTTCTTACTGTTTTTCAATTTTTCTTAATTAATTCTCTTTTAATTGCTTTCTAATTTAGATTATATTGCTTTTTAGATTAGATTTCTTCGCTTTCATGAATAAAATAGGATTTTGCTTACTAAAATTATGTGTAACTAATTTTTTTTAGCCCTAGGATGTAGATGAAGTTAGTTTAATAGATCTAACATTGATTTATCTCGTCTTCTTCCTAAAAAGAAATAAAGTCATGATTTTCTATAAATAAATAAAAGTTAGATTTCGTAAATCATAATTCTTTGATAGATTATACTTAATTTATATTTTGATAATTTATACTTAGATGAGATTTGAAATTCATATTCTTTGCTTTTATTTCTAGAATTATTAATAAGATTTTTCTATAAATAAATTGAAGAGAATAAACTTGTAAATCCTTTGATAGATTATACTTAAATTTGATCTTTTGATAGCCTGTGCTTAGACTAGAGTTTGAAGTTTATTTTTTTACTTTTATTTATAAGATTATCTACTAGATATAATTTATTTTTAAGAATGATGTTATCTTTGATGATCTATACTTGCACATCACTTGATAGGTCATACTTAGGAGCATTTAATTAAAATCAAATTTAAAAAAATCACCTTTTTAATATGTTATTTGATCATGCATATTAAAAAGTTAGGAAGAAAGAGATAATTCATTGTTAGGCTATTATTCTAATGGATTCGAAATCCTAGACTAATCTTTAGAACTTAAAATAAAGCTTCTCAATTTAGAAACTCATAGTTAATTCACTAGAACTAAAGAAATAGTAAAAATTGTAAAACACATGAGATCTCTGTGGGACGACCTGTATAGTACTACTCTGACACTGTGCGCTTGCAGTTGAATTATCACATCAATTGATCAGACTGTAAGCTCCACTTGAGTATATTGTTTCCATTACAAATGGCCTTTCCCATTTAGGTTCTAATTTTCCTTTCGTTTTATGGGTCATGATCATCAAGCTCTTAACGGCCAAAGCCAAATCTCCTTTCTTGAAAGTCTGTTGTTTGACTTTCTTATTAAATAAATGTGAGACACGTGCTTGATACAGCTCAATTTGTTGTTGGGCCTGATGACATTTTTCATCCAGCTCTTCTAATTCTTGCAACCTTTGCCAGTGCTTTTGTTCTGTTGTCATTCTTGTGGCTAGAGTTACTCTCAATGAAGGTATCTGGATTTCCAAGGGTAAAACGGCTTCACTACCATACACCAAGGAGAACGGTGAAGCTTTAGTAGGAGTATAGACTGTGATTCAAAAGGCCCACAAACACTCTCCTAGTTTCTTGTCCTAATCACGTCAAGTTGAAGAGACAAACTTCTAGAGAAGTTTAATAATAGTCTTATTGAAGGCTTCCACCAGGCCATCAGCTATTGGGTTATATGGCATAGACGCGACATCTTAGATTCTATACTTATCACAGAACTATGAAAAATCCTAGCTAACGAATTGGGGCCCATTGTTATGAATAATCCTTCGAGTGACACCGAAGCGATAGAACACATGATGCTTAATAAATTTGATTATGTCCGCTGTTTTAACCTCCCACAGTCCCATTTTGAGAAATAGTCCGTTATTGAAAGTATGAATCGGTGTCCCCTGGATAATGGCGGGTGATTTGTCCAATGATGACCATTCCCCATGCTTCGAAGGGCCAACTAGCGACTGCCATATGCATGTATTCTGGGGGTTAATGTATGAAATTGGCATGCACCTGACATGCATGGCAACGCTTTACATATGCTACCGCATCGGTGATAATTTTTGGCCAAATATATCCCAGCCTCCTTATGCAGTCCTAGAGTTCTGGATCTGGCTGGTGGGCTCCGCATGTCTCATTGTGTGTCTCTTCGACGAATTTGTCGGCCTCTCTTTTTGAGATGCATTTGAGCAAGAGACCATCTCTTGATTTCCTGTATAGACTCTAGAGCATAGTGTCATAATAAAATCTTTGAGCCTTCTTCTTAACCAAAGCAGCTTCTTTGGGATCTTCCAAAAATATTCCGTATAGGATATAATCCATGAATGGGAATTGTCAGTCTTGGAGTTCCAGAGTTAAACCAACTTGACACACTTAATTAATTTGTAGAATTGAATCGGGATAGAGGAGCACTCTACTCCCAATAGTAACACTCTTGGTGGACCTTGCTGGAAGTGCCAATGTCACAACTAAGGCTGCAAGGGCATCCACATAGATATTCTCATGACGAGGTATATGGTCGACGTAGAATTGCTTGAAGTAATTTGCCAGCTCAATGGCCACTTGATGGTAAGGGATGAGGGATTCATGTTTGACCTTGTACTCACTCGTCATTTGATTAACGATAAGTTTAGAGTCGCCATATGCCTCTAAACGGCTCACCCCAAGTTGCAAATCTATTTTTAGACCAAAAATAAGTGCATTATACTCCGTCACGTTATTCAAGCACGGCTCTGTGAGCGAATATCCATTGGGAGTTATATGCTGGGTGGCAATACGGGCACTACCCCCACACCTGCAGTAGATCTTCTTGTGGTATCGTCAAAGAACAATTGTCATGGTTATTCTTTGGTAATTGTATTGACTTTTGCAGACTCGTCGGGAATGTCCTCGAGCAACTTAGAACTTCTCGAAACCGGAGACTCTACAAGAAAGTTAGTGATCACATCCTTTCATGGACTTCTGGGGAACAAAGTGGATATCATATGGCGAGAGTAGCAATGCCCATTTTGCCAGTCTGCTGTTTAATGAGCTCGACTTTATCATAAGGATTTTTAAGGGGTTAACTAGGGATATGACGTGGATTGTCTACCCAGTGAGGTAGTGACACAACTTCTGAATGTCCAACACTAGGGCTAGACACTCCTTTTCAATTGGATTGTATCAATGCTCCGCTTCCATCATAGTGCAGCTCAAATAATAAAGAACGCATTCATAACGATGCTTATTATGTTGCACTAATAATGCACCAAGCACATGATCCATAGCCCTCACATACATGAGGAATGGTCATCCTGGTACGGAGGCCATAAGGACGGGAGGTTTTGTAAGATATTCCTTGAGGTTATCAAATTCTTGCTAACATGATTCATCACATATGAAGGAAACTCCTTTCTTCATGAGTTTAGAGAATGGTTGGTATTGCCTTGATAAGTTAGAGATGAAGCGATGGATGCAGGCCAACTTACCTTATAGTTCTCTCAGCTCCTTGAGACTTCAGAGTGGTTGCATTTCCTTGATTGCTCTCACCTTGTCGGTACCAAGGTAAATCCCTTAGTAACAACGAATCCAAGGAACATGCCACTGGACATGCCCAAGAAAGATTTGGTGGGATTTATTTTTAGGTTATGCTTTCTCATGAGATTGAAAACCGTCCTCAAGTCTTGGAGATGATCCTCTTTATTCCTGCTTTTGACAGCCAGGTCATCCACATAGCATTCCACAATTTTGCGCAGATGTTCCTTAAATATGACGCTCATAGAGCGCTGATAGGTGGCCGTGACATTCATAAGCCCGAAGGGCATTACTGTATAACAGTATACCCCCCAGTGGCATTCTGAAAGTTGTGTGTTTCTTATCATCTGGATGCATCTTGATCTGGTTATAACCAAAGAAGTCATCCATAAAGGACATCCTCTCGTATCCACACGTATTATCAATCATTACATCTGTAATTGGCAAGGGGAACTCATCCTTTGGACATGCGACATTTAAATCTTGAAAGTCAATACATATCTAGATCTTCTGTTCTTTTTGGGAACGGGTATGACATTTGCTACCCAGTCAGCATGTTGTCCCCCCTAATGAATTCTGAATTTATAATTTGTTAACTTCCGTTTCTATGGCTGCAATTAACTCTGGTCAGAAGCGCCTTTGCTTCAGCTTGATAGGATTTGCACCCTCTTTCATATTCAAGCGATGCATCGCAACTTCGGGGGTCTAGCCCAAGCATATCTTCATAGCTCTAAGTGAACACGTCTATGTACTCCCTGATGAGAGCTATAAGCTCTTCTTTTCTATGAGAGTCAAGGTTTCGCTTATGAAAATGGGCTTTGGATCCTCCTCAGTCCTCATATTAACTTGTGTTACCTTGTCTTCTGTGGTCTCGTTGTTCAAAACGGACATCCTACAGGGTATCCATGTGTTTAGCCCAGGACTCATCCTGAAGATCAATCGGTTCCTCATAACTTTCATATGCAGCTGAAACCATATTTGCCATGCGGGATTAGAATATTGTATCGGTACTTCCATCAGAATCTTGGTTTGGTGTACTGCCACTACAGTTGGTTGGAGTCATCCCTTCAGGCTCATCCAGTGATGTAGAATGAGTTGATACATACCCTAGTCCCCTTTGAGTCCTATGATAATAATCAAGGCCTCTTCTTTTTAGCATAAAAGAAGGTAAGATACTTCGATGTCCCTTACCAAAATTTAACCCTTGTTTCCAGGCTAAATTATAACCCATCTTCCTCATCATTTGTTGAGACTTTTGTTCATAATGGTGGAACTAAGGTGACATTTGCTCCTCGCTCCCACTGCTTTGGCCTTGATTGGACTGGATCATCACTTTGCCAAATACTATAGGCTTTTGATGTGACTATCGAGGAGGTTCTTCAAAGACATTATTTCGATCACTAATTATTTCGGACCGAGAGAGGAGGGATGATCTTATAGGGAGGTGATATGCTACTAGAATTCCCAATTCGGACAAGCCACTTGGTTCTGTGTTGGTGCAAGAGGGCACTGAATCAGAAGCAACAATCGGCACATAAGCAAACTTTAAGTCTTCATTGATATCTCATTTGTCTGCGTCATTGGCAATCTTGATTACATTGATTTTATTGAAATCTATGTATGGATTTATTTCATATTCTTCATCGTCCTCTACTAAAGACTAGTGTTCGGAATCCGCCTCGTTGCCGCTATCGTAGAGCTCTTCAACTGACTCATCAAGAGCTTCATGAGCCTCCCCGGGCGTCCGTAAAATAATTCTCCACCCCATTAAAAGGCTGCCTATCTGCAATCAAGGTCTGAACCTCTCCTTGCTCATCATAGTACTTCATACACTAGTGGAGGGTTGATGGGACTACCATGTAGGTGTAGATCCATGGCCGCCCTAGAAGGAGGCTATATGATGTGTCTGTGTCGATGACATAATACATGACCTCTGTTTTCAGATATTCAATCTAGATTGGAGCCTAATCTTGTCGAGAGGGCTGCTGTCATTGGCATTGTAGCCGAATATTATAGTGTTGGTTGGTATGAGACGATATGGTGAGATCCCCAATAGTTGCATCAACTTTCATGGGACGACGCTTAGTGCAGATCCGGAATCAATTTGGATGCGACTCACTTGGGTCGATCCGACATATCCAATATAATATAAGGGGCTTTTATACTTTATATTCTTTTCCTGCATGTCTTTTGGTGAAAAGGTAATTTACAGAATTTGCCTCATCACTTGGTGATAGTGATTGAAGGAATCCCTTATCTCGTCAGATGGTTCAACGATTTGTGCCAAGAAAGACTCAGAATCTGCTAGTGCTTCCCTTAATATCTCTCGTGTTGATTTGGACAGCCGCAACAATTTGTAAAGCGGGGCACAAGTAGGGATGTTAGCTAACTGGGCGAGTATGTTGAACTGAAAGGTTGCACCAACTCCTTCTTCGCATTCTTCTCGAAGCGAAGCCCCTTTGGTTTTGCGGGTTCTCCTTGTATCTCTTCAACTTTGCTGGGTCCCACCTTTGAATAGTCTTTAAGATAAGACTTGCCTAATCTTGTGCTAGTTGGGTCCGATTCATCTTGGTGAGTAGCCATGGCCAAGGCCTATTCTTCCGAATTTTTCAGCGCATTGGTGACTGTATGGGCTTCTTCAAGATTCGCGGAGATAGTATTACTGGTCCGCGTCCTTCCTTGTATGTTGGGTGAAGACCATTGTTCATCCTTTAGAAGGTCTGGATGAAATCACCTAATCTCCCCTCTTTTCATAGTTATTGGGGAGAGTCCCTTCTACTCTATTTTATGGAGATCATGGTTGACTATCATCAGCTTCCCTACTGGTACAGGGGTCACTCCAGTGAGGAATTCATTGGTTCCTACGACCAGAGTTGCTATATTTGCATAAACCTTCTTTTGTTCTTCTTTAAACTAGAGGACACTGGTCTCTATCAATACTTGTATTCGATTCTTGAGAGGGTAGCAATTTTTGGTTGGATGTCCAATATTCGAGTGAAACAAGCAATAATTAGGATCATTGGTCTTTCCTACATCTTCTGGCTTTCGATTCTCTTGAAGTTCCAGCATGCCTTTTTTATTGAGGAGGTGAAATAGAGTACAAATCTATTCTTTCTTGAACGAGTACGTCCTATGAGGTCGGGGCCTATTTGGGCCGTGCCTCTCGGATTTTGGAGTCTCGGATTCAGATTTGCATTTAACGCCATCACAGTTTTCCATTTATTTTTAGGATTCTATGGATATGGCCTATTATTTGTAGAGTTCCTCGTACTGCAATGTTCTTCTATCCAGCAAATTATATCTGGTGCCTGTTCTTCTTGCTTCAACAGGTATTTCCAGGTTTTTGGAGTTTGCAGCTCCCATTTTTATCAGCACGCTGGTCTTAAAATTATATTTACAAGTTTCTACCATAGTTACTTGGGTCATCAGTGTCGACATTGCATAGATTTTTTCCTGAAGTATTCTATGAAACTCTTGATCGTCTCTTCTTCTCCTTGATTTGTTACGAGAAGCAAATGAACTGATATTTCAGTATCATCATCAAGGAAATGTGCCAGAAACTCCTTTTCCACATCATGCTAGGTATTGATAGTCTTTGGGGGCAACCACATAAACCTTGAAATGTAGGCCCTCGCAGAGTACTCACAAATATTTTGGTCATTATGGGGTCATTTCCTATCAAATGACCTATTTCCGATAAGAAATAATACATGTGCTGCCATGGGGATCCCTTCTCGTCATATGATTCCAACTTGAGGGGTTTATATTTTTCAGGAAAAGGAGCACAATCACACTCTAATGGGTAGGGTCTCATGATATGAAATATATACTGCAAGCACTTAGTATCGGTGTAGAGCTGTATAGGTCGTTCCCATAGGGATATAAGGTATTTTGTTATTCTCACTAATTCTTTAGTTCCAGCGGTAATTACGGGTTCCAATTTGGATTTGTGTTATACTAATTAGCCTAGGATATAGAATCTACTAGTTTCCAATCATGTATTATTTCTATTATCTTCTTCCTATCATAAAATTGATTTTTTAGTTTTAATCTTTACTTAAAGTGTTTTAAGAATGTGTTATCAAGTAGTGTGCAAGTATAACGCATCAAAATTACAACTTTTCATAAAAACAAACTAAATAATTAGAAATTTCTATGAAAAAAGATGAAATGTAACAACACCAAACCCTAACTAAGTATAGGCTATCAAGAAATCTAATTCAAGTATAACCTATCAAAGCATTAATCTATGAATTGTTATATTTTAATCTTTTCATTGAAACATCTTATCTTTATTATTTTATTTTGGAAGAAAACACTAGAGAGCAACTACATGGTGGATTCCTAACTTCATTTACATCCAAGAGCTAAACTAAATTAGTTATTCATAGTTCTAACTAACAAAATACTATTTTTATTCATGAAAGCATGGAAGTCTAATGTAGAAAGCAAAGTAATCTAATCTATAAAGTAAATAAAAGAAAATTATCTAAGAAATATTGATGAACAGAGAATGTTACCTTTGGAGTCGGTATAGTAGTCGTCACCCCTTCAGCAAACCCTAATTTTATTTAATAATTTTCAAGTAAAAAAATTACATCCTGAAAAATCCTAGATTAAAAGGATACTGCCAATATATAGGCTTCGGAGAATCAAATCCTAATCTGAGTATAAGTGAGAAACTAAAACATTATAACGAAACCCCCGTAGAAAATTCACCCAGACTGGGCCCCATAGAGCCGCCAATTGTTGGCTAATGCCGCCAAATAGCGGCAAAAATATGGATATTTTATCTAGTTTTTCTTCTGTATGAGTCTCTTGTCTTGTTCTTTTCATTTTTATAATTGTATTGAATTTTGACTCCCTGCAACATCATAGTCTTGTAGTTTTGCTCACTTTTAACTCCCCTCTTGTCTTGAGCCAATAAAATCGTCTATCTCAGGGTTTCGGTTCTGGTTGTTGTGCTCCGCAGATACCACTATGAACTTCTTCAAGTGCTTCTTGGGCTTCTTTGTTAGAGAGGCAGCGAAGGTGGATTCCATCATAAGGTTTTCTATATAATATTCGAATTTCGACATTATAATTGAGTCAAACAGCCTTTCTTCCAATCGTTGTTGCTTCTTTAGGATCTTTTGGTAATATTCCATAAAAAACATAGTCAATATAAGGAATCGCCAATCTCTTGGTTTGAGATTAGATTCCACAGCACATATTTCATATGCTTCTTTTTTATTGCCCGAATTTAATTCCACTTCGAGCTTATTTTTTAGGCAAAATAATTTTTTGCTTCTCACTATTATGCATTTGCTGGAATTTTTAGGCAATGCTAAAGCGGCTGCCAAAGAAGCTAATGAATTTGTGTAGCTATTCTTATGATGTGACACATGACTGATATAGAAGATGTTAGCCATTTTTGTGAGTGCTTAGTAATATGGCAAGAGATGTTTATTTTTTACTTCATATTTTTCTTTGAATTGGTTGATGATAAGTTGAGAATCTCTATATACCTCTAAATATTTCACTCCAGATGTTTGGCTATCTTTAGGCCAATCATTAGGGTGTTGTATTCGACAATATTGTTTGAGCATGATTCTATTAATAAATATACTCGAGCGATGATATAGTTGTGGGGAGAAATAAAGACAACCCTCACTCCTGCTACCATCTTTCCTTTGAATTCCATTCTGGAGACACCATCAAAGAAAAGTTGCCAGACCTCTTCTATGGTGCCATTTGCTTCAGCAATCTCTTATGGAGTACCATCTTCTGGAGCTGCACTTCTTTCAGTTATTTCGTTAGGGATGTCTTCGTACAGTTTTGAAGATGGTGGAATTGGGTGCTCAGTTAAGAAATCAGCCATAACTTAACCCTTAATTGACTTTTGTGGGATGAAGCGCATATCATATTGCAATAACAGGATAGTCCAATTAGATAGTCTTGAATTTAATAATCCTGATTTGGTCATTAATATTCTTAATGGATTAACTCTCGATATAATATGGATGATTTGCCCTACCAGGTAGTGTCACATTTTCTGTACTGCAAACACTAACACTAAGCATTCTTTTTCTACTGGATAATATCGATATTCAGCTCCGACCATTATTCTACTCCAATAACAAATGGCTTGTTCATGTCTCAGCTTATTCTTTTGAACTAACAAGACTCCCAAAGAATGGTTCATGACTCTCACATATAACAAGAAAGGTATTCCTGAAATTGGAGCTACAAGAACTAGTGGCTTTGTGAGATATTCCATAATTTTTTCAAAAGCCTGTTGACAAGTATCATCCCAGTCAAATGATACTCCTTTCTTCATTAACCGTATAAATGGTTGACATCTCTCAAACATGTTTGTTATAAATCTACGTATGCATGCCAACCTCTCCTGTAATCCTCTTAATTCTTTGAGATTTCAAAGTAGTTGCATACCTTGGATTCCTGTAATCTTGTCTGGATCAAGATGAATTCCCTAGAATGTGACTACAAATTTGAGAAATTTTCAACTTGAAACCCCAGAGAAGACTTAGTTGGATTCATCTTTCGCTGGTGTTTCCACATGAGATTTAACACCACTCTCAAATGTTGAAGATGATTATCTTTGCTCTTACTTTTGATAGTTAGATCATCCACATTGAATTCTATGGTCTTTCGAAAATGCTCTTGAAATATGGTATTCATGGCGCATTGATATGTGGTGCCAGCATTATTTAGATCAAAGGGCATAACTGTGTAATAGTACATCCCAGTGGTGCTCGAAAAAAATGTATGCTTTTCATCATCGGGTTATGTTTTAATTTGATTGTATTCTGAAAATCTATCCATGAACGACATCCTTTCATAACCGGAAGTTTTGTCAATCATGACATCTATGATTATCAATGGAAATTCATCTTTCGGACATGCTTCGTTTAGGTCTCTAAAATTAATGTAGACTCTGATTTTTCTATTTTTCTTAGTTACAGTGACTATATCTGCAACCAATCAGGCTGTTGCTCTTCGTGAATGAAGCCTGATTTAATTAACTTTTTAATTTCAGCTTTAATGGCTTCCATTATTTCAGGACGAAACCTTCATTGTTATTATTTAACAGGTTTCACGTCTAGTAAAATATTCAACTTATGCATTACCACTTTTGGATCTAATCCTGATATATCCTCAAAATTTTAGGCAAAATAACAATATATTCTCGAATAAGAGTAATTAACTCATCTTTTTCTTTAGAAGATAAATTTTCACTTATAAATACGGATTTAGGATTAGTTTCATTACCCATATATATATTTGGATTACTTTATCTTTTGTTGGAGGTTCATGTTGTTCAAATTGAATCTCGCATTTCATGTTCAAATGTTTTGCCCAAGAATCATTCTTGGTTAGTGGCAATTCTTCATCCTCTTTTTTTTGGTCTGCAGAGACCATATTAATAGAATTTATTGAAAAATTACTCCAACACGTACATCTGAATCTCAACATAATGATTCAGATGAATGACTATGTTGGATTTCTTTAAAATTTGTTTTCAAAAGGATTTCAGGAGTTGTGATATATCCTAACTCTCTACTAGTCTTATCATAATAATTTGGCATTTTTTCTAATGGAATAAAAGGTCAAAGCATAGTTCTTCTTCCTTTCCCATAGTTTAACCCCTGCCTTCAGCCAGATTATATACCATTTTTTATTATTTTATGGGTATTTTTATTATAATGGAATAACTTGGGGTTTTTCTGTTCTTCATCAGAATCTAAATATTTTTCTTTGCTATTATTATTTGCTTTTCCAAATAAGATAGGTTTTTGACCTTTATATTTGGGAGGAACTTAAAAAATCTATATGGGTGCTTGAAATAAGGCTAAGGAGTATATTTTATCCAGTTGATCACTAATCGCAACAGTACTAGTACTTGAGAGTTTAGAACCAACACCAGACGAATAAGTAAACTCTATATTTTCATTAATTATCCACTCGCCATCAAGATTGACAGTGTCATTTAAACAAGGCCTCCAAGGCTTATTACAATTGGTTCTACACCCCAACTTTCATTATCTTTAGATCTCGAATATTCGAATCCTGATTCGGTGTCAACCTCATTGTCACTATCTGACTTTCAAGGGCAGGCTGCTCAATTGCTTCAAAAGTATCTTGATAGAGCAGCACATCAGTAAAATAATTTTCAACCCTTTGAGTGGTTATTTTTCTGCTACCAAAGTTTTCACATTCGCTTCTTTGTCCATATATTTCATACACTGGTGAAGTGTAGAAGGGATAATGAGATTAAGATGAATCCAAAGCCTTCCGAGCTGCAAATTGTTTGATGTGTCAACATCTATTATATAGCATGTGACTTTCATTTTTAAATCACCGATCTTGTATTTCAACTTTACCTTGTCTAAGGGTTTACAACCATTAGCATTGAATTCAAAAATAGTTATATTTGCTAATACCAATCTATTCATAGGTATCCCAAGATACTGCAGCACTCTTCTTGGCATTATGCTCAAAGTGGATCCAGAGTCGACTTGAATTTGGTCAATCTCCATTGACCTTATATAGACTTTATAGTACAAAGGCTGGTGATACTAGATATTCTTCACTTTCATATCATCTGGAGAGAAGGTTAAGAATGTTTGGATGTTATTCTTCACCTTCCTCTGTTGTTTCTAGAATTTGGGCCAGAAATACTTTAGAATCTTGCGGAGCCTCTTAAGGCTCTCCTGGTTTGCTTGGACAGTCTTAGGAGCCCATACATAGTGATTCTTGCAGGGATGTTGGCCAATTGTGCCAACATATCAAATCGGAAAGGCTTTTTGGAGCTTTCTGTTGCATCTTTTTCCTTATCTTTTAGAGCTTTATCAAATTTAAGCTATTTCTGTTTGCTCTTCTCCGGAAGTTGAGATTCAACCACTTGATAATAATTTTTTAAGTAGCTTTTCCGAACGAGTCTCAGATGGTTGCTATAGTTGGTCTTCATTAATAGCCAATGATTCTTTGAGCTCCTCCTCCGAATCTGTAAGAGGACGAACCCTTGTATCATCTTCAGGGACTACAATGCCAGCATTGGAGATGCATACCATCCCTTTAGACTTCTTTTTGGATGAACTTGAGGTCCACTGTTCATCCTTAAGAATGTTTGGATGTATCCATATTATCTCCCCTTTCGATAATTTGAAGGGAGATAATCTTTTTTTTTGTTTTTGATGAGGATTATAATTTACAATTCTCATGGTACCTTTGGGAATTGACTTCACTCCATATTGCATAGTTGATTCTATCTAATCTGGAGCTTTTCCAAATTTGATAGACACAATATTCACTATCACTTTCTTCTGCTTTAGCTGCAGCTTGATGACATTGGCGTCCAGTAGGGCTTGTATTTTATCCTTCAAAATGTAATAGTTCTTAGTAGGATAGTTAATGATGATCATCAACCTTTCCTACTTCTTCAGGGCACTTTGTCTTTGGCAATTTCTACATATCCCTCTTCATGAGCATATTAGAAATGATAATGGTATGCTCATCCTTGAAGAAATACTATTTTTGAGGAGTCCTTGATGGAGGAGGAGCCCTCGTAGGAGGAGGTTTAGCTGAACTTGGAGCATCTATTACCATAGTCTCTTTCCTTTAGGTCGAGACAATTGAAGTGTTCTAGAATTATTTCTTCTTAATGTTTCTCATTCTTCAGTCTCAAATTTCTTAAACTTCTTTGATAGAGAGATTATGTCT
Source organism: Dracaena cambodiana (assembly GCA_036321105.1). Taxonomy (NCBI): domain Eukaryota; kingdom Viridiplantae; phylum Streptophyta; class Magnoliopsida; order Asparagales; family Asparagaceae; genus Dracaena; species Dracaena cambodiana. The sequence continues at coordinate 29,001,066 of JAYEPQ010000015.1, forward strand.
GCGGGTTTCCATTAAGGTCTTTTATGGAATCCTGTGCGGATATCTCAAAGAATCATTTTGAAACCTTTTGATGAAGTCTCAAGTCGACTTCCCCTTATTTTGCTTTATAGCATGGAGTGTTGGTATTAAGATCTTCATATCATCCTCATAGAACCTAGTCAAGAAGGCTTTTTTTATGTCATTCCACGAGTTGATGGTTCTCGGCTCCAGTCTTTGGAACCATTCAAATGATAGAGCCATGAGGGTCTAGCAAAAACCCATGTGATGATTGGGTCATTTCCGGCCAGATGCCCTGTTTGTGATTTGAAATGGTAAAGGTGTTGGTTCGGTGATACTTTACCATCAAAAGATTTGAACTTCAGAGATTTGTGATTTTCAAGGAATGGTATGATTTCCCACTCCATCGGATATGACCTCATAACCCCCAGCTCTTCCAAATCACTCATATGAACCAAAGTGTTGAGCTCTGGAGACTTTCCATTAGGGTAACATATGAATTGCCTTAGTGTTCTGAATTCTCGGAATGATGACGCGAGTGTTCAGAACGATTATCTTCTTCTTCATGTTCCTCGCCACTGGTGCTCCTAGCAGAAGTACGTGGTACATTCTCATTTCTTTTTCCTTTGTCCTTCTTTGGAATGCGGGAACTTCTGAAAGAAGATTCTCCTTTGTTCTTTGTATTCTCTTTGATCAGAAATTGGAGTATTTCCCTGATCTTGCTTATGTATTCTTCATGGTTCTAAGGTTCCTCTTCATGGTGTAGATGAGAGGTGCCTTCTCATCAGGATCATCTCCTTTCAGATCTGAGAATAGTTGTTTCCCTTAGTTGTTATTGAGATTCCGATATCTCCTAAAGATCAATGGGGGTCTTTAGTGAAACAGACCTAGAGCCTTGTGCTTTAGGGAAGAAAACTTCTCTCTTGAGACCGGAAGGTCTAGAGAGGCTTCAGGCAAGTTGCATTGATCTGTAGTTTTTAGAGCCTTGCTAGAGGCTAAGTTTGTGGAGACCTTGAGGCATTTTGGTAAGGAACTTGGGCTCATGGAGCCAGAAGAGAAAAACTCTTCATATTTCTCTTGGTCAAACTCGATGACGAGCGACTCGACCATGGTGCTAACTGTAACTTTGTCAGACTGGGTTATAGTTGTGTCATCTAAGATGATCGGGCTCACCAACAGAGTCGCCAATATTCTGTTTGCCATGAAATTGGAATATTATTGAACTTTAAAATAAAATTTACAATATGAACGGTTTTCCATTTAAAGAAGATGAGGAAAGTGATTCCTCTTATGTTGGAGCCTTAGAGGACAATCCTGCTCTCCATTGACGATCTGAATATGAACTCTTCAGTTGACAACCTTTTATAAAGCTCTTGGATGGGAAAAACTCTGTTTTTTTAGTACAAGCTTAAAGTGGAGGTAATTCAACCCTTTTCTCAGCCCAGTCTTCGGCTATTTATAAGAGTTTAGAGACTTTTGAATTGGTATAACTATCTAATTAATAGCCTCTGTGATTGAGAATTAATTTTTTATTTTTAATCCATTGGATTTATAACTAAAATTTTAAATCATCTGGATTTGTAGCTGAAATGTGAATCTCAAAATTTAGATTCATGTTTTAAAGCTTTGCAACTTGCGTGGCATGCATAGACCCATGTTTAGGTGTCAATATGGTTAGTTTTTATCTTTCAAGACTTTGGAGTGAAAACCCGACCTTTTGGGTTTCGCATTTTAATTGTATCTAGCTCTAATCATGAGCTCAAAATGTAACCCTGTGTATGAAATGCAGGTTTAGCTTCGCATTTACAATCAAATAAAAATAACCTTAATTTTCTATGGCTTTAAAATTAAAGCGCATCCTTGTGGGGTCCATACTCAGTTTCAATGCATACTTTTCTTCTTTATCCTCTTTGGATTAAAAATGCAGGTCTCACTAATGATGATCCACGTCTTCTAATTTCTTGGCTATTTTCATTACTTTTGAGGGTCGCAGTTTTCTTTATTTAGAGAGATATTCGATCTCTCAATACTATACGATCAAAATACAACCTTCAGAGGTTCATGTTTTGTTGTATCTGATGAGATGATCAAAGGCTAAACGCGACCTTCATAGGTCTGCGTTTTGACTTTATCAATGTATTCTCTTTTAATTTCAAAATTTTCACAAATGCCTATGATAACTTAGCTTGTCTCTTTATCGGCAGAAACAGTGGCATCCTCACTAGCTATTCGTGGGTATACTTTAGTAAGGATCCAATATTAACATTGTTGATAACGCTTGGCTTGGGTTTGCCAAGTCTTGATGACTTACAGCTTTTCATTTAGTGTGTTAGTCATATTTATTATTGACTCATTCAAAGTTTAGATTATAATCTCTATTGGTTGGGCCACCTAAGCTACTGTACCTCCTTACTCTTGTTGTTGCTCTCCGTGTCCAACAGTAGGCAGCACCTTCTGGTTATTTACTTGTACCTGCTGCTCCTACTGGGTGTGTCAAGCACTCATGCTTCTCTAAATGGTTGTATCCATGAATGGTTTCAACGGGTGGGTGAACATGTTAGCTGATGACAAATTTATCTCGTTGCTTATGTAAATTTTCGTTATTAGAGATAGCAGAAGTAGTACTTGATTTGCCATTCTCAAGTGCAGGATATATTTACGGACCAATCCCATGCATTGAATTACCGTGAAGTGGATGATGGAGGCAACATTGAACTGGCGCCCTTCCATAATCATATTTAATAAAACTACATCCCTTGAATAAAGTTCTTACATTGTAGAGGACGATATGATGTTATATTTGATAAATAAGCTTACTAAAACATACTTCTGCCTCAAGTAGCCCACTTTCAAGAAACTTTTCACTGAAAGCATAATAATTGATATGTGTGTAGAACTCTTTGAATGCTTGGGAGTTGCTTGGTATTTCATTGATTCGGTTATTGAAAGATGTTTCCTTTTCAGGCACATCGAGGATAGGAATTGCCTATAGGATTTCTTCTCTAGTAAACAATACTTCCCTATCCTGTACAATGGATCACGCGTATTGGTCTCCCATTGCCGGTTGTAAGTTGGTATAAAATTCACATACCACCTCATTACAAGGAAGTATGTACCTATGCATTGTACACTCCTCCAATCTTGTGGCCCACATCGGTGCTCTGAAGGTAAGATTCTCTTGTATTTTGGAATAATCAACTACTCGTTCGGTCTATAGCTTGAATTCCTCACACTTCTCAAGAGTTTCTTATTTGTCTTAGTGGCTCTATGCCTCTATGGAGGAGATGGCCTTGAAGAACCTACTCTCAGCCTCTTTGAAACGTTTTGCTTTCTTTATCGCATCCTGAAAAATAATCATAAAATATTTAACTAAATATGACTTTTATCTCAAATTTATTCATGATTATGTTTCGCATACATTTTTATTTATTTTTATTTCCTTTTTTTCTGTAATTTAATTTTTTTTATGTTTGTTCTTTCTCTTTCCTTTGTTTTATAATTCTTAATTCCTCCCCAAATATATTAAACATTATTCTAATTTTACTTTTAATGCATGAATTTGATATATGTTAATTATTTAAGCAATCCATGAATTATTATGCTAAAATTTTGAGATTTTTATTTGATTTTACTTTTGAATTAGAATCGAAAAATTTGTCAAAAATCCATAAAAATTAACTAAACCCCTCCAACTCTTCTATGAAGTTTTAATCTATCTTCAATCTATTCTAATCCATTCATATAAAATATAAATCTAGGTTTTTGAAAAAAAAAAATCCACTATTTACGAAGAACAATTCATGAAAAATCAAAGAGAACAAAACTTACTTGCTTAGAGATTTTTGAAAATTTGAAAGAAAATCTTTGGAATTTGGCTATAGCCTTCGAAAGGGGGCAATTTTTCTTTTGAGTGCTAAAAGAGGGTAGGGTTTGATTGTAGAGAAAAAGAAACTCACAGAAATATTTATAGATGGGACCTGCTGTTGACAGCTGTCAACAGTTGTTTTGACAGCGGCTTCGATAGTCGCTCATGGGTAGGGTGATTTTTGCCCCTGCAGAGTTCGGTTGTCGACAGCCGCTTCGACAGCGACCTTAACAATGGTTTCGACAGCCATTCTCTGGTGGGAACTATGTCAAGCCAATTTTTTTTTTTAGTATAAATTTCCTAAACTAACGTTATTTCTAAAACTAATTATTAGTTCCTAATTCTAAAATTAATAACTAAACCATAGTTAGGAAAAAAATTCTTTTTATAGAATTTTTTTTTAAAAAAATAAAAACTAAAAGTGATTAGAAAAATTTTGAAAACATTTTTGTTGAAAACATCTTGAGTATAAAACTAAGCTTAATTTCATAAGCAATCCTCCAACATAAAATGCATGTTGTCCTCATGAATTGACATTTCTATTAAATCTACTAAGAACTAGCAATAAATAAGAAAGAGTGTTTAGATATTACCATGTTTACTATTCATTATGCATTATCTACAAAACAAAAATTGTTAGTACATAACATACACTATTATACAACGTGTCTTCATTGAGCTCATATCACGGAAATATCAGGGGATCCACTAAATCATGAGATTCCTCCATGTGTTTTGAAAATACCAAGTAATGTTTTAAGTGCTTTCTCTTCACTTTAAATGTATGGCCATTTTTTTAGTTTTCAATATCAATTACACTATGAGGATACACAGTTTTAACAATAAAAGGTCTGGTCCATCATAAATGCAATTTCTCTGGAAATAGATGAAGGCATAAATTATAAAGAAGCACTTTGTTAGATGGATGAAAAATATGGAATGTGATATGGTGATCGTGCCATGTTTTCATTTTTTTCCTTTGAAATGAGTGAATTATCTTAACTCTTCTAGTTCATTATCTTGTAATTTTTGTAATGGGCTAGCTGAATTAATATCTCAATTAACTGATTTGATTGTCCACTATGCTTTGTGCTCAATCTCTACAGGCAAATGACAAGCTTTTCCATTGACTATTCTATATGGAGATATGCCTAAGGGTATTTTAAATGCATTACGGTAAGTCCATAAAATGTCGATTAATCTAAATGACCAATCTTTGTAAGATGGATTAACCATTTTCTTTAAAATTTGCTTAATTTTCTTGTTGCCCAATTCAACTTGTCCACTTGACTATGGATAATAAGGTGTAGAAATTTTGTGTGTGATGCGATATTTTTTCATCAAATTTTCAATTATTTTGTTGCAGAAATGAGAACCCCCATATGTTATTATGGCTTTAGGAACTACAAATCTAGACAAAATATTTTCTTTAAGAAATTTGATAATGGTTTGTTGATCATTATGCCGCAAATTCCACCCATTTAGAGACATAATCAATCATTACAACAATATAGATATATCCATTAGAAATAGGAAGCAGTCCCATAAAGTCAATGCCCCAACAATAAAAAATCTCAATTATAACAATGGGTGTTAAAGACATATCATTCTTCTGGGCTAATGCTCCTAAATTTTTGCATGACTCACAGCGTTTGCAATATTCATATATGTCTCTAAACATAATGGGCCAATGAAATCCACATTGGAGTTTCTGGTTAATCTTTTAGACAAAAAATGGCCCTCACATGCTTCTATATGACAGAAGACAATTATGCTCTGAATCTCATCAGACACACAACGTCTAATGGTTTGATCCAAACAATATTTAAATAAGAAAGGGTCATCATAAAAGAAATGGCATACCTCGCATAGGAATCATCATTTATCTTGTGCACCCTAGTTGTTTGGCATTTCACTTGTAATAAGAAAATTAATAATATCTGCATACCGGAGATTTATTCAGATTTGAAATAGCTACTCATCAGAGAACGAGTTCCTAATTGATAGTTTGTCATTATCAAATGTTAAAAGAGCGAAATGGTCAGTAACCACATTCTCTACTCTCTTTTTGTTTTTAATTTCAACATCAAATTTATGTAGATTCAGTATCCATAGAATTAGTTGTGGTTTTGTATTTTTCATTGACAAATGATATTTCAGCACCAAATAATCTATAAAAACAACTACATGTGAGCCCAAAATATATAAATAAAATTTATCAAAAGCAAATATTATAGCTAGAAGCTCCTTCTCTGATATCATATAATTCGTTTGTGCATTGTTGAGAGTCATGTTAGTGCAATAGGCCACATAGGACTTCTTGTCTCTTCGTTGCCTTAGTACTATTCCTATTGCATAGCTGCTTACATCATATATGATTTCAAATTGAAGTGACCAATTGAGATGTTGCATTATTCGTACTACAATGAGCACCTCCTTAAGTGTGTCAAAAGCTATTTGGCATGTCTGCGTCTATTCAAACTGCACATCTTGCACAAGAAGTTCAGAAATAGATCTAGCAATTATACTAAAATTCTTTAAAACATTCTATAAAAGTCTGCATGTTTTGAGAACGAACGTATATCTTTTACGATTTTTTTTATTGGTATTCTGGAAATAGACTTAACCTTAACCTTAACTACTTTAATTCCTTTTGAAAAAACTATATGGCCTAATACAATACCTTTTGTAACCATAAAATAGAATTTCAATCAATTTAGGAGCAAATTCTTTTGTTGGCATCTTTCAAGCACTGCTCCATAATTAGACAAATGTGATTCGAAGTTATTTTCAAATACAGAGAAATCATCCATAAATATCTCTAGAAAGTCTTCAACCATATCACTAAAAATATTTATTATACACCTTCGAAATATTGTGGGAATATTGCATAATCCAGAAGGCATTCTTCTAAATGCGAATGTGCCTAAGGAGTAAGTAAAAGTTATGTCCTCTAAAGCAATTTTAATTTGAAAATAACAAGAATAACCTTCTAGAAAACAATAAATTTCATGTCCAGCAACTCTTTCAAGTATTTGGTCAAGAAATAGTAATGGAAAGTTATCTTTTTGTACTACTTTATTTAGCTTTTTGGGGAAATTCTAAACGCACACCACATTTGACTTAGTGAGCACCATTTTCCCCTATGTTGTAAATCACTTTATTATAGGATGTGGTGCTCACTAAGTAAAATGTGGGGCACATTTAGAATTTCCTAACTTTTTGTAGTCAATTTATATACGCCAACTCGTAGTTGTACAAGTGGGTATCATCTTTCCATCCTAGGTTTTAATAACTGTTACCCCAATTTTCTTCGGAACAACTTGAATTGGACTTACCTACTTACTATCAGTAATTGGATAGATGAAGCCAGTATCAAAAAGTTTCAACACTTTGGTTTTAACCACTTCCTTCATGGCAGAGTTAAGCCTTCATTGCATTTGTCTTATTGGCTTAGCTCTATCTTACAAAGTGATGCCATGTATATAGATAAAGAGGTCAATATATTTGATGTTCATCATATTCCATTCAAAAACTCCCTTATACTTTCACAATGTTGATAGTAGTAGCTCTTTTTGATTCTCGTCAAGATGCACTGAGATGACCATAAGAAAAGTTTGCTTAGGTTTCAAAAACGCATACTTGAGATTCTCAGATAGCAGTTTTAGTTCAAGTATTAGTGTTTGGATATTAGATGGTATTAATTTCTTTGTGATTTGAGATAAGTCTTCATACACTTCCATTTTTGGAATCTATCTTGTGATATATGAACATTGAGTATCAATTAAGTATTTATAATTTTAACAGCGTGTTCAAATTTGATCCAATCAAGAAAACCATCGTTCATTGTCAATGCAAGCTCCAAAGGATAAAAAATGCATAATGATACAATGTCTCCTTCTCTATGAATTTCTTCAATGTAATTAATGTTATGCAACTCATCATTATCTATATTGGATTGTTTGTAAACATTAAAAACATTGAGCTCAAGAGTCGTGTTGTCAAATGATAGCTTCACCACACCGTTCCTACAGTTAAGCACCATATTAGCTCTAGCTAAAACTAGATGTCCGAGGATAACATGAATGTGAAGACGTGAATTGTTTATAGGTGCAATATCGATGACTATAAAATCCACTAGAAAGTAGAGATTTTCAATTTTACTAGAACATCTTTCGCAATGCTTTTAGCATACCTTTCTGACATATCCACCAACTGTAGTGTGACAGGTATTGATTTAAGTTCTCCTAGACCCTGTTTCTTGTAAATCGAATATGGTAAAAAGATTACACTAGCTCCCAAATCTAGTAAACTTTTTTCAGTGTTTTATTGGTCTATTATATACGAAATAGTTGGACATCCAGAATCCTTATATTTTAAAGAATTTCTAAATGCAGTAATGCACTTACCTGCTCTATGAAAAATATTTTCTTTTGAATGTTGTGATGTTTTTTTTATTGTACACAAGTCTTTAAACAATTTTGCATATAAAGGGACTTGTTTGATTTCTTCCAGCACAGGAATATTAATATGTATATATTTAAAAATTTCTAAATCATTAGCATAAGATGGATTAATATTTTTAAATTTTAATCATTGGGAAAATAGTACAGGTGGTTTGTAAGTTGCGAGAGTGGATTCTTTTGAATTATCATCCTTAAGTTGTTGTACTAAATCATCGTCGTATTTCTCCTTAGTATCTTCTTTGAAACAAACTCATCAAGTACTTTTCCACTTTGTGAACTAATTATAATAGATAACTCAGGTATATCATTATCAATTGAAGAAGTAATAGAGTTTATAATTTCGACTTTACTTGAAGTGCTGCCCTTCAGTTGTGATGGATGCTTATCTTTTTTTTTTGTTTGCAATACGGAATTAAGGTGGCCATCTGTGATTGAATATCACTAAAGGATGTCGCATTCTGACTGTTGATCATTTGTTGTGACTGAATGAACTGCTGTTGCGCTTGGTTCCTTGATCCATTCTCTTTTGTATCTGCAAAATTTTATTCTCAAAATTTCTCTTCGGTGGTGGTTGGTACACCAAAGGTTAATTAGAAGGTTGAACAAATTGTTGTATTGGGTGGCTTATTCTGATGATTAAATTGCTATTGAGGATTCTAGTTCAATTGAAGAATTGGATGGTTCCACCAACTAGGGTTATAAATTTGCTAGTTGAGGAATAGTGTTGAAGGAAAAAAAAAAACTTGTTCATTTAATACTCCCTTAAAAGTGGAAAGTGTTGGATAGTCACAAGTTACATGTCTTTGTATTTTGCAAATATCACGAACTTTCGAAACTTCCTTTATTGACTTAATAGCTTCTATTTACTTTGTAAGTAAATCTTCAAATTTTTTCGAGATAGTGATTAATCATGCAGTTATATCTTCAATTTCTCCCAATTTAATAAGTCCATCTCTATTTTGAGGCTTCTGTAACAGTTGGTGTCTTTCCGAAATATCCTCAGTTTTCCAGATTTATGAATTCTCAGCAAATGAATCAAGATAATCTCATGCTTCCTTGGCATCCTTGCTCAGAAATTCACCATTAAGCATGGTTTTTATAAATTGCTTGGTTACAGTGTTTAGCTTTTGATAGAAGGTACTAACAGTCCTCCATATTCAAAGCCATGATGTGGGCATGAGAGTAGCAAACTATTAAATCTATCCCAACACACAAATAATGGTTCATCTTCTTCGTAGCAAAAGTTGAGAATTTACTTTTGCATATAATTTGTTCGGTGTAAATGAAAGAATTTTTTTAAGAATTCTCTTTGCATCTCATCATATCTTTCTATTGAATTGGGACATAATGAATACTGCCATATCTTTGCTTTATTCTCAAGGGAGAATGGAAAGAATTTATGGTTTAGTTACTTTGCAGTAATATTTTGAAGATTAGTAGCAGAGCAAATCTCTTCGAATTCTCAAAGATGTATAGATAGACTCCCTGAATCCATTCCATGGAATTTAGACAAAACTTGAACTACTCCAAATTTAATCTCGAAGTGTCTCATATTCAAATAAAATGCTGTACATGAAGGTTGTGTTGTCCTATCAGGTTGTAGATAATCGCATAAGGATGCATCATTGCCTCCATAATGGCTATTATTATCGTTTGTATTGTTATCTCCAAATCCGTTATTATTACTATTATTCATATTGTTATTATTAGTGCTCATGTTGTTTGGTGTTTGGTGGATTTGAAGTGTTAGTGGATTTGAGTACGATCGAATGAGTCTATCGTTAGAAGTTCTCTTCCAACTGGTCATACAAATTCAAAATCGCACAAACTAATAATGTAGGAACCGTATTGCGTAGTAAATTGTAACACAATAGTATTGATCTCTGACAATGACACCAAAAACTTCACTACGATCTAAATCATACACTCCTAAGTGCAAGAGATCAAACAATTAGTACAAGGGTGGTAATCCAAAATTGTTCTCTCGAGGATCATTTTAATTATTGTGATAGACACTATAGAAAATAAATTACGAAGCTAAAATGAAAGATTGGATTTTTATTAACTAAAACTAAGGATTGAAATTTTAAATTACTTAAAATAAATTTATTGGTCAAATGGGTTAACTTTTCGGTTGAATAATTTTCTGGATGTATTTATACTTTTTTTATCTTAATTGTGTAGATTACATGGTCTAATTACAACTGGAAAATATATCTTTAAAGTATAAATCAAACAAAGTTATAAAGTTTGAATAACTTTCCCTAATTAAACCTATATGAATTTTGAGTTTATCTAAGATGAAATATGAATAACAAAAATAAATATTCAAAGCTTAAACATACACCATGCCTAAAAATTGTATGGTATATCAAAAAATAAGCAATGAATATATTGTCAAATAATAAATTATCAAAAACTCAAAATCATATCTAAAACCTAACATAATTATAGAGAATCAAAAATATCAACTTAACGTAAATCAATTAAGCACAATAAGAAAATAAATCTCATGCTAGTAAATTCTTCAGGGTTTGTTACTTTATCTTATCCAACGCATGAATTTAGCCAATCATACTCATCATAACCATTAATAAAAAAAGAAATTCTTTTATTAATTTCTATAAAAGAATACAAAATTTGAAATCTTTAATATCCTTAAATTGTTTCTAATAATTTCCTCTCATTTCTCATACAAAATTCTAAATTACATCATATATTTATAGCCTCACAAAACTCTAATAAGAATTTTATTTAATAGGAAACTCTCATTTCTCTCAAAAATAGCTCTATAAAATCAATATGCGGTCGTGGCTTTCCCAAGCCACTTCAACAACTAGCCTCGGGTTTCATCACAGTCGCTGATTGTCGATAGCCAACAGGTAGCTGTCTAGACTTATAATTGCATAGTTCTGAGCTAATATTTGAGCTACACTTCGATTCTTTGATTTCTTTGCATATAGAACCCTGCAAAAAGAGTATAAAATACTAAAAAAATATCACAGTGGAAAATTTGATTAATATAAATAATTTTTCATTAACTTTCTATATTAATCATTAAAATTGAATTGTGAGTATATAAAATAAACTAAAATAACTGCATATTTTACTTACTGAAAATTGAACCAATTAACGAGGAAAGACCATTTTCTATTACCTTTTTTTAAACCATGTACTCATAAGAGTTGTAAAATATGAATTTTATTGTTTTCTCGAAGGATATTCTAGTGATTATCAAATCGAAATTGCTTTAGAGGATCACAAAAAGATAACTTTTACTTGTTCATTTGGTACATTTGCTTTCCAAGGAATAACATTTGGATTATTAATTTATCTGCAACCTTTCGAAGATGCATGATAAGTATTTCAGTGATATGGTAGAAGATTATCTAGAGGTATTTATAGATGACTTCTCTATATTCGATAACAATTTCAAAGCGTGTTTGACTAATTTGGGAGCATACTTTAACGTTGCCAACAAAAGAATTTGCTCCTAAATTGTGAAAATTTCTATTTTATGATTGAAAAGAGTATTATACTTGGCCATATAGTTTGATCCAAAGGAACTGAAGTGGACAAAGCAAAAGTCGAGTCCATTTCCAAAATACTAATATCGACAACCATAAAGGACATATGCTCATTCTTAGGATATGTCGACTTTTATAGAAGGCTTATTAAGAATTTTAGTAATATTAATAGACCTCTTTCTCACCTTCTTCGACAAGATTTGTAATTGAATGGATGCCACAAACAACTTTCGATACACTTAAAGAGATGCTCATCTCCACACCGATTATGCGGCCTTCGGATTGATCACAACAATTTAAGATTATGTGTGATGCAAGTGACATTCCATTGAAGCTGTTTTAGGGCAAAGAAGAGGCAATAAACCTATGTGATTTACTACACTAGTAAGACTCTTAACGATGCGTAAACGAACTACACAACAACATAAAAGGAGATGCTAGATGTAGTTTTTGTTTTAGATAAATTTTGATCATATATATTGGGCTCACATGTGGTTGTTTTTACATATCACTCAAATATCTTCTATCAAAGAAAGATGTAATACCGTGACTGATTCGATGGATGTTACTGTTTCAAGATTTTGATCTCGAAATACGAGACAAAAAGGGAGTTGATAATATTGTCGTCGACCATCTTTCTCATCTTTGATAATGATAAGCTACATATAGGGGATTCATTCCCTGATTAGCAGATATTTTATATTATGACTACTCCATGATTCTCTAATAAATTAATTTTCTTGTTATCAGTGAGATACCACAAAATTGGAGTGTGCAAGACAAACGAAAATTTCTACATTAGCTATATTGTTCTTTACGATAATTCCTACTTGTTCAAATGTTGTCCGAATCAAATTATTAGGCGTTATTTGCCTGATACTGAGATTCAGAGTGTTATAGTTTTGTATCATGTAGAAGCTTGTGGAGCTATTGATCAAAATTCTCCAATATAGATTTCACTAGCCCGCAATATTTATGGAGAAACATGAATATTGCAAATATTGTGAGTTATGTCAGAAATTAGATACATTGATCTAGAAGAGTAATATGCCATTGACACCAATTCTTACAATTGAAGTATTTGATTGTTAGGATATTGACATCATGGGACCATTCCCTATTTCTAACGGATATGTTTATATCCTCATAGAAGTTGATCATGTCTCTAAATGGGCAGAAGCCGCAAAATGATGGACTAATGAACAACAAATCATAATTAAATTTCTCATAGAATATATATTATCTTGATTTGGAATTCTTAAAGTCCTAATAAGTAATAAGTGTTCCCATTTCTACAATTGAGCCTTTGAAAATTTGATTAAAAAAAGTATCATATCATGCATAAAGTCTCCATACCATATCACCCACAAGCAAATGGATATGTAGGATTTACTAATAGGGAAATAAAATAAATTTTAGAAAAAAACAATGAATCCGTCTCACAAAGATTGGAAATTATAACTCGTTGATACTATTATGGGATTACCATACAACTTACAAAACACCCTTAGGCATATCTCTATATCGAATAGTTATAGAAAAGCTTGTCATCTCCCTATTGAATTTGACATAAAGCGTATTAGGCAGTTAAAATAGTTAATTTAGATTTAAATTCAGCAAGACCATTATGAAAATCTAAACTCAATGAATTGGAAGAGTTGAGACGTGATGCGTATGAAAATATATGCATTTTTAAGGAAAAGAAGAAAATATGGCACGACCGACGCATTTCGTGCCGTATGTTTAATCCATCCGAGAAAATATTATTATATGATTTATGACTTCACCAGAGAGGATCTGTCAAAGTCACTGTCGAAGAGGCTATTGATAGCCAAATATTGTAGGGTAGAGAAAAATGTAACCCGATAGCGGCTATCGTAGTTGTTGCCGATGCGGCAGTGACAGCGATCGATAGCAGCTCTCAGGTATTAAAAGCCACAGACAGCAATTTTTCCCAAACTAAACCTTAGCCTCTCTTTTTTTAATAGCAACCTAGAGGAGATTCATCCCCTTTCAATAGCAAACTCAAACCCGCGCAATTTCTCTCAAATTTACAATTAATCTCTAAGCAATTAAGTCTTCTTCTCTTCTATTTTCATGGGTTATTTTCTACGAAAGTAGATTTTTTTTCTCAAAAAATTAGTTCTACGAATATGTGAGGTAATTAGAGTAGATTGATGGAAATTAACTTCTTAGTAGATTAGGGTTAGATTGATATTTTTTTATGAATTTGAAAAAAATTCACTAATTATCTTAGAAATATGCTAACTTATGGATGAAAATTGAATAAAAATCAAATATTTTTATCATAAAAATTCATGGGCTACTGAATTGTGTACCATACAATAAATTTAAGCTCTAAAAGTAGATCAAGACATTGACTTGATATGTTGCAGTAATTTGTATGGTTAATTTGTGTTAACAAATAATTAACAATTAAAATTCATCCTAAAAAATAATTTTGAACAAGGAAATTTTATGATGAGATTTCTTGCTAAAAGATATATTTGATATTATTTTTAGGATGAGTCCATGTAAGATGATGGTGAAGAGGCTGAGAGGAGAAACATCTGGCTATTCTCCTATACAAGAGAGACAACAAATGGGCCAACAAACAAGAAGATCAATGCAAAGTTTGAGCAGTTCAAGATCTAGCTCAGAAGAAGGTGAATTATTCTAAAATTTACGAAAATTGTTTACTTTATGCATCAAGTGGGTGTGGAAGACTACATAGGACACGAGCACCTATCAGCATATAATGAAATAGTTCAAGAGTTCTATACACACCTGGAATTGACAATGGGAGACCAACATGCCATATAATAGTTAGAGGGAAAGAGTTCCTATTCATGTGATAGGAGATAGTGAATGTATTCCTTTTCCAGATGTCCCCAAAGAGAAACCATCTTTCTCCGACAAAGTAAATGACACACCATCAAGGTTCCCAACCTCCAAGGAGATATGCATGAACGTCGTCGAGCATGCCTTCAAAACTAGCTTTATGAGAACTGGGTTGTTGAGGAAGGATTTCGTGCTAATGTTTTTTTTTTGAAATTTAACATCACATCGTCCTCCACAATAACAGAACTATATTCAAGGGACATGGTGGTGATGAATATGATCTTGCAGAGGCAACCGTTTGATGTTGTCTCAATCAAGTACACCTCCACACTCCAATGCATGGGACAAGCCAGAGAGTGTATTCAACACCCAAGAACGGTAAAGTTAGTCTTGACCTTGCCGTATCTTATTGTGAAGATAAACCTAAATCACAGGATTAATTTGTCATCAACTGACACCATGACCCCTTGCATGGAGCCCTTCATTGATACAATAGCGAGGAACATGAGTGCCTGATCAGAACATCTGCAAGTGCGAGACTCCTAAGAACAATTTATTGTCCAACTAGCAGGAGAAACAGTAGTGATTCAGCAAATCTAGCATGGAAAGAAATATTTTTCTTAATTTTTATTCTTTCTTTATTTTACACTTATCCTTATTTGTCATTTTATTTTTTTCTTACACTTATATTTCATGATATTTGCAGGTAATATCGCTGGAAATCCTCAAGAGGCAACACTCGTTCACAGTGGTAACTTAGGAGTTTAAAAAGCTTGTTGTATATACTAAGTGCAATCACGACTCCTAAGAAAGTGAGTGAGATTTTATTATTTTATAATATTTTATTTTTATAATAATTTACATCTTACTTAGTTTCCTAGGGACCAACAAAGGTTAAGTTGGAGGGTGTGATTAGAAGTGAAAAGTATAATATTTTTTTTATCAATTTTATACACTTCTAACACAGTTTTGTTGATTAATATGAGAAATTAATAATAAATTATTTTTATTGAACAACCTCTCTACTCTAATATTTTTTTAGATTTTATGATCTTTTTACAGGGTTCTAGATAGAAGAAAATCAAATAAGAAGCGTATCCATATGCGTATCAACCCAAAAAACTAATTTCTAGGCTTGACAATCAACAGGCACCTGGAATGGTTGAGTTAAATATGATGACTGTAAACATACCTGATAGATGTCATCGAAGCGGTTGTCGAAACCACTGTCAACAACTAGTCGACCAGAAGTATAGATAGAAAGAATTTTAAAAAGAAAAAAGTTTTCTTGTAAATAGAATCTTGTATTAGGATTTTGGGAGGTTATATATACTCAGTGTACTCCAGAATTTAGAGCAATGGTTAATAGTTATTATTGTTTAAAAAAAAGATTCTTATAGAGATTTTTTGAGGGTTTAGTTTTTATACTTTTTCATAGTCATTAATAATAGATTTTTTTCGATTATTGAATAGCTATGAAGAGTATGAGTGCCTAAATTTTATTAGTAGTTTGGATGAGGTAACAAACCCTAGGTGATAAAGTGGTATGAGTTTTTATTTTGTTATACTTAATTTTTTTTTATAATTTTTAATTTTTGATTCCCTATTATCTTATTAGGCATCAAATATGATTTTGTGATTTTGATGATTTATAGTTTGATGATATATTCGTTGCTTAGTTTTCTATATATCATAGAATCTTTGGACATGGTGTATATTTAGACTTTGAATGATCATATTTGTTGTTCATGCTTTGATCATTGTAAAATTCAAATAGGATTAATCAAGGGAACTAAACAAATTAACAAAATTATACTTTTATGTGTTTTTGTTATTCAATGATTTATTTTCCAACTCTATGAGACCATGTGATTTATATAATTGAGATAAAATAAATATTAAGTCATCCAATGATTTAATTTATGGAAGCGTTAATCCATCTAGCCAATATAACTCTCTAATTTAATTTACAACCAATCAATCTTTAGTTAATTAGATTTCAACTTAATCATACTCTTTTTCATAACATATATATTTCTCGGTGTTGAAACACAATTACAAAGAATCGCAAGAGGATAATCTCAGAACTTTACTATCCGAGTACTCCTTATTGATATCCTATATTTGGGTGTGTACGATTCAGATTGAGTCAGCCCCCTCCCTCATCTCTGATCAAGCCACCCTCCCACCGAGAAGTAAGCGTCATCATAAAGTAAGCATGTATCTGAATAAATTAGGGATACTAAGAATCACTTGTTACTAATATATATGAATATTTTGTATTGTGTATTAAGTGCCAAGAGTGTTCGCAGCAGAAATTCTTTGCTTTCCTTCCATTGAATAAACTTGAATTACAATAGAAGTGAACAAGATAAAAAGAAGAACAAACGAGAGGATTTTATATTTCAATCTCTCTCTTTTACAATATAAAACGTGGGATCAGTGGCGATGGGATCTATAGTAGTTCCTTTGGACGATTGAACGTTGAACTCTTCTCTCTCGAAGATATCGGCCGATTGTAGATGATTTTCTCCGGTCTTTCCCGAACTCAAGGCTCTGTGCGTAACTTGAATTCTCTAAGAACCGAAAGGAAGAAGAAGAATACCTCTGACTTCAAGGCTCTCTCGCGTACTTGAATTGTCAAAGGATCCAAAAAGAAGACCCCTAGGGTTTCACCAAGAAGGTATTTATAGCCCCAGGTTAATTTGAGAGTTTCTATCTAAATAGAATTCCCTTTTATCAAGGATTCCAATCAAATCTTTAATATTGATTTAAATCTCTTGATTTAGAGTTCTGATTTGGACTTGATTTAGGTATTTGGATAAGTCCAAATTATAATCTCAACCAATTTGAGATTCTGGTTATCTGCTCACACGGAGCTTTAATCACATCAAAACGCGGCGCTAAATAACCAGAACGCGGAGCTATTGATCATCTCTGTGTTTCACTCAAACGCGAGGCTAATACACTAGCCAGACTGTGGAATTAACGCGGAGCTATTAAACATCTCCGCGTTCTGTTGTGGAAAATCCTTTTAACTTAGAAATTTTCACTGCCAATAGAACCCCCTCCAAAGTTTTCAAAATGGCTTAGAACTTAGCAGATTTTGAAATACTTTGGATACTTAAACTGAAATGCGGAGTTAAAATATCAAGTTTATCTCGCGTTTAGTTCACTTGCGCGGAGCTAAATAGCTTCGCGTTTTAGTGAGTAACTGCTCATTAATAGCTCGGTAATTACTCTTGCTCTGACTTTCGTGCCGAATACCAAGAGGCGGTTTCCTTCATTTAAATGGGGTTTCTTTTTTTTTTCTTCTTCACTCATCTGAAGAATTTTCAAGAACTCAGAGCTTAGGCGACCCAGGCGAATCAGTTTGAAGGAATAATCTTCAACCGATATTCCTTCGACTTTCCATAGATTTTTCATCATTAGGATGTCATCTAAGAAGAGTACGGCATCGCGCGCCTCCTCACCATCGGCGGTCGGCGTTAGCAGCGGAGGCAATGGCCGAGGTAGTGGCTACAACAGCGAGCCAATCCATGCTGCACCAATTCGGAGATAGAAATTCTTAACTTTGAAACTCCTCAAATTAACTTTGGAGTGTTTTGGCTCGGTTTTAACCGACCAACCAATTTTGAACCAGCGAGATTGCCGCTCTCCGGCCATAAGGCTTGGGAAGAAAGGAGAAGACGGAGAGAAACTCTGATCTTCTTTTACGCGAAGTTATCGCGTCATCCTCACGTTTAAAACACGGGGCTACTTTAACTAGCAGTCGCGTTTTAACGCGAGGCTATTTTGATTAGCAGTCGTATTTCAACGCGAGTCTATTTTGATTAGCAGTCGCGTTTCAACACGAGGCTATTTTGACTAGCAGTCGCGCTTCAACCGTGAGGCTATTTTCTCAACTGCGCACGGAGTTTATCCTTAGCTCCGCGTTTTCATACTTAGAAGATTTTTTGAGTTTTCTCTAACTCTTGATTCTTCTTTTGCAGTGAAGTACTTGGACCAGATCCTTTTTGAAGAGGAGTGCATGAGGCTTTACCAGTTTTCGTCAGCAAAAGTAACTCTAAGGAAGCCAGAAGCATATGCTTTACAATATAGTTGCAAGTTTCAAGCTCTGGCTCCTTTTGAAGGAGTTACAAGAACTCTGCGGCAGCCCATTAAGTTTTCTTGAGGATCATTTCTGTTAGATGAAAATCTCTGTAAGGGCTTGCAGCACTTCGAATTCAACTTGTGCATCTTCATTAGGATTCTTATAGCAGTATCTTCAGATGATCCACTAAGAATTTTAAACAGATCATAGTTGACATTTGCAGAGGAGATCTCTTGTATGTGAACCCTGGAATTTAACTTCAACACCCCGCGGAGGAATCTCGCCGTTAGGTTATTGATGAGTTGATGAACTTGTAGAAGCTTTTGGGAGAGCTATAACTCCCTCTTTGTAATCTCTTCTTTTATGAATAAAGAGCAAATTATTTTCCTCTCTATCTGTCGGCTTCAAGAATCTTGCTTGCTCAACAAATAGATAGTTTATAATTTTGGTAAAATAATCTAAGGCTCATTTGCGTAACTTAGACTACTAATACCCAAATGATCGGATAAAGATCATCTTAACTTAGATGGAAACGCCTAATTGCACTCTCCAAAAATCCAAGTTTTTCACAGGAATGCGAAGCTAAGGCACCGAGTTATCCTCGCGCCTTGCATAGTTGCGCGGAGTTAATAACTTCGCGTTTTCCATCATCACGCGAAGCTAATTAACTTCGCATTTTGGAGAGTACTGATCAGTCATTTTCTCTGAAACTCGTGCCGAATTCTAAGAGGCGTTTTCTTTCATTTAAATGAAATCTCTATTCCTTATCCTTCTCATTTCATTTGAGAATTTTTCAGAAACTTAGAGATTCAGGCGATCAGAGTTCAGGTGACCCGAGCTTCTTCCGACCGAGTTTCTCCCGATTTCCCGTCAATTTTCCTCAGGTTTTTAAGTAATGGCACCCAAAACCCGTGCTACTTCTCTCGCAGCTCCATCATCGGTGACTGGCGCAAGTAGTGGTGGCAGCGGCCATGACAGCGGCGCGCCAGCCCACGTTTCGCCTATTGGGGGTAAGAATCTCTCTGTCGAGACTCTTTAAAACATTTCTAGAGCGATTTGGCTTAATTTTAACCGATCGATCAACTCTTTTACCGGCGAGATCGCCGTACTCCTGCTGTAAGGCTTGGAGAAGAAGAAAAGTCTCTAACTTTCTTCTTACGCGAAGTTATCGCGTCATCCTCGCGTTTTGAAGCGCGAGGCTATTTTGATTTAGCAGTTGCGTTGAAAACGCGAGGCTATTTTGAGTAGCAGTCGCGTTGAAACGCGAGGCTATTTTGAGTAGCAGTTGCGTTGAAACGCGAGACTATTTGATTTAGCAGTCGCGTTGAAATGCGAGGCTATCTTTTTTACTTCTGCGCGGTCTAATTTTTAGCTTCCCGCGGCGTTACTTTTAGCTTTGCGCGTCTAATTTTTAGCTTCGCGTGTCCATACTTAGGAAATTTTCTGTTTTGTAGAAACTTCTCTAAATTTGATTTTCCCTTTTGCAGTAGGGTATTCAGCGGAAGCTCTTCCCCATAAGCACTATTTTGGCTTTGCTGGTGGTTCTGATCCATCAGCTCAATTTTGCTTCACCACCATCCTGGCCGCATACAAACCTGACTCGAGAGGGCGCAGGGAAAAGTTGATCAAATATCATCCCACTACTGCACGTGAGATCATTACTGATGCAGCCTTCGAAGATGTGAACAGAGAAGCATTAGAAAAACCCGCATTTCTCTTTGGGGACCAGATGGAGCAATCAGACGAGATCCTCTCTGAACAGGATTGTATGTGGCTCTATAACTCTGGCGAAGTTTTAATATTTCTGCCTGAAATGGATCGTAGTTACCCTCTGGTCTACCTTCAGAGGTTGGCGATGCCCCGAGAGTTAAAGTGGGGGTTAACTCAAGATCAGGATGGCATCCTTACGGGCAAATTGGGCGCTCATGGGGCTTATCAAGATGGTCCCACTAAATGTATTACTGGTTTGCTTCCAGGCCGTTTTGGCAGAGAGCTCCCAGTAGGAGAGGTTCCGATCTGCGCAAGAACTTTCCTAAGTGAGTTCCTGGCAAAAGAAGGTCAATACCTGGCTAGCGACTTCAGGATGCCCGGCTGGGTTTACTCTTCTGGCAACATGTGGTGGGCCCGCCTTGTCCAGTACATGTTGGATTCTCATGAACCCATCTTGAAGGAGATTGGCATGTACAAGGCTATCAGGAACGTTCAATTCGGGTTTCCTCAGAGCGCTTATCATTTCTTCTATTTCTTGGAGGTGTACAACTCCGAGACCTGCACTCTTTTTACACCAGTGGGTGAGCTAGGATTTGCTCTCCATGAAATGTTTGAGGTATCTGGGCTCTCAATGGGCAAAGTCCCCTACGAGGAGTATATCCCTACTACCGAGGAGTTGAACATGCTGTTGGTGAAGGATGAGCGCATTTATGCTACATATTGGGAGATGATGTGCCACTACCACATCTGTGCTGACTTAGCAGGTGTGCGTAACCAAGGTATCGGCCATAAGAAATGGGCCGATTACCTCTTTGCCAACTTGAACTCTAAAGACAGTTCAACAACTGTTCATGGCCATGCCCCTGTCTATATCACAGAGATTGATCGCCGTATTGCCAAGACCCGGCTAATGTTTTATACGACTGATTCCAATGAAGGTGGATTCGATCCTGGTATCTCTTTCAAGAGCTACCACTATCAGGCTCAGTCCCTAGTATCTAACAGAGGCCTTATTGCTGGGTTTTTGATGTTGTGGCTGAAGAGATGTGTGATGCCATCATTGCTAAAAGAGGCAATTGCAATGACTGTGGTCTATCCAGCAGTCCTCCTCGCATACGGCCGACCTTTTGGGCTTCTTCCTGCCATGGTGTGCAATCTTCAGCATGGATTGCGAACACTCTGCCTGAACTTCATCCCTGCCGATAAAGGCAAGGGGAAAGGGAAAGGAAAGTCGAAAGAGATTGCCTCGGTGAAGACTCCGAACCCTAGGGTGGAGCTTTCTTATACTTATTTGATGGCATGGCTCATTTTGCACTGTCCTTCTCTGATGAGTGCTGCTTCACGCCGCTCTGGTGACAAGTGTTGCTTTGTGGAGCTATACAAGCGCTCTTCATGGAAGCATTACTATATGTCCCAAATCCGAACGACTCTCCGTCACCATCAAAATTATGAGATCTTTCAGTGCTTCCCCGATTTTCCTGGTGGAGGATACGGGCTAAAGTTGAGGGATATTGCAGGAGCAGACAATTTTACAGCCTTATCCTCAGGAGCGTTCTGGTGGCTTCTCAATATCCGGCCCGGGCATCTGGTGTACCGTCAAAACAGTAAATGTCTTATTGAACCATACATCCCGAGTCATTTTGCTCGCCAATTTGGATATTCCCAACTTTATGTGGGCAATCCAAACAAGAGTTTAGCCTATGAGGGGAATTTGTACGATGGTGTCCGCGGCTGGTTTCATTTAGTAGCTGGTGGGACCGGAGCTGAATTCACCCTTCCCCAGAAGTTGCCAGACTTGGCCATGATCCTCAGTTTCTGCACCTGGTATAGTGTTGCAAATGCTGACGTGCCTCGCTTCTCGATCAATCGAAGCTGTTGCAAGGAGATTGAGACTTTCTATATTAGCCGCCAGGGTGCTTCCAGAGTTAGAGTAAAAGGAATGGATGAATTCCTCGGCGCGGCGGCTGAACCATCAGACGTCAACGAGTCTAGCGATGATGATGATGACAATAATGACGACATTACTGATGTCGGAGGTGCTCCCCAACCTGTCGTCATTAGTCCCTGGAGCCCGACCCCTAAACACCGCGGTACCCTAAAGAATGTACCTTCCAAAAAGAAGCAGAAGTTGGCTCCGGGAACTCTAATAGCTCCCCAAGGAGTGGCTATTAAGTTTGCTTCGGATCTATTGGCTTCAACTCTACCTCTAGCACCGGCAGGGGCGATTGGACCTGCTGAGGTTCCAAGTGCAAGAGAAGATCCAGCCCCTCCAGTGGTAGAAACTGTCAAACAACCCGCGGTGCTACCATTGGTTAATGAGACGGGTATACTTCTGGAGACGATGGTGGCTCCCCCTTCAAGTCCGATAACTGGACTTGTATCACTTGGTATGGCTCTCCCAGATTTTATACTTGGTCTTTTATTTATTTTTGTGTATTTATTTGCAACCCTCTTTGTCTTGCTTTTCTGAGGTATAGCTGGTGGGACCGGAGCTGAATTCACCCTTCCCCAGAAGTTGCCAGACTTGGCCATGACCCTCAGTTTCTGCACCTGGTATAGTATTGCAAATGCTGACGTGCCTCACTTCTCGATCAACCGAAACTGTTGCAAGGAGATTGAGGCTTTCTATATTAGCCGCCAGGGTGCTTCCAGAGTTAGAGTAAAAGGAATGGATGAATTCCTCGGTGCAGCGGCTGAACCATCAGACGTCAGCGAGTCTGGCGATGATGATGATGACAATAATGACGACAATACTGATGTCGGAGGTGCTCCCCAACCTGTCATCATTAGTCCCTGGAGCCCGACCCCTAAACGCTGCGGTACCCTAAAAAAGGTACCTTCCAAAAAGAAGCAGAAGTTGGCTCCGGGAACTCTAATAGCTCCCCAAGAAGTGGCTATTAAGTTTGCTTCGGATCTACTGGCTTCAACTCTACCTCTAGCACCGGCAGGGGCGATTGGACCTGCTGAGGTTCCAAGTGCAAGAGAAGATCCAGCCCCTCCAGTGGTAGAAACTGTAGAACAACCCGCGGCGCTATCATTGGTTAATGAGACGGGTATACTTCTGGAGACGACGGTGGCTCCCCCTTCAAGTCCGACAACTGGACTTGTATCACCTTGTATGGTTCTCCCAGATTATATACTTGGTCTTTTATTTATTTTTGTGTATTTATTTGCAACCCTCTTTGTCTTGCTTTTCTGAGGTACAGGTGGCCACGCCATCTCGCCGATGCATTCCACCACCAAAGGGGAGTCCGAGGAGAGAGTGGATTACTCGGGCTCCACTGGATCAGTGGGTGTGCTAAGTAGTTCTGCAAATGAACCCAACGCAGACTACTTTGCGACAACTCCTCCTTCTGCTCATTCTTCGGTTCCCTCAATTGATGAACTTGGGAGCGATGATACGACAGAATTGATTGTCGCAGCCGCGGCAAAAGAAGCTACTCCTTCTCTAAGTTTGCCGTCTCCAACACCAAACATCTGCTCTGACGCGACTTTCCCAATAGTCGTTGGTATGCCCTCTGCTCCTCAGCCAGCAATACTGACGCCTTCTACCATAATGGCTGTTAAGACACCTACAACTCCTCCAGCTCTCAATCTTCCAGTAGGGGATGAGGAAAACCTGAGGTTCTCATTTGAAGCTACTTCTGTCACCGGAGGAGCTTCTGGTGGAAATACTCCCTCATCATCTCCTGTTAGTGGCGCTGCCCGAATGATTTGTACTAGTAATGCTTCTCCTCGGGTTACCAATTCAGCCAGGTCTGCATTGGCTTTACTTACCCCGCACATTATGGACCTAGTACAGGAACGGGCTTCTTCCTCTCCAACTCCCGTAAATACCGCTCCTTGTTCAACGATGCCCTCTTTAGCACTTCCTGTCTTAAATACATACACCGTAGACCCCCTCGAAGAAATCTTCGACTACAGTGTTAATGATTTTATGCGGTTGCTAAGAAAATGCATCGAGATGACCCTTGCTGGAAGAGATTTTCTCAATCTCGGACGTCCGACGCTATTCAGCTATTTGGAAAATATTGAAAGGGTCGGGGGACAAGACCGAGCAGCTCCTTACCGGGCCCGCCTTGCAGACTTAGAAGAGCAGGTAAACATACTCAACACAGTTCGCCAAGCGGATGTTGACACGATCACTGGGATTGAGTGGGCATGTCTTCGGGTAGAGTTGGTGGCTCGTCAAGAGGAATTGAGGCGCTAAGAGGAAAAATGGTCTCGAGAGTTGGCAGAGCTCCGGGCTAGTCGGGAGTCCATCGCTAAAGGTTTGGAGGTGGTGGATTCCGAGATCAGGAGGAGTCAGGCCACCATCCTTAGGGCCCAGGAGACCATTGCTAAAGCTCGGGCAGTCTTAGTATCCAACAAGCTTCAATTAGCGGAAGCCGTTAAGAAGCGGGAAGCATTGATTCTCCAATGGGAGGAGGTTGAGCAGGAGGAGACCATAAGAAGCCGTGCTATGGAAGAGTCTCGTCAGCATTTAACTCAGCAACTTGCAATGAATGATGATGACTTACTCCAGCAGGCTCAACACTCCGTGGAAGCAACTCGTCGTCGAGTGGTTGAAGAGGCGACGAATAAGTTGAAGCTCCTAGGAGGTTCATAGTTTTCTTCTATTCTTTTATTCTTCATTCTTTTTGTAATAAGAACTTGTAATAAAAGAAGGAATTTTTCTGTAACTTCATTCTTTTTGTCAATAAAATCATTTAATTCTTTTACCTACTGGCTACAAAATTTGTTTGCACAACAGATAACTTGTCATCAAAAGTATTACAAGTCTTACTGTCAGAGGTAAGATTTTAACATGACAGGATTTATGGGATTTTTAGCAAACCCCCAGCTATCAACGGGTTTGATTAGCCTTTACCAACTACCGTTTGAGTTGGGCTAGCCATGTTACTCCCCTCAACATGGTGAGTTGTCGAGAATTTTGTTTGTGCTTAAATGCCAAACTTTTCCTCTTTCCTTTTCCTTAGCAGCGGTGGGCAATTCATGCTTTTACCCCCAGTATGAAAGGGTTGACGAGAAACTAGTTCTCTTCCCATTGCCTAATCAGCGCTGAGTAATTCATCAATTTTAAGTCAGAGGCGCTCAATTGCGCATGCCTAATAAGAAAAGACTGGAGGCGGTTCATAACTTGAACTGGGCACACCAGGTTTTAGGTCAGAGGTGCTCAATTGCGCATGCCTAAGAAAAAGACTGGAGGCGGTTCAAACTTAAGAACCAGGCACACCAGGTATTAGGTCAGAGGCGCTTAATGCGCATGCCTAAGAAGAAGACTGGAGGCGGTTCAAACTTGAAAACCGGGCACACCAGGTTTTAGGCTAGAGGCGCTCAATGCGCATGCCTAAGAAGAAGACTGGAGGCGGTTCAAACTTGAGAACCAGGCACACCAGGTTTTAGGTCAGAGGCGCTCAATGCGCATGCCTAAGAAAAAGACTGGAGGCGGTTCGTAACTTGAACTGGGCACACCAGGTTTTAGGTCAGAGGCGCTCAATGCGCATGCCTAAGAAGAAGACTGGAGGTGGTTCAACCTTGAGAACCGGGCACACCAGGTTTTAGGTCAGAGGCGCTCAGTGCGCATGCCTAAGAAAAAGACTGGAGGCGGTTCGTAACTTGAACTGGGCACACCAGGTTTTAGGTCAGAGGCGCTCAATGCGCATGCCTAAGAAGAAGACCGGAGGCGGTTCAACCTTGAGAACCGGGCACACCAGGTTTTAGGTCAGAGGCGCTCAATGCGCATGCCTAAGAAAAAGACTGGAGGCGGTTCGTAACTTGAACTGGGCACACCAGGTTTTAGGTCAGAGGCGCTCAATGCGCATGCCTAAGAAGAAGACTGGAGGCGGTTCAACTTTGAGAACCGGGCACACCAGATTTTAGGTCAGAGGCGCTCAATGCGCATGCTTAAGAAAAAGACTGGAGGCGGTTCGTAACTTGAACTGGGCACACCAGGTTTTAGGTCAGAGGCACTCAATGCGCATGCCTAAGAAGAGGTCCAAGCGCTCAATTGCGTAACTTGAACAAGTGGAGTCGCATACTTCCAGGGATATTAAGCATAGTATTTCTTTAGAAATTTGCCATTGATCGGCATCATCATCCTGTCGCCATTCTGATTCATTAAGCGATAGGCTCCGCTGGAGTATACAGTCTCCACAACGAACGGTCATTCCCACTTGGGTTCAAATTTACCCTTAGTCTTGTGGGTTAGCATCATTGGCCTTTTAATAGCCAGAACCAAGTCTCCTTGTTTAAAAGTCCTTGGTTTAACGTTCTTATTGAACGTTTGTGAGATTCGGGCTTGATACAACTCAATTTGTTGTTGAGCCCTGAGACGTTTTTCATCCAACGCCTCTAGTTCTTGTAATCTTTGCTGATGGCGCTCTTCTATCATCATCTTTGTGGCTAAGGCCACCCTTAATGAAGGAATCTGGATTTCGAGAGGCAAGACGGCCACGCTTCCATAGACCAAAGAAAATGGGGTAGCCTTTGTAGGGGTGCGAACGGTGGTGCGATAAGCCCACAAACATTCTCCTAGTTTTTCATCACAATCTCGTTTATTGGAAGAGACGAACTTCTGAAGGAGCTTAATAATCGTCTTGTTGAAGGCTTCGGCCAATCCATTTGGCGTTGAAGCGATGTCCTTAATTCTGAATTTGTCACAGAATCTCGAAAACCTCTCGCTGACGAATTGCGGTCCATTATCATGGATGATCCTCCGAGGGATACCAAAACGGTAAATGATATCATGCTTAATAAATTTAATCACATCTGTCGTTTTCACCTCTCTCATGGGCACGGCTTCGGCCCATCTTGAAAAATAATCAGTTATCGCAAGGATAAATCGATGTCCTTTGGATGACGGGGGAGTTATAGGTCCCACGATATCCATTCCCCATGCTTCAAACGACCAACTAGCAACAGTGTTGCGCAAGTATTCTGGAGGTTGATGGATGAAGTTAGCATGTATCTGACATTTATGGCACCGTTTAGCGTATGCCATTGCTTCCGTAATCATATTCGGCCAGTAGTATCCCAGCCTTCTTATGCGGTCTCCTAGTTTTGGACCGGGCTGATGAGCTCCACATAATCCATCATGTGTTTCTCTCAGCACTTGTTCTGCTTCTGCTTTTGATATGCAGCGTAGTAGCAGACTATCTCTTGACTTTCTATACAAAGTCTGAAGCTTATGGTAATAATAAAATCTCTGGGCCTTCCTCTTTATCGAGGTGGCTTCCTTTGGATCTTCTAGTAATATCCCATGTAAAGTATAATCCATAAATGGAAATCGCCAGTCATGGGGTTCCAACATTAAGCCTGTCTGGCATACCTCTTCGGCTTGAGACACCACGTCTGGTTGGAGGAGTTCTCTGCTACCAATGGTGATACTTTTAGCTTCACCTGGCGGGATTGCCAGTGTTGCGGCTAATGCGGCAAGAGCATCTGCATAAACGTTCTCATTCCGAGATATATGATATATGTAAAATTGTTCAAAATATCCTGCTAGCTCAATAGCTAGCTGATGATAGGGGATGAGGGCTTCATGTCTGACTTCATACTCACCCGTCATTTGATTGACGATGAGCTTAGAGTCTTCATATGCCTCTAGATGGTTCACCCCCAGTTGCAGAGCTATTTTTAAGCCGATAATGAGCGCGTTATATTCCGCCATATTATTTGTGCATGGTTCCGTTAACGAGTAACCGTTAGGCAATATATGTTTATGTGGGGATATAAGAACAATCCCTACTCCAGCAGTGGATCGTCTGGCAGCACCATCAAAGAACATCTGCCAAGATTGTTCTTTGCTAACTGTGTTGACCTCTGACGTCTGTTTAGACCAGATTGGATAGTCTGCAAGGAAATCGGCGATTGCCTATCCCTTCATGGCTTTTTGAGGGACGAAGTGTATGTCATAGGGTGACCGTAGTAAGGCCCATTTTGCTAATCGGCTGTTTAAGAATCCTGGTTTCGTCATCAGGATCTTCAAGGGGTTAACCCGTAATATGACATGAATTGTTTGCTCCGAAAGATAGTGTCGTATTTTCTGAACAGCAAACACTAGGGCTAAGCATTCCTTTTCAATCGGGGTATACCGCTGTTTGGCCCCAATCATTGTTCTGTTTAAATAATAGAGGGCATATACATGGCCATGGCCGTGCTCATTATATTGAGTAAGTAACGCTCCTAAAGCATTATCCATGGCCCTTACATATATAAGGAAGGGCTGCCAAGGGACTGGTGCCATAAGTACATGAGGCTTAGTAAGGTACTTCTTAAGGTCATCAAATGTCTGTTGACATGCCTCATCCCATATGAAAGACACCCCCTTTTTCATAAGTTTTGAGAATGGCTGGCATCGTCCAGATAGGTTGGAAATGAAGCGTCGAATATAGGCGAGCTTTCCTTGTAACCCCCTTAATTCCTTAAGATTGCAGGGAGGCGGTATTTCGCTAATCGCTTTTATCTTTTCAGGGTCGAGGGAAATTCCTTTCGAAGTTATTATGAACCCAAGGAATTTCCCACTTGACACTCCCATAAATGACTTAGCAGGATTCATCTTCGGATGATGTTTCCGCATAAGATTGAAGACCACTCTTAAATCATGAAGATGATCCTCTTTGTGCTTACTTTTGACTGCTAAGTCATCCACATAGCACTCCACTGTTTTGCGCAGGTGTTCTTTGAATATGACACATCGCGCGTTGGTAGGTGGCACCGGCGTTCTTCAACCCGAACGGCATCACCGTATAATAGTATACTCCCAGCGGCGTTCTAAAAGCTGTATGCTTTTCATCATCCGGGTGCATTTTAATTTGGTTATAACCTGAGAAGCCATCCATAAAAGACATCCTCTCATAACCACAAGTATTATCAATCATCACATCGGTGATGGGGAGTGGAAATTTGTCCTTAGGACATGCAGCGTTCAGATCTCGAAAATCGATGCATATCCGGATTTTGCCGTTCTTTTTGCAAACTGGCACTATGTTAGCCACCCAATCCGGATGCTGCTCTTCTCGGATAAATCCGGATTGTATAAACTTGTTGACCTCAGCAACTATTGCCTCCATCAATTCCGGTCGAAAACGCCTTTGTTGTTGTTTGACAGGCTTAGCATCTTCTTTAATATTTAACCGGTGTATGGCAATTTGAGGGTCAAGTCGCGGCATGTCTTCATAACTCCATGCGAACACGTCTACAAACTCTTTGATAAGAGAAATAAATTCCTCCTTTTCTAAGGGAGTTAGCGTGTCGCTTATGAAGATGGGCTTCGGATTTTCTTCCCTTCCCATATTAACTTGTACCAATTTGTCTTCTGTGGGTGGGTCACGCTGTTCAAAGCGGACATCCCAGAGAGTGTCCATATGCCTAGCCCAAGAATCATCTTGAATATCTATCGGTTCCCCGTCGCTTTCTAATGCGGCTGAAACCATATTTGCTGTCAAAGATTGAAACCAAGCACCGGTACTTATATCCGAATCATGGTCGGGTGAAGATATATCTTCCTTGGCCGAAGAACTCTCTTCATTTTCTAATGGTGATGAGGGTAGAGTAGATATATAGCCCAATCCTCTGTGGGTCTTTTGATAATAATCCGGGCTCTTTCCTCTTGGTCTAAATGAGGGTATAAGATTCCGTCGCCCTTTTCCAAAATTTAATCCCGGTTTCTGGGTAAGATCATAACCCATTTTTTTCATCATTTGCCGGGATCTCTGCCCATACAAGTGAAATTGAGGTGATATTTGTTCATCACTTTCACTGCTCTGTCTTCGTCGAGGTGACGTAATTACTCTGCCGAACATGATCGGCTTTTGGGATTTTTGTCGAGAAGGCACTTCGAAGTAGTAACCTTTTCCCTTAACTATTTTAGACCGAAAGAGGAGGGATGACCTAAGTGGCAAATGGTATGCCGCCAGAACTTCAAGTTCGGATAGGTCATCCACTTCAGTGGAAGTATAAGAGGGTTCAGACTCAGTAGCTATAGCATGCTCATAGACTAACTTTATGTTTTCATTTATAATCCATTCTTCCTCTATTACATCAGCTATATCAAGACTCAAATTAAAATCTAAGTGAGAGTTGATTTCATAATCACCCCCGTCGTCTTCTTCAGGAAGTTCGTATTCAGTATCGGCTTCATTACCGCCTTTATCAGGCTTTGGAGGCTTGCTAGGATCGTCATTAAAGACTTCATGGGCTGGCTTATAGACTGCAGCATCTGTAAAGTAATTCTCCAGTCCTTTGAACGACTGCTTATCTGCAATAAGTGTCCGGACTTCTCCTTCCTCATCGCAATATTTCATGCATTGGTGAAGAGTCGACGGGACTATCATGTGAGCGTGGATCCAAGGTCGTCCCACTAAAATATTGTAGGAGGTATCAGCATCAATAACGTAGCATGTAACCTTTGTTCTCAAGACTCCAATTTGGCACCGCAATCGGATCTTACCAAGAAGATGGCTGTTATTAGCGTTGAATTCGTAAATAGTGGTGTTTGTAGGCGTCAAGCGATGAAGAGAAATCCCCAACAGCTGTATCAACCTTCTGAGCACGACACTTAGTGCAGAACCCGGATCAATTTGAATTCGGTCCACCTTTGTGGACCCAACATATCCGGTAAAATATAAAGGTCTGTTATACGTTATATTCCTTACCTGCATGTCTTCTGGAGTGAAAATGATTTGCGGGACTTGCCTCCTCACTTGATGGCAGTGGGGGCAAGAATCCCGTTCCTCTTCAGCCGGCTCAACAATCTGAGCTAAGAATGACTCAGAGTCTGCCAATGCCTGTCTCAACGCCTCACGAGTTGATTTTGACAATCGAAGCAATTCGTATAGCATGACTCGTGCTTGGATGTTAGCCAGTTGAGCTATTATGTCAAATTTGAAGGAAGTCTCTTTGGCTTCTTCATCTCTAATAGGATTCTTTTGGAAGCGAAGTCCCTTCTGCTTTGCAGGTTTTGC
Organism: Dracaena cambodiana; assembly: GCA_036321105.1. Lineage (NCBI taxonomy): Eukaryota > Viridiplantae > Streptophyta > Magnoliopsida > Asparagales > Asparagaceae > Dracaena > Dracaena cambodiana. The sequence continues at coordinate 29,032,532 of JAYEPQ010000015.1, forward strand.
AAGTTCCGCATATATGTCCTTCGGATCTACTCTGGTGTAGTCCTTGAGATATGTCTTTCCAGACCGAGTACTGGAAGGGCCTGCCCCATCTTGATGAGTGGCCATAGTTTCAGGCTCTTCCTCAGAATCTGTGAAGGCTCCTGAAGCTATGTATTCTTCCCTTATTTATGCAGAAATGGTATTAACAGTCCGCTTCTTCCCTTGACCTGTGGTAGTCCACTGCTCATCTTCTAATAAATCAGGGTGAACCCACATAACTTCCCCCTTTTGAGTTATTATAGGGACAAGTCCTTCTTTGGCTTTGTTGTGAGGGTCAAGGTTCTTTGTAACTATCTTACCCTTTGGGATTGGAGCCACTACAGCGGGGAACTCATGGGTTCTAACCACTATCATTGCCCTGTTGGCAGTGACCTTCTTCTGCTCTTCCTTAAGCGTCAGAACTCCAGTTTCTATTAGTGCTTGGATTCTATTCTTAAGAGGGTAACAATCCCTAGTCGGATGCCCAACATTCCGGTGATAAAGACAGTAATTAGAGTCATTGGTCTTGCCAGCGTCTTCTGGCTTCCTGTTGTTCTCAGGAAGTTTCAGCATTCCCTTCCTCATGAGGAGGTGAAAGAGAATAGGAGTCTGTTCGGCCTTGAAAGTATAATTTCTTTCTTGCTGAGGTCTATTTTGCCTTATGCTCTGCTGATTTTGGGGCTCGGCTTTGGTGGAGGGTTTGTCTTCTGAGGAGCAGTTTCTGATGCCATCACTGCTTTCCCTTTATTCTTATTGCTGCTATTTTGGGTATATGGCTTGTTACCCCCAGTACTTCTTGGTCCACGAGATTCTTCAACTCGCCGAATCAAGTCTTCAGCTTGCTCTCCCTGTTTGAGTAAATCCCTCCATGTCTTAGACTCTACGGCCCCCATTTTTAGGAGCAAGTTGGTCTTAAGATTGTGTCGACAAGTCTCGACTAGAGTTTCCTGGACCATTCCGTGTTTGTAATGCACGGACTTCTCCCGGAACCTTTCTATGAAATCTTTTACTGTTTCTTGTTCCCCTTGTGTAGTTGCAAGGAGGGAATGAACCGTAATTTCGGTATCATCCTTAAAGAAACGCGAGAGAAATAATTTCTCAACATCGAACCAGGTGTTAATAGAACCTGGGGGCAACTGCATAAACCAAGTAAAAGCAGGCCCTCGCAAAGTACTTGCGAATACTTTGGTCATAATCGGGTCATTACCCATCAGATGTCCTGCTTGGGACAAGAAATAATAAATGTGCTGACTGGGCAATCCCTTCCCGTCATATGGCTCTAACTTGAGCGGCTTGTACTTCTGGGGGTAGGGTACCACATCCCATTCAGGTGGATATGGTCTTGAGACCCCTGAATCTTTCAACTCCCTTTTATGCATCAAACCTTCGAGTTGACTTTGTAATTTTTCTATCTTTTCTCCAGCGGATCATGAAAAGAAAATCTGTCGTCGTCCTCGTGCATTGAGTGGGCTTTTTCTTCTTTTTCCTCTTCGTTCAGAGTCTCTTTGCCCTTTTTATCTTCAACGAATTTGGAGAGCATCAGTTTAAGGTCTTCAATCGTCTTTTGTTGCTCGCGAATCATTTTTTCTTGAGCTTCAAATCTCTGATTGATATCATCAGACTTATCTGCCATATGCGATGCTGACTTCTGTAGCCGAGATGGCGTAGAGGATGGAGGCGAGGCTATAGCTGAATTATCGTTGTCCTCGTCGTAAGACCCCCTTGCAATCCTCTTATAATTCCTAGGCGGGACGGCTCCTGATTTAAGTTGAGTAACATGAGGAGGTTCTTTATCGCTCGACTCCGAATCATCATCCGTCTCTATAATCTTCTTCCCTTTTTCCACCATATTGGAGGTTACGACTCTCCATTCTTTTAGGGAAGCGGTTCTTGTCTTCTTAGTAGGGTTCTTGTTTGACTCGTTTAATCGGTCAAACACAGATACCCTGCTCTTGCTGCAGCCACAGTTGTTCATTACAGCGGATACCGCTGTCATAAGCTGCTGGCAGTGACAAACAGGTTCGGCTTGAAGTTGTTCTATGCTCCTTTTCTTGGACAGATACTCCCTGAGATCAACGTCTTCAGCTATGGAATCATGAGACCCATTCAACTTTTGAGAGGGTCTAGGAACCCACTGAAGCTTCTTAGGATTACTGGAGTCCAATTCTGGTCCACTGGCGCGAGGATCTGCCCTGATGCTGCGGCTGGGTTGATCCACGCGGAGCTTGGTAGTAGCTTCGCGTCTTATCGCGCGGGGCTGAGGAATAGCTCCGCATCTTGCCATGTTAGCCTCGCGTTTCTCGCTGGCTTGGCTTGTCTTCAGAAGTTTAGCTTCTGGAATAATAGCCCCGCATGAAGGAAAATTCTTACACGCTAGCTTATCTTTGCGATTAACGCAAATCATAGTTTCGCCCTTAGCGCGGTTTTTACGACTGACAACTATTTGCCAATCACCTTCGCATTCCTCGCGGAGAATCTTGCGTTTCTCGCAAGTATTACTGGCCTCGCGTTTATCGCTTGGCTCAGTATCAGCCTCGCGTGGAAAATCACACGCTGGCTTTATTGAATTTTTTTACTCGCGTTTCTCGCGAGTGTCAGATATATTGCGACTAGCGCGGATCTTGCTGGCTTCGCATCTCTCGCTAGGCTCAGCAATAGTCTTGCGTGGAAGATCACACGCTGGCTTGAAAGAATTTTTATACTCGCGTTTCTCGCGAGTGTTAGAAGTCTTGCGTAACTCGCAAGTATTACTAGCCTCGCGTTTCTCGCTTGGCTTAATATTAGCCTCGCGTGGAAAATCACACGCTGGCTTTTCCTTGCTTTTAAGGCAAGTTGTATCTTCGCGTTTAACGCGATAGTGACTGGTCTCGTGATTAGCGTGAGCCAGTTTGCGAAGGACCATAGCCTCGCGTCCCTTCGCCTTGCGTCTGAGGCAGGCTTTGAGGGCTTTCCGCCTTAGTCTCCGATTCCTTTTTCGGAGTTGGGTTCTGGTCAATCCAGTTCCCGGGTCTTCTTCGGCAGTCGGAAGTTCATACTCTGCTAGGATTTCTTGTCCGAGCATCGGCCCTATAGCCGCAGTCTCCAAGGATCCCCGTTTCTTGGTGGATACCTTTTTACCTGTTGCTCGGGTACTGAAGTACGTGCGACGATAGTGTCGTGTCTCATCCAAGTCACCTGATCCAGAGGAGAGGAACTCCTCATACTTCTGCTGATCGATTTCAACGACCAGCATGTCTACTTTGGATCCGATTATGTCAACGTCCGATTGCGCCACAATCTCTTCATTAGTGAAAGAGATCGCTTCCACTGTGGTCGCCAGTTTGTTCGCAGCAGAATTTCTTTGCTTTCCTTCCATTGAATAAACTTGAATTACAATAGAAGTGAACAAGATAAAAAGAAGAACAAACGAGAGGATTTTATATTTCAATCTCTCTCTTTTACAATATAAAACATGGGATCAGTGGCGATGGGATCTATAGTAGTTCCTTTGGACGATCGAACGTCGAACTCTTCTCTCTCGAAGATATCGGCCGATTGTAGACGATCTTCTCCGGTCTTTTCCGAACTCAAGGCTCTGTGCGTAACTTGAATTCTCTAAGAACCGAAAGGAAGAAGAAGAATACCTCTGACTTCAAGGCTCTCTCGCGTACTTGAATTATCAAAGGATCCAAAAAGAAGACCCCTAGGGTTTCACCAGGAAGGTATTTATAGCCCCAGGTTAATTTGAGAGTTTCTATCTAAATAGAATTCCCTTTTATCAAGGATTCCAATCAAATCTTTAATATTGATTTAAATCTCTTGATTTAGAGTTTTGATTTGGACTTGATTTAGGTATTTGGATAAGTCCAAATCATAATCTCAACTAATTTGAGATTCTGGTTATCTGCTCATGCGGAGCTTTAATCATATCAAAACGCGGCGCTAAATAACCAGAACGCGGAGCTAACGCGGAGCTATTGATCATCTCTGCGTTTCACTCAAACGCGAGGCTAATACACTAGACAAATTGTGGAATTAATGCGGAGTTATTAAACATCTCCGCGTTCTGTTGTGGAAAATCCTTTTAACTTAGAAATTTTCACTGTCAACAAAGAGTTCAATAAAAATATATTTTTTCTTCTCTTCATATTTCTCCACGTATACATTCTATCTTGACCCATTGTTATCAACTTAGTATCTAAACTAGAAGAAGATGAATGCCAGCAAAATGATCTCCTACATTGCTCCTCGCCTCACCAATGAAATTGAAAATTGGTGTACCCAAATGAAGGTGGTTTTGGGAACATTCTGGTGAATGGCTATGAGAAGTTAGAGAATGAAGAAGTCCTGATGGCGGCACAATTGACTTGCTTAGAGAATCTAGAAATAAAGATGCAAATCCCTCTACTTTATCTATCAAGGAGTTGAAGAGTCAGCATTCGAGAAGATCTCAAAAGTGGCAAGTTAGAAGCAGGCATGGGAGATATTTTAAAACTCTTATAAGGGAGTGCAGAAGGTGAAAAAGGTCAGGCTCCAAACACTTTGAAAAGGGTTTGAAGATTTAGAAATAAAGGAAGTGAATTAGTTTCAGACTATTTCACTCGAGTCGTCGTCGTGGTGAATCAACTGTGAAGAAATGATAAAAAGATTGAAGATATTCGTGTTGTGAAAAAGACACTTCGATCACCTTCTTCAAAGTTTGACTATACTGTATGCGTCATTGAGGAGTCTAAAGACTTTGAGAATATGATAATTGATGGACTCTCGGGGTCATTGAGTTCCCACATGAAAAGATTTAGTAAGAGGCATGAATCAAAGGAGAAAGTTCTCAAACCTAAATTTTCTTTAATGGATGGTCGAGAAGACTCAAAAGAAGGGTATAATACTTGTGGACGTGGAGGAGCTTGAGGATGAGGTCAAGGTACAGGATGAGGCTTATACAATAGAGGAGGTCATAACAGTTCTAAAGAGAATGACAACAAAAATCAGAGATATAGGAGGTCATGGACGAGGAAGATTTGATGGCAAACGATGGAAACTACAAATTCAATGCTTCAACTTTAAGAAGTATGGACATACTGCTTCTGATTTTTGCAAATACTCGAATTCAGGTTGAGAAGTTGAATTATGTTGATAAAAAAGATGGAGATAAAATTCTTTTATTGGCACTTAAAAATGATGATGACAAAAGTACATATGGTACCTCGACACCGGAGCCAACAACCATATGTGTGGTAAGAGAAGTTTGTTCGTAGGCATGGAAGAAACTGTAAATGGCAAGGTGACATTTGGTGATTTTTTCAAAACTCCATGTTTCCGGTCATTTGCAACATTAGCAAAAAATGAGGCCATTTTGAAACCAAAACAAAAAATTTATTGATATTTAGAAATTATAACACTCAAGGTGTTCTTTCACTAATGAAAAGTGGATTACAATCAAGATTTTGGAGGAGTGTGACAATGGAAGTATGATCAAAGGAATCCTTTTTACTTCCTTTAGCTATCTGGCAAAGAATTTGGATTGAAGAAAAATACTCTTTATGATCATCAGAAATTGATTTTTTTATCCCTTTATCCACATACTTAGAGTGGTTTTATAGTTTGGACAATTATAATTGTCCTTGATATGCAAAAAATCGTGGTGGAACTGCTTCATGATCTGATCAGAGAGATCGTGGTGGAACTGCACTACGATTTGATCAGTTTGAATAACTGCTCAGTAACGAGGATGGAATATCTTTGTTAGCGGAGATAACTCCTTCAATCGGCAGAGTTGGGATGACTTTCATGGAGGAGTTGAAATTAGTCATTTTTATGAATTTGTTTGTCTTGGGCATATTTGCTTTCTTCAAGCCAGAAGGGATGGGATATTTTCGCCGGTGGGTGGACTTTGTCTTTTGAAGTCTTTAGTCCTGGTTAGTGAGGAAACTTGCTCTGTTTGGCAAAACTAGAATTTCTCAATTGGCGAAGCCGAGTGTCTTTGGTGTGGCCAGACTAAGATCCTTCACGTGGCGAGGATGGTCATTGGTCTAACTTAAACTTTGCCAACTCAACATGGTGATGCATCAGTTTTCTCCGATTGATCTAATCAGCAGCAGGCTCAATCAAATCATCAAGTCATCCAAATAAATATGTGGATGATAAAAATCTGAAACCCATATTCATGAGTAAAAACCTGGTCATAATAAGCTGCAAAGTCTGATTGCGTTCATCTGATGCTATATGGATGTCTTTGCCTGAATTTACAAAAATATGCTAAGATTGATCCAAAAATAGTACAACATCAACTCAATATTAAGCCTAACGCTAAGCTGGTAAAACAACAATAGAGAAAATTCAAACCAAAAATGTAAGAAGCAATTGAACCTGAAGTTAAGAAGTTAAAAACTTGTGGGTTCATTTGCGAAGAACAACACCCCGACTAGTTAGCTAATATTGTACATGTCATGAAGAAAAATGGAAAGTTAAGTATTTGTATAGATTCCAGATATCTGAATTATGCTTACCCAAAAGATAATTTTCTACTCCTAATTATTATATAATGATAAATAATGCATGCAGTTTCGAAATAATATCCTTCATGGATGGCTTCTTCGGGTACAGTAAAATAAAAATGTTCCCAGATGATGAAAAGCACATATCCTTCTATACACCACAGGGGGTATACTATTACATGGTGATGCCCTTTGGCCAAATGAATACTAGAGCCATGTGAGACATGATGGTAATTTTTTGCAACCACTTGCAAAACATTGTTGAGTGTTATGTCAATGATATTGCAGTCAAAAGTCAAAATAAAGAAGACCGCATCAAAAACTTGTGAACAATATTCAACTTAGTGAGGGCTCATCAGTTAAAGATAAATCCAATAAAGTTATATTTGGGGTGTCCAGTGAGAAATTTCTAAGTTTTGTAGTGACGTCAAAAGGTATTCACTGAACCTGATAAAGTAAAAGCAATATAGGACATGCAACCTCCAAAAAATATAAAAGAACTTCGAGATCTGTAAGGATGAATGGCATACATCGGACTCTTCATTACCAATTTGTCCAGAAAATGCCAACCCTTTTCTAAATTGATGAAGAAAGGTGTATTTTTCGTATGGGATGCTGAGTATTAGAGAGCCTTCGATGACATCAAACATTATCTCGTCAATCTATAAATCCTAATCGTCATAGTTTCCAGTAAACCATCCTAGTTTTCGATAAACCATTCCATTTGTACGTAAGAGCAATGGACCATACTCTGGGCGCTCTGCTCAATCAACCAATGAAAAGAGATTCAATTGCAATCCATTTTGTCTTCAGTGAAAATAAGATTCTCTTTATAAAGTAATCCAAATCTAAGTCTAGGAATGAGCTAAGAGAAGGCGTAATGTTGGGTGTTGAAGTGCTCATTGGAGTAGGCGTAGGATCTGCTACAGGAGGTATCACCAGCACAGGAGAAGTTTCGGATATCTCCATTGGAGCTAAAGTATCTTGAAGAGGAACAGTGCCTGAAAGCTTATCCATGCTATGTTGTGATGCAGTCGGTATGTCTAATAGCAATGGCACAAACATCAAACTCGAGCACTATGACATATTAAACAAAATAAGTACAGGAACCCTCATGAGAGAGAAAAACCATAAATCTAAGAATAAAGAAAGGCATACTAAATAAATAGTCTGGTCTAATGCTAACTAAAGTGCGGCGATATTTACCATGCATGAAAGGAGAGAAATGTGTAGTGGTATAAATTCTGATGAAATACGAAACCTCATAAAGTCTACATTGCAACAAAGATTAAAATTGCATATGGTAGCTACAAATATAAAATGAAAACACATGCATATTACATAAATGGCTGGAGAAGTAGCAAAGGTAAGTGTCCTAAATAATCAATACCTGAAGCTTTGGTCGTTGTATATATGTCAGTGGGCCCCAAGGCAAGCGTAATACTTTTCTCGACTACTAGACCATCTATGGGAGTGACATGGTCATTATCACCACTATCATCGATCAGGATGGCCTTTCCCTTATCAACAATAGAGGCAAAAGCCATTGGACCCTCTCCCCTCGAATCATCTTCCTCAATCTGCATCGGCTCTCCTGTCTCCTCTATTGGTTCTGGCGATTCCATTGGAGGACTTGAAGCATGTGTAACAACTGCTTCGCGAGCAATAAGAGGAGGGGCATCTGTAGATGGTTGTGAATCTTCAACTCTTGGACTCTCACCAGTATGCTCTAGGGCTATAGACACGTCTTCTACTTTGTTAGCCATAGCTTCCTCGAACTGAGACGAATAAGCCTTGCAATCTAAAGATTGGAAATATTAGAAGGAAGTAGTAAGGGATCCAAAGTCATGGACTTTTAGATGGCTACCACCTTTTTCCTCGCTACAGCATTAGCTTGTGCAACCTCCTCTAAAACCTCCTCCATGCTAGATTGAGTTTCTTCGATGATCCTACCCGAGACTATAATTATGACTGACATGGTGGGCTGCTATATAACTTGGCTTGATGCATGGGTCTATCGCTTCTTTGATTTTGGTGGTTGTAGTAGGAACTGAAGGTTGTGAAGCAAAAATCAAAGTAGCGCCAGAAGCTTGGGGAGCATCATCAAGAGGAACTGCTGATGTAACTTCAGAAATAGTAGCCAGCACAGCTTGCTCCTCGGAATCGACGGCTACCCTTGCCTTCCTTCTTCTGTGCGTAAGATGCACTAAGGATTCGTCATCCAAGTCTCCCTTCAATGCATCACCTCATCTTCTCCTATAAGTTGAGCCGTGACTAGGCCAGCTTCATCCTCTGATTCTTCTTCTTGCTCCTCATCTTCGCTAAAACGAGTCTTCCCCTCAGATTATCTAAGGTTAAGTAAATTTTCTAAATATTCCTTAAACCCCGCAACCTTGGAAGTCTTAAATATGGTAGCGAGCATACTTTAGCGCCCATGGATGCATTCCAACCCTGTATAATAAAGATCATACTCTAGCTCGATAGTATCATTTTTGTTATATCACCGAAAATAAGCCAAGGTCATTAACAACTGAAAACTCTTGGTTAACAATTGAAAGCTAGAACCAATAAAAGCCATTATAAAGCACCTCCAAGCTCAAGCACAATCCACCAAACTGCCCATATGTGGTAAAGCCCAGCAAGGGTTGCCCATATAAAGTTGATTATAACAAATTGTCTAGCAAATCAGTTGGGAAAGTACAGTGACAATTCACATATATTTCACTTTGGTACACCAAATGTGAAGAGCAGATACACTGCAACTATCAAAATATCCTTCCAGGCAATGATCCCACATTACAATAAAGACCTCTAAATTCAATAGCATTAATATCAAGAAAGAACTTAAAGAATCTATAGGCACTATAATGGTCAACAACTTTCCTCGTCTTTACTAAATATTGATACTTCCGTCGTCTTCCTTCGTATTAACAGAGCATAGGAAGACTAAAACCTCCCCCAAACATCAGCCCTTCAATTGGGTCACAAGCCATACCATTAGATATGCATATGGCATTTCAACCCTCAGCTTACTGACTGCAATCTAAAACGTACATTCCTAAGTGTAAGAGATCGATAAGTAGTAGCTGAGTAATAACCTAAGATCGTTCTCTCGAGAATCATTTTGATTATTGAGTCAGACATTAAAGAAAATAAATTAAAAGAAAGATTGAATTTTTACTAAGTAAAACTAAAGATTGAAGATTTTAAATTACTTAAAATAAAGTTATTTGTTAGATGGGTCAACTCTCCTGTAAAATAATTTATTGGTTGTTTTTATGCTATTTTATCTAAGTTAAATCACGTGGTCTTCCAACAACCAAAAAATATATCTTTAAAGCATAAATCAAACAAAGTTATAAACTTGATATTTTGAATAATTTCTCCCAATTAAATATATATAAATTTTGACCTATCTACCAATTATAATGTGACAGGTGTCAGTTTAAATTCTCCTAGACTTAATTGCTTGTAAACCAAATATCATAAAATATTTACACTAACTCCCAAATCTAGTAAAGCTTTTCAAATATTGTGTTGACCTATCACACATGAAATAGTTGGATATTCAGCATCCTTATATTTTAAAGGCATTTCAGAACAGAATAATAAACTTACCTACTCTGTGAGAAATATTTTCTTTTGTACGTTGTGATGTCTTTTGATTGTACGCAAGTCCTTCAAGAATTTTGCATATGAGGGAACTTGTTTGATTATTTTCAGCAGAAAAATATAAATATGTACCTATTTAAAAATTTCTAAAATATCAGCATAAGATAGACTAATTTTTTTAGCTTTCAATCGTTGGGGAAATGGTACACGTGGTTTGTAAGTTGCGAGAGTGGATTCTTTAAAATTGTTATTCATAATCATTGCCCTATTTCTCATCAGTATCACTTTTTAAAATGGGCTTATCAAGTACTTTTCCACTACACAAACTAATTTCTGCAAATATCTCAGGTATATCATTATCAATTGAAGAGGTAATAATATTTATACCATTGACTTTACCTAAAATATTGACATACGGTTGTGATAGTAGCTTACCTTTTTCCTTCGTTTGCAATGCCGAACTAAGATGATTTACCTGTAATTGTATATCTTTGAAGGTTGTCACATTCTGATTGTTGATCATTTTTTGCAAACTGCTATTGCGCTTGAATCATTTGATCCCTTCTTTGTTGTATCTACAAAATATAATTCTCATAATTCCTCTTTGGTAGTGGTTGGTACATGAAGGATAATTAGAAGTTTGAACGTATTATTGTGTCGGATTAGTGGGTGGCTTATTCTGATGATTAAATTGTCATGAGGATTCTGTTTCCATTGAAGTTCTGGATTGTTCCTCCAATCATAGTTATGAGTTTGTGAATAAGGATGTGTGTTGGTTGGGGAACAGTGTTGACGGCATTAGTTTGTTCATTTAATACTTCCTTAAAAGTGAAAAGTGTTAGACAATCACAAGTTACATGTCCTTATACTATGTAAATGTCACAAACTTTCAAAATTTCTTCTATTGTCTTAATAGTTTCTATTTTCTTTGTAAGCAAATCTTCAAATTTCTTTGTGATAATGATTAATCATGCAGCTATATTTTCGATTTCTCCCAATTTAATAAGTCTACATCTATTATGGGGTTTCTTTACTAATTGATTTCTTTCCAAAATATCCTTAGTTTTTCAGACTTGTGAATTCTCAACAAGTGAACCAAGATAATCCTATGCTTCCTCAGTATCATTGCTTAAAAATTTACCATTATACGTAGTTTCTACAAACTGCCTAGTATTTAGCCTTTAATAGAAGGTATTTACAGTCCTCCATATCTCGAATCCATAATGTGGGCATTAGAATAGCAAATCTTTAAATCTATTCCAGCGCTCGAACAATCTTTCATCTTCTTTCTGATAAAAGTTGAGAATTTGCTTTCACATATAATTTGTTCGATTTGAAGGAAAGAATTTATTCAAGAATTCTTTTTGCATCTCATCTCATCTTTATATTGAATTTGAATGTAATGAATGTAGCCATATCTTTACTTTATCCTTAAGAGTTTTAGCTTTAGTTGCTCTGACAGTAATATTTTGAAGATTAATAATAGTAGAGAAAACCTCTTCGAATTCTCGAAGGTACAAATATTTGGAGAATAGATTTAGAAAAAAAGTTGAACTACTCCAGTTTTAATCACGAAGTGTTACATATTCAAAAAAATACGATATATGAAGGTTGGGTTGCCCTATGGATTTGACTAAGATCGAATGAGTCTACTGTTAGAAGTTCTCCTACAACTAGTCATGCAAATTCAAAATCGCAAGAACTAATGACAGAGGAATCATAATATATACTAAAGTGTAACACAATAGTATTGATCTCCAACAACAGTCCCAAAAATTGGACTGCGATCTAAATCATACGCTTCCAATTGCAAAAGATTGACAAGTAGTACAAGGTTGAAAATCCAAGATCTTTCTCTCGATGATCGTTTTAATTATTGTGTCAGACACCAAAGAAAATAAACTACAAAACTGAAAATGAAAGATTAAATTTTTATTAAGTAAAACTAAATATTGAAGGTTTTAAATTACTTAAAATAAAGTTATTGGTCAGATGGATTAACTCCCCTATAGAATAATTTACTAGTTGTCTTTATACTTGTTTATCTCAATTAATAAATCACGTGGTTTTCCAACAACCAAAAAATATATCTTTAAATCATAAATCAAATAAAGTTGTAAACTTTATATTTTGAATAACCTCCCCCAATTAAACCTATATAAATTTTGAATTTATCTAAGCATGAAATATAAATAATAAAAATAAATGTTCAAAGTTTATGCATACACCGTGCCTAAAAATTCTACGATATATCAAAAACTAAGTAACGAATAAATCGTCAAACAATAGATCATTAAAAACTCAAAATCATATCTAAAATCTAACTAGACAATAGAGAATTAAAAATATCAACTTTACGTAAATAAATTAAATTTAATAAGCAAATAAATTCCATACTAGTAAATTTTCTAGAATTCATTACCTCACTTATCCAAACACAAAAATTTAGCCACTCATACTCATCGTAGTCATAAATAAAGGAAAAGAAATTCTTTTATTGATTTCTATGAAAGAGTATAAAGTTAAAATCTCTCTAATAAAATTTAACTACTTCTTCTATTGATGCATATCCTTCAAAATTCTGAATTATATCGTATATTTGTAACCTCACAAAACCTAACAAGAATTCTACAAGGAAACTCTCTTTTATCTCAAAAAAAGCCCAAAAATCAACTCTGCGGTCATGGCTTTCCAAAGCCGCTTCGACAGCCTCTCTTGAGTTGCATGCCAATCGCTGGTTGTTGATAGTCAACAAGTAGTTGTCGACAGTCAGACCTGTAAATTCACAGTTTTGAACTGATATTCAAAATATGCTTCGATTTGTTGATTTTTTTGCCCGTAGAACCCTGCAAAAAAGACCATAAAACACTATAAACACCATAGTGGAAAATTTAATCAATAAAGATTAATTTTCATTAATTTCTTATATGAATCATTAAAATTGGATTACGAGTACATAAATTAAACTAAATAACTGCACTTTTTACTGGTAATCACTTACCTTCTGCCCTCGAATAAAATGCTAGCAAACACTCTTAATCCCTCATGGTTTTGGAAAACCATGGATAGAAGTAAGTATAAAGATCACTCGCTTGCGAACAGTACAGCAGGATACAAAGTCTTCAAAGTAAGGCACTCCCTTGGTATAGAACAAACTACACACCTCTTCAACCATAGTGCCAAGTAATTTGCCAAAATTGCACCTAGTGTCAAATCAAACTGGCCCAATGATGATAACTCAATAGCACAGTGCTGGTAGTGAGACCATCATTATCTTCACTCATCACTTTCTTTGGGACTTTGTGTTGCTCTAAATGCTTCTTCAATTCCTCCACCGAAGGTTTGTTGATAGAAATTGGCCCGGGTCCACCCACAATGATGAGGAAGTACTCCGCCCATTTCATATGCCAAACAAAAACTCCCTTTGACCCTGTAACATCAACACTAATGTGGAAGTGGCAGGCTAACTCCCACAACATCATATATACTAAAACGTTCTAGTCCTTGAACATATTCAACTTCTGCAGTGTAGGAAAATATTCTTCATAGGGATAATCCCAATCGGTAATCCAAAAATCATCCATATTTTGCGGAGTCCTATATCTAATTCAGCATTGTGCATGAGGAAAGTACTGGGAGATGGGCTATACATCTCCAATAAAACAAAAAATTTTACTGGATTATTACTGATCCCATATTGCATAGCCTTTTTCACCCTGTACAGGCTAAGCTCATGTAACCTGGCCTTGTATTTGTTCAAGATAAAGCCCATGAGACATGCTGATGTGATATTTACTGCAAGCACACAATGTCGGTGTAGTGCTGTATAGGTCGTCCTGCAGGAATCTAAGGTGTTTTTGCGATTCTTAATTTTTCTATAGTTCTATCGGACTAACCAAAGATTCTAGGTTGAAAATGAGAGTTATTCTAATTAACCTAAGATCTAGAATCTACTAGTTTCCAACCATATTCTTACTTCTATTATCTTCTTCTTTCATAAAAAAATGATCTTTTAGTTTGATCTTTATTTAAAGTGCCCTAAGTATGAGTTATCAAGTGGTGTGCAAGTATAATTCATCAAAAATACTACTTTTCATAAAAACAAACTAAATTTTTAGATAATTCAATGAAAAAGATAAAATTAACAACCCCAAACCCTAACTAAATATAGGCTATCAAGAAACCTAATTCAAGTATAATCTATCGAAGTCTTAATCTTTGAGTTCTTGTATTTTAATCTTTTTATAGAAAAATCATGTCTTTATTATTTTATTTAAGAAGAAAATACTAGAGAGCAATTACATGATGGATTCTAGTTTCATCTACATCCTAGAGCTAAACTAAATTAGCTACACATGATTCTAGTAAGCAAAATTAAATTTATATTCATGAAAGTAATTAAATATAATCTAGAAAGCAAATAAATCTAAACTAGAAAGTAATTAACTCTATCTAGAAAGCAAATAAAGATTAGAAAACAATGGCTTACCTCTGGAGTAGGATATTGTGGTCGCCACCCCTTCAGCAAAATCCTAATTTTATTAATAAAAAAAAAGCGAGTACAAAACTTAATACTAATCTATATTAACTACTACATAAAAACCCTAAAATACAAGGATACGGCCAATATATAGGCTTTGGAAAACCAAACCCAATTCTAATATAATTGTGAAACTACAAGACTATAAACGAAGCCACAGGAGAAAACTCAGGTTGTGGGGCCCACTTTGGGCCGCTAATTGGAGGTAAAAATATTTGAAAAATTCTTGAATTTTTTTTCACGTGAAACTCTTGTCTTCTACGTTTAATTTTTCTGACTTTATTTGACTTTGAGTCTCTGCAGCGTCATAGTCTTGTAATCTCGCTCACTTTAGAAATTTTTTGGACTTTGATTTGCTACTCCAACTTTGATTTCATGTCATCTCTTTGTATGAATCGATTATCTGAAAAACACACTAAAAATACACGAGTAGCATTTATTTATATACAAAAATAGATAAAATATGGGAGGAAAAATACAATATATGATATTCATCACACCCCCACACCTATCTTTTACTAGTCCTCGAACAAAATTTAAACCTAAGAAGAAAAAGAAAATCCTAACTCACTTTTGCAGGAATTGCGATTGCACTTAGCATGTGCAACAAGCCTTTAAACCCCTAGGTTACCCTAGTGGATGAGTTGTGTCTCGTGAGGGTTTGCAGTGAATATACCCACAAAATTCGTGAAGAAAATAGATTAAGGAATAAAGAAAAGAAAAATAAGGATAACCGAAAATTAAGGAAAAAAATTATACAAAAGAAAGAAAAATATTTTTTAAATAATATTTTCATCAATTAATCTCACTAATATACAAACTCAAGAACACATTTAGATTATCAATTTTTAAATCGAGCATCATATCAAATACACTTATCATTTTAATCAAAAATTTAAACCCTATCATTCAATACCTACTATACATCTACGTGCATGTGTAAGAGTCTACTTCGGCCCTGAACTCTAATTCTAACTCATGATTCATCTCCTCTCCCATAACAATTTTTTTCTTTTTTTTCTTTTTTTTTTCTTTTCTCTTTTTTTTTAAGAATATTTCACCTTTCATGTGAATATTCACGCTTGCTTAGGCACAATGTACCCGATTACTTGGTTCATACTCTTTTCTTTTTCTTTTTTAGAATATTTTACCTTTCATGCAAATATTCACGCTTACTTAGGCGCAAAGTACCCGATTACTTGGATCATATTCTTTTTTCACTCTTGAAACTATTGCCTTAATACCAGGCTCACCCTATTATTTTATCACTCTCGAGGCTATTGCCTTAATACCAGACTCACCCCATTATTTTATTCTCACTTTTTTGTTTAGAGAGAGAAGACTTACTCATTCGTTATCATCTTTGTCCTTAACCTAATAAACTATTGTGAAGTAAAAAATAGATGTATACTTACCTCAAAAGTACTGTTAGCGGTATTTATTTTTCGAATTTTAATCTTTTTCATAAAATTCAAAGTGTATCGTCCTATCTACTCTCCTATCCAATTTCAAATCTAAATTTGTTCTTTTATCTGTAATTAGGTTGATCTATTGATAAAAATACATAAATTTGTTGTTCAATTTTTTTTCAGTTTTTTTTATTTTTTCCAGTTTTGTTTTTAAATTTTTCAGTTTTTTTTTTCTTTTTTGCCTAACAACTACCCAAAGTTTAAAATAAAGAAACCCAAAAATCATCTAATACTAAAATAAAAACTCTAAAAAAACTAAAATCTTAGAAAAACACAAAGAAAAGTATTCTAACCCAATCCCCCACACCTAAACTCGTGTATGCCCTCATACACAAACCAAGTGTGGTAAAATAAATATGAAAACTATGACATACATATTATACATTTACTAGAAAATTAAATCCGCTTACGACCTCTTGATCGTTTTTCACTCTCATAATTTGTCCTTTTATGTTTTGATATAGGTGAACTTAGTCTTTTTGTTAATTTGGCATTTAATCTCTCCATTTTATTTTTTATTTTTCTTAATTTATTTCTACCCTTCTTTCTTTTTTTCAATAGTAAAGTTTTGAGATTACAAAGAGTACCTTTACCGTCAATATTCGACTCACGAGCATCTTTCATGGCAATAAGTATTTTGGTTTTATCAACATGTGAAATAACATACTCACTTTGATGTAGCGGAATCATTAGCTCGATTTTGGATCGTCCTTCCAAATCATTAGGTACTATGAACTCTTCTTTTTGATATTCCTTCCATTCTTCAATTATTATGGGCTTATCATGCAAATTTTCTTCAATCCTGTCATCAAAATTCTCAAAAGAAAATGCTATACTAGTAGACTTATCATTAGTCAAGTTATTATGAAGGGATAAAAATTCTTCTTCATAAATTTCTTCACAATTCTCATCAAAATAATCAAATGATAATATGTCACTAGCAAGCTCATCAAGAGACAAATCACAATGCATTTTCTTTTCTTTATCATAATTTCTTCATAATTATTTTCACAATGGTCTAAAATAGGTTGATCACAATGTTGAATTATAGACTCATCATGAACAAAATTATTTAATTCATTTTGAATCAAATCTATTTCAAAAGATGATTGGAGTGGTTGCTCGTTGGAGTAGATGGTTGATCTCCAAAAAGTTTAGTTTGAGAAATCGCTTTGAGAAGATTTTCCATACAAGCTGCAGTTTGAGAGGATGATTGTGGCAAATCTTGTATACCTTCCTCTCTTCTATGTCTTCGTGCCTCAGACTCATGATTGTAATTTTTCTTATTTTGTTCAAATGATTGCATCTCGATATCATGAGTGAAATTTGATGGTGGATATGATATATCTATGTACATATTTGATGACAGATATGAAGTGGTTGAAGGTAGATTCTCATGACATGCATAATTTGCTTCTAATCTTTTTAATCTTTCATCTAACATGTTCAATTGAATATATTGTTCATGATTGAATGTAGAACATGAAGATGAATAGCCCATAAAGAATTGATCGGATGGAGGACTCTCTTGGTATGGCTCTTGATTATATGCAAAATTAGAATTATTCATTCATTCATAATTGTAATTTTGTGTATAAGAAGCGCTCATAGGTTCATTATATGTGTTGTGAATTTGATTATGACCTAGTCCTAGCGAACTTCCTATCCATGGACACTGATAATAACTATGGTATGGATCACGATAACGATAGCAACCAGTTTGATTTTGAAATATTTTTTTAATTTTTTTTTTTTTTGAAAAAGGTGGAGAGGGAGAGAGATGGAAAAGTTAAAAAAAGATTGATTGTTTTTTTTTGAATTTTTTTTTTACAGAACCAGGGAACTAAATCACAGAACAAGAGGAAATTTTGGTTCGGAATTACCTTTACTTGCCGCAAATTGGCGGTTTTGGCTGCTAAATAGTGGCTAAACCAAAGAGTTTGACTCTTTGGTTTCTGCTGCTTAGTCCAGAGGCTCTTCTGATCCTTTTTGACTTCCTGTATCTGCAATTTCTATTTCCTGCACACTCAACACATACTGTTAACTTGTAAAACTTTAGAAAAAGTAAGAAAAACACCATCGATCCCCGGCAACGGCGCCAAAAACTTAATGTGATATTTACTGCAAGCGAATAGTATCGGTGTAGTGCTATACAGGTCGTCCCACAGGGATCTAAAGTGTTTTTGCGATTCTTACTTTTTCTATAGTTCTATCGGACTAACCAAATATTCTAGGTTGAAGATGAGAGTTACTCTAATTAGTTTAGGATCTAGAATCCACTAGTTTCTAATCATATTCTTACTTCTATTATCTTCTTCTTTTATAAAAAGGTAATATTTTAGTTTGATCTTTATTTAAAGTACCCTAAGTATGAACTATCAAGTAGTGTGCAAGTATAACTCATCAAAAATACTACTTTTCATAAAAACAAACTAAATCTTTAGATAATTCAATGAAAAAGATAAAATCAACAATCTCAAACCCTAACTAAGTATAGGCTATCAAGAAACCTAATTCAAGTATAAGCTATCAAAATTTTAATTTTCAAGTTCTTGTGTTTTAATCTTTTTATAGAAAAATTATGTATTTATTATTTTATTTAAGAAGAAAATACTAGAGAGCAATTACATGGTGGATTCTAGTTTTATCTATATCATAGAGCTAAACTAAATTAGCTACACATAATTCTAGTAAGCAAAATTAAATTTCTATTCATAAAAGCAATTAAATCTAATCTAGAAAGCAAATAAATATAAACTAGAAAGTAATTAACTCTATCTAGAAAGCAAATAAAGATTAGAAAATAATAGTTTACCTCTGGAGCACGGTATTATGGCCACCACCCCTTCAGCAAAACCATAATTTTATTAATAAAAAAAAGCGAGTACAAAACTTAATCCTAATCTACAGTAACTACTGTATAAAAACCCTAGAATACAAGGATACGGACAATATATAGGCTTCGGAAGATTAAACCCAATTCTAATACAATTGTGAAACTCCAAGACTATAAATGAAGCCACAGGAGAAAACTCAGGTTGTGGAGCCCACTATGGTCCACTAATTAGCGGTAGTTACTAAATAGCGGTAAATATATTTGAAACATTCTTGAAATTTTTTTCACTTGAAACCCTTTCTTTTATATTTAATTTTTCTGACTGTAATCGACTTTGAGTCTCTAAAGCATCATAGTCTCATAGTCTCGCCACTTTAGAAACTTTTCGGACTTTGATTTCCTACTCCAACTTTGATTTCATGCCATCTCCTTGTATGAATCGATTACCTGAAAAACACACTAAAAATACCCTAGTAGCATTTATTTATATACAAAAATAGATAAAATATGGGAGAAAAAATATAATATATGATATTCATCACATGCCCAATAATCCATCATGTCAGAATTGTTCCACTCAGGCATGTTGAAATTCGCAGAGGATAATTGCTTTTCTGCTTGATCACATTCCTAAAATTCATGACCATCATTGCCTCTTCAGTCACCGGTATTTCTTGAGTAGTAACTCCGATAAGTAAGCCCATTACCTTGGTTAGAGTGCCACTTTGTACAAAGTCACTTCTCTTTTTCGTGAATTGTCCAACCAGAAGAGATCTTGCCTCGGTGTGAGATCACATTTCATCAATCAATCCTCTATGTAAGGTCTAAAGTATAACAGAGGATCTAAAGTATAACAGAGGATAATGGCGTTCCATTAGAGGAAGGGAGTACACTGATAATGTCTAGAATCAGTCAAAATCAATTCCCTTTAATGATCCAATGAACAATCGGGTCATCAATGCATATTGACCATGACTTTCCAATCAACAAATGGAAATGGTTGATGTGTTGATTGGAAGAGCCCTTCCCATGATATTTATTAATGTTTGGTGCTCAATAGGTCTCTGAAAAAGGGATCAAGTCCCATTCTGGCTGATAAGAGCGCATTATCCCCTTCTTCTACAAGGTATCTTTATATGTGAGAGCATCAAATTTGGTTTGGAGGTCCTCTTACCCTTGTATTTTGTAGTATCTCCAGTCTCATAGGGGTCATCGCCTTATTCCTTATCTTTAAACTCATTATCTTCTTTGTCCATGCTCCCAGACCCAGACACACCTTTATCGGAGTTGTTCTGACATCCCTTTGAAGGGTTATTATTGAGTAATTGCAGTTGTGCCAGTATGGCATCTATCATTGTTTTCTACTGCTCAAACATCACTTGTTGTTAATGGATGTGTTTCTAGACTGGGGGAACTTGCGGTCTCTGATAAAGTGTATGCCAAGTGTTCCTCATTATTGCTTTCCCATTCCAGTGATTTACTATGAGAAGAGGAATTCGATCGACTTGCTATCATCGATTTAGTTTTGGACCATCTATTGTGGAAAACTTCCTTGGCTCTAGCACTGGATTGGCCTTCAAGGGGCAAACTTGGCGTGTCACCCCCATTGTTAAATTACCATATCCAACCATGTTGACTGGAGAATGGGAGAGTTAGATTTCCTTTTTGAGGTTTCTTTAAATTATATCTAGACGTCTCTAGGATTAATATCACCGAACAGAGAGTTGGTGGAGTGGATGACAACTGGTTAAGTATTGAAGGTCTAGCCAATCAATTATTCACCACCAACAAAGCTTGCCAGTTTGATCAAGGCATTGCCTCAAATTTGAAGTTGGAGTAAAAGACTTTTCTCAAGAGATCATCTTAACTTTGTATTTATTTGCTCTGGAGTGATTTTCTTTATCATTTCAAATAGAGCGACAAATTATTATTTTAGTTTTGCACTCACCGGATCTATAAACTCTATCCAATTCGGAGACTTTTTTCATGGAAGTCTTTAATCCTCCAGCACCACGAGATTGACAGAGAATAAGGCCTTGTGTGCTCTTATGATTTGAGCTCTGGCCGTGGAGCTTTTCTCAATACCGCTTTGGGTTTTACTATCATCATGAGCATTGGTAGTCATGTTTTGCGTCTTGGCCATACACCTAGCAATGATGGCCTTCTAAAATGCCTGCTTCCTCTCTTTATTACTGAGAGTGGAGGCAGAATTGTTGGAGGAGGAGGTCAATGAAATTGTACTGGCCTCGAATGATCCAACCATAGGATTAGCATCAACTATGCATGTCCTAAGATCTTCCCTGCACTAGTGACAAGTTGGACCTCATCAATGGCAGCACATCGATGACTCGTAGAGGATGTAACACCGATATTGGTCTTCTCGGGTGTAGGAATTTGAGATGATGTCCTACGGAGATAGTGGTGTTTGTAGGAATGCCGGAGTGTGTCGCCTTTCCGAAGAAAGTTGAGATAATCCTTCTCACTGCGTAGAAAGTATTGTTCTTTTACTTGTTGGAGAGAGAGTTTGTATGAAGAGACTCTTTGTACTTTTCCTTATCGAATTCAGTCATCAAGGTGTCGATAGTGGCTGATAGCCACCTTGCTGGATTGCAGCATTAATTCCTCTATAATGGAGGTTTGGCTCCCCAGCAAAGTCGCCATCTTGTTTATGTCATCTCAACATTAGTATAAACTGAGGCTATTGTGAGAACAAAACAAAAATTTTATTGATGTTTGGAAATGGTAACATTTAAGATGTTATTTCACTAATCAAAAAAGGATTACAATTGAAATTTCTGGAAAGTGTAACGATGGAAGTATAATCAAAATGACACTTTTTACTTTCGATAACTATCCAGCAAAGAATTGGGGTTGAAGAAAAACTCTCTCCATCAGCTTCAGGAATTGATTTTTTTGTCCCCTTTATCCACATATTCGGAGTGTTTTTATTATTTGGACGGTTGTAACTGCACCTTGATTTGTGAAATGGCGAAACTACATTACAATATGATCCGAGAGATCATGATGAACTGCATCATGATTTGATAAGTTTAGATAACAGTCAGCCAATGAGGATGGGTTGTCGTCATTAGTAGAGCTGACTCCTTTGGTCGGAGTTGAATTTAGTCAATTTTTATGACTTAGCGGAGTTGAATTTAGTCAATTTTTATGACTTTTTCTGTCTAGTGCATATTTGTTTTCATTAGGCCAACGGGGATTAGATGTCTTTGCTTGTGGGGTGAACTTTGTCTTTTGAGCTTTTAAATTGGCTCTAGTTAGCGAGGAAACTTACTCTATTTAGCAAAACTAGAATTTCTGTGTTGGAAAAGTTGAGTGCCTTTAGTGTGGTCGGGCTGAGATCCTTCGTATGGCGAGAATGGTCATTGGTCTAACTATATTTTTGTCAATTCAGCATGCTGATGCATCAGTTTTCTTCGGTTGGTCTACTCAGCAGTAAGCAAATTTTTACCTCCTCGACTCCAGCAAAGGGGAAAGGTAAAGTTCTTATTTATCTTAAAAAATGGTGAAGATAAGTTTATTTCTGATGTGTATTATATACCTAATATGAAAAGTAATATATTGACTATGGGCCAGCTCTTGGAAAAGGGATATTTACTTGAATGATCATAGTCTTTTTCTAAGAGATCAAACAATAGATTGATTGCAAAAGTACAAATGTCAAAGAACCTAATGTTTAAGTTAAACATTCAAGGTTGAGATATAAAATGTTTGAAGGCTTGTATTGATGATTTATTTTAACTGTGGCACCTAAGGTTCGGACACCTCAATTTTGGAGGTTTAAAGTCATTAGTAAAGGAGAACATGGTGAAAGGGTTACTGGTCATTATCATCCTGAACAACTATGTAAAGAATGTTTTGTTGGAAACCAACACCGAGCCATATTTTCCAAAGAATCTTCATTTCATGCGACAAAGCCTCTACAACTTGTGTACACAGTTGTTGGCAGATCAACTTATCCTACTTAACTCAGTGAAAATAGGCATTCTCTTACTTTTACTGATATTTCTCTCGCAAAATATGTGTGTAATTTTTGAAGAACAAATCTAATTATCTGCAAAGTTTAAATAGTCCAAAACTAATATTGAAAAACAAAGTGGTTATTATCTCAAAGCTATCAGGTCTGATCGAGATGGAGAGTTCACTTTGAAAGAGTATGAAGACTACTGCAAGAGCATAGTATTCAACATTTTCTTACAATTCCTTATTCACCACGACAAAATGAGATTACCTAGAGAAAGAATTGAACTATTTTGGATACGGTCAAAAGCATATTGAGTAGCAAGAAAGTACAAAAGATTTTCTAGGCTGAAGCATTTGCTTGTGCCACTAATATCGTTAACCGAAGTCCAACTCAAATCCTCCATAATATAACTTCTCGAGAAGCTTAGACAGGCTACAATCCTGATGTGAGTTACTTCAAGGTGTTTGGCAATATTACCTATGCTCATATTTAAAACAAAAGAGAAGTAAGCTCGATGACAAGAGTACTCCATATGCATTTATCGGATATGATACAAAAACAATGTTATAAACTATATGATCCATGTAACAAGAAGCTTTTTATGTATAAAGATGTACAATTCAATGAGAAGAAATTATGGAACTGGATTAATGGAGAAATTTGCAGCAACTCAATAATACTTGTAGATGAAGATATTGAGATTGTAGAAGATACTGCAACACATATTCTACCGTCACCGCCCTCATCACTGTCAACAACTTTCTTCACGTCATCCACACCATCCTCATCATCAACGAGTCCAGAAGCTAAAAATTTCATAACCTTGAATATGAATAATTGCATGAGATAATTGAAAATTAGGATGATTTGACTTTATCTTGCTTACTTCTTGGTTGTGACCCTATAGACTTAGAAGAGGGTATTCAAGGTCAAAGATGGAGAGCTCTTACAAATGATAAGATTAAGACGATTGAGAAGAATGATACATGAAAAATTAAATCACTTCCATAAGGTAAGAAGGCAATTGGAGTAAAGTGCGTCTTTAAAAAAAGAAGAATGCAAAGGGAGAAGTTGAGAAGTGTAAGGCTAGATTGGTCACTAAAGATTACAATCAAAAGGGCAAAATTAATTATGATGAGGTATTGTTTTTCCTATTGCTTATCTTGAAACTATAAAATTGATTATATTTTAGTTGCAGAGAACAAATAGTCCGTTTCTCAACTAGATGTGAAATCAGCATTTATGAATGAAGTTCTTGAAGAAGCGGTACATGTGGAGTAACCTCTTGGTTATATTAAGAAAAGAGATGAATCAATGGCACAGAAACTAAAAAAAGGCACTTTCTAGCCTTAAGTAAGCACCGAGGACATGGAATAGTAGAATTGATAAATACTTCCATATTAATAATTTTAGCGAATAATCTTATGAACATGCCTTATACACTAAGACAAATGAAGATGGGGATTTCCTTATTGTATGTTTATATGTAGATGACAAAGTCTCTATAGGGAACAATCCACACATATTCAAGGAGTTCAAGAACTCCATGGTTCAAGAATTTGAGATGATAGACATCGGGCTAATATCTTACTATTTTGGCACTGAGGAGAGACACAACAAAATTGGCATTGTTATCTCTCAGGAAGGTCATACGATAACTATTTTTGAGAAGTTTAATATGAAGGCATGCAATTCTATATATACACATGTTGATTGTGGAGATAAATTGTCCAAGTATGATTCTGGAAGTACGGTTGATGCAATATATATCAAAAGTTTGGTTGGGAGTCTTTAGTACTTAATTTATGCAAGATCAGATATTCTCTATAGTGTTGGACTCTTTAGCAAATTCCTGAAGACCTAAGATCTTCACATTTATTAGCAGCAAAGAGGATTATTTGTTACATCAAAGGTATATTGACGTTTGGCTTGCTTTACTCTAGTGCTAACAATTTTTAACTTATTGCATACACTAATAGTGACTGGGCTAGAAATATTGATGACCTAATGAGTATGACCGATTAAACATTTTTTATGGGTAACACTGCATTCACTTGGTTATTGAAGAAGCGACCTGTTGTTATTATTTCTACTTGTGAAGTTGAATATTTAGCTACATCATCAAGAGTCTGTCATGCACTTTAGTTGAGAAATTTACTTAAATATCTTCATTTTGTTCAAGATAAACCCATAGTGATCCATGCTGATAATAAGTCGGTGATGTGAATAATTTACTGCAAGCACACCGTATCAGTTGTAATGCAAATAGGTCATTCCACAGAGATCTAGAGTGTGATAATTTTTTAGTTCTATTAAGTTAACTATGAGATTCTAGATTGAGAAGTTTAGTTTTAAGTTTCTAAAGTTTAGCCTAACATTTTGAATCCATTAGAATAATAACCTAATAATAAATTAACTCTTTCTTCCTAACTTTTTAATTATGCATGATCAACTAACATATTAAAAAGGTAATCTTTTTAATTTGATTTTAATTAAGAGCTCCTAAATATGACCTATCAAGTGACATGCAAGTATAGATCATTAAAAATAGCATCCTTTTTAAAACAAATTATATATAATAGATAATCTTATAAATAAAAATAAAGAAATAAACTTCAAACTCTAATCTAAGTATAGATTATCAAAAGACCAAACTAAAGTATAACATATCAAAGAAATTAGATTTACAAGTTTATTCTCTTCAATTTATTCATAGAAAAATCTTGTTAATAATTTTATAAATAAAAATAAAGAATATGAATTCCAAATCTCATCTAAGTATAGATTATCAAAATATAAATTAAGTATAATCTATTAAAGAATTATTATTCATGAAATATATCTTTATTTTATTTATAGAAAAATCATGACTTTATTTCTTTTTAGAAAGAAGATGAGATAAATCTATGTTAGATCTATTAAACTAATTTCATTTACATTCTAAGACTAATACAAATTAGTTACCCATACTACTAATTATTAAAAACCTATATTTAATTATGAAAGCTATGAAAATTAAATTTTCCTAGGAAGCAAAAGAAAACTATATTAGAAAGTGATTAAATCTAATTAAATGGTTAAGAAAAATACCTCTACTCACTAAAAATCACTTCTGGACAATAAACTTACCTCTGGAACATAGTATAGCAGCCGTCACCTGATGTGATATTTACTGCAAGCGCACAGTATCGGTGTAGCGCTGTACAAGTCGTCCCACAGGGATCTAAGGTATTTTTGCGTTCCTTACTCTTTCCTTAGTCTAACAGACTAACCAAACATTCTAGTTTGAAGTTGAGTTAATCTAAATAGCCTAAGATCTAGAATACACTAATTTCCAAGCATGTTCTTACTTCTATTATCTTCTTCTATCATAAAAATTCGATCTTTTTAGTTTAATCTTTATATAAAGTGCTCTAAGTATGAGCTATCAAGTAGTATGCAAGTATAACTCATCAAAGATACTACTTTTCATAAAAACAAACTAAATCTTTAGATAATTCAATGAAAAAGATAAAATCAACAACCCCAAAGCCTAACTAAGCATAGGCTATTAAGAAATCTAATTCAAGTATAACCTGTCAAAGCTTTAATTTTCGAGTTCTTGTATTTTAATCTTTTTATAGAAAAATCATGTCTTTATTAATTTTATTTAAGAAAAAAAATATTAGAAAGCAATTACATGGTGGATCTTAGCTTCATTTCTATCCTAGAGCTAAACTAAATAGCTACTCATATTTTTAATAAACAAAATTAAATTTTTATCCATGAAAGCAAATAAAATCTAATCTAGAAAGCGAATAAATCTATACTAGAAAGCAATTAAATCTATCTAGAAAGCAAATAAAGAATTGAAAGCAATGGCTTATCTCTGGAGCACAGTATTGTGGCCGCCACCCCTTCAGCAAAACCCTAATTTTATTGATTTAAAAACGAGTACAAAAGTTCAGGATCCCTTTAGAATACAAGGATATGGCCAATATATAGGCTTCGAAATCAAACCCTAATTCTAGCATAACCACAAGACTAATAAATTACACTGAAGCCGTGGAAGAAATTCAGCTATTCGGGCCCACACCGCCAATTAGCGGGGAAAACCGCTAAATAGCGGCTCACTAAAGCCAGAAAATCTTGAATCTTTTCCTCGTGAACATCTTGTCTTGTAAGTTTAATTTTCTTTACTGTATTTGACTTTACGTCTCTGCACCATCGTAGTCTCGTAGTTTTGCTCACTTTAGAAACTCTTCGGACTCTGATTTCCGACTCCAACTCTGATTTCATGTCGTCTCCTTATACGAATAAAATTCCTAAAAAATACACTAACAATACCCGAGTAGCATTATTTATATACAAAATTAGGTAATATGAAGGCTATAAATATGCAATATATGGCACTCATCACACCCCCACACCTATCTTTTGCTAGTCTTCGAGCAAAACCTAAATCTAAAAAGAAAAATAAAAATCCTAACTCACTTTCGCAGGAATCGTGATTGCACTTAGCACGTGCAACAAGCCTTTAAACCCCTAGATTGCCCTAGTGGACGAGTTGTATCTCGTGAGGGTTTGCAGTGAATATACCCACAAAATTCAAGAAGAAAATAGATTAAGAAATAAAAAAAAGAAAAATAAGGATAACCGAAAATCAAGAAAAATAGAAATTTTATACAAAAGAAAGAAAAATCTTTTTTTTATGATATTTTCATCAATTAATCTCACTAATATACAAACTCAAGAACGCATTTAGATTATCAATTTTCAAATCGAGCATCATATCAGATACACTTATCATTTTAATCAAAAAGTTAAATCTTATCTTTCAATACCTACTAACAGATAATCCATTGGCTCATATACAACTACGTGCACGTGTGATAGTTTATTTCAGCCTTGGACTCAAACTCTAACTCATGATTCATCTCCTCTCTCATAACAAATTTTTTTTTCCTTTTTTTTCTTTTTTTAAAGAATATTTCACCTTTCATGCGAATATTCACGCTTGCTTAGGCGCAACATACCCGATTACTCAGTTCATACTCTTTTCTTTTTCTTTTTCTTTTTTTTAAAATATTTCACCTTTCATGCGAATATTTACGCTTACTTAAACGTAAAGTACCCGATTACTCAGATCATACTTTTTTTTTTTCACTCTAAAGGCTATTGCCTTAATACCAGGCGCATCCCATTATTTTATCACTCTTGAGGCTATTGCCTTAGGCTCACCCCATTATTTTATTCTCACCTTTTTTTTTTCCTTTTTTCTATTTTTTTCTCTTTTTTTGTTTAGAGAGAGAAAACTTACTCAATCGTTATCATCTTTGTCCTTAATCTAATAAACTATTGTG
This sequence comes from Dracaena cambodiana, assembly GCA_036321105.1. NCBI lineage: Eukaryota > Viridiplantae > Streptophyta > Magnoliopsida > Asparagales > Asparagaceae > Dracaena > Dracaena cambodiana. Next base: position 29,060,804 of record JAYEPQ010000015.1, read on the forward strand.
AAGTGAAAAATAGATGTATACTTACCTCAAAACTACTGTTAGCAATATTTATTTTTCAGATTTTGATCTTTTTCATAAAATTCAAAGTGCACCATCCAATCTGCTCTCCTATCCAATTTTAAATCTAAATTTATTCCTTTATCTGTAATTAGGTTGATCTATTGATGAAAACAAGTTTTTTTTTCAAATGTTTTTTTAAGTTACCCTAAAAACTACCCAAAGTGTAAAACAAAGAAACCCAAAAATCTAAAAAAAAATATCCTACAAATAAAAATAAAATCCTAAAAATCCTAAAAAATAAAAATCTCCTAAAAACTACTCCCCCAACACCTAAACTTGTGTATGCCCTCATACACAAAGCAGGTGTGGTAAAATAAATATGAAAGCTATTATACAAATACTATACAAATAATGAGAGTCGCGAAAGTTACGATCTCAATATCATCACCTTATTAACGCATGGAGAGCAGTTACAACCTCTCGATCGCTTCCCACTTTCATAGTGTGTGCGTTTTAAACATGAAGTGGGTGCATTATTATATCTCATCAACTTCCTACAAATCACGAGGTTACCTGTCTGCTTCTTATGCCATCCTCGCTTTTTCTTTGTCCACATGTAACCATTAACAATTGGGTTAGAGAATTCTTTATTATAAACCTGCCAATCATCATTAGTAACAAACATACATGTAGAAATATTATGAGGTGAGAAGAGTGAAATATGATCAAGTGAACGTGGTTGTGACTCTTCTAACTCACGAAATAATGCGAGCTCCTCTATAAATAAATCCTCAAAAGTTTGCTCATAAATTAATGGCACACTTTCACAAGTATCATCATATATAAAATCAGTATGTGCCAACTCTTCTAATAGTATGAGCTCATCTTTGAACAATTGCTCAAATGAGGGTTCATCATCAGTGCAAGAGGTCGAATGAGAGTGCAAATTATGAATCATGTTGACCTCAATGAGGGAACTCGTTGCGTGCTCATCCATATTAAATATGTTCAATGCTACAGTCATATTCCCAAATGATAACTTCATGATGTCACTCCTGCAATCAATTAATGCATTTGATTTTGTAAGGAATGGTCTACCCAAGATAACGGGAATTTGATTCCGTAGATTGGAGATTGGCTCAGTTTCTAATACAATGAAGTCTACAGGAAAGATAAACTCGTCAATCTTAATGAGCACATCTTCAACCATACCAAGTGGTCTCTTAATTGAACGATCAGTTAGCTGTAATATGACCTTGGTAGGTTGAAGTTTTTCTAACCCCAGTTGCTAATAAATAGTGTAAGAAAGTAAGTTGACACTTGCCCCTAAATCAAGCAACGCCCTATCAAATGTAGTATTCCCAATAGTACATGATATTGTAGGGGAATCTGGATCTTTGTACTTGATAGGTAAGGAGTTAGAGAGGATATGTGATATATTTGCAGTAAGAAAAACTTTCTCAGGAACTTTTCTTGCTAGTTTCTTAGTGCACAAATCCTTGAGGAACTTAGCATAAGTAGGAACCTGTTGTATAATGTCAAGGAGTGGAATATTAATCTTCACCTGCTGAAATATTTCAAGAATCTTTTCTACTTGTGGTAAAGCCTTCCTAAGCCGATTTGGATGTGGTGCTTTCGGCTTAGGAACAGGTTCTTCCAAATGATCATGTGACGATGATGGAGGTGATGGAGATGGTCGTGGAGAAAGGGGTGGAAGAGATGATGTAGCCTGCGAGATAGTAGGAGTGGGATCAGCGGGCATGGCTACATTATTGTCCACTTGCTTACCAGATCTAAGCGTGTGAATGGCATTGCATTGATAGACATGCGACTGATTGGAGTTTGAGGAACTGGCATTGGGTTGACTTGGAAAGGTACCCTGGCCACGTTCACTCATTTGACTCGCTAATTGTCCAACCTGCTGCTCTACATTCTTAATAGATTGAGAGTTCAGGAGCAGTTGCTGACCTGTATTTTGAATAAAATCAGCTGACACTTTCATAAGATTTTGCATGTGTGTGTCAAGGTTGGACATATGCGTGTCAAACTTGGAATGAGACTTGAGAAGATTTTCAACGTTCTTCTCAAGTGACTGGAGTCGCTTTTCTTGATCAATACTAGACCCATGTTGTGGATGAGAGTGATTTTGTGCAGGTGGTCTATTCAGATTGTTCCCATAATTTGAAGCGTTTGGGTGTTGGTAGGCACCCACATTTGGTTTTGGGAACTGACCAGTGGCTGGAGACTGCATGTTAGGGTTAGGGGCCCCCTGATATTTCCCTTGACCTCATGATAGATTTGGATAGTTCTTCCAGCCAGGATTGTATATAGGAGTGTAAGGATTGTTCATGGGTTGTTGATACAAGGCGTTAGCCTGCTCAAGTGTGGGACCCATGTAATTCATTAATAATGGACACTCTTCCATAACATAATTCGGAGTTCCGCAATTAAAGCATGTGGGAACTTGAATTTGATTTACCTGACCTACCGGTGGAGCACTAAGAGTCTCCAATACCTCAATTCTTCTCATAAGGGCTGCAATCTTAGTTTCGGCAGCTATAGAGCTGTCGATGCTATGGATCCCACCCTTATGCACAGAAATTGATGCACTGGGCTTCTCAGTGGGACTCTTCCACTGCATAGTCTTCCACGATAGGTCCTCAAGAAAGTCCCATGCTTCATCATCATTCTTTCTCATAAACTTCTCCTGACACATGGACTCAAGAAGAGTTTTGGATGTGTAATCGAGTCCTTCGTACGTGATTTGATACAACCGTCACTTTTCTATCGCATGATGGGGGCACTGATCTAATAAGTCGTTGAACCGTTCCAAATATTGTCAGAAGGGTTCTCTCGGCATTTGACGAAATTAATTAATTTGATTTCATATCCTTGCCGTCTTATGCGTGGGATAATACTTCTTAAGAAACACCATAGCGAATTCATCTCAAGTAGTGATTGAATCAGTAGGCATACTGTACAACCACTTCTTGGCATTATCTTTAAGTGCAAAGGGGATGAAGCGGAGCTTAATTGCGTCCTCCGATAAGTGCTGCAGTTTTATTATTACGCATACTTCCTGAAATTCACTGATAAAGAGATATGCATCTTCTGAATCAGAACCAGTAAATTTAGAAAGCATACTAATGTACTACGGCTTCAAGTCATAGTGATTACCCACTGCGTGTGGAAGTTTTATGCATGATGGAAGAGATGTGCGCAACGGGTAACATCGATCCATAAGGATCAGGATCGGTTGGTCCATCTTGGCTCCCATGAACAAATCTGATCTCACAAGTCGACCAAATTGATCACAGGTCCAATGTGGCATGAACCAGCGACCGTGAGGGTATGCGTGAATTTTCTAAACTAATGCAAGAAGTGGGGTGTAGTGGAGAGATAAAACGGTGTAATAGATATGATCAAATAAAAATGTGATTCCTACTGTTCCTAATTTTTTTATTTTTTTATATTTTTTACAAAACCAGGGACACAAAATATAGAACTGGAGAAAATTTGGGACTCTAATTTACCTATTTAGCCGTTAAATAGCGGTTTTTTCCGCTAAATAGCGGCCAAACCAGAGAGTCTGACTCTCTGGTTTCTGTTACGCGTATATGAGGCTTTTTCGATCCTTTTTATCTTCCTGTATCTGTACTTTATATTCCCTGCACACTCAACACATACTGTTAACCCGTAAAACGTCAGAAAAAGCAAGAAAAACACAGTCGATCCCCAGCAACGGCACCAAAAACTTGATGTGATATTTACTGCAAGTGCACAGTGTCGGTGTAGCGCTATATAGGTCGTCCCACAGGGATCTAAGGTGTTTTTACATTCCTTACTCTTTCTTTAGTCTAACGGACTAACCAAAGATTCTAGTTTGAACTTGAGTTAATCTAAATAGCCTAGAATCTAGAATCCACTAATTTCCAACCATGTTCTTACTTATATTATCTTCTTCTATCATAAAAATTTGATCTTTTTAGTTTAATCTTTATTTAAAGTGCTCTAAGTATGAGCTATCAAGTGGTGTGCAAGTATAACTCATCAAAGATACTACTTTTCATAAAAACAAACTAAATCTTTAGATAATTCAATGAAAAAGATAAAATCAATAACCCCAAACCCTAACTAAGTATAGGCTATCAAGAAACCTAATTCAAGTATAACCTATCAAAGCCTTAATCTTCGAGTTCTTGTATTTTAATCTTTTTATAGAAAAATCATGTCTTTATTAATTTTATTTAAGAAGAAAAATATTAGAAAGCAATTACATGGTGGATCTTAGCTTCATCTACATCCTAGAGCTAAACTAATTAGCTACTCATATTTTTAATAAGCAAAATCAAATTTTTATTCATAAAAGCAAATAAAATCTAATCTAGAAAGCGAACAAATCTATACTAGAAAGCAATTAAATCTATCTAGAAAGCAAATATAGAATTGAAAGCAATGGCTTATCTCTGGTGCACGGTATTGTAGCCGCCACCCTTCAGCAAAACCCTAATTTTATTGATTTAAAAACGAGTACAAAAGTTCAGGATCCCTTTAGAATACAAGGATACGGCCAATATATAGGTTTCGGAAATCAAATCATAAATCTAGCATAACAACAAGACTAATAAATTACAATGAAGCCGTGTGAGAAAATTCAGCTATTCGAGCCCATATTTTACCGCCAATTAGCTGGTAAAACCGCTAAATAGCGGCTCACTAAAGCCAGAAAATCTTGAATCTTTTTCCTCGTGAAAATTTTGTCTTAAGTTTAATTTTCTTGACTGTATTTGACTTTACCTCTCTGCAGCATCGTAGTCTCGTAGTTTTGCTCCCTTTAGAAACTCTTCGGACTCTGATTTTCGACTCCAACTCTGATTTCATTCCGTCTCCTTGTACAAATAAAATTCCTGAAAAATACACTAATAATACCCGAGTAGTATTATTTATGTACAAAAATAAGTAATATGAAGGCTATAAATATGCAATATATGGCACTCATCAAAACCCTAATATTTATTGATAACCAAGACTATAAAATTGCATAAAAAACCCTAGATTAAAATAACACAACCAATATATAGAGCTCAGAGTACTAAACCTTAATCTAAGTAAAACTGGGTAGCTACAAAAATTTATCACATATGGGCCCCATATTGCCACCAAATGGTGGCAAATGCCCGCAATTGGGGGCAAAAGAGTGAACACTAGGCTTCACCTTTCCTTTGCATGAGTCTTTGGTCTTTTCTCTTTGATCTAAATAATTATAATGCACTTTGGTTCTCTACAACTTCATGATCCTGTAGTTTTATTCACTTTAACTTTTTTCTGAACTTGGTTTCTTAATCCGTCTCTGAGTTCAAGCTATCTCATTGTAGAAATGGTCTAACCTAAAAAATACACTAAAAATACCTGAGTAAAATTCTTTATATACAAAAAATAGATAATATGGAGGTTATAAATATGCAATATATAACACTCATCACACCCCCACACCTATCTTTTGCTAGTTTTCGAGCACAACCTAAACCTAAAAAGAAAAAAAAAATTCTAACTCACTTTCGCAGGAATCGTGATTGCAATTAACATGTGTAATAAGCCGTTAAACCCATGGGTTATCTTAGTGGACGAGTTGTGTCTCGTGAGAGCTTACAGTGAATATACCCACAAAATTCGTAAAGAAGGTAGATTAAGAAATAAAGAAAAGAAAAATAAGGATAAGTAAAAATCAAGAAAAATAAAAAATTTATACAAAATAAAAAAAATCTTTATTTACTTTTTTGATATTTTCTATAATTAATCTCATGAATGTACAAACTCATAAACGCATTTAGATTATCAGTTTTAAAATCAAGTATCATATCAAATACACCTATCAGTTTAATCAAAAATTCAAATCCTATTTTTTAATACCCGCTAATAGATAATTCATTGGCTCATATACATCTACATGCACGGGTGATAGTCTACTTTGGTTTTAGACTCAAAACTCTAACTCGTGATTCATCTTTTTTCTTTAAACAATTTTTTTCTTTTTTACTTTTCTTTTTTTGTAAATATTTCACCTTTCATGCAAAAATTTACACTTGCTTAGGTGTAAATACCCGATTACTCAAATCATACTATGAATATTTCACCTTTCATGCAAAAATTAATGCTTGCTTAGGCACAAATATCCGATTACTCGGATCATGCGCTGAATTTTTTTCATTTCAAAAAGATCATTTCCTTAAATACCAGGCTCACCTCTTTAATCTTTTCTTTTTGTTTAGAAAGAAAAGACTACTCAATCATTATCATTTTTACCCTTAACATAATAAACTATTATGAAGTAAAAAAATAGATATATATTTATCTCAAAATTACTATTAACGGTATTTATTTTTTGGATTTTAATTTTTTTATAAAATTCTAAATGTATTATCCAAACCACTCTCCTATCAAATTTCAAATCTAAATTTATTTTCTTATTTGTAATTAGGTTGATTTATTATAAAAAAATTTCTTTTTTTCAGCTTTTTTTATTTTTTTTCAAAAAAAATTATACCCTAAAAACTACCCAAAGTGTAAAATAAAGAAACCGAGAAATTTAAAAATAAAATAAAAATCCTAAAAAAAACTAAAAGTTCTAAAAAAATAAAAAGTCTCATAACTCACTCCCCCACACCTAAACTCGTGTATACTCTCATACGAACTAAGAGTGGTAAAACAAATATAAGAACTATTATACAAATACTATACAAATAATAAGAGTTGTGAAAGGTCACGATCTCAATATCATCACCCTATTAACACATGGAAAGTGGTTACGACCTCTCGATCACTTTCCACTTTCTTAGTGTGTACATTTTAAACGTGAAGTGGGTGCATTTTTGTGTCTCACCATTCTCTAAAGTACGAAATTACCTTTTTATTTCTTATGTCATTCTCGTTTTTTCTTTGTCCATATATAAGCATTAATAATTGGGTTAAAGAATTCTTCATTATAAATCTACCAATCATTATTAGTAACAAGTATACAAGCAGAAATATCGTGAGGTGTGAAGACAGCAGCATGATCAGGTGAACCAACTGTGAATTGTGGTGGCCCTTATAACTTACAAAGTAATGCGAGTTTCTCTGCAAATAAATCCTCAAAATTTTGCTCATAAATAAATGGCACACTTACACAAGTATCATCATACGCAGAGTTAGAATATGCCAATTCATCTAATAATATGAACTCATCTTCAAAATTTTGCTCAAATAAAGGTTCATCATCAGTGCAAGAGGTAGAATGAGAGTGCAAACTATGAACCATGTTTACCTCAATGAGAGAGCTCGTTGTGTGCTCATTCATATTGAATATGTTCAATACCACAGTCATATTCCAAATTATAGGTTCATGAGGCCACTCCTGCAATTAATTAATGCATTTAAAGTTATAATGGTCTTCCTAAAATAATAGAAATTTGATTCCGTAGATTGAAAATCAGTTCAGTTCTAAGATAATAAAGTTTACAGAAAATATGAACTCGCCGACCTTAATGAGTACATCTTCAACCATACCAAGTAGTCTCTTAATATAACGATCAAGTAGCTGTAATATGACCTTGGTAGGCTGAAGTTTTCTTAATCCCAGTTGCTGATAAACAGTGTAAAAAAGTAAGTTGACACTTGCCCCTAAATCAAGTAGCGCCTTGTCAAATGTAATGTTCACAATGATGCATGAGATTGTGAGGGAATTTGGATCTTTGTATTTGACAGGTAAGGAATTAGAGAGGATTTGCAATATATTGGCAGAAAGAAAAACTTTTCAGGAACGTTTCTTGCTCATTTCTTAGTACACAAATTCTTGAGAAATTTGACATAAATAGGAACCTGTTATATAATATCAAGGAGTGAAATATTAACTTTCACATGTTGAAATGTTTCAAGAATCTTCTCTACTTGCAGTGAAGGCTTCTTAAACTGATTGGGAAATGGTGCTTTCAGCTTAGAAATAGGTTCTTCTAAATGAGTGTGTGATGTTAATGAAGGTGATAGAGATGGATGTGGAGACAGAGATGAAAAAGATGGTGTATCTTGCAAAATAGTAGTAGCGAGATTAGGAGGTATGGTTACATTATTGTCCACTTGCTTGTCAGCTATGATCGTATGAATGGCATTACATTGGTGAATAGGGGATGAAACAGACTGAGATAAGTTAGAGTTAGGATTCATTATTGGTTGGTTTGGAAAGGTATCCTACCCCCGCTCACTCCGTTGTGTAACTAATTGTCCAATCTGCTGCTCTATATTCTTGATCGACTGAGAACTTACAAGAAATTGTTGGTCGGTCCATTATATAAACTTAGTAAACACTTTCATTAAATTTTGCATTTGCGTATCTAAGTTGGACGTTGTCTTGAAAAGATTCTCCACATTCCTTTCAAGTGTCATTAGCCGTCTATCATAATCATTGTTAGACCCCTGCTGTGGATATGATTGATTATATACAGGTGGTCTATTCTAGTTTTTCCCTTGATTTTTAGCATTTGGGTGTTGATATACACCTACGTTAGGTCTCGGAAACTGACCATTATGTGAGGCTGCACGTTAGGGTTGGGGGCTCCTTGATATTGCCCTTGACTCCATGAGAGATTTGAAAGATTCTTCCAATCCGGATTATATGTAAGAGTGTAAGGATTGTTTATAGATCGTTGATATAAAGCGTTATCCTGCTCAAGTATTGGACTTATGAAATTCATTAATAATGGATACTCCTCCATAACATAATTCCAAGTTCCGCAGCTAAAACATGTGGGAACTTGAATTTGATTGACTTGACCAACCGGTGGAGCACTAGATATCTCCAATGCCTCAATTCTCCTTATAAAGGATGCAATCTTAGCTTTGGCAGTTATAAAGCTGTCAACGCTATGAATCCTACCCTTATGTGCAGAAGTTAATGCATTGGATTTCTCAGTGGGACTCTCCTACTGCATAGTTTTTTGCAATAACTCCTCAAGGAAGTCCCATGTTTTATCCTCATAATTTCTCATAAACTCTCCCTGATACATGGACTCAAGAAGAGTTTTAGATGTGTAATCGAGTACTTCGTATACGATTTGACACAACTGCTACTTTTTATCACATGGTGGGGGCATTGAGCTAACAAATCTTTGAACTGTTCCTAATATTTTCCAGAAGGGTTCTCCTGGCACTTGACGGAATTGATTAATTTAATATTAAATTTTGTCGACTTATGCATGGGATAATACTTTTTGAGAAAAAAATATAGCGAATTCATCCTAAGTAGTGATTGAATCAATAGGCATACTGTATAACTACTTCTTGGCGTTATGCTTGAGAGCGAATGGAATGAAGCGAAGCTTAATTGTGTCCTCCGACAAGTGTTGTAGTTTAATCATCACGCACACTTCCTGAAAGTCACTGACAAACAGATATGCATTCTTAGAATCAGAACCAGTGAATTTAGGAAGCATACTGATGTATTGCGGTTTGAATTCATAGTGATTACCCGCTACGTATGGAAGTTTGATACATGACGGTAATGATGTGCGCAACTGGTAAAATCAATTCTGAAGGATTGGGATTGGTTGGTCCATCTTGTCTTCCATAAACAAATCTGATCTCACAGGTCGACCAAATTGATTACGGGTCAAATGTAGCATGAACCAATGACTGTGAGTGAATACATGAATTTTCTAAACCAATACAAGAAGTGCGGTGTGGTAAGATGAAACACTGGAAGAAATATGATCAAAGAAAAATAAGATGTTCTAAAGTTTCTTATTTTTTTGTAATTTTTTATAAAACCAAAGACCCAAAATATAAAACTAGAGAGAAATAGGGGAGAGACTCACCAAATTTGCCACTAAATGGCAACACTTACCGCTGTTTAGCAGCAAAAACAGGGAAGTTGGCTCCCTGGTTTTTGCAGTGTTCTTTTGAGTCTTCTCTCATTACTTTTTGGTTCTTGTATCTGATCTTCTAGGTCCCTACGCACTCAACACTTACTATTAACCCATAAAACGCTTAGAAAAAGTAAGAAAATACCGTCGATCACCGGTAACGGTGCTAAAAATTTGATGTGATAAATTTGCTGCAAGCGTATAGTGTCAGTTGTAGCACTTTACAGGTCGTTCCCACAAGGATCTAAAATATTTTGCTATCTTACTAATTTTTTTAATTCTATCAAGTTAACTATGTGATTCTAGATTGAGAAAATTAGTTTTAAGTTCCTAAAATTTAGATTAGGATTTTGAATCTATTAGAATAATAGTCTAACTATGAATCATTTCTTTCTTCCTAAATTATTTATTATGCACGATCAAATAACACATTAAAAAAGTGATCATTTTAATTCGATTTTAATTAAGAACCCCTAAGTAAGACCTATCAAGTAACGTGTAAGTATAAATCATTAAAGATAGCATCCTTCTTAAATTAAATTATATCTAGTAGATAATTTTATAAATAAAAATAAAGAAATAAACTTCAAACCATAATCTAAGCGTAGGCTATCAAAAAACCAAACTTAAGTATAATCTATCAAACAAATTAGATTTGCAAGTTTATTCTCTTCAATTTATTTATAGGAAAATCTTGTTAATAATTCTATAAATAAAAATAAAGAATATGAATTCCAAATCACATCTAAGTATATATTATCAAAATATGAATTAAACATAATCTATCAAATAATTATGATTTACGAAATCTATCTTTATTTTATTTATAGAAAAATCGTGACTTTATTTCTTTTTAGTAAGAAGATGAGATAAATCCATCTTAGATCTATTAAATAATTTCATCTACCTCTTAAGTCTACTGCAAATTAGTTACTCATACTACTAATTATCAACAACCAATGTTTATTTTTTAAAGTCATAAAAATTCAATTTTCCTATAAAGCAAGAGAAATCTATACTAGAAAATACTTAAAACTAACTAAACGACTAAGAAAAATACCTCTACTCACTAAAAATCTCTTCTGAATAATGGAGTCATCTCTGGAGCACGGTATGGCGACCGTCACTTATTCGGCAAAACCCTAATATTTATTGATAACCAAGATTATAAAATTGCATAAAAAACCCTAAATTACAAGGACATGGCTAATATATAGGTCTCGAAGTACCAAATTCTAATCTGAGTAAAACTGGATAGCCACAAAATTACATAGAAGACCCTATAAAAAATTCATTACATGTGGGCCCACATTGCTGCCAAATGGCAGCAAATGCTGCCAATTGGTGGCAAAAGAGTGAACACTTGGCTGCTCTTTTCTTCTGCATGAGCATCTGACATTTCCTTTGATCTGAATGACTGTAATGGACTTTGGTTCTCTGCAGCTTCATGATCTTGTAGTTTTATTCATTTTTTGCTTTTTTCTAGACTTGGTTTCCTAATCCGTCTCTGAATTCAAACCATCTCCATGTATGAATAGGTCTAACCTGAAAACCCACTAAAAATACCCGAGTAGTATTATTTACATACAAAAAATAGATAATATGGAGGAAATAAATATGCAATATATGACGTTCATCAGTCGATAATTGCACTTTCAAAGAATCTAGGATACAATGAAAGAAGCAAGCACATCAACACTCGCTATCATTTCATTGAGGAGTAGGTGAAAAATAAAGAAGTGGAGCCCTTTTATATAAAATCACAAAATCAAGTCTCCGACATATTTATAAAGCCACTGGAGTATGAAGGATTCTCTCTACTATTGAGTAAGTTTGGAATGATGTGTCAAGTTTAAGGGAACACGTTGAAATTAATTGTTTAAGTTAATTAATCTTGGTTTGTTACATATACCTTGAGCCTTTAAATATATATACCAACCTTAATCCTAATCCTAACTCTAACTCCTCAGAACAAAGATGAATAAAAGGATATTCTTGTCAAAAAAATATAATAGCAAACTTATAATTAAAATTAATTTTAGTAGGGGTGTGGCCTTATATATTTGGCTTGTGCCTTTATTATTTCCAGTTGGATTATCTTTAGATGGATATACATGAATCTAATCCACTCAGTGGATACGCATATATGCGTGGATTATTTTTAGACTTGGAAACAACACTGTATGTATTTTGTAATCTTGAAGTGTTGTTTGGAACTGTCTACACTCTTCCAGAAAGAAACAAGAATGAAAAAGAAGCATAGAAAGGTTCGGCTCCCCCAAAACTGGGACTCTGCCCTAAAGGACCATCCTCCAGCTTTCCCACAGCTCAACATCGCATCGCAGCCAAAAGCAAAGCTAGAGTGCTTCCAACACAACAGCGTCTCCCCATGTGACCAATTGGTCTTCATCCCCCCTCTCTTCTTCCTCTTGTACCTATCCTGTTGTCACGTCATCATCCGGATGACAATGTATGTTTATATGAGATTAATTTTAATTACAAATTACAAATTTTAATGACAATATATGTTTATATGAGGTAAATTTTAATTCTCTTTATATAAAATTTTGAATTAAAAAATTAAAAATTTTAATTTTTAATTACAAATTTTATATAGAATAGATAAAAAAAAATTGAGCATAAAAGTGTTCATAATTAAAGAAAACATCCCCAAGTCAATAATTGCACTCTTGGGAGCCTGAAAAGTCCTGGAAACCAACCCCACGTAAATAATTGCACTCCAAAACAAACCAAAGCACAAGCATAGCTTAGCAAAAGGGGCAGCTGAATAATTAAAGAAAACATCAATAATATATAGCTTTTGATTTAATCAAAACAACACCATGCTTTCCAATATCTCTCCACATAAATTAAATTGCATCCACAACACACCTAGATATATAAACCCACATGAAATTAAGAAGGAAAAAAAAAAAAAAAACAGAAAAGAAAAGAGGAACCAGCTATCTCATAACCCCTCACATCATAAATTACATGCACAATTCACAACCATGAATTTCTCAGTTGCTTGGGTTGCTCCTGAATGAGCCTAGTGCCTTGATGGCTGCCGCCCTGAGGATGTACTGGTGGTATGCTGCTGCTGCCAACGCTCCCACAAATGGACCTACCCAAAATATCCACTGCGCAACCAAAATTGTTACAAGAGTTTCTAGCTCCAGATCCTCACGTTTCTAAAAATAACTACTACGTAAAGAAAAAAAAAAACAAAAAACTCACATGATCATCCCAGGCTTTGCGCTCATTGTAGATGACTGCAGCCCCAAAGCTCCTTGCCGGGTTGATCCCAGTTCCTGTGATGGGGATGGTGGCCAGATGCACCATGAATACAGCAAACCCAATTGGCAATGGAGCCAAAACCTGCAAGAAAGAAACAAATAAAAATTAACAAAAGTTCTTGTAAAAATTGAAGAAGTATTGTCTTCTTTTTTTTTTTCCCTCTTTTTAACAGAATGCTTGTGCTACTCGCCGGAACGTGGGAGTCGCGGGCTTGGCGCTTGGGGTCAGTGGCAGAGAACACAGTGTAGACGAGGACGAACGTGCCAATGATCTCGGCGCCGAGAGCAGTTCCCTTGGAGTAGCCCGGAGCAACCAGGTTAGCTCCACCGCCGAGCGAGTTGTAGTAGTGCTTCATGAAAGCCTTGACGAGCCCAACACCGGCGATTGCACCGAGACATTGAGCGACCATGTAAGCCACCGTTCGAATCAACGAAACCTTTCGCGCCAGGAACAGTCCGAACGTCACGGCCGGGTTAATGTGGCCACCTTTTAGTTTAATAAGATTGACAGACAGTTTAACAAACAAGTTAATTTGTTGTACGTAGTCAGTCAGTGAAATAATTAGTTGTGAATTGTAATTTGGGAATGAAATGATCCACTATCTCGGCTAGGTACGTAGGCATGCGTACCGGAGATGCCGGCGGTGCAGTAGACGAGGATGAAGATCATGCCGCCGAAGGACCACGCGATGCCGAGGATGCCGACGCCATCGCAGGCATCCGCGGCGGACTGCTTCTTGTAGCCGATAACCGTGGCGATGCTGACATAGAGGAAGAGGAGGGTACCGACAAACTCAGCGATGAGCGCACGGTAGAAGGACCAGAGGCGGAGCTCCCCCATGTCGATGAGAGGGGCCGGGGGTGGGTCCCGGTAGTCCTTGGCATGCTGGCTCTCCGCCTCCACAACCACCTCCTTCGCCATTCTAGCTAGCAAGCTCTTAGAGTAGTAGCTTCTCTCTCCTGTTGTTGTTGTTGTTGTTGATGTTAATATATAGTCTAGTAGATAATAGTGGGTGGCTTAGAGGGGGAGATTTATAAGGAAGGCGAGCGACTGAGAAAGGTCGAGCGGTATGGGCCCCCACAGGACAGCGAGTCCATGTGCAAGTCATCATCACGGGCAAGTGGGGGTGGATGATGGGCTGGCAGTGGCATCCAACGTCCTTCCGTGGGAGGCCTAACCCTAACGGGTGGATATGGCGGGTAAGAGCTTTCTGAGTTTGAAAAGGTGCATTCTATTGAAATGGTAAGCAACGAAGTTTGGATGGAGTGAGCGCTTTTCTGACCGGAGTTAGGGTTTACAGGCTGTGAGGTCGGGCAGTTGGGAAGTGGAGAGACTGAGGCCAGAAGGGTGCGCCTAAAGCTGTTGCTGGGACTGTTGTTTTGTCGCTTGTTCCCATTGGTTTGTGGTCCCTTCTAACAGAAAAGAGATTGTTCATGTGCATATTTACGGTCTTTTTTAGATAGTGGTCATATTTTTTTGCTAATTAACAGAAGGTTTCTTATGCAAGTTGATTTCGCTGCAGCGGTGTTACTACATTCAGACAAGAGCAAACCAATTGTTGGGAATATTATTAATTTAAAAGGACTAATATTTCAATTTAATATTATCCATTATTATTGTTTGTATTGAAATTCATCCGACAACTAGGTTACTCTAGATTCCAACACAAACAGAATAATGCGGAGTGAAGAGGAGAAAATAAAGTAGAGATGCAAGATTTACGAGTGTAACACTCTGCATCTCGATGTGTGGGTAGTCTTTGGTAAGTATTATAAATGAATACACCAAATCTAAAATACAATTAATAAATTGAATACTACTATCATAAAATTATATACGCATATGCACAGAATGAATATAGGAAGACAATAAATAATTTTTATTCCAACAAAATATCAATTCGATCAAAAAACATGAAAGGATCCAAAGTATAATAACACTTATTACAATTTTAGATTTCGAGTCTTAGAAATAATAAACTAAAATGAATGATATAGTCTAAAATAATAAAATAAATAAAGATCCCCTAAATAGTGCTTTACAATGGAAGCACCTACTAGTTATCAGCTAACCCTTCGAAATATTGTTTCAGTTGTGGTGAGTCCTCCTTCTCGATAACCTGCAAATTATTTGGGCGTACCAAATCAGAATCGTTAAAATGACCCTAACAAGTACTACAAAAGAGAGATAATAACACACAGGCATGCTATATGTAACATATAAACATAATGCACAAAATGTTAGTAAAATATGAATAAATGAGATCATCTTGGTAAATATGCCTTGTAAAATGA
Source organism: Dracaena cambodiana (assembly GCA_036321105.1). Taxonomy (NCBI): domain Eukaryota; kingdom Viridiplantae; phylum Streptophyta; class Magnoliopsida; order Asparagales; family Asparagaceae; genus Dracaena; species Dracaena cambodiana. The sequence goes on from JAYEPQ010000015.1 coordinate 29,076,288, forward strand.
ATCGTAGATTTTATTACACTTCTCTTAGAAATGATAATGTTAATGGGTAGTATATACATGTTGTGGATGATATTGTAGCCAAAATAGAAAAATAGAAATAAGCATGAAATAAAACATGATATATCATATTATGTCTATTATGAATTTATTTGGAACTATCAAAATTAATGTGCCACGTGTTTTACCAATATCTCGTGCATATCCGAGACCATAACTATAATTCCTGATAGTACTCTAGGATGTACCGTTAGGTGCTAATAGAATATAAACACTGATAAACCTAAACTCTAGGCGCGCAATCCTATATAATGGCAATGATCCAGTAATCACTCAGAATCTCTATGGTCAGATTTCTAAGTTCGATTGTACAACCTCAAGAATATAAACCTCCTAAAATATAGGATTTCTAAAATTATGGTTAGATTTCTAAGTTCGTTCTTCGAGTTCCCTGATTACACTTAAAAGGTGTAATATTTTTAGTTTATTTTATGCAAATGCAAACCTATTTTGTTGATTAATAAAAGAAATTAATAAAAAATTATTTTTATTAATCAAATTTCTCGCTATGATATTTTTGTTTTCTAGTATTTTTGTAGGGTTTTATATGCAAGGCAATCGAAGTATCGAAACGTATCTCATGCATCTATTCAGATCTGTGCAAAAATATGTCTGACTGTCGACAGCTAGGAGATAGCTATCAACAGCTGTCGACTATAAAACACACCCGAAAGATACTATCGAAGGGCCTGTCGAATGGAGCGGCCGCAAATCCTATTTCTGGATATTTTTGAGAAGAATTAAGAATTTCTTTATAAATAAAATTCATATTAGGTTTTTTGTAAGGCTATAAATAGCCAATGAATCTCAAGTTTTTTAACAGGGTTTAGAGAAAGAGAGAGAGAGAAAGAAAACAATATAGAGTTTTATTGTTTTAGATTCAAAATTTAATTTTTATACTCATTCATAGAATTCAATAAAAGAATTCTTTTTCTCTTTATTTATGGCTATTATTATATTAGTGGCTAAATTTTTGAGTTAGATCAGATGGAGTAATAAACTCTTGGTGATTTTCTAGTATATTTTCTATGCTTATTGTTTTAATGGTTTTATGTGAAAATTAATATCTTTAATTCTTCATTTTCTTTGAAGAGATTATATATGATTTTGAGTTTTTGATGTTTTATTATTTGACGATATATTCATTTCTTAGTTTTTAATATATCGTAGACTCTTTAGACACTGTGTATATTTAGACTTCAAATGTTTATTTTTCTTATACATATTGCATGCTTAGATTAAACTCAAAATTCATATAGCACTAATTAGGAGAAATTATTCAAAGTGTCAAAGTTTGCAACTTTATATATTTTGTGCTTTATTGAATTATTTTCTTATTGTAGGAAGACCATGTGATCTATGCAATTAAGATAAAAGTATAAATATATTCAGTAAATTATCCTATGGGGGAGTTACATCTATCTACTTACAATTTTAGTTAAAGTCAATTCCCATCTTTAATTTTAGTTTTTAGTTAATAGAAATTTAATTTTTACTTTTATCTTAAGTATCATAATTTATTTTAGTGTCACACAATTACAAAACGATTCTCGAGAGAACAATCTTGGATTACTGCCCTTATACTACTTGTCAATTTTTTGCACTTGGGAGTGTACGATTTAGATCGTAATCAAGTTTTTAGCGTCGTTGTTGGGGATCATACTATTACACTTTAGTATAAATTACGATTCCTACGTCATTAATTTATGCAATTCTAAATTTGCATGATCAATTAGAAAAGAACTTCAAATGATAGACTAATTCGATCATACTCAGATCTACAAATACTTCCAATCCATCACACTTTTCACAACTTGAGCACTAATAATAATAACAACAACATGAATAATAATAATAATAATAATAACAACAACAACAACAACAACAAGAACAACAACAACAACAACAGATTTGGAGATAATAATAATAATGACAACCATAGCCATCATGGAGGCAAGGGGAGGATTTTACGTGATTATCTACAATCTGATAGGACAATCTAACCTCCATAGATTATAATTCCATTGAATATCGGACACTTTGAGATTAAGTCCAGTTTTTGTCTAAATTTCATGGGATGGATTCAGAGAGCCCATATTTGTACCTTCGAGAATTCGAAGAAGTTTGCTCTACCATTAATCTTTAAAATATTACTGCAGAGCAACTTAAGTTTAAACTCTTTCCATTCTCCCTAAAAGATAAATTAAAGACATGGCTACATTCTTTACGTCCCAATTCAATAGGAAAATGGGATGAGATGCGAAGAGAATTATTGAAGAAATTCTTTTCTTCACATCGAACAAATTAAATGTGAAAGCAAGTTCACAATTTTTTGCATAAAGAAAATAAACCATTGTTTGAATGTTGCCATAGATTTAAAGATTTGCTTTTCTCATGCCCACATCACGATTTGCAGATATTGAGGACTGTAAGTACCTTCTATCAAAGGTTAAATACTATAACTATGCAATTTTGTTGAAACTGTGCAATGGTGATTTTTAAATAAATATGTTGAAGAATCATGGGACTATCTTGATTGACTTGCAGAGAATTTACAAGCTTGAAAAACTAAGGATATCTCAGATAGACATCAATTAAAGGATAAATCTCAGAATAGAGGCAGACTTCTTAATTTGGAAGAAACAGAAGATATAACTGCACGTTTAATTACCATAACTAAGAAATTTGAAGATTTGCTTGTAAAGAAAATTGAAATAGTTAACGTAATAGAAGAAGTTCAGGAAGTTTGTGATATTTGCGAATTGCAAGAACATGTAATTTGTGAATGTCTAACATTTCCTATTTTTAAAGAAGCATTAAACAAACAAGCTAATACCTTGAACACTGCTCCTCAACCAGTAAATGATGCATATTCACAAATATATAATTCTGGTTGGAAAATCATCCAAATCTTCAATGGAAGCAGAGTTCTCAATAATAATTTAATAATCAAATAAACCACCTGCTAATCCTCCTCAACAATACATCTAACCTACTAATCAATATTCAGTGTATCAACCCCTACGAAAGAGAAATTTTGAGGATAATTTCTTGCAGATACAATAGAAAATGGATCAAATGATCCTAACACAATAATAATTTATTCAGTCGTAGCAAACGATTAATAGTTAGAATGCAACGGCTTTTAGCGATATCCGCATACAGAAAAGCCACCTCAATTTCACATAACAAATGAAGGAAAAAAGTAAGTTACTATCACAACCGGAGGCCAGTACTTTAGGTAAAGTCGAAGATATAAATGCTATAACTTATTCTATTGATAATAGTATATCTAAAATAACTCATGTAATAAATTTGAAAAGTGGTAAAGTACTTGATGAGCCTGTTTCAAAAAGAAATACCAAAGAGAAACAGGGGAATGATTCAACTCAACAATCTAAAGAAGATAGTCCTAAAGAACCCATTTTTACTGATTATAAACTATCTGTACCATTTCCACAAAGATTAAAGTCTAAAAATATTAATGCTGATATTTTAGAGATTTTCAAACAAGTACAGATTAATATACCTCTGCTGGAAGCAATTAAATAAATTCTTTCATATGCAAAATTTTTGAAAGACTTGTGCACCATCAAAAGATATCATAATGTACAGAAGAAGGCATTTCTCACAAAACAGGTAAATGCATTATTTCATTCTGAGATGCCTGTTAAATATAAGGATTCTGGATGTTCTACTATTTATTGTGTGATATGTCAACATAATATAGAAAAAGCTTTGCTAGATTTGGGGGCTAGTGTAAATCTTTTACTATTTTCGGTTTACAAGCACTTAGGTCTAGAAGAACTTAAACCTATACCGGTCACATTTCAATTAGCTGATAGATTAGAAAGGCTTTTAAAGGGCGTTGTAGAAGATGTTCTAGTGCAAATTGAAAACTTTTATTTTCCTGTGGATTTTATAGTTATCAATACTATACCAGTAAAGAACTCACCTCTTCATATTCTAGTTATCTTCGGATGTTCATTCTTAGACATGTCTAATACATTTATAAATTGAAGGAATGGTGTGGTGAAATTTTCATATGGAAATATGATCCTTGAACTTAATGTTTTAATGTTTGCAAATAACCAAATATAAAAAATGATGAGTTGCAAGACGTTAACTACATTAAACAAATCCATAATGAAGGAGATATCATTATGTATGTCTAAACCTTTAGTGATGGCATTAACAGTGAACAAAGACTTGCTTAAATATTGTCGGTGAAAAATTCTAGAAAGTAAAGGAGATCTACGGATTCAAAGTTAGAAGTCCGCAACTCAGCAGATCCGCAAACCTGAAGATTGAGCTTCGCGATCCAGTGACGACAGAACATGTTCGCGAATCTAAAATTGAGATTCGCAACACTACCCATAACTTTCCGGTAGGGGTTTAATACAAAATCACCCAATCCGAACAGAAGAATTGCCACCTCAGATCGTGGGGCTAACTGCCAAACGAATGCAGCGGCATTACTTCGATCGTGGGAGCAACCGCCTAATGAATATGACGGCACTTCTCGAGTAGTGGGAGCTAACGGCCGAGCAAATATGGCGGGATATTACTCTAAAACCCCTATAAAAGGCAGGGAGCGAAAGAGAGAAAAAAAGACACGGAGGGACACAGACGGATATCTTCTCCTAAGAGTTACCTCTTGTGATCAAGAGTCGAGAGCCTTTCTTTTTCCTTTAGCCAACTAAGAGAGATTGTACGGAGTGTCAATGGAGAGCAGGATCGTCCTCCATTGCTATATCAAAACCCAGCTTTAAACAAAAAAGAAATCTATCTTCCTCATCTTCTGTAAACGGAAAACCGTTGATTGTAATCTTTTATTGAAAAGACTTCGATATAAAGAGCCTGCAATTTTTTATGGCGAACAGAAAATTGGCAACTCCGCTGGGGACAACCATCACCTCCGGTGATCTGGTGGTAGCTCAATCCGACAATATTCCAGTTGGTAGTATGCTCGACTCGCTCACCATTCACGTTGACCAGGAAAGGTACGAAGAATTCCTTTCTTCAGGCACCAAGAGCCCTACTTCCCTAAGGGGATACTGTAAAATCTCCAAGGGGTTAATCCCCAAGGAGGCTTTAATGGCAATAACTCAGCCAAGGGAGTTGTCGGACCAAATTGGTCCGAAATCCTCTTCATCAACATTGGGCTCAAGGCCAGTTTCGACTAAGACTCTTGATCTCTCAAGCAAAGTGGACCAAAGTTCCCGCTTCAATAAGGGAAAACGACCACTACCCACTCTGCGAGAATATGATGCAGAGAAGGAGGTTCCTCTCACTCGTACAACGAGAAGAAAGCTAAGAAGAAGCAAAGTTCGTGCCCTCCACATGATCACGCAACGAAAGAAAACTGCAAACTCATCCCGGCAAAAACCTACCACACAAATATGGAAGCCAAAAGGCAAGGTTGGTCGAGATGCGGAAGGATTTACTCACGTTTCCTACAGGAAGCAGAGCAAGTCCATCAAAGTTATCCATGATCACAAACACGGAGCATACATCCGCGTCCCTCATGTTCCAAGGAGAAAGTCTGATCATGTGATTGAAGAGGCTCGCGGAACCTGCGAACCTCAAATTCACGAAAAATGCATGCCTATCTGTAAGGCTGAGACTGTGCCGTTCCTGAAGGTATCTCTCACGAATGACACCGTCACAAAGAATTCCAGTACAAGAGATCTTAGGGAAGTTCTAAACAGAAAAAGGGAAGAATCCTACGTATCTCACTGCCACTGTGAATGACTGATCAATGCAGTACTGTCTCACTGTTATTGTTCAGCCCATACCAGATTCTCGGTGTTTCATCGATTGTCGGCTCCATCGACATCTTCATCCCAACTGGCGAAGAGGAGACGACGAAATGGGCTTGAGTTTTCTGAGCCAGAATATCCTGCAGTGTCATCCAACATGACAAGCGTCGGAGAAAAGAAGAAGAAAAAAAAGGCGAAAAAAGTCTCCGAAGGAGAAGCTTCTGACTCAGAGCTCTCTTCGAGTTCGAAGGATCTATTCAATGAGGAACGAGGAGTTTTCCGAAACACTCGACTCAAAAGTGGGACGACAGTCTCCATGAATTATAAACAGATGGTGGGAATCTCTTCTGATGAAGAAGATATAGTCAAATCTGTTATGACTGAATCGCAGACATCCGACTCGTTCCTAGAAGATTTTGCCTCTGCATATATGATTCAAAATAATGTCTCAGAAGAGTTCATGAGGAGAATGGATGAACAAGATAAGCATATCCAGCAACAACAGAATGCTATCAGCGAGTTTAAAGACATGCTACATGTTCTGATGGAATTGGAGAAGACTAGATTGAAGAATACAGGAAAGAAGACAGAAGAAGAAGGTCTTCACAATAATGAACATCATGAGGATGACGGCAACCGTTCCGTACATCAAGAAGGGAACGCGAATACTGTTTGGATGGAGAGCTTCCAAAATCAACTGAATGCCCTCATGCATAAGAGCGACTTACAAGAGCTTGGCGTGGTAAGGCCGTATCCCATGGAATGGGAAAGTGTGCCATTCCCAGAAAGTTATAAACTATTGAAGCTCAAGTCTTTCGATGGTAAAGGATCGCCTAACCAGCACCTCTACTATTTAAAATCACAGATTGGGCATTTAGCCGGAAATGACCCCATTATTATGAGGGTATTCGTTAGTACCTTAACGGGACTAGCTTTTGAATGGTTCCGGAGACTAGAACCAGGAACCATCAATTCATGGAGCGACATGGAGAAAGTTTTTCTCACCAGGTTCTGTGAAGATGATATGGAAGTGTCAATGTCGGCGCTTCTAGCCACTAAACAAAGAAAAGGAGAGTCAGCCCGGGACTTCATCAAAAGATTCCGAAAGTATTCTCTCAGATGTCCGCATAGGATGCCAGAAAAGACCTTAGTAGAAACCTGTCGACATAATTTATCGACTAAGGTTCTAGCCAGAATGAGAGTAGTGAAGTCCTCAACTTGGAAGGATCTCGCCCTGCAAGCTAAAGAAGCTGAAGAAATTGCGCAAATACTTGAAGAAGAAGGAGGCGAGGAGAAACAGAAGTGAAGTGGCGATAACAATTATAAGTTCCGACTCCGAGGATATAAGGGAAAGGAGATAATGGTCACTGATACGCCACAACCCGCGAAAACTTTCCCGAAGCTCCCTCCTCATACACGAATGCCTCAAAAGCAATACTCCTTTAAGGATGAGCACACGAAGACTATTTTCAACCTCCTCATGAGTAAGAAGATGCTATAGCTGTCGGAGTCTAAATGTCCAGAAGAAACAGGGAAAGTTAATGATCCTAACTACTGTGTCTATCATAGGATCATTAACCACCCTACCCAAAACTGCTACATCCTTAAGGATAAAATTCAAGCCTTAGTGGACGCTAATGTCATCAAACTCCAAGAGCACCAGAAGAAGGTGACCGCGAACATGGTAACTGTCAAGTTCGGCAAAGCGCCCAACTGGATAGATTCAATAGTTCAAGATGAAGTGCAACCCATCCCTAAAGGCACGATGCAGGTCGTAAATTTTGATCTGCACCAACAACAAAAGAAAGGACTGTTCCCCTTTGAAACTGATAGGGGGGAGATACTGTGGGTGCATTCAGATCTCCTAAGTGATGAACAATAGACTTCCAGTTCATCTAGAAAGAGGCGAAGAGGGATTTACCTCCAATGTCGTCTCTGTGATTCCCGAAGATGACGGAGTCATTCCTGCTTTGATCGATTCGGAAGAGGAAATCGGAAATTCTTTGATGGCTGACGCGGATCCTCCTCCCGCGGGAACTCGTTCAGGAAAAGATTACTTGAAGAACTACGGCTAGACAACGAATTCTCGACTACCTCCAGAGAAAGTCAAACAAAAAGAGCTTAAGTTTGATAAAGTTCTAAAGAAGAAGGGAAAAGAGCCTGCGAAGGACTCGTGGAAGTCATTCCAGTTTGACATTTTAACGCAGTTGGCCAATATTCCTGCGAGGATAACCTTGTACGAGCTCCTTGTACGAGCTCCTGAAATTCTCTAAATCTACTAGAGAAGTTTTAAGAGAAGCTCTACAAGATTCAAGAGTATTCTTGGAACAGATACCAGAGATGATTGAGGAAGAATCTCTATGCGCAACTTGTCACCAAGTCTCTGGTAAGACTGTTCCCTACATCACTTTCTCTCCAGAAGATATGCAAGTCAGGAGCAACAAGCATCACCACCCTTTGTATTACAAGGGATACATAAGGTCTACAAAGATTGATCGCATTCAAGTTGATCTAGGCTCGGCCTTGAGCATCATGCCATGAAGGATGCTACGATATCTTGGAGTGCCGATAAATAGATTAGCGACAACTAATACCACTATCTTCGGATTCAATGCTAACGGTAGTAGACCGTTAGGTAAGATAAAGTTTAAGTGTCAAATCGGCGACCTGAATACGGAAGTCATGTGTTATGTGATAGACGCAGACACATCATACAATCTGCTATTGGGGAGACCTTGGATCCATAGCAATCTCATTGTGCCCTCCATGTTACACCAATGCATGAAATATGTGGAAAAAGAAGGGAACATAAGAACGTTGATCGCAGAAAAGCAACCCTTCAAAGGAGTTGAAAATTACTTTACTGACGCGTTGTTGTATCAAGATGCGTTTGGTGTTTCAGATCAGCCTATTGAGATGACTCTGATAGCGGCGAGGAGGCTGATACAGAATCAGGATCCGAAGATTCGAAATCCGAGGATGTAACTTGGGACGGTGAGCCCATTGTGATAAGCCTCGAAGGCCTTAATGTAAATAACGCCGTTCACTCTGATGGTGAATGGGTGATAAATGAAAATATAGAGTTTGCTTATTCTTCTGGTGTTGATTCTGAGCCCTCAAGCACTAGCACAGATGCATTCAGTGACTGTATAAATGAGATATTTTCTCTGATTTCCTTCCTAGTACCTATCCGATCATCCTTAGACGAATTAAGTTATGACGTTGAAAGTGCTAACCAGGTCATTTTTGAGGTCCCTCCCAAAAACGGAACCCGAAAGGCCATAGTATTTGGCAGAGCAAGTCACAAGAACAAAAAAAAAATGCTTAGATTTTGAGGAAGAACAGGGAAAACCCGAGTTCTTCCATTACGATGAAAATTCTCGTAGATTAATAAAGAAAATGGGATATAATCTGGTCGAAGGCAGGGGGTTGAACTTCGGAAAAGGAAGAAGGACAATCCTTCAACCTTTTGTCCCAAAAGAGAAAATGCCAGATTATTATCAGAAAACAGGCAGGGGGTTAGGATACGTCACCACTCCCGAAAATTCCTCAAGTGAGAAAACCGAAGAAAGACAGTACGATCATTCATCAGAATCATCATGCTGGGACTCAGATGTCAGTATTGGTATGAATCTCCGCGAAGCGTCCGCAAACATGGCTTCCGCGAGACTTAAAGGAAACCTCGCCAATAAGAGATGACCCCTGGGCCAAGTATCTTGATATAAAGTGGGAGATCCAGTTTGAACAACGTGAGCCCCCAACCGAAGATAAAGTGATCCAAATCAATATGGGAGATGAAAAGAATCCTAAACCCATATTTATAAGTGAGAACCTATCCTCGGAAGAAATGAAGGAATTGATATCAGTCATTCGCGAATACATTGATATTTTCACTTGGAGTTATGAGGAAATGCCAGGGTTGGATCCAAGTATGGCGGTTCACAAATTGAAAATCTGGCCAGAGGCTAAGCCAGTAAAACAACAACAACGAAGATTCCGCCCAGAGATCATGGAAGCTATAGAAGCTGAAATCAAGAAGTTGATTGAATCAGGCTTTATTCGCGAGGAACAGCACCCTGATTGGGTCGCGAATATAGTTCCCATGACCAAGAAAAACGGAAAAATCCGAGTTTGCATAGACTTTAGGGATTTGAATGAGGCTTGCCCTAAAGACGAATTCCAGTTACCTATCACGGATATTATGATAGATAATACTTGTGGGTATGAGCGTATGACATTCATGGATGGATTCTCAGGGTATAATCAAATAAAGATGTACCCAGATGATGAGAAGCATACGTCATTCAGGACACCACTCAGGGTATACTGCTATACAGTCATGCCCTTTGGCCTAAAAAATGCAGGTGATATGTATCAACACGCCATGAACGCAATATTCCAAGAGCATCTCCGAAAAACAGTGGAGTGCTACGTAGATGACCTAGTAATTAAGAGCAGAAACAAAGACGATCACTTGAAGGATTTGAAGACAGTGTTCGACCTCATGAGGAAGCACCAGCTCAAGATGAATCCAACTAAGTCTTTCTTGGGGTTTCCGGTGGAAAATTCCTCGGTTTTGTCGTAACGTCAAAAGGTATACATCTTGATCCAGATAAGGTCAAGGCTATTCAAGATATGCCGCCCCCCGTAACCTCAATGAGTTAAGGGGGTTGCAAGGAAGGCTGGAGTATATCCGCAGGTTTATATCAAATTTGTTTGATAAATATCAGCCCTTCACTAGATTAATGAGGAAATGAGTGTCATTTGTCTGGGATGATGCATGCCTAAAAGCTTTTGAAGAAATCAAACAATATCTCACGAAACCACCAGTGCTTGTATCTCCAGTCTCGGAAATGCCTTTCTTACTATATGCAAGGTTATGGACCATTCCTTGAGCGCTTTGCTAGCGCAGAAGAATGAGTCAGGCCATGAACAAACTATTTACTACCTCAGTAGAATGATGATCGGGGTAGAACATCGGTATAATCCTATGGGAAAAGAATGTCTAGTTTTAGTATTCGCAATACAGAAAATGCAGCACTACTTAGCTGGACAAACCATCCACGTTGTATCGAGAGTTAACCCCTTGAGAATACTAATGACTAAACCCGGGTCATTAAGTTCAAGACTATCCAATTGGGCTATTTTGCTATCACAGTATGATATGTACTTTGTCCCACAGAAGTCTATTAAAGGACAGGTCGTGGCTGACTTCTTAGCCGAACATCCAATCCCGGCATCCTCGAAGTTATACGAACAAATCCTGGGAGAGTTAGATGAATGGGACTTGATTCCAAAAAAGGATGACTCGCGAAAGTCTTCCGAGGCAAATACAGTCTCGAAGGGTGTATGGCAGTTTTTCTTTAACGGTGCCTCCCTGATGGGATATGAGGGAAGAATGATAGCGGGGTAGGAGTTGTTTTCGTCTCTCCCCGCAACCACATCATTCCTCGAGCTTACTCATTAACAAGCTCGTACTCCAACAATGTATCAGAATATAATGCCCTCCTAATCGGCTTAAAAATAGCCAAACAACTGGGGGTCAAACATTTGGAGGCATATGGGGACTCTCAACTTGTTGTGAATCAAGTAAAAAGGGAGTACGAGGTCAAACATGAAGACCTCCTGCCGTATTATCATGCGGTGATCATGATCGCCGATGGTTTCGATGCTTTCTAGATCAGTCACATAAAGCGCCGCTGAAATAGTTATGCAGATTTGCTAGCTTCCTTGGCTGCTACATTAGCCTTGCCCAAGCATGCTAGAAGGCAAATCACGGTAGGAAGCAAATAATTATTTTGTCCAAAGGACGAGCTCAAAGAAGAAATGAAGAAACCACAGGAAGATGAAACTGATGCTTTCGAATCAAGCCTAGAACCGAGGGATTGGCGTTTTCCTTATATAGACTATGTCCTTTACGGTATATTACCCGAAGGTCCAAAAGAAGCCAGAGCAATTCAGAGAAGGGCTGTCCAGTTCTACTACAACGCATGACTCCAGACATTGTATAGAAAATCTTACGACAGAATTTTACTTCGCTGTCTTTCCAACCGCAAAGCTCAAAAGGTACTCGAAGAATCTCATGCTGGCATCTGAGGAGCACACCAGCCAGGGCCGAAACTCTGGGATAGAATCTGAAGGATGGGTTGTTACTGGCCTAAAATGATGACAGAAACAGTTGACTACGCCAAGAAGTGTAGGGCCTGCCAAATACATGCAGACTTTATACATCAAGCTCCGGAGTATCTCCACCCAACGGCTACGTCGTGGCCATTTGAGCAATGGAGCATGGACATCGTAGGGCCAATTTCTCCACCATCAACAAGGGGACACCGGTTCATTTTAGCTATAACGGATTACTTTTCGAAATGGACTGAGGCCATTTCACTAACCGAAGTAAAATCGTCAGATGTTATCAAATTCATTAAGCACCATGTGCTTTATCGCTTCGGGGTGCCCAGAAGAATAATTCATGACAACGGACCGCAGTTTGTGAGCCAAGTGTATTCAAGATTCTGCAACAAGTAGAGGATCGAGGATGTAGCTTCATCGCCATATTACCCTACAGCTAATGGTCTAGTAGAAGCCTTCAATAAGACCATTGTAAAACTTCTTAAAAAGTTTGTGTCATCCAATCAAAGGGACTGGGACGAGAGGCTCGGAGAATGCCTGTGGGCGTATCGCACCACAGTTTAACCCCCACTAATGCCACGCCCTTCTTTTTGGTATATGGGTCAGAAGCAGTCTTGCCTTTGGAAATCCAAATCCCGTCATTACGAGTTGCATTAATAATTAGAATGACGCAAGAAGAAAGACATCAAAAAAGGCTCCAAGAATTAGAAGCCTTGGATGATAAGCGCTTGGAAGCTCAACAGAATATCGAGCTATACCAGGCGCGGATCTCCAGAACTTTTAACAAAAAGACTAAGCGAAGAACTTTCAAAAAATGCGATCTAGTCCTGTCAGCCAGAAGGCCGATCATAACTAGCCAGAAGCCTAGAGGGAAGTTCCAGCCGAAGTGGGAGGGACCATTTGTCATTGATACGGTCTACTCCAACGGCGCGTATCGGTTAACAAAGCCAAACGGTGATAAGATCATGATGTCGATCAACGACAAGTTCCTAAAGAAATATTATTCTTAGCAAATTTGCGGAATACCAGTTGTAATTTGACTTGGGTAGTTCGACGCAAACCATGAACCAAAGTTTGTCTATAGTCCGAAGTTCATTAATAAAGATTTATGGTTCTAGACTAAAAATCTTTAAAGCTGCGAACCAAATTTTCTTTCTATCAAATTTGCCAAGTTAAATATTACCTCTGACGAACCAGATTTTCTTTCTACCAAATTTGCCAAGTTAAATATTAACTCTGGCGAACCTGATTTTCTTTCTACCAAATTTGCCAAGTAAAATAATACCTCTGGCGAACCAGATTTTCTTTTTACCAAATTTTCCACGTTAAATATTACCTCTGGCGAACCAGATTTTCTTTTTACCAAATTTGCCAAGTTAAATAATACCTCTGGCGAACCAGATTTTCTTTTTACCAAATTTCCATGATAAATAATACCTCTGGCTAATCAGATTTTCTTTTTTATCAAATTTGCCAAGTTAAATAATACCTCTGGCGAACCAGATTTTCTTTTTACCAAATTTTCCAAGTTAAATAATACCTCTGGCGAACCAGATTTTCTTTTTACCAAATTTCCATGATAAATAATACATCTGGCGAATCAGATTTTCTTTTTATCAAATTTGCCAAGTTAAATAATACCTCTGGCGAACCAAACTTTCTTTTTATTAAATTTGCCAAATTAAATAATACCTCTGGCGAACCAAACTTTCTTTCTATCAAATTTGCCAAGTCAAAAACACCTCTGGCGAATCAAATTTGTCAACAAAATAGTTCTTTCATTCGCAGTAATTTTGGGTACTTGAAAAATTTTGATCGATTTTCAGATTATCAAGTTAACAGTTACCTCTGCTAATCAACATCAGAATCATCCATCAGATACTCTTAGTTACATAAAAAGAAAAGAACTTCTTTATTCATCATCAAAACAAAATTACAGAGAATTCTCTAGAGTTGTACAGTCAACAGGGGTGTATACAAATCACTGATGTAAAAAAAAAAGAGCAGAGAGCTAAAACAGATGTATACAAACTTTTACAGTTCAATGATTCAAAAGGGTTTTTATTTTCTCCTCTGCATCATCAATGTCTTGTTGAAGGGTCTTATAAGCTTGAACAGTAGCTTGACGACGCAATTCCTCGTCACTGGCAATAACATTCTGCGCTACAGCAGCCTCCAGCGTATCCAATTCAACTTGTATCGCATGCAAATCTTTGGTTGTATTGTCCTGCTGGCGCGATAAGTTGGCGAGATTCCTCATTGATTCATCGCGCTCCTTGGTGATTTTGGCCAAGAAAGCTTGAGCCTTAGCGATGGTCTCTTGAGTCCTAATAATAGCTTGGTCATGGTCGTTGATAATTGAAGCAGCGACTTCCACTTGAAAAACTAAAGACTTGCGGTCTGATCGACCCTTTTCTAAGGAGGCTTTGCAAGTATTTGCCTTCTCCTGAGTCTCCTTCTGGAACTTAAACTGTTCCTCTTTCGGCTTCTGGAAAATAATTTCCACTGTCTCAGATTTATCAGCACTTCTTGCTTTTGATAGGAATTCAGCATGCTTTTGAAGCTGAGTTATCATAAGCCTAAATGGAGTAGCTTTATCCTCTCCACCAATACTGACAATACCAGTTAAATAAATATTGAGGACATTGGCGAGTGAAGCAAAAGAAGTCCCCTTTAGTATTTTATCAATACAGCAGTCAAGGAAGTGAAGGAAGGTCTCCACCGTATTCTTCAATAAATCAATCTTGAGCATATCAATCTCGGCATAAGAGGGAGTAATACTGGTTTAGGCAGAGGCGGATTGATCCGCAACCAGACTAGTATCAGGAGGAATGGGACTTTTGGAGACTTCAACAGAGCTAACAACTACAACATCTTGAACCAAAACATCGGCCCGAGCAGCTGCGGCCAAATCCGTAGACATAGTAGTCTCGGGAATCATTACTTCCATAGAAGTAGTAATGCAGTCGCCTCATCAGTGTCAGCTCTATCGATGGTGTCATCTGACGAAGTTACCTTCGCGCCCATGCGTTCTAAATCAGGAGTCAAAACTGGAGCTATCAAAAGGGGAAAGTTAATAGTTAAATGATACAATATCATTTGATAATAACATAATTGCTAAAGGAAGAAGATGCAGAGTTAAAGGTTGGACACTGGATTCCCCAAGTCCATACACCTCAGGACCAAACACTTCAGGCCCGTATACTTCGGTTCGAATGTCCTCGCTCAAATAGACATACTTACCATGGTCTGATGGAGGGGTTAAAGATCGAAAATCATCACTTTCGATATTATAGTCGTCTCCCCAATCATCCTAACTTCCTGAAGGAGGTGCTGCTTTTGGGGAATCTGATACGCGAGTCTCCCCTATGATTTGTACTTCGTCGTCTACAATAGCAGAAGTTGAAGGGCCCTCTTGTATGGCCAGAGAAACACTGACTTCAACAGTGGCCTGACAAATAAGGGGGGTAGAACCCTCTTGAGTAATGGGAGTAGGATCACTGCAAAGAACAGGTCCTTGACTCCGACGCCTCTTAAGGGAACGGAGAGTTAAAGATGAGTCATCTTCATCCTCCTCGGGTTCCTCAATGAGGGACTCAGAAAGCAGAGTGGGTGTTGCAGTGCCAGTCTCAGATGGGGTGCTCTGCGAATCAATCCCCTACGGAATGATAGGCAAGTCACTGAGGTGCCTTAGTCTCTTCCACTTATGTAAAGATTTCTTGGGAGGAGACTGCGGTTGAGGAGAAGCCTTTTTCGATGTCGGGAGAGGAGAAGCATCAAGAGAGGCAGCTTGAACTGGTGCATCATTGTCCTCTTCCCTCTGTTGAGTTATCGGTTCTGATCATGGGATGCACTGTCTCCCCCGAAATCTTCCATCCCTGCTACTTTGGTGCTGCCAGCCTTTTTCTTCTGAGCATACCAAGCTCTGATCTCTCGCAGACTGGTATGATTTATGTTGAAATTCTGGAGAGTGGAATCAACATCTGCAAACTATTTACAGAAACTAAGCTCATACTTGAATTTGGGGTCTTGAGCGGAAGATCAAATCTGGCCTGAGTTCCACCTACGACGAAGTGAAACCAAGCTCGAGCTCCCTCAAGAGCATTCCCAACAAAACTTATCTCTCTATTGGGATTACCAACATAAGGCTGATCATATCCAAACTGTCGAGCGAAACGACTCGGGTAGAAGGCTCTATGCAGCAATGGTTTCCCAAATGAAGAACCAGATGTTCTGGACGGATGTTTATCAGCCACCAGAAGCATCCCGAGGAAAGAATAGTAATTTATCAGTACCGATAGTATTCGCAAATTTCTCCCCATACCCGGCATTTGGAAAATATCTGAACAACTCAAAAGTCGAGAAATGACGAAGGGTCTTGCGGATCGCGGCCATGTAACTCCCTTTCCATTGTGACCTCTCATAGTGCTGCACTTTGGGAGCACTTAAGTCTATATGCGAATCAGCAGGACTCATCAAAGTGGACAATGTAGAACCAGCCAAGTCATCAAATAAATATAAGGGAGTTCTACATGCTGATTAGGAGTCTTAATGACTGGATCTCCTTTCTTCCTTTGCTCCTTCTTCACATTGTAGAATTTATCAGATAATCTCCTTAGTCCGCTTTGAATGCTGCAAACCATCGCGAGCAACAAACTGAGCCGCCTACCAAATGCTAGTAGGACAGCTGGGTATACGGTCCTAATGGGTATGTTTTCCTGCGAAGGAATAACACACTTCTTCAGCCATACCATTAAATAGCCTGCCAAGAAAGCAGGATCAGACAAAGGCTGGAGGGCCTGATAGTGAAAACTTTTAAAGGACGTTCTAGTCTTGAATACGTCCTCGTCAGATTCAGCGACATAAGCATCTGTCCCGAAACTGGCGATTCTTCTCTCAACTTCCTTTCAGAAACTGGAGGAAGGCGAGTAAAGTTCGGATTACTCTTAGAAAAATTGAGCAGAAGATATTGTAGCCACTTCTTTGGCTTCAAACTGCGGGTGCCTGATGTATGGGTGCAAATATGATAATGGCAGAGTAACTCCCAGTAAGTATTATAAATCAAAGGGTCCCGGATTTTCAGCAGGTAGAGTCCTTCCCCAGTAGGGACATACTCTTCATATGGGATGTCTCCCATAGGCAAGCCCGAAACTTCATACATCTCGTGAAGGGCAAAACCTAGTTCACCTCGAGGGCAAAAGATTGTGTAAGTATCAGGATTGTACAGTTCTAAAAAGCAAAAAAATAGAATCTGCTAGTGGGAATGCCATGCTGAACCGCTCTGATAGCATGATGTAGCCCTGCGTAATGAAGCTGATCTCTGAAAGTATTCAGGAAAAAGTCAGTCAAGACTGCCCACTCTCCTTTTGAAGAGCAGTGAACCCATCCAGGGGGACAAAAATTCTGAACAGGAAACTCCCCTTATGCATTGGTGAATCGGTGCAGGAAAGTCTGTGCGATTATGGAAATCTCGCCTCTGGAAAGGCCATGTTTAAGCAGTCCCGGAAACAATCTACAAAAGTGTTTTCTAGTACTACGAGGAAAAACACCTTGAGTATTGAAACCCCCAATAAGATGCTGTCTTGCAGCCTGTTTATGTGCCAGTTCATTCGTCTGGGCACGGAAAGGGATTGAAAGAATAAGAACGGATAAGTGTTGGCAGTGAAAATTTCTAAGTTAAAAGGATTTTCCACAACAGAACGCGGAGCTAATTCAATAGCCCCACGTTTGGTTACATTAACCCTGCGTTTGAATAAAACGCGGAGATGTTTAATAGCTCCGCGTTGATTCCGCAGTTTGGCTTGTATTAGCCTCGCGTTTGAGTAAAACGCGGAGATGATCAATAGCTCCGCGTTTTGGTTATTTAGCGTCGCGTTTTGATGCGATTAAAGCTCCGCGTAAGCAGATAACCAGAATCTCAAATTGATTGAGATTATGATTTTGGGCTTATCCAAATACCCGAATCAAGTCTAATCAGAATTCCATCAAAACTAAGATATTTGATTGGAATCCCTAATAATGGCGAGTTCTATTTAGATAGAAACTCTTGCATTAACCTGGGGCTATAAATACCTTCCTGGTGAAACCCTAGGGGTCGTCTTCTTTTTGGCATCGGAGGTCTCCTATCGATCCTTTGGCAATTCAAGTACGCGAGAGAGCCTTGAAGCCTTTGCTGATCATCTTCTGAAATCTTGGAGAATTCAAGTTACGCACAAAGCCTTGAGTTCGTGAAGATCAGAGAAAGTCACCATCTTCTTTCTGGAGTTCTTGAGAAGTTCGAGTTACGCGAGAGAGCCTTGAACAAATCAAAACCAGAGAAGATCGTCTATATTCGGCCGATATCTTTAAAAGAGAAGATTTCAACGTACCGATCGTCAAAAGGAGCTACTTGACAGATCCCATCGCCACAGATCCCACAATATTGTAAAAAGAGAGAGATTAAACATATAAAATCCTCTCGTTTGTTCTCTTTTTATATCTTGTTCACTTCCGTTGTAATCTAAGATGTATTCAATGGGAGGAAGCGAAGGAACTTTTGCGACGAACAAACTGGCGACCACAGTGGGAGCCATCTCTTTCACTGATGAAGAGATTGTGGCGCAATCGGACGTTGACTTGATCGGATCCAAAGTAGACACGCTGGTCGTTGAAATCGACCAGCAGAAGTACGAGGGGTTCCTCTCCTCCGGATCAGGTGACTTGGATGAGACACGGCACTATCGCCGTATGTACTCCAATACCCGAGTGACGGGTAGAAAGGTATCCACTGAGAGACGGGGATCCTTGGAGACTATGGTTATAGCGCCGGAGTCCACACAAGAAATCCTAGCCGAGGAAGAGCTTCCGATTGCCGAAGAAGACGTGGGAACTGGACTGACCAGGACCCAACTCCGGAACAGGAACCGGAGAGCGAGGCGTAGAGCCCTCAAAGCCCGCCTTGGACGCGGAGCTAACTCTAGAGGACGCGAGGCTATGGTCCCTCGCAAATTGGCTCGCGCTACCCGCGAGACCAATCTCTACCGCATTAAACGCGAAGATACAACTTGCCTAAAAAGCAAGGAAAAGCCAGCGTGTGATTTTCCACGCGAGGCTAGTAATACTGGCGAGTTACGCAAAATTCCTGACACTCGCGAGTTACGCGAGTATAAAAATTATTCAAAGCCAGCGTGTGATTTTCCACGCGAGGCTATTACTGTGCCTAGCGAGAGACGCGAAGCCAGTAAGGGTTGCGCTAGTCGCAGAATACCCAACACTCGCGAGTTACGCGAGTATAAAAATTATTCAAAGCCAGCGTGTGATTCTCCACGCGAGGCTATTACTGTGCCTAGCGAGAGACGCGAAGCCAGTGATACTTGCAATAAACGCAAAACTTCTAACGCCCACAAGGAACGTGAGGATGATTGGCAGATAATTGTCAGTCGTAAAAACCGCGCTAAGCGCGAAGCTATGATCTGCGTTAATCGCAAAGATAAGCCAGCGTGCAAGAACTTCCCTTCACGCGGGGCTATTATTCCAGAAGCTAAACTTCCAAGGACACACCAAGCCAGCGAGAAACGCGAGGCTAGTGTGGATAAGCGCGGAGCTATTCTTCAGGCCCGCGATGTGAAACGCGAGGCTATTCCTAAGCCACGCGAGGATCGGTCCGACCCCAGGGTCAGGGTTGATCAATCAAAGAAACTTCAGTGGATTCCTAAACACTCTCAAGAGTTGAATGGACCTCTTGATTCCATGGCTAGAGGCACTGACCTCAGGGAGCATCTCTCTAAGAAGAGAGGCATAGACCAACTTCAAGTTGAACATAGTTGCCATTGCCAGCAACTTGTGACAGTAGTATCTACTGTGATGGACAATTGCGGCTGCAGTAAGAGCAGGATGTCTGATTTGATCGACTAACCGAGTCAGACAAGAACCTTACTAAGAAGCCAAAGACTGCTTCCCTGAAACAAGGGAGAGCCGTAACTTCCAACATGGTGGGAAAAGGGAAGAAAATTGCAGAAATGGATGATGATTCAGAATCGAGCGATGAAGAACCTCATCGTGTTACTCGACTAAGATCAGGAGCCGTCCCGCCCCGAAATTATAAAAAGCTCGCAGGGGGTTCTTACGACGAGGACAGCGATAATTCCGCTATAGCCTCGCCTCCATCCTCTACATCGTCTCGACTGCAGAAATCAGCATCGCATATGGCGGATAAGACTGACGATATCAATCAGAGATTTGAAGCTCAAGAAAAGATAATTCGAGAGCAGCAAAAGATGATTGAAGGTTTTAAGAGCATGCTATCGAGATTCGTTGAAGATAATACCAAAAAGGGCAAAGAAACTCTGAATGAAGAAGAACAGGAAGAGAAAGCCCACTCGATGCATGAGGAAGAGGATAGATTTTCTTTCCATGATCCGCATGGGGAGAAGATAGAAAAGCTCCAGAATCAACTCGAAACTTTAATGCGTAAAAAGGAGTTGAAAGAAGCAGGGGTTTCAAGACCGTATCCTCCTGAATGGGACATGATACCTTACCCACCGAAGTATAAGCCGCTCAAATTAGAGCCATACGACGGAAAAGGATCGCCCAGCCAGCATATATATTACTTTTTATCCCAAGCAGGACACTTAATGGGTAATGATTCCATCATGACCAAAGTATTTGTAAGTACTTTGCGAGGGCCTGCCTTCACCTGGTTCATGCAGTTGCCCCCAGGTACTATTAATACCTGGTTAGATGTTGAGAAATTATTTCTCTCACGTTTCTTCAAGGATGACACCGAGATTACGGTTCATTCCCTTCTTGCAACTAGGCAAGGAGAACAACAGACGGTTAAAGATTTCATAGAAAGGTTCCGGGAGAAGTCCGTACATTGTAAACACGGAATGATCCAGGAAACTCTAGTTGAGACCTGTCGGCACAACCTTAAAACCAATGTGCTCCTCAAAATGGGGGCCGTAGAGTCTAAGACGTGGAGGGACCTGCTCAAACAAGGAGAGAAAGCTGAAGACTTGATTTGCCGAGTCGAGGAATCCCGCGGACCAAGAAACGCTGGGGGTAGTAAGCCATATACCCAAAACAACAGCAATAAGAATAAAGGGAAAGCAGTCATGTCGTCAGAAGCTGCTCCTCAGAAAACCGGTCCTCCGCCAGAGCCAAAGCCTCAAAGTCAGCGAGGATCAAGGCAAATTAGACCGCAGCAAGAAAGGAATTACACTTTCAAAGCTGAACAGACACCAGTCCTCTTTCACCTGCTCCAAAAGAAGGGAATGCTAAAACTTCCAGAGAATAAGAAGCCAGAAGACGTTGGTAAGACAAAAGATCCCAACTACTGTCTCTATCACCGGAATGTTGGACACCCCACCCGGGATTGTTTTCCCCTTAAGAACAGGATCCAAGCACTAATAGAAGCTGGGGTTCTGACGCTTAAGGAAGAGCAGAAGAAGGTCACTGCCAATATGGCAACCATAGTGGTTGGAATCCACGAGTTTCCCGCAGGAGTGACCCCAATCCCTAAGGGTAAGATGGTCACGAAGAATCTTGATCCGCACAACAAAGCCCAAGAGGGACTTGTCCCCGTAACAACCCAAAAGGGGGAAGTTATGTGGGTTCACCCCGACTTGTTGGAAGATGAACAATGGACTACTTCAAGAAGTCAAGGGAAGAAACGGGCTGTTAATGCCATTTCTGCAGATATAAAGGAAAAATATATAGCTTCAGGAGCCTTCACAGATTCTGAAGAAAAACCTGAAACTATGGCCACCCATCAAGATGGGGCAGGCCCTTCCAGTACTCGATCTGGAAAGACATATCTTAAGGACTACACTAGAGTGGATCCAAAAGATATCTATGCAGAACTCGCAAAGCCTGCGAAGCAGAAAGGACTTCGTTTCCAGAAGAATCCTACCAGAGATGAAGGAGCTAAAGAAACCCCCTTCGAGTTTGACATAATTGCGCAGTTGGCTAACATCCCAGCGCGAGTAACGCTTTACGAATTGTTGAGATTATCAAAATCAACACGTGAAGCTCTAAGAGAGGCCTTGGCAGACTCTGAGTCGTTCCTAGCTCAGATTGTCGAGCCGGCCATCGAAGAGCGGGACTCTTGCCCCCACTGTCATCAAGTGAGGAGGCAAGTCCCACAAATCATCTTCTCTCCAAAAGACATGCAGGTGAGGAATATAAAGCATAATAGGCCTTTATATTTCATTGGATATGTCGGGTCCATAAAAGTGGACCGAATTCAGATTGATCCAGGTTCTGCACTCAGCGTCGTGCCCAGTAGATTGATGCAGCTGTTGGGGATTTCCCTTCATCGCTTGACACCTACACACACTACCATCTATGGATTCAACGCTAATAATAGCCATCCTCTTGGTAAGATCCGATTGCGGTGTCAAATTGGAGACTTGAAAACGAAGGTTACATGCTACGTAATTGATGCTGATACCTCCTACAATATTTTATTGGGGCGACCTTGGATCCACTCTCATATGATAGTTCCGTCGACTCTTCACCAGTGCATGAAATATTGCGATGAGGAAGGAGAGGTCCGGACACTAATTGCTGACAAGCAACCATTCAAAGGGTTGGAAAATTACTTCACAGATGCTGCACTCTACAAGCCAGCACATGAAGTCTCCAATGACAGTCTTAGCAAGTCTCCAAAGCCCGACGACAGTGGCAATGAAGCCGACACTGAGTACGAGCTCCTTGGAGAAGATGACGAAGGTGATTACGAAATCAACCCTCACCTAGATCATAGCTTAGGTCTTGATAATATAGTGGATGTAATAGAAAGTGAATGGGTTATTAATGAAAATGTAAAGTTAGTCTACGAGCATACTGTAGCTACTGAGTCTGAGCCCTCTTGTACCTCCACCGAAGCGGATGGCCTGACCGAACTTGAAGTTCTGGCGGCATATCATTTGCCCCTCAGGTCTTCCCTCCTCTCTCAATTAAAAAAAACCGAGGATCAAGGGCACTTCTTTGAAGTGCCTCCCCGACAGAAGTCCCAAAGGCCGATCATGTTCGGCAAAGTGGCCACGTCGCCTCGACAGAGACAAAGTAGTGAAAGTGATGAACAAACATCACCTCAATTTCACTTATATGAGCAAAGGTCCCGACAGATGATGGAGAAAATGGGATATAATTTTACCCAGAAGCCGGGATTAAACTTTGGAAAAGGGCAGCGGAATCTCATACCCTCGTTTAAACCGAGAGGAAAGAGCCCTGATTATTATCAGAAGACCCGCAGGGGGTTGGGTTATGTGTCTACTCCACCCTCATCGCCATCCAAGGATGAAGAGAGTTCTTCGGATAAAGAAGAAACATCTTCACCAGATCATGATTCAGATATAAGCACCGGTGCTTGGTTTCAATCTTTGACGATCAATATGGTTTCAGCCGCGCCAGAAAGCGACGAGGAACCAATTGACATTCAAGATGACGCTTGGGCTAAGCACATGGATACTCTCTGGGATGTCCGCTTTGAACAGCGTGACCCGCCTACAGAAGACAAATTAATACAGGTTAACATGGGAACGGAAGAAAATTCGAAACCCATTTTCATAAGCGACACACTAACTCCTTTAGAAAAAGAGGAACTTATATCCCTTATCAAAGAGTATATAGATGTGTTCGCATGGAGTTATGAAGATATGCCTGGGCTTGACCCTCAAATTGCCACACACCGGTTAAATATAAAAGAAGATGTCAAACCTGTTAAACAGCAACAGAGGCGTTTTCGACCGGAATTGATGGAGGCAATAGTTGCTGAGGTCAACAAGCTTATACAATTCGGGTTCATCCGTGAAGAACAACACCCAGACTGGGTGGCAAACATAGTGCCAGTCCGCAAAAAAAATGGCAAAATCCGGATATGCATTGACTTTCGAGATCTGAACGCTGCATGTCCCAAGGATGAATTTCCACTCCCCGTCACCGACGTGATGATCGATAATACTTGCGGTTATGAGAGGATGTCCTTTATGGATGGCTTCTCAGGTTATAACCAAATCAAGATGCACCCGGATGATGAAAAGCATACAGCTTTCAGAACGCCACAGGGGGTATACTGTTATACAGTGATGCCATTCGGATTAAAAAATGCAGGTGCAACTTACCAACGCGCAATGAGCGTCATATTCAAAGAACACCTATGCAGAACAGTGGAGTGCTATGTGGATGACTTAGCAGTTAAAAGCAAAGACAAAGAAGATCGTCTTCACGATTTAAGAGTGGTCTTCGATCTTATGCGGAAACATCACTTGAAGATGAATCCTACCAAGTCGTTCATGGGGGTATCCAGCGGGAAGTTTCTAGGGTTCGTAATAACTTCAAAAGGAATTTTCCTCGACCCGGAAAAGGTAAAAGCGATTAGCGAAATGCCGCCTCCCCGCAATCTTAAGGAACTAAGGGGATTACAAGGAAAGCTCGCTTATATTCGGCGCTTCATATCCAACTTATCTGGACGATGCCAACCATTCTCCAAACTTATGAAGAAGGGAGTGTCTTTCATATGGGATGAGGCATGTCAGCAGGCATTTGATAACCTCAAGGAGTACCTTACTAAACCTCCTGTACTAATGGCACCAGCCCCTGGGCAGCCCTTCCTTATATATGTAAGGGCCATGGATAATGCTTTAGGAGCATTACTTGCTCAATATAATGAGCACGGCCATGAACATGCCCTCTACTATTTAAGTAGAACAATGATTGGGGCCGAACAGCGGTATACCCCGATTGAAAAGGAATGTTTAGCCCTAGTGTTTGCTGTTCAGAAAATGCGACACTACCTTTCAGGGCAAACAATTCATGTTATATCACGGGTTAACCCCTTGAAGATTCTAATGACCAAACCGGGATCCTTAAATGGCCGATTGGGAAAATGGGCTCTCTTACTATCGCCCTATGACATACATTTTATCCCTCAAAAGGCCATGAAGGGGCAGGCAATCGCTGATTTCCTTGCAGACCATCCAATTTGGTCCAAATTAAAGCAGACATCAGAAGTCAACACAGTTACCAAAGAGCAACCTTGGCAAATGTTCTTTGATGGTGCCGCAAGACGATTTGCTGCTGGAGTGGGGGTTATACTAATATCCCCACATAAACATATATTGCCTAACGGTTATTCATTAATAGAACCGTGCACTAATAATGTAGCGGAGTACAACGCGCTCATTATCGGCTTAAAAATAGCTCTGCAACTGGGGGTGAACTATCTAGAGGCATATGGAGATTCTAAGCTCATTGTCAATCAGATGACAGGTGAGTATGAAGTCAGACATGAAGCCCTCATCCCCTATCATCAGCTAGCTATTGAGCTAGCAGGATATTTTGAACAATTCTACATATATCACGTATCTCGAAACGAGAACGTTTATGCAGATGCTCTTGCCGCATTAGCCGCAACACTGGCAATCCCGCCAGGTGAAGCTAAAAGCATCACCATTGGTAGTAGAGAACTCCTCCACCCAGATGTGGTATCTCATGACGAAGAGGTATGCCAGATTGGCTTAAATTTAGAGCCCCGTGATTGGCGATTTCCGTTTGTGGATTATGCTTTGCATGGGATATTACCAGAAGATCCTAAGGAAGCCACCTCAATAAAGAGGAAGGCCCAAAGATTTTATTATGACCATAAACTTCAGACTTTGTATAGAAAGTCAAGAGGTGGTCTATTGCTACGCTGCATATCGAAAGCAGAAGCAGAACAAGTGCTGAGAGAAACACACGATGGAGTATGTGGAGCTCATCAGTCCGGTCCTAAACTTGGAGACCGTATAAGAAGGCTAGGGTACTACTGGCCGAGCATGGTTACGGAAGCAATGGCATACGCTAAACGATGTCATGCATGCCAAATACATGCCAATTTTATTCATCAACCCCAAGAATACTTGCACAATACCGTCGCAAGCTGGCCATTTGAAGCCTGGGGAATGGACATTGTGGGGCCAATAACTCCCCCGTCATCCAGAGGACATCGGTTTATTCTTGCAATAACCGATTATTTTTCAAAATGGGCCGAAGCCGTGCCCATGAAAGAGGTGAAAACGGTAGATGTGATCAAATTTATCAAGCATCATGTCATTTACCGATTTGGCGTCCCTCGACGGATCATTCATGATAATGGTCCGCAATTCATCAGTCAGGGATTCTCCAGATTCTGCAATAAGTTCAGAATCAAAGATATTGCTTCTACACCATATAACTCTGCGGCTAATGGGTTAGCTAAAGCCTTTAACAAGACGATCATCAAACTCCTTCGGAAGTACGTCTCTTCCAATAAACAAGATTGGGATGAAAAGCTAGGAGAATGCCTGTGGGCTTATCGCACCACCGTTCGTACCCCGACTAAATCTACCCCCTTCTCTTTGGTTTACGGAAGTGAGGCTGTCTTGCCTCTTGAAATCCAGATACTATCATTAAGAGTGGCTTTAGCTACGAAGATGACGACAGAAGAACGCCATCAGCAAAGATTGCAAGAACTAGAGGCATTAGATGAAAAACGTCTCAGGGCTCAACAACAAATTGAGTTGTATCAAGCCCGAATATCTCAAACGTTCAATAAGAACGTCAAACCAAGGACCTTTAAGCAAGGAGACTTGGTTCTGGCTGTTAAAAGGCCAATGGTGCTAACCCACAAGACTAAGGGTAAATTTGAACCCAAGTGGGAAGGACCGTTTGTTGTGGAGACAGTATACTCCAGTGGAGCCTATCGCTTAATGAATCAAGACGGCGACAGGATGATGATGCCGATCAATGGAAAATTTCTAAAGAAATACTATTCTTAGTACCTCTGGAGATACGCGTCTTCTCTTTTTCTTAGGCATGCGCATTGTGCGCCTCTGACCTAAACCTGGTGTGTTTGGTTCTCAAGTTTGAACCACCTCTAGTCTTTTTCTTAGGCATGCGCATTGTGCGCCTCTGACCTAAACCTGGTGTGTTTGGTTCTCAAGTTTGAACCACCTCCAGTCTTTTTCTTAGGCATGCGCATTGTGCGCCTCTGACCTAAACCTGGTGTGTTTGGTTCTCAAGTTTGAACCACCTCCAGTCTTTTTCTTAGGCATGCGCATTGTGCGCCTCTGACCTAAACCTGGTGTGTTTGGTTCTCAAGTTTGAACCACCATCAGTCTTTTCTTAGGCATGCGCATTGTGCGCCTCTGACCTAAACCTGGTGTGTTTGGTTCTCAAGTTTGAACCACCTCCAGTCTTTTTCTTAGGCATGCGCATTGTGCGCCTCTGACCTAAACCTGGTGTGTTTGGTTCTCAAGTTTGAACCACCTCCAGTCTTTTTCTTAGGCATGCACATTGTGCGCCTCTGACCTAAACCCTGGTGTGTTTGGAGTGCCTAGTTCAAGTTACGCGAGAGAGCCTTGAACCGCCTCCAGTTTGGTTCTCAAGTTTGAACCACCATCAGTCTTTTCTTAGGCATGCGCAATTTGGCGCCTCTGACCCAAACCTGGTGTGCTCAGTTCTCAAGTTTGAACAGCCCCTAATGTTTCTTTTAGGCATGTGTAATTAAGCGCCTCTGACCTAAAAGATATGAATTGCCCAACGCCAACTAGGCAATGGGAAGAGAACAAGTTTCTCGCCAACCCATCATACTGGGGTAAAAGTATGAATTGCCCAACGCCAACTAGGCAATGGGAAGAGAACTAGTTTCTCGCCAACCCATCATACTGGGGTAAAAGTATGAATTGCCCAACGCCAACTAGGCAATGGGAAGAGAACAAGTTTCTCGCCAACCCATCATACTGGGGTAAAAGTATGAATTGCCCAACGCCAACTAGGCAATGGGAAGAGAACTAGTTTCTCGCCAACCCATCATGCTGGGGTAAAAGTATGAATTGCCCAACGCTAACTAGGCAATGGGAAGAGAACTAGTTTCTCGCCAACCCATCATGCTGGGGTAAAAGTATGAATTGCCCAACGCCAACTAGGCAATGGGAAGAGAAATAGTTTCTCGCCAACCAATCATGCTGGGGTAAAAGTATGAATTGCCCAACGCCAACTAGGCAATGGGAAGAGAACTAGTTTCTCGCCAACCCATCATGCTGGGGTAAAAGTATGAATTGCCCAACGCCAACTAGGCAATGGGAAGAGAACTAGTTTCTCGCCAACCCATCATGCTGGGGTAAAAGTATGAATTGCCCAACGCCAACTAGGCAATGGGAAGAGAACAAGTTTCTCGCCAACCCATCATGCTGGGGTAAAAGTATGAATTGTCCAACGCCAACTAGGCAATGGGAAGAGAACTAGTTTCTCGCCAACCCATCATACTGGGGTAAAAAGTATGTATTGCCCAACGCCAACTAGGCAATGGGAAGAGAACAAGTTTCTCGCCAACCCATCATACTGGGGTAAAAGTATGAATTGCCCAACGCCAACTAGGCAATGGGAAGAGAACAAGTTTCTCGCCAACCCATCATACTGGGGTAAAAGTATGAATTGCCCAACGCCAACTAGGCAATGGGAAGAGAACAAGTTTCTCGCTAACTCATCATACTGGGGTGAAAGTATGAATCGCCCAATACCGATAAAGTAAAGGGAAGAGGAAAATTTTGGCATTTAAGCCCAAACGTAGTCCTCGACAACTCACCATGTTGAGGAGAATAACATGGCTAGCCCAACTCAAACGGTAGTTGGTAAAGGCTAATCAAATCCGTTAATAGCTGGGGGTTTGCTAAAAATCCCATATTAAACTTTAATTGTTATTTCGGCTCGAGAAATTGAGCATAAACGGTACCGAGATAAATCGTCTTGACGACAGGTTATTTGTTGGGCAAGCAAATCTGTTATGAAGCCGGCAAATAAAAGAGTCAAAAGAATCATCTTTATTAAAAAGGTGAAGATACAAAAAGAATTTTAAAGAAACATCGTAAGGTTATCTCTCTCCTGTTTACGAAGTTCTTATTACAAGGAAGATAAAAGCGTAAAGAGAGATGAAACTATTGGCCTCCCAGGAGTCTTAATTGGTTTATTGTCTCGTCCAAATTTCTACGATGAGAAGCCTCCACGGTTTGCTGAGCTTGCCTACGCAACTCATCATCACTTATTGTAAGTTGTTGCTGACGAGATTCTTCTATGGCACGATTCATGGCCATCTCTTCCTGCTGAATCTGCTCCTGCTGGACAAGCAACATCTCCTGCTTCTTGACAGATTCTCCTAATCGGAGTTCATTTTCTATCAAGGTGGCCCGAGCTCTGGCAATCGTCTCTTGGGCTTTAGAGATGGCCGCCTGACTTTCCTCAATTCTGAAGTTTACCCTCTGCAGGTCACCAAGAACGGATTCCCGACTGGCCTGGAGCTCTGTCAGCTCCTGAGACCACCTCTCCTCCTGCTGCCTTAAAATATTTCTTTGAGATAAGGATTCTGCTCGAAGCCGCGCCAGCTCTATCTCAGTGATCGCCTCCACATCCGCCTGACGGAGTGTGTGTAGCGTGGTCACCTGCTCTTCTAAGGCTGCAAGGCGGGCCCGGTATGGAGCTGCTCGATCTTATCCACCGAATTCTTCAATATTTCCTAAATAGCGGAGTAACAGTGGACGTGCGAAGTTGAAGAAATCGTGGCCAGCAAGAACCATCTCGACACATCTTCTTAACAAATGCATAAAATCCTCGACAGTGAAGCCGAAAAGTCTTTCAAGAGGATTTGCAGTGTCGGTAGGCAAAGTAGGTAATGCCAAAAGAGGTGTCGTGAGCAAGGGAGCATTAGTTGCTGGAATTGGAGAAGAAGAAGCCCGTCCCTGCACTAAATTCATAATATGGGGGACCAGTAGAGCCAGTGCAGATCTGGAAGAACTGGAGACCCCAGACGAAGTACCGTCAGTACAAATCACTTGGGTACCCCCACCAACAGGAAGAGAAGATGGGATCACTTCGCCTGAAGCTCCTCCGCTGAGAGAAGCATCTTCGAATGAGAATTTCAAATTATTCTCCTCCCCTGCTGGAAGGCTTGGAGTCGGAAGAGTTGCAGGTATCTCAGCAGCCACAACAACGGATGACGTTAAAATTACTGACTGAGAAGGCACGCCAACGACCGTGGGAAATGTCTCAGTGGAGCAAACGGGCGTTGGAGACGGCATGCTAGGAGAAGGTGTAGCCTCATTAGCAGCAGCTGCGATAATGACTTCTGTTCTCTCATCGCTCCCCAGTTCGTCAATTGGGGGAATTGAAGAGGAAACAGAGGCAGGAGCCGGTGTGGAATAATCAACCACAAACTCACCAGCAGAGCTACCCACACCACCAACGGAGCCGGAATGGTCCATTCTATCGTCAGACTCTACTTGGGTGGTCGAGTGCATTGGCGAGAGAAGTTGATCACCTGCATTTCAGAAGACCAGAAAAGCAGTGTTACGTTAAAATAATAACGGGCAAAAGATAAAATACTAAAGGCCATACCAGGCGATACAAGTCCAGTTGTCGGACTTGAAGGGGGAGCCATTGTTGTTTCCAGCAGTGTACCCGTCTCGCTACCTGTTAGTTGCGCCCCAGGTTCTGCCACAGGCTCTATGGCCAAAGGAGCTGAAATCTCAGCAACACTTGGAGCTTTGGCAGGTTCATCCTCCCTTGCCAATGCTGGGGGTACAGCTGAAACTAATAAGTCGGAAGCAAGTTTGATAGCCACTTCTTGGGGGGCTATCAAAGTTTCCTGTGCCAGTTTTTGCTTCTTACCCGGCCTTTTCTTTAAAGTGCCGCGGCGTTTGAGAGTTGGACTCAGGGAACGACTGACAACAGGCTGAGGAACTCCACCAGCACCAGTATTGTCGTCATCATCACCGGCATCATCGTCTGATTCGCTGACGTCCGAAGGCTCAGCCGCAGCACCAAGGAATTCTTCCATTCCTTTTATCCTTACCCTAGAAGCACCCTGGCGGCTAATATAGAGGGCTTCAATCTTTTTGCAACAACTGCGATTGAGAGAGAAGCCGGGCACGTCAGCATTCGCAATGTTGAACCAATTGCAGGAGCTGAGGGTCATGGCCAATTCTAGCACCTTCTGGGGCAAGAAGAATTCAGCCTCGGTCCCGCCAGCTGCAAAATGGAACCAGCCACGAGCGCCTTCGTATAAATTCCCCTCGTAAGCGAGATCTTTATTTGGATTGCCCACATAAAGTTGAGAATATCCAAACTGGCGAGCAAAGCGACTCGGAGTATATGGCTCAATCTGACACTAGAGATCTTGACGATACACCAAGTGTCCGGGACGGATGTTGAGAAGCCACCAGAACGCTCCTGCAGATAAAGTAGTGAACTTATCTGCTCCCACGGCATCTTTCAGCCTTGTCCCATATCCTCCGCCGGGAAAGTCAGGAAAACACCGGAAGATCTCGTAATTCTGAAAGCTACGAAGAGTCTTCCGAATCTGAGACATATAATTCTGCCTCCATGAAGAACGTTCATACAGTTCTACAAGGAAGCACTTTTCGCCCGAACGACGCTCTGGTGCACTCATTAAGGAGGGACAGTGCAAGACAAGCCACGCCATCAAATAGGTGTAGGGCATCTCCACCCTAGGGTTTGGAGTTTTCGGCTGGGCAGTCTCCTTCGACTTGCCATTTCCTTTCCCCTTGACTTTAATAGTAGGGAGGAAATCATGACAGAGCACCCTCAGTCCATATTGCAAGTTGCATACCATGGCGGGAAGGAGTCCAAGAGGTCGGCCGTATGCAAGAAGAACCACTGGATATACCACGGTCACTGCAATCGCTTCCTTAGGCAATGATGGCACGACGCATCTTTTGAGCCACAGCATCAAAAACCCGGCAATGAGACCTCTGTTGGAGATCGAAAATTGGGCTTGATAGTGATAGCTCTTAAATGAAGTACCAGGACCGTATCCATTCTCATTGGATTCAGTGGTATAATACAATAGATGGCGGCCCTTAGCAATACGGTGATCAATCTCTGAGCCATAGATGGGTGGATGACCATGGATAATGGCCGAGCTATCCTTAGAATTTAAGTTGGCAAAGAGATATTCGGCCCACTTCTTGTGGCCAATACCGTGATTACGCGCACCCGTCAAGTCAGCGCAAATATGATAATGGCACATCATCTCCCAATATGTGGCATGGATGCGCTCGTCCCTCGCCAATAGCATGTTCAACTCATCGGTGGTAGGGATATACTCCTCGTAAGGAACTTCGCCCATCGAGAGCCCAGAAACCTCAAACATCTCGTGGAGAGCGAACCCTAGCTCACCCACTGGAGTAAAGAAAGTACAGGTTTCAGGGTTATACATCTCCAAAAGGCAGTAAAAGTGATAAGCACTCTGGGGAAACCCGAATTGGACATTCCTGATGGCTTTATACAAGCCAATATCCTTTAAAATGGGCTCGTGGGAATCCAGCATGTACTGAATAAGGCGTGCCCACCACATATTATTAGAAGAATGAACCCAGCCAGGCATCCTGAAGTCGCTAGCCGGGTACTGACTATCCTTCGCCAAGAACTCACTTAAGAAAGTTCAGGCACGAGATGGGACTTCTCCCACTGGAAGCTCCTTGCCAAATCGGCCTGGAAGCAAGCCAGTAATGCATCTGGGGGAACCATCTTGATAAACCCCTTTTGCACCAAATTTGCCTGTTGGGACGCCATCTTGCTCTTGAGTCAGTCCCCACTTTAATTCTCGAGGCGTCGCTAGCCTCTGAAGATAGACCAGAGGACAGCTACGATCCATTCTAGGCAAAAACATCAACATTTCGCCTGAGTTATATAGCCAAATACGTTCTCCTTCAGAAAGGATCTCATCTGATTGATCCATCTGGTCTCCAAAGAGGAAGGTGGGTTTCTCCATCGCCTTTCTGTTCACATCTTCAAAAGCCGCGTCAGTTATGATTTCTCGCGCAGTAGTAGGGTGGTACTTGATCAGCTTCTCCTTGCGTTCCTTCGGGTCTGGCTTGTATGAGGGCAGGATGGTAGTGAAATGGAATTGGCCCGAGGGATCAGAACCCCCAGCAAAGCCGAAGTAGTTCTTGTGGGGAAGAGATTCCATCGAATATCCTACTGCACAAAGAAACACCAGAGTGAGAGAAGTTTCTATAAAACAGAAAAATTCTCTAAGTATGGACGCGCGAAGCTAAAATTTAGACCGCGCAGAACTTAAAATAGCCTCGCGTTTTTAGCGCGACTGCTACTTAAAATAGCCTCGCGTTTTCAGCGCGACTGCTACTTAAAATAGCCTCGCGTTTTCAGCGCGATTGCTACTTAAAATAGCCTCGCGTTTTTAGCGCGACTGCTACTTGAAATAGCCTCGCGTTTTCAGCGCGATTGCTACTTAAAATAGCCTCGTGCTTTAAACGCGAGGATGACGAGATAACTTCGCGTAAGAAGGCAGTCAGAGACTTTTCTTCTTCTCCAAGCCTTACGGCAGGAGTACGGCGATCTCGCTGGTAAAAGAGTTGATTGATCGGTTAAATTTAAGCCAAATCACTCTAGAAATGTTCTAAAGAGTCTCGATGGAGAGATTCTTACCCCCGATAGGCGAAATGTGGGCTGGCGCGTCGCTGCCTTGGCCGCCGCCACCACTGCTTGCGCCAGTCGCCGAAGATGGAGCTGCTCGAGAAGTAGCACGAGTCTTGGGTGCCATTGCTGAGAAAAATCGACTGAAAATTTGGAGAAACTCGGTCGGAAGAAGATCGGGTCGTCTGAACTCTGATCGCCTGAATCTCTAAGTTTCTGGAAAATTCTCAAGTAAAGTGAAAAGGATAAGGAATAGAGATTTTATTTAAAATGAAAGAAACCGCCTCTTGGAATTCGGCGCGAATTTCGGAGAAAGTGACTGGTCAGTTACTCTCCAACACGCGAAGCTATTAGCCTCGCGCGATTATGAAAATACGAAGTTGTTTAACTCCGCGCAACTATATAAAACGCGAGGATAGCCTATGTCTTAGCTTCGCGTTCTTATGGAAAAACTTAGATTTTTGACGAGTGCAATTAGGCGCTTCCATCTAAGTTAAAAATGATCATTATCCGATCATTTGGGTATTATCAATCTAAGTCACGCAGAAGTGCCTTAGACTATTTTACCAGAATTATTGACCATCTGTTTGTTGTGCAAGCAAGTTTATTGAAGCCAACAGATAGAGAGGAAGATAATTTATCTTTATTCATGAAGCAAGAGATTACAAAGGGGGATTTATAGCTCTCACAAAAGCTTTTACATGATCAACTTGTCAATAACCAAACAGTAAGACTTCTCTACGGGGTGTTGAAGCTCAGTTCCCTGGTTCACATGCAAAAGAACAGTAAGATTTCTCTACGGGGTGTTGAAGTTCAGTTCCCTGGTTCACATGCAAAAGAACAGTAAGATTTCTCTACGGGGTGTTGAAGTTCAGTTCCCTGGTTCACATGCAAAAGATCTCCTCTGCAAATGTCAACTAGGATCTGTCATCCGAAATGAAGCACGAGAGGAAAGGAGAGTGCTGCACTGAAGCGCAATTCTGAACTCCAAGTGCTGCAATTCTGCACTGCAAGTGCTGCAGCTCCTTATTTACAGCCCCTTCAGGAGTTTATCTCTCGGAGCCAGAGCTTGAAACCTGCAACTATGTTGTAAAGCATATGCTTCTGACTTCCTTAGAGTTACTTTTGCTGATGAAGATCGATGGACCCGCATACATTCCTCTTCAGAAAGGATTGGACTTACTGCAAAAGGAACAGAGTTTCCAAAGGAGTGAAAACGCGGAGCTAAGCTAACTCCGCGCACAGTTAAAGAAATAACCTCGCGCTTTAAACACAGAGGATGATGCGATAACTTCGCGTAAAGGGGGACAAGATTTCTTTCTGCTCTTTCCTTTTCTTTCAAATTCATAGCGACTGCTAATCAAGAATAGCCTCGCAATTCATAGCGACTGCTAATCAAGGATAGCCTCGCAATTCATCGCGACTGCTAATCAAAGATAGCCTCGCAATTCATCGCGACTGCTAATCAAGGATAGCCTCGCAATTCATAGCGACTGCTAATCAAGGATAGCCTCGCAATTCATCGTGACTGCTAATCAAAGATAGCCTCGCAATTCATAGCGATTGCTAATCAAGGATAGCCTCGTAATTCATCGCGGCTGCTAATCAAGGATAGCCTCGCAATTCATCGCGACTGCTAATCAAAGATAGCCTCGCAATTCATAGCGACTGCTAATCAAAGATAGCCTCGCAATTCATAGCGACTGCTAATCAAGGATAGCCTCGCAATTCATAGCGACTGCTAATCAAGGATAGTCTCGCAATTCATAGCGACTGCTAATCAAAGATAGCCTCGCAATTCATCGCGACTGCTAATCAAGGATAGTCTCGCAATTCATCGCGACTGCTAATCAAAGATGGCCTCGCGGATTCATTGGGACTACTAGTAAAGCCCCGCGTTTCAAGCGCAGGGACGACACAATAAAACGGCGATCTCGCCGACAAGATAAGCAATCGTCCAGAATAAACCAAGCCAAAATATCTCAGAATGGTTCTTAGAAAACCAAGAGATGAGGTTTTTACCTTCGGAAGATGCTGCATAGACTGGTTCACCGTCGCGTCTACCTTCACGGCTGCTGTCATCAACGCCGGCCAACTTGCGAAAAGCCAAACTCCTCTGGAGAGACATCCTAATGATGGAAATCTATGGAGAGTTGAACGAAGATCAGTTGAAGATCATTCGTGAGTCACTCGAGTTCTCAGAAATTCTTCAGATGAGATGAAGAAGAAGATGAGCCGGAAGACTCTATTTAAACAGAATTTCCGTCGCTTGGTATTCGGCGTGGAAACTCAGGATAATTAATGACATAATTACTCATTTCACTGAAAACGAAGTGAAACTGATTAGCTCCGCGTAAGTGAGTGTAACGCGAGATAGACTTGGTATTCTAACTCCGCGTTTCAGTTTAGATATCCAAAGTATTTCAAAATCTGCTGAAGTCTAAGCCATTTTTGAAAACTTTAGAGGGGGTTCTGTTGGCAGTGAAAATTTCTAAGTTAAAAGGATTTTCCACAACAGAACGCGGAGCTAATTCAATAGCCCCGCGTTTGGTTACATTAACCCTGCGTTTGAATAAAACGCGGAGATGTTTAATAGCTCCGCGTTGATTCCGCAGTTTGGCTTGTATTAGCCTCGCGTTTAAGTAAAACGCGGAGATGATCAATAGCTCCGCGTTAGCTCCGCGTTTTGGTTATTTAGCATCGCGTTTTGATGCGATTGAAGCTCCGCGTAAGCAGATAACCAGAATCTCAAATTGATTGAGATTATGATTTTGGGCTTATCCAAATACCCGAATCAAGTCTAATCAGAATTCCATCAAAACTAAGATATTTGATTGGAATCCCTAATAATGGCGAGTTCTATTTAGATAGAAACTCTTGCATTAACCTGGGGCTATAAATACCTTCTTGGTGAAACCCTAGGGGTCGTCTTCTTTTTGGCATCGGAGGTCTCCTATCGATCCTTTGGAAATTCAAGTACGCGAGAGAGCCTTGAAACCTTTGCTGATCATCTTCTGAAATCTTGGAGAATTCAAGTTACGCACAGAGCCTTGAGTTCGTGAAGATCAGAGAAAGTCACCATCTTCTTTCTGGAGTTCTTGAGAAGTTCGAGTTACGCGAGAGAGCCTTGAACAAATCAAAACCAGAGAAGATCGTCTATATTCGGCCGATATCTTTAAAAGAGAAGATTTCAACGTACCAATCGTCAAAAGGAGCTGCTTGACAGATCACATCGCCACAGATCCCACAATATTGTAAAAAGAGAGAGATTAAACATATAAAATCCTCTCGTTTGTCTCTTTTTATATCTTGTTCACTTCCGTTGTAATCTAAGATGTATTCAATGGGAGGAAGCGAAGGAACTTTTGCGACGAACAATAAGACCTCTCTATATTGGGGAGAAACATGTAGCGACCTTCAACTTGACAAAGCTACTTGTAATCTCCATCTTCCAAACCGTTATCGGGCACTGAAACATGGTCCCCAAACAAAAAGGCGAGTTTGCGTAGCGGAGACCGATCATCTCCTTCGAAAGGTGCATTAGTTATCAGTTCTCGTAATGTTGAGCAAGAAGGATGGAGAATCTTTCCTTCTCTCTCTTAGCTATCTGATGCTATACAATGTGGAAAGACATGACCAAATCTGAACTCTTTCTTCCCATCATAGCCATCCGAGTATCCGAAATAATAATCCTTAGGCCAAGGATTCAAGGCATAATCAACTACAAGAGACATTCAGAGTCAAGATAAGAAAAAAATGATGAGAAAGGGACTGCCTTTCGAAAGTTTTTTTTTATTACCTCCAATCAAGGGTTCCTGCCGAACCACTATTGAAATAAAAGTTGCTTGAGAATCTTGATGACCACCGACAGCAGCATCGGAGGAAGAAGCTTTCTCGGCATCTTTGGCAGATTGAGAAAATCCTTCACACAGAGAATCGAATGCTATAGGAGATTGCAGACGAGAAATCTTAGGAGCTCTAATAAAGAACTCGGATTTCAAATTTCTTGAGATAAGAGTAGCCTCTCTCATAAAGTGGAGGTTATATAGCAGATGATTTGACGGTCGAGATCTCTGGAAAGACGTGATATCTGGCCCGAATCTCGTGGGTACCTTTTCATTTAATGTGGCTCAGAGAACGTCTCAATTCTTACGGCGTAGAAAGCAACCATCTTCCGGCCTTTCCGCAACCACAAAAGTGAAAGTTCGCGATCCCTAATATAGAGTGGCGATCCCTCATAAATTAAAGTTCGCGACCCTAACACAGAGGCATTTTCTACTCCAAAATAAAGGCTCGCGCCCCTAATACAGAGACGTGTCCATTCCAAAAGTGGAACTCATACCAAGCTTTGATCTTGATCCCTAATACAGAGATCACAGAATCTTTCCGCAACCACAAAAGTGAAAGTTCGCGATCCCTAATACAGAGTCGCGATTCCTCATAAATTAAATTTTGCGACCCTAACACTGAGTCGTTCTCTTCTAAAAAAAAAAAGGTGAAAGTTCGCGACCCTAACACAGAGTCGTTCTCTACTCCAAAATGAAGGCTCGCGCCCTTAATACAGAGACGTGTCCCTTCCGAAGCAAAAGTTTGCGACCCTAACACAGAGTCGTTTTCTACTCCAAAATGAAGGCTCGCGCCCCTAATACAGAGACGTGTCCCTTCTGAAAAGACAGTTCGTGACCCTAACACAGAGTTATTTTCTACTCCAAAATGAAGGCTCGCGCCCCTAATACAGAGACGTATCCCTTCCAAAGCAAAAGTTTGCGACCCTAACACAGAGTCGTATGTTCCAAGAATTGCAAAATGAGGCACTAACACAGAGTCACATTTTTCTTCAGAAGCAGCAGTGGCGCTAATACAGAGTCACAGATTTCTGCAAATATAATGGAGATTCCAATACAAAATATTATATCCAAAGTATTCCAAAACTCCTCAAGGAATCATAAGAGTTTTGGAAACTTTGGAGGGGGTTTTGTCGGCAAAAAATTCTGGAAAGCAAAGCAGATCTGTGGATTCAAAGTTAGAAGTCCGCAACTCAGCAGATCCGTGAACCTGAAGATTGAGGTTTGCGACCCAGTGACGACATAACAGGTTCGCGAATCTAAAATTGAGATTCGCGACACTACCCATAGCTTTCGGGTAGAGGTTTGATACAAAATCACCTGACCCGAACAGAAAAATTTCCACCTTAGATCGTGGGGCTAACTGCTAAACGAATGCAGCGGCATTACTTCGATCGTAGGAGCAACCGCCTAATAAATATGACGGCACTTCTCGAGTAATGGGAGCTAACGGCCGAGCAAATATGGCAGGACGTTACTCTAAAACTCTAATAAAAGGTGGGGGAGCGAAAGAGAGAAAAAAGGACATGGAGGGACACAGACGGATATCTTCTCTTAAGAGTTACCCCTTGTGATCAAGAGTCGAGAGCCTTTCTTTTTCCTTTAGCCAACTGAGAGAGATTGTACGGAGTGTCAACGGTGAGCAGGATCGTCCTCCATAGCTACATCAAAACCCAGCCTTAAACAAAGAGGAAATTTATCTTCCTCATATTTTGTAAACGGGAAACCGTTGGATTGTAATCTTTTATTAAAAAGACTTCGATACAAAGTGCCTGCAATTTTTTATGGCGAACAAATATCTCTAATCCGAACATATCAATTAAATAATAAAACACTTAACTAATGCTTAATATTTAAATATTATGGGATGGACCCAGTAAAAGAAGTATATGAAGAGTTACCTCAAATTACAAAGAAATTGATACTATCTGACATCCAAGCACCAATATTTGAGCCAAAACCGCTACCTGAAAATCTCAAGTATGAATTTTTGGGCCTAAGAAAACTTTCTCAGCAGTCATTTCAGAGCATCTTGATGAGAATCAAGAAGAGTGACTACTATTAATAGTACGAAAATATAAAGAAACTCTTGGATGAAATATGACTGACATCAAAGGTGTGGACCCTTTATTTGCACATCGCATTCCTTTGAAAGATGGAGCCAAGCCTATTAAGCAAATGCAACGACGGCTTAACCCTGCCATGAAGGAAGTGGTTAAAGCCAAAGTGTTGAAATTACTTGATACTATCATCATCTATCCAATTACTGTTAATAAGTGGGTAAGTCTAATCCAAATTGTTCTGAAAAAGAGTGGGGTAATAGTAGTTAAAAAAAAATATGGAGAGATGATTCGCACTACAACGAGTTGGCATATGTACATCGATTACCGAAAATTAAATCAAGTAACATACAAAGATTATTTTCCATTACTATTTCTTGACTAAGAACTTGAAAAGATTGCTAGGTATGAATTTTACTATTTTCTTGAGGGTTATTCTGGCTATTATTAATTTGAAATTGCTTTAGAGAATCAAGAAAAGACAATGAATAATGTCACTTGGATTATGTAATGCACCCACAATATTTCAAAAGTGTATGATAAATATTTTCATTGACACAGTTGAAGATTATCTAGATGCATTTATGGATGATTTCTCTATACTTGGAAGTAATTTTGAATCTTGTTTGACTAATTTAGAATCTATATTTGAAAGATATCAACAGAAAAATCTACTCCTGAATTATGAAAAATGTTACTTTATGGTTACTATAGGTATTGTGTTGTGCCATATAGTTTTATGTAAAGGGATGGAAGTAGATAAGACTACGGTTAAGTCTATTTCTAAAGTACCAATACCTAAAACAGTGAAAAACATATAGTTGTTCTTAGGGCATGCAGGTTCCTATAGAAAGTTTATAAAGGATTTTAGTACATTACTAGACCCCTTTCTCACCTTCTTACACAAGATGTGCAATCTGAATGAACGCAGGCATATTAAACAGTTTTCGAAACCCTCAAGGAGATACTCATCACTGCACCAATAATTGAACCTCCAGATTGGTCACTTCCATTCAAGATTATATGTGATGTAAATAATTATGCAATTGGAGCTGAATGGGAGTAACGAAGGGATAAGAAGTCTTACATGGTTTACTATACTAACAAGACTTTCAATGACGCTTAGACGAATTATACCACAATAGAGAAGGAGCTTCTAACTGCGATTTTAGTTCTTGATAAATTTCGTTCATATATTTTGGGCTCATATGTAATTATTTTACATATCATTCGGTGCTCAAATATCTTTTATCAAAAAAGATGTGAAGCCACGGGTAATCCAATGGATATTACTTCTCCAAGAGTTTGATCTTGAAATCAAGGACAAAAAGGGAATAGACAACGAGGTTACAGACCACCTCCCTAGACTAACTTTTGAAAACGATAAGTTACTAATTAGGGACTCATTCTCTGATAAGTAACATTTCAATTGCAATAACTCTTTGGTATACTGAGATTATTAATTTTCTTGTTGCTAGTAAAATGTCAAACCATTGGAGTGTGCAAGACGAATGACGGTTCTTATATGAGGTACGCTGTTTTTTTTTCAACGACCCTTATTTAAATATTGCTCAGATCAAATTATTAGGCATTATATGCCGGATGATGAGATTCAATGTATCATTGCTTTCTGTTATACAGAGGCATGCAGGGTCACTTTTAGTCTAAAAAGATGGTAGCCAAAATACTTCAATGTGAATTTTATTACCTACTATGTATAAGGATGTATATGAATTTTTTAAAATACGAGTCATGTCAGTAATTAGGAGCATTAATTAGGAAGAGTGATATACCTCTAACACCCATACTTATAATTGAGATATTTGATTGTTGGGGCATTGACTTCATAGGACCGTTTCGTATTTCTAACGGATATGCTTATATCCTTATGTCGATTGATTATATTTCTAAATGTGTAGAAGTTGTAGCATGTAGAAATAATGATCAATAAACTGTTATTAAATTTCTAAAGGAGCATATATTGTCCAGATTTGGAGTACCTAAAGTGATAATGAGCGATGGGGCTCTCATTTCTGTAACAAATCCTTTAAAAATTTAATGAGGAAATATTATATCACGCACAAGATTTCTACACTTTATCACCCACAGTTAAACGGACAATTTGAGCTTTCTGATAGGGATATTAATATAATATTAGAGAAAATAGTTAATCTGTCTTATAAATATTGGTCGTTTAGACTGACCGATACTTTATAGTCTTGCCATACTGTATATAAAATACCCTTAGACATGTCTCCATATAGAATAGTCTATGGGAAAGCTTATTATTTGCCTATAGAAATAGAGTATAAAGCATATTAGACAATTAAATCAGTAAATTTTGATCTCAATTCAGCTGGCCCATTTTGCAAATTACAAATAAATGAGTTGGAAGAGATAAGACGTGATGCATATGATAATTTATGCATTTCAAAAGAGAAAATGAGAATATGGCATGATCAATACATCACATGCCCTGTTTTTCATCCCTCTAATAAATTGCTATTATACGATTCTCGATTTCATCTATTTCTGAGAAAATTGCATTTACAGTGGATAGGACTGTTCATAGTTAAAACTGTGTATCTGCACGGTGAAATTGATGTCGAAAATCCAAAGAATAGTCATACATTAAAAGTAAATGTGAAACAATTGAAACATTACTTGAAATTTTCAAAGCATTCAAAGGAATCTCATGATCTAGAAGATCCTCTGACATCTCATTAATAAGAGCTAAATGAAGACATTATGTATATTATTGTATAATACGTACTAACAATTTTGTTTTTACAGTTATCACAACATGAATACCGAAACAAGCTAATTTCTAAGCTCTCTTTCTTAAATTTTTACTTGTTCTTGATTCATTATATGGAAATAAATTTATTGAGGACAATGTGCATTTTAAATTGGGGGAAGGCTTATAAAGATAATTTAGTTTTGATATTTATGATGATTTTTAATAATTTTGTTAAAAAAATCTTTCATAGTTATTAACTTTAGAATTAGAAACTAATTTCTAATTTAGGATTAATTTTAGAACTAGAAATTAACAATTAAAATTAGAAATAATATTAATCTAGGAACTAACAAATAATAAAAACTAAAAACAATGCCTTGACAGATGCTCAACAGAGAGCCGCTGTCGAAACCGCTATCGACAATGAGTCCTGTAAACACAAAAATTATCTGCTCGAGAGCGACCACCGAAGCCACTGTCAAAACAGCTGTTGGCAGCCGTCAACAGAGAGGGACGGTTATAAATAGATCTTTACGTTCCTTTTTCTCCACAAACAAACCCTAGTTTCTTTTAACAACATCTCATGCCCAAAATTCTTCCTTTCGATAGCCAAGACTATTCCCACGCAATTTTCATTCAAATTTTCATCAATCTCTAAGTGGTTAAGCTCTCTTCTCTTTGATCTCTACTTGAATTGTTCTTAGTGAAAAAATAGATTTTTATCTTAAAACCTAGATCTACAATTTATATGGATGAATTTGAGTAAATCAAAAATAGATCTTTACTTTTTGGTAGATTTGGAATAGTTTAGCAAAGTTATGAGGATTTTTGATGAATTTCATGGGATTATTGTTATTATATGCTAAAATTAAGGGTAGAAAAAAAATAAAAATCTCACCTTTTTAGCATTATATTTAATGAGTTGCTTGTATAATTGTTATATATAAAATTCATGCAATTATAATTATATTAAACTAGAATTTGATAATTTTTTAAGAAGAAATTGAAAAAATATGGAATTGTGTGGATGAATTTAATTTTAAAATAAAAATAATAAAATAAAAATAAGAGAAAAATAAATTAACCAATATATATATATATATA
Source organism: Dracaena cambodiana (assembly GCA_036321105.1). Lineage (NCBI taxonomy): Eukaryota > Viridiplantae > Streptophyta > Magnoliopsida > Asparagales > Asparagaceae > Dracaena > Dracaena cambodiana. Next base: position 29,119,438 of record JAYEPQ010000015.1, read on the forward strand.
TATATATATATATATATATATATATATATATATATAATAAATTCATATTTAGATTTTTGAAATAATAATAATTATTCTAGGTTGTGCATTTTTAGCTAATTTTTGCAGAATGACACCAAAGAAACAGACGGTTTCAAAGAGACCAAGAGTGGAATCCTCTGGTCCATCTTCTCCACAAAGAACAAGACCCACAAAGGCAAACAAAAAAATTTTAGAGATGTATGACGAATTTAAACTTTGGCCCGAACATATAATTGACTACTCAAAAATAAATAAAAATTTAGCCTTCAGAGCACATATGCAAGCTTCAGAATTGGAGTATACACATGACATATACATGCACCGGCATGCAATGAGATCGTATGTGAGTTTTATGGTAACTTGCCACCGACAATTGGAGATCAACATGGATACTTCATTGTCAGGGGCAGGAGATACTATTCACGAGGGAAGAAATTGTAAGGACAATCCCTGTACCTGACGTGCCTGAAGAGCACCCTCTTTTGCAGATATCATGAATGAGATACCAAGCAGCTCTTGCCGGTTTAAAGAGCTCTACAAAAGTTTAAGTGATATTGCATTCAATGAGAGTTTTTTGAAGTTTGACTATATTAGAAAGGAGTATGTTTTGGTACGCCTTTATATTAAATATAACATACTACCGTTCTCTACAACAACATAACTATATTCAAGGATCGTATTATCGTTAAACATGATTTTGGAAAGGCGCACATTCGATGTTGCATCCATTATGTACTTTGTGATATTTTAATGCATGGTTCAAGAGTGTATCCAGCATCCGAGATTGGTAAAATTTTACTTAGTTTTTCCATCTCTTATTACAAAGATTTGCATGAATTATGGAGTCCATCCATTATGAGATGATACATATGAACCTCCCATGCATCCATTTACGGATACCACCATACGAAGAAGCATGAGTGTCTGACACGCTTAGCAAGAGCAACAGGTGTAACAAAAATAACAATATGTTGCTGCCCCACCTGCCGATCATAGAGAAAAAGATCAGGAACGTGTTGAGCAAGGGCAAGAATAGTGGGATGCAATATATGCAGCGGCCTGACTAGCTGAAGTAACACTCCACACGATAAATGAGTCTATTATAAGGATGACAAACGAGTTCACTGAAGAATAGCAAGCCTGAACTGAGCATCATCAATAATATCAATATCAACTTCTCACCAAAGTATTTAGACGAATAGCTAGTGAGAACGCCTACGTTTCTGCAGATGAGAACGAAAGGACGAGCTAGGGTACTGTAGGGTTCTGCCGGTATCAAAAATATAAGTGGCAAGAAAGTCTTCATCAGAGATGTCATTGAGATTGATTACAAAAAGGAGTAAATTTTTTCTAGAGAACCAACAAAAGTCAGGCGTATTCTAACATTAACCTCTTACGTTATTTCTTAGTGTATTACTTTCATAGTTATATTTTCAATGCACTGAGGATATTGCATAAATTAAGTTGGGGGATGGGATATATACACTATATTTTACTATATCATAGTTAACTAATATAGTTTAAAAATATTCATTCCTTTAAAATAAAAAATAAGATTAGAAATACTTTACATTGCATATTTATAAGATGGATATCTTAATTTTGATACTTATATGATAATAGCTTTTATGTAGTCTTAATTGAGATTTTAAATATGACAATAAGATATATGAATACTTAATATTAGAATCGAGTATGAACTCTATACACTTATACGATAAGTCATGATGAGTTGATAACAAAGAGAAAACTTAAAAGGGAGACCTATAATATGTATAAAAAAACTGAAAAAAGAAGATAAGTGAGCGTGGTACTTAAGATAATATATGTCGAAAAAAAAAATTCCAGTAAATAAATAAAAGAAAGTAAGTGTTAAGTAGTTGGCTCCGTGCGCCTCATGTGTATTCATACTAACAATACTTATGGACTTTTATTATTATCATGAGTTGAAAAACTAGGCATTTGTGCCTCAGTAAGTATGAATGTTCACATAATAAGCAAGTGTCTAAGAGAAAAAAAGAATATATATATATATATATATATATATATATATGAAAAGGATTCCTATAAGTTTAATTGGAGTTTGAGACTTGATAAGATTTATATACACTCATAAGAGTGCATAGAGAGAATAATTGAAAGTAAAATTATATCTACGATACGATTTAAATTATCATGATACAAATGAGTATTAGATTATAAGTGATTAATTAAGATTGATATTTTCATAAATATCAGTATGTGTATTTCTAATTGAGCTTGATATGGAAGAGAAATGAAAAGCAAAATGAAAAAAATATAAATATACTAATAGTATAGATAAGTAGTTAATAGGTTACTAACTTTTTTCATTTTATTTATTTTATACTTATCCTTATTTTTCATTTTCATTTACTCCTTTATCTCAAATATTTCTTGATGTTTGTGAATAACTTCACTGGAAACCCTCACGAGACAACACTTGTCCACTAGGGTAATCTAGGAGTTTAACGGCTTATTGCACGTGCTAAGTATAATCGTTATTCCTATGAAAGTAAGTTAGGATTTATTTTTAGGTTTTTAGTTTATTTTCTTTAGTTTATAGTTTGATAGAACTAGAAAAACTCAAGTTGGGAGTGTGATTATACTTGAAAAGTGTAATATTTTTAGTTTATTTTATGCAAGTATAATCTAATTTTGTTAATCAATACAAAAAATAATAAAAATTATTTTTATTAATCAAAGTCCTCACTATGATGTTTTTCTATTATTTTCTAGCGTTTTTGCAGGGGTTATATATGCAACGAAATTGAAGTATCGAAGTATATCTCACGTATCAATTCAGATCTGTGTAAAAACAGAACTAACTGTCAACAACCAGGAGATAGTTGTTAATAGTCATTGACTGTAAAAGACACTCAAGAGCTACTGTCGAAAAGCTTGTCGAAGGAAGCGGTTGCATATCCTATTTTTGGAGATTTTTTTAGAAGAATTAAGAGTTTTCTTATAAATAAAATTCCTATTAGATTTTTTTGGTAAGGCTATAAATAGCCAATGAATCTCAAGTTTTGTAACAAGGTTTAGAGAGAGAGAGAACAATTAGAGTTTTATAGTTTTAGATATAAGATTTAGTTCTTGTACTCGTTCATATAAATCAATAAAAGAATTCTTTTTCTCTTTATTCATGACTATGATGAGTATGAGTGGCCAAATTCTTGAGTTGGATGAGATAGAATAACAAACCCTAGGTGATTTACTGGTATGTTTGGTTTTAATTGTTTTATGTGAAAATTGATATGTTTGATTAATCATTATCTTTGAAGGAATTATATATCTTTTGAGTCGTTGATGTTTTATTTTTTGACAATATATTCGTTGCTTAGTTTTTTATATACTGTAGACTATTTAGGCACAGTGTATATTTAGACTTTGAACGTTTATTTTTGTTATTCATATTGCATGCTTAGATTAAATTCGAAATTCATGTATGATTAATTTGGAGAAATTATTCCAAGTGTCAAATTTGCAAATTTATATATTTTGTGCTTTATTGAATTATATTTTTACTGTAGGAAGACCATGTAATCTATGTAATTGAGATAAAAATATAAATATATCCATTAAATTTTCCTATAGGGAAGTTACATCCATCTGACCAACAATTTTAGTTAAGGTAAATTTTCATCTTTAATTTTAGTTTATTAGTTAATAAAAATATAATATTCACTTTTATTTTTAGTACCTAATTTATTTCTACTGTCACACAATTACAAAATGATTCTCGAGAGAACGATCTCGGGTTGTTACTCTTGTACTACTTACCAATCTCTTGCATTTGGGAGTATATAATTTAGATTGCAGTCAAACCCTCATAACTCCATGAATTCATTTTATGATTTTATTCATTAAGATAATATGATAAAAGATTGATATTATAGACGTTAACTATTAACTAATTAACTACCATGGAAGAACTACTTACTGTGGCATAGTAAAATCTCATTTCAAAGAAATATTACAACAAAAGGTCCATAATAAGTCAAAAAACATGTTGTTTTGCTCAAATAATTGTATCAGCAACTACTTTACATGCTAATAATTTCTTCTATAAAGAAATTGTTTTATTTGTATTAAAATGAATATATTTAAGCAAAGTATTGTTAAGATAGCAACATTAACAGTAAGAATGAATTTATAGCTTCTGCAAATGAAAATCATGTTCAAGGATTCTTTACAAAACACACTCTCTAATAAAATTTAGCGTGAGCTTGTTATTAATTGTCCATAGTAGGAACCCAATGTTATGTGTAATCACAGGGTTAATGGGAAAAGAAAAGCTAAGAATACAAGTATCTTACAGAACCTTATCTTTAATGATCCCTTCCTATAGTGCAATGGTCATATAGTATTATTTTAGTGCAAGTTGCAAATAAATCATGTGTTATGCCTGGAGATTGCGATTTTATGTAAAATATAATTCTAATTTAGTGATGTAATAAATAATTAATATTAATAAATATAAATAAAATTTATTAGAGAACTCAAAAACCATACTCATGATTCTAAAGAGAAATATTAAGAAAGGTGGCATGCATTTTGGATGTAAAATTTACAGTTCTTTTAACTTAAGGGTCAATGAAATAATGAAAAATTAGTTTGTACATAATCTAAGGTTGTAGGACAGCAAAAGATTTTGAGATTAGTTCTCCGAATGATGTAACTAAATTACTTTTATTGAATCACTCATTTTAAATATATAAATGTGTCTGAAGAAAAATTTAACAAGCAACTCTCTATACATATATTTTTATATATTTAAAAAAAGAATTTATACATGCTCAATATTCCAAAATTTTATTTTTTTTCTTCTTTATGGTGCTTTAGTTAAAGTATTATTCTATTAATTTTGTTTTTTTTCCGTTCACCCTTTCTCCATGCTTTTGCAGCACAAATAAAGGAATTCTTTAGGTTTTTTTTTTTTTGTTCTTTTTAAATTTGTTGTTCAACAGAAAAATCTATTTTGTTCAGTGAACAAAATAGTTTGTTCTGCTCACTGACGACAGTCTGCTCTATTCACTAACAGAACCAGAATTTTTTTAAGTTGTGGTTCAATAGAACAATCTGTTCTGTTCACTGAACAAAGAACAGAGCAGACTGTTCTGTTTACTGAATAGAACAATAATTTAAAAGAATAAAAAAATTCAGTAAGGTGGTTGCTTATGCCTCAAGATAGCTCAAGCCTCATGAAAAGAATTATCCTACCCATGACTTAGAATTGGCAGCAGTTGTCTTTATTTTGAAGATCTGGAGGCACAACTTATTGAGAGATAAAGTGGAGATTTATATAGATCATGAGAGTTTGAACTATATATTTATCCACAAGGAGATTAATATGAGGCAGAGAAAATGGTTAAAGTTGATGGTTGACTACGATATTGATTTGCAATATCATCCCGGTAAAGTTAATATCGTACTAGATGCATTGAGTAGAAAACTAATAACTATTTATCTTACACAATAGAAAGAGTTGGTAGAGGATATGATGAGTTTGAGATTATAATTGATTATGCCTCGGACTTCCAAGCATTATTGCAATGGAAATTCAATCTAGTTTAAATGAGGAGGTCAAGACAGCACAAGCAGGGGACAACCAACTTCAAAAGATTCGAAAATAGGTGCAGGCAGGTTTAAGATCAGTTTTTTTTTTTTTTTTTGGTTCACTGAACAAAATAAGAACACGAAAAAAGTTTTTTTTAACAAAGAGGAAGGGACTATGTTCCTTTTTTTTTAATGTCTAAAATTTTAACTTTAACTTGGACTGAAATCTGGAGTGGAGAATTGAATTCATATTTTAAATTTATTTGAATACATTAGATTGTATTGTGTCATTAAGAAAGTTTAATAATGATGAGAAACTAAGTACCCATAAATTATCATATATGTGGGAGCACGACATTTTGGATCACTCATGCACTTGGCCAAACAATACTATCAATTGAACACTATGAGACAAGGATGCATGCATATGAGATGTGTTTGCCAAGTGAACTTTAGGGGTACACATATGTGACAGTCTCCATAATGTTAAAAAAGGGGATTCTTTAGGATTGTATATGATTCATAAGATATCAAATGTGTGAACGTAGATTGATACAGTAGAAATTAATTCTACATCAGACTAAAATGGAATGTGATTAAAAATTAAATAAAACCAATATAAAAGCTAGGACTGCACATGCCTTTATTTAGATAAACTATAATATGGATCAAAGAAAAGGAATCTCAATTTAAGTTGGATCTCCTTTTTCTCCTGTTTCTTTTTCATTGTTTCTTTCCCTCTGTCTCTCTCTTTTGTTTACACTCTTCACTTTTCTTTTCATGTTGTATTTTCTTTTAATGTGAGAAAAGATTTTGGGAGAGGGAGGATAAGTTGTTAGGTAGATAGGATTAAGATTAAGTATTATCTTTTAGTTCTTTTAGATTAAATTATTTATTAATATTGGATAGTTAAGTTGTTAGAATAAGATATAATTATTGATTAAAATTCGATATTATCTTTTAGATTTTTTTTTTAAATTAAGATTGGGTTTTATCTTTGCTTTTATTTTTTTGGGTTTAATGGGTTTTGGAGTGTTACGGCGAGTTTCGACCTAAAGGGCTATGTCATTGGTTATAATAACTGTTTCAGTATGCACTTGTATTAAGCTGGAGAAAATAGGATTACAAGGTCTCTACCTCTCCTCTCTCTTCTCTTGACTACAAATACTTTTCTTAGTTTAAAATATGTTCCCTATTCTTCTAGATAAAGAAGTATTTATAGTAGAGTCCATGAGAGAATGGAATAAAAACAGATACCAAATCCTCTCATTTCTATGTATACGGATAGGATGAGATCCATCTTTTCTGTGTTTGCATATTCAACAAGTAAGATTTAGCAAGTATTTGAATTCATCGAGAATATATCATCTTTTGAATAGGTTATGAACTTGCGGCTTTTACCGGCCTACATACCTCGTGAATTGGGTCTTTATCCACTAGGCTTTTATCCTGGGCTAGAACCATGCAATTTATATAATAATAATTACTATTTACTGCTTTTATAAAAATAATTATAACCGTTTTTATTTATCCTTATTGTTGTCATAATGTTCCTTATTTGTGGTTATTATATCACCATTACTATGACATTTATGATTGATTTAAAATATCATATGGTTGATAACATAAAGAGAACATTCAAATTATTTTATGGAGAAGATTCTTTTATCTTCTTCTATCCAAAAAACAAAAATATGTTATTCAAATTTCTATCCTATCCTTTTTTAAAAATTAGGCATGTCGAAACAAATAACTTGCAGTCAACTCTCTAGAACCTCGCATGCTAAAGGACACTAGTAGTAAAGGTATTATCACACTACTACACATGTTTGCCTCTACTGACTGCATGAAATCGGCATATGTCTTTTAGGGTAGTGATTATACACCTTCCCCGAGTCGATAATATTTTTCAATTTTTTATTTTGTTTAATAATTTGTATTGTTAACTTTATAAAATTTTATAGGAAAAATTCCAACAATCAAAATATCATATTCTAAAGTTTTCATTACATAATGCAAACATATGTTGTTGTTGTTTAATCTCCTTCGGAGAATTTTGTTCATTGTTATTCTATGTGAGACTACCTCATTTTAATAACAATGAGCTAGTAAATTATCATCTTGAAATTTAATTAAGAATCTGACTATATAGCTTATTTGTTTCAATAATTTACTTCATGTTCATTGAGATTAATAATGAGTTCTAAATTATCTTGTGAAATTTGGATGTAAAATTCTATCACAATTTTCAATCATTTTTATTCTATTCATCTACTAACTAGTTTTAGATGATAATTTATTTAAGTATGTATGTATGCATGTGTTTATATGGAGAAAGTCACCAGCTCAAGTAAGTTACATAAGTTAACAGTGAAAAACAATGATCCTACACTTTTTTTTAAAAATTTTTTAGAATCATGATTTCTACCTCATTACCTTCTTTAGGATCAAATTCCATGGGTTTTGAGTTTTATTTGCCTTTTTATCAAGTGGATACAAAATGTTGCATTCACCAAAAACCATTAATTTTGTGTCTACTTAATTGAAGACAAATTAAAACTAAAATCCAAAAAATTAGATATGAGTAAACCATAGGGGGTAGAAATCATAATCTAAAGAAAATTTTAAGAAAAAAATTATTAGTGATAGCTTAAATAAATTGCAACTCAAGTAACTTACATGAGGCAGGGGCTTATTTCAATTATTCTCTCTCTCTCTCGCTCCCTCCCTCTCTCTCTTTACACACACACAATGATGTACCCATAAAACTGTCAATTAAGTCCTCATAATTTTTCTTTGTTTAAATCTCAATGTTAGTATTCTATAATTCTATAATATAATTTACAAGTACTATATATGTTTTACTTTATACGTTAGCCACTACGAGTCTATGATATAGCCAACTATGATTCAATTAATTTTATAACTCACTTTTAATGTTATGCAATACGTTATCCATGACAAAATTATTAAGCTTATCTTATCTATCGCTCCTCCTTAGAATGAAACTATTATTCTTTAATTTGTTTTGTAGATTTGAATGGAGATTTTATGACTTTGCATATTATTTGTCACTAATTGGCTAAATTGGATTTAAATTACAAGCATGGTGATAAGTCTTTTCCATATGGTTTTGAGATTTTATTTACATAACAATGGTTCATTTGAGATTAACCAAAAGCATTAAAACTTTTTTTCTCTATTACATACTCGCATGGAATAATCGATGTACTCAGGTTCGGCTAAATGACTTAAATTTCTTTCCACTTCTTACTTGGATTAGATTTTTGATAAAGTTTTTTGAAAGTATAAAATAATGGACAATGAATTCTGAGTACTAATATTTCACATTTTATAGTTTTAAAGCAGACGTAAAATCAAAATAATAGTGTGTCGTTCTACAAAATTCGATACCTAATGTAAAATAAATCTCCTTAAATATGAATGACTAAGAAATTAATTACTGTAAATGGCTTATCGAATTTGGTATTTTATAAGTAGTATGGTCAATATCTAAATGAATCAAGAAAGAGTATGTACTTCATATAATATTTATTTTATGTTTTTTTTTTTTTTTTTTAAATTTCTCATTCTGAATAAAGTAGGCAGTAAATATCAATACTAATCTTGATAACCCATCAATATCTTTCTAGAAGTCTAATATATTTATTGCATATGGAGATAGATCAATCAGTTATATAAGACCTATATTTTAATTTGAAAGATTAAAATTTTATATATTGAAAATATGAAATTCATTTTATTAGATGCATTATGTACAAGTACATATTTTAATGTAGCACCCATTTAAGAAATTTATATCCTAAAGAAAACTAAATTTTAATTTGTTCTTGTTTGGTGACTAAGAAAGGTGGTTCTAATAGCAAATACATAAAGTATGGATGGTTACATGATTACGGAGAGTGAGCACGGAAACTTCCAATGTACTTACACTTTCCTGCTAAATAAATTTGGAAAATATTTAATTTGATGAACTTGCATTTAGTATAAAAACGCCAAATCTAATACTAACATTTGTCTAACACACTGAGAGAAAGTTTAGATATGCACAAGAATTTATATTTATGTTTTAAATTAAGATAATGATAACTGCAAAGAATAAAAAAATTCAAATATTATTTATAAATTAAAATGGCGAGGCATATCTGGATGGCCTATTTTGCAAGTAACTAAATTGAATCAATCAATAATTACATTCTCGTTATTTCTATAAAAATAGTCTATGCATATTTCTCTTTGGGCATTTAAAAAAACTTAACTTTTAGTTCTAAGCATGTCTGGATGATATTTATATACAACTCCATGCATGCAAAAATTAATTTACTGGTTAATTTATTTTTGGATGATTTTTTCTATGCAATACTTAGACTTAGAATTATTAGCATGATATGTTATTGATGCATGCATACGTTATAAAACATGATAATTTTATTTTATTGCTGCTATTAAAGATTAAAATATTTACTCTTACATGAGAATTTTCAAAGATGATATATAAGATGAGCTCTTAAGATTGTATTTTAAATGAATAAAGGCCCCAGGGTCATATAAAATATTTTGATCCTGAATTTAATTTTATATCCTTATTGATAAAGGGAGAGAGAAGTCTTACATTCGTCGAGTGGGGTGTATGTTAAGCCCATATCCTAAGCTCATATAAGGAGGTCACCGATACTGAAAAGCAAAATTTTTGGTTGGCGAGCTGGTCCCACAACAAAGATTTAATGTGGTAAAAACAACGTGAAATAGTGATGCTTGTGGAACATTGACATGTGGAGTTTTTCTCCTACAAGTTTTGCACTAAGGTGCATTTGTTTGCCTTATGATGATAGTGCTCAAATAATGTGATCGGTTAGCCTAAATTTTAGCTTTTAATATGTCAACCTCATAAATTGTGGAAGGTATTATTCTAATGAAGATAGTTTTGGGGGAATTACTTATATGAGAGGTATCGTGAAGGCCACAGTTGGAGAAATATGGGCTAATCCCTATAAATTCTCATGAATCGATTATAAATTCTCATGAATCGATATGTGAGCATGGTCATAATGCTATAAATCCATGAGTCAGTTTTGTTAGTATCTTATGTGTATTTTTGTTAATATCTAGAAATGCAGCCTAATTCAAAGTACAGTCCCCTAGTTTAAGTCCCTCAAGTTAAGACAAAATGTCATTAGGATTCAAAGTCGAAAGCTATCTGCAGCGATTGAATAGGATGCATGTCCAAATACGTCTTTATCATCCTTGTGTACTTAATTATAGAAATTTTATCATGTTGGGAGGGGTATTTTTGAAAATATTATTAATTTAATAAAGATAAATTTTCAAATTATTATTATTATCTAGTATTACTATTTATTGAATTTATAAAATATTTACAACCACTTTTATATATTGTCATTGTAGTTGTGATGATTATTATTTGTAATTATTATGTCATCATCACTATAATCTTTATGATTAATTTATAAAATCATTATGGTGGGACATATAAATAGAAAAACCAAATTGTTTTGGGGAGAAGATTCCTTCATCTTCTGCAATCTAAAAAATAAAAATTTTGGATTCAACTTTCTATTCGTTCCCACTCACAAAATTCGACATGTCGAAGCTAAGAACTTGTGGCAAACTTTCTCGAAACTCGAGCAGTAGAGAACATACATTATAAGAAAATAATAATATTAATAACACTGTTAGCGGATATATCTGTCTTAGTTGACCATACATACAAGAGTGACATATATTCTTTAAAATAATATTATAATATCTTTTAATTTTTTTATTACTTTATTTAATAGTTTGTAATGTTAATTTTCTTCAAATTTTACAGAAAAAATTTCAGCACCAGGTGTAATCAAATCAAAGTACTTTTAAGTTCTATATATAAACTGCCCCTCCAATCCATGAAAATACGGATTCTGAAAAACATTGGGCGAGCCAAGATACTCGCTGTCGTTGTTAGGGCTTTGCTTGTCAGGACTTTCCTTTCATAGGCTTTAGGGCCCAGACATAAGAGTACGTGCACTGATTGGTTATAGATGCGCCACGCCGTATGAAGCGCTGTCCGGTGGGCCCCACCATACGTAAAGGAAAAGGACATGCGGTCACTCATGCTTATCCTTTTACCCTTTTTGGACTTGGGAGTGTTGCTGTTGGTGTTGGCCCACGACAGCACGCAGCTGGGGCACAGTTTGCATTTGCGACGGCCATAATAAAGAAACATCAAGCTCCCACATACGCACTATGAAAGATCATATTGCGAATGAGAATGGAGAGGGACACACTTGTGTAGCTGTGATTAGATCGAGATTAGCTTTTCCATATACATATAAAAGTAAAAATAATACCGGGTTTAAAATTTAACTCTAAATAATATTTTTTAAGCTTAAGTGTTATATATTCTTGTTGAGAAGATGTAATAATGGAAAACTTTTGCACTGTGATCCGCAGATCTTCTGTTCTACGTTTGTCCCCGCGGGCGCATATATATATATATATATATATATATATATATATATATATATATATATATATATGAGGAAACGGAAAATACACCGGCGGTAAAGGGAGTTCCTTCACCGCTGCTTAGATGGCCCAGTAAAATTATTACACGTGCACCATTCAAGATAACAAATAAATGAATTTTCTTAATCGCCCTTTGAGTGGTGCCACGTGTAATAATTTTATTGGGCCACCTAAGCGGCGGTGAAGGAACTCCCTTTACCGCCGGTGTATTTCCCGTTTACTCTCTCTCTCTCTCTCTCTCTCTCTCTCTCTCTCTCTCTCTATATATATATATATATATATATATATATATATATATATATATATATATATATATATATATATATATATATTAACTACAACTAAGTTTTTTGTCCCAAGTACTTGGGATTAGGCTACATGTCAAAAAAAAATCTTGATCATATGGATAATTTTTTCCACTCATTCCCATCAAGTAATATGCCTTCATTTAAGTCTTTAACATCCATATCTTTTCGCATCACTTTTATCCATATTTTCTTTAGTTCTATCTTCACTCTTTTAATTTGTTCTGTATTAATAAACTATACTTATCGAACTAGTAAATGTGTAGGTTTATATGTTTACATCGCACATGTCTAAACTATTATAGGTGAACTTCTCGCATATTCTCTTTTATGGGGCTATGCCAACCTTAGTAAGAATATTATCATTTCTCATTTTATCTCACTTAGTATTACCAATATAAACAAAATATGAGACTCTCTGCTACATTTATCTTATAAATGACATCTCTTTATAGTCCAACATTTCATACTATATGTGTAATAAAGTTGGCAAAATAGTTATTCTATAAAATTTTTCTTTCAACTTTAATGAAATGTTACGATTGTATAAACTCTTATTGTGCTCTTTCATATCAACCAGCTAGGTTGAATCCTATGATTTGTGTCACTGTCAATCTCTCCATTGTTTTAAATAATATAATCCAAATATCTAAACTAAATGCTTATTTATGTCTCTCGTTCATCTAATGTCACAACACTATAGTCTTAAGTCTTTTGTTTAATGCATTTGCACTCTATATGTTTTATTTTGGATCTAATCAGCCTAAAATCTCGAGACTATAATATTTGCCTCCATGACTCCAACTTGATATTAACTCATGCCCTTGTTTCATTAATTAAAATACTATCATTAACAAATAGCATATACAAACATATCTCATCATGAATAACTCTAGTATGCTCATTCATCACTATGACAAATAATAGTGGACTTGATACTGATCCTTGATACAATCTAATTAGATACAGATCCTTGATGCAATCTAATTATGATTGAAAATCACATGTTAGACAGCCACACGTTGTGACATTCGCCACTTATTAATTACGAGTGAAAAAAATGTATTATTTCTTATGCATTTCAAGCATTCATTATCCAATTTTAAGATATAATACGAGATATATGAATTTTTATGCATATTAGTCTAATTCTCTACTTGAGTAGTTTATCAAATTAAAATAATATTTTATTATCGTTTTGTAGGGGATGCAAGAAAATGGATACGAGAAGCGTGCACGTACACAATAGGTCCTGAGAAATCAATTTGCTAGTTAACTGTCGACACCCAGATATGATGGTCGATAGCAGTTCAAAGAATTGCATTGTAAAGCAGAGAACCGCTATCGTTGCAGCCGTAGAAATTGTTATCGAAAGAGGGGTGTATTGATACATAGATATGACTGAATTTTAGGAGAAAAAGAGTTTCCAAGTGGATATAACTCTAGTATTAGGTAACCAAATCCTATAAGGGCTATAAATATCCAATGTATTTAAGAAAAACATATAGAAGAAACTATTTTAGGGAGAGTTCTTATTGTTTTAGAGAGAGATAATGAAGATTTTTAGCTCTTATATTTTCTTTAAAAGCTTTCTTTATTTCCATTAAACTCTCCCTTAAACCAAGCCCTCTAAATAATATTTAGAGTTCCCTTTCATCTTAATTCTTTTCCTTCAAACCAAACTATCTTCTCTCACCCTTTTCTCCCGCCGACTGCCAAAGGCCTACTGATCGTCAGAGCACTATCAACAATTGGTGGAGCCACCCCCACAAACCCCTCTTTGCTGCTTGGACATGCATAGCACTACTCGCAACTGTTGTAGCTACCAGCAGCTGCATTGACAACAATCGTTGTCAACAATAGTAGCCTCGGTCGAATGATTGGAGTCTCGAGCCATCGCCGCCCACTGTCGTTCTTGCACCATAACGATGCCATCCTTCACTGCCAAAGTCACCACCTCTCACTAGAACTTCTTTCCTTTCTTCTTCTTTAAAATCTATTAAGTGGTAGGATCTATCTTCCTTTCTTAATAAACTTATGTCTTATTGGATATAATTAGATAAGCCCCTAGTAAAAATAAATTATAATATACATTCATTCATCTTATAACCTAATAAGATGACTATTCTAATTATATATTTGTTTTAAATCCATTACCCTTTCATAATGACAACGGATATCTTTCATTCCTTTAAAATTCAATTAAATTTCCTAAAACCACAAAAATCCAGGTTTAGCTATTTTAATCTTTTTTATAATGATTTGTTATGGAAATATAATTCTAATCTGAAACTTGAGTATGAACTAATTTTATGAACTCATTTTCGTGGTAAGGTGAGTTCCATCTCGAACTCACTTTTCATGCACTGTTATTTTGAATTCCTCATCTATACATGTTCATATCACTAAGTTTTATTTAATGACATAAAATTTAGTAATCTTTTCAATCTTTATTCAAATGAAACATATGTCATAAACTATCTAATCAATAACTATAAATAATAAATAGAAACGCTGATTTATAGTGATAATAATTGTAATATTGTGTGATAACCGTGTCCAGAAAAGAATTCCAAAAGAAAGTTGTTACATAATTAAGGAATGTACCCACTTCCTTATTTTTACCTGGCCATATATCATAATGATATACAATCAGAAAATTCCTAAATTAATGATTGAAATTTCTGTAATATGAATGAATTAAAAACTTCTTTCTAAAGATCTCTTGACAATAATAAACTTTTATTACACATGAACTCGAATTAAATCATGATCGGATATTGACTGGAAATGTACTCTAGTAGACTTTACATGATCTTGATAATTATAAACAACACTAGGTTGGGTAAGATAATAATAATGTGAATATTTTGTTTCGACTGTACTGTCAAATTGTATAATAATTTTTGTGCACCCCATAGTTGTGTGGTAATTTATTGGATCTTATCTGAAAATTACTATTTACCATTGTGTGGTTGATTGTGACCATTTTTCTAGTCTGTGCAAGAGACAATCAAGCAAGAATATAATATCAGTTAGATTCTCTAATAATATATAACACCCATGTTACTACACTTGACATATAGATTAAAGCATAATTATAATGAAATAACTATTAATAATTGCTTAGTTAATGGATAAACTTCTGTTCTATATTTAAGTCTATATGCATCAATAATACCCTATTTTATATATCTATGATTATTTCTATGATTATTTCATTTTAATCACATCATATTTTGCCTATTTATATTTGTATTATAATTTTTTGGTTGTGATTTGATGACCTGGGTATTCATGCCCATTTTTGAAATAGATCAGATTGAGAAAATTTAAAAATCTGAAGCACTATATAGAGTAGCTAAAGCCAGTAGAAACCGTTCTTTTCTTTGTAGTCTTATACTTGTTAATTTAGATTGCTTCCGGTTTTAAAGTATTCTATCCTAAGTTATTCTATTATCTTTATTTCCTTTATTATTTAGTGTAATCCAATTTTTTCCATTGAATAAAAGTTCTGTTTTCTATTAAGGTGATGTTGTGACATGTGGTAATGATTGATATTATATAGATATTTAGCATATTTTTATGAATACGTTGTCGAATGACTCAGCTCTCTAGTATTTTGGATAGTAAGATGTTACAATATGGTATCATAGCCTAGGTTTCTCATATTGGTTTAAGTGATTTTAATTGATTTGGATTCTTTTATAGAAATTTTGTCACATATACATAACATTATTAATTTTTTTTTTAGTTCCATTCCTTTGGCTTATTTGTGTCACTTATTTTATTTCTAAGAGACGATTTTTTTGAAGATTTTCATTGCAATTAACTACTAAATATTTAACCTTTGACATTTGTTCTTATTTTCGAAAAATATTTTTTTGTAACCCATCATTGAATTCAATTCTCTTTAAATTATTTCTAAAATGGTTTGTTTATTTCGTGGATCAAGTTTGAGCTCAACTAATGAGACAGTGAAATGCTACTAAAAAAATAAGCCACCCTTATTGAAATTTTGGTGATCAATTTTTTTTAAGAAGTAGGATGTAACTACCCTAAATGACATAAATATTTATTAATTGATTATTTTTTATGAAATTTTTTGTATGATTATCTTAATATATTTAAATAAATAAAAGTAGTCATATATATTTTTAAAAGAGTTTTATAAAAGTATATATTATTTAAAATTCATATATTAATTTTCTTATATATATTATTTAAAATTATATATTTTTTATTTAAAATTATATATTATTTAAAATTCATATATTATTTTCTTATATTTTTGCTAAAGCCCATAAATTATTTTACTTAAAATATTTGGATTATTTAATGTGAGCCCAAGCCCATTCCATTAGCCCATGTTCAAAATAGAATAATAAAATAATAATAATATAATAAGTCAAGCACAACCACTAAGCCAACTTGTATTTTGTTATAATGAAGTAATAACGTTCATTTTACCACTAAGTCAACTTTTATTTTATTTTGAACCTTTCATTTTACCTCCAAACTCTTTTTCCTTCATTATTAAATTCCTAAAATTGCTCTTTTGTTAATTCTATCAGTGAGCATCTTTAACCTATTTGAATATAATTTAAAAACTTGTCATTAAAGCCCCATAGTAACAACAATTATGAGCCCTTTGACCAATTTCAAATATGTATAAATAGATCCCATTATGAGTCATTTGACTTGTTTCAAATGTCTTTCAATTTTTCTAAATCTATCCCATTTATGAGCATTTTATATCCATTTCAAATCTTTCTTCAAAACTTTATAAAACAATCTTATTTATTGGCTTTTAGCTAATTTTAAACTTTCCTTCAAAAACACCCCTCTTTAATTCCATAACCTCTCATTTAATTCAACCTCCTAAATTCCTCTCCTAAATCCTATTTAAATCCCTCAACTGATCTTAGTCTTCTTCCTTCAAACCAAATCTCTTCTCTCTCTTTTCCCTGCCTACTAATTACAGGCAACAACCGTTTACTATTCCAATAACAGTCAACAACAACCATTTCTATTTGCAGTAGCCCCAATCAACCAACCAGAGCTCAATCAACCTACTGGAGCTCCGTCCAGGCCATTCTCTATTGTCCTTGCACTATTCCAATACCTTCCTCATTGCCAAAGCCGCCACCTCTCACTCTAACTCTTTTCCCTGAATCTGCCTTGGACTACATTAAGAAATAGGATCTATCTCCCTTTCTTAAATGAGCTTTTGTCTTATTGATATAGGTGGATAACCCCCTTAATAGGAACCTAAAATTTATACCAATGTGTATTATAGATCCAATAAAATGACTATTGTATTCATTTACTTATTTCAGATCGTTGCCTTTCATAACTAAAAACGAACTTTCTGCATGTCTCTAAATTCAAGAAAATTCCCTAAAACCACAGATTTAGCTATTTTAATATTTTTGTAATGATTTGTTATGTTGATATGATTTTGACAAAAATATTTTTGGGTTATGATGGGTTGTTTCTCAAACTCACTTTTCCATTTACTATTCTTGTTATATAGAAAAAAGTTATGTTTGAAATTTATTAAATAGAATTTTATATATGTTCATGATATAAATTGCGACAACAACTATTTAAATAAGTTATTTCTTATTTCAAAAAATTACCTTATCCTCATTTTACATTATTTTGAACTCTTAGTTTATATATGTTAATAAAAGTTATCTAATGTATGAAATTTAATAATCTCACAAACTTTATTCATATGAAACTAAGTTAGAAAATGACTAATCAATAATTATAAATAGTAAATTAAAATATTAATTTTGAGGTGATTATGATTGTAATATTGTATGTCAACAATGGCTAGGAAAAAGTTCTAAAGGAAAGTGTTTATTTAATTAAGAAACATGCTTGCACAGAAAACCTCCGACTTCATTGTTGTTATGTAGTCGTATGTTATTATAATATGTAATCAGAAAATTTCTAAACTAGTGGTTGGAATTCTGGTAACATATTTTAATGAAATTTTTTCCCTAAATATCACTTAAACAATTCTTCCTAAATATCAGTTAACTATAATAAACTTCTAGTGGTTGGAATTCTGGTAACATATTTTAATGAAATTTTTTCCCTAAATATCACTTAAACAATTCTTCCTAAATATCAGTTAACTATAATAAACTTGAACTATACTTTAACTCGAATTGAATCATGATCAAATACTGATCAGAAATGTACAATATTAGACTTGATATGATCTTGCTAACTTTAAAGAATACTGGATTGTGGAGATACTAATTAATGTGAATACTGTATTTTGATTGTACTATCAAGTTGTAAAACTAATTTATGAGTACACTATGGATATAAGGTGATTTGTTGGATTACATCTAAAAACTATTGTTTGTTGTTTTATAGGTTTAGGACAGTTTCAGACAATCCTGATGACTATTTTTTCGGTCTGTATGGAAGACAATTGAAAATACGATATAATATCAGTTAAATTCTCCAATAATGTATGACATTCTAGACTAGTGCACTGACATGTAGACCTAAATATAATTGTAAATAGAATAACTATTAATAACTTTTGATTAATAAATTAACTCGTATTTTACATTTAAGTCCATATGCATAATATTTACCTATCTTGGTACATATATCATTACTTAAGTTTGATCACTTCATATTTTAAATATTTTATATTTGTATTATTATTTTTGGTCTTGACAACCATTGTTACTAATAGCAACCTCGATCGACCAACTAGAGTCTTGAGTTGCTGCCACTCGTCATTGTCCTTACAGCATGACGATACCATCCCTCACTGTCAGAGGCTCCATCACTCACTAAAACTTCTTTCTTTTCTTCTCCCTTGGAATTTATTACGATGTAGGATCCAATCTTCCTTCCTTAATAAACATATGTTTTATTGGATCTAATTAGATAGCCCTTAATTAAAACAAATTAAAATCTACATTCTTTCATCTTATAAACTAGCAAGATGACAATTCTAATAATTTTTTAAAACTTAGTAGTCTTTCATAACTAAAATGGACTTTTTGCATGCCTTTAAAATTCAAGAAAATTTTCTAAAATCACAAAAATCCATATTTAGCTATTTTACTAATTTTATAATTATCTGTTATGGAGATATAATTTTGGTCAGAAATTTGAGTTCGAACTTATTTGACGAACTCATTTTTGGCTAAGGTGAGTTCATTCTCGAACTCACCTTTTTCATGCAATATTTATATTACTTTGAATTTCTCATTTATACATGTTCATATCATTAAGTATTATTTAACTACATAAAATTTAGTAATCTCACTAATTTTATTCAAATCAAACATAGATCATTAACTGACTAATTAATGATCATAAATAGTAAATATATAATCCTAATTTAAGGTGATAATAATATTAAATTGTGTGGCAATGGTATCTAGGAAAGAGTTCTCATGGAAAGTGATTACATAATTAAGAAATATATTTACACAGAAAACCTTCCACTTTTTTACTCTTACTTGGCCATTTGTGATAATGATATGTAGTCAAAAAAACCCCTAAATTAGCGGTTGAAGTTCTATAAATATGCTCGAGTTAAGAACTTATTCCTAAACATCACGTGACGGTAAGGAACTTGAGTTACACTTAAACTCAAATTAAATCATCATCGAATATTGATTGGAAATGCATTGTATTAGATGTTGTTCGTCGCAAAAGTTCCTTCGCTTCCTCCCATTGAATTAACTTAAATTACAATGAAAGTGAACAAGATATAAAAAGAACAAACGAGAGGATTTTATATTTCAATCTCTCTCTTTTACAATATTGTGGGATCTGTAGCGATGGGATCTGTCAAGCAGTTCCTTTGGACGATCGGTACGTTGAAATCTTCTCTTTTAAAGATATCGGCCGAATATAGACGATCTTCTCTGGTTTTGATTCGTTCAAGGTTCTCTCGCGTAACTCGAACTCCTCAAGAACTCCAGAAAGAAGATGGTAGTTTTCTCTGATCTTCACGAACTCAAGGCTCTGTGCGTAACTTGAATTCTCCAAGATTTCAGAAGATGATCAGCCAAGGCTTCAAGGCTCTCTCGCGTACTTGAATTGCCAAAGGATCGATAGGAGGCTTCCGATGCCAAAAAGAAGAAGACCTCTAATCTCTGGTTTTGATTAGTTCAAGGCTCTCACGCGTAACTCGAACTTTACCAAAACTTCCAAAAAATCCAAAAGAGCCCTCCCCAGGGTTTCACCAGGAAAGTATTTATAGCCCCAGGTTAATACAAGAGTTTCTATCTAAATAGAACTCGCATTCATCAAGGATTCCAATCAAATATCTTAGTTTTGATGGAATTCTGATTAGACTTGATTCGGGTATTTGGATAAGCCCAGAATCATAATCTCAATCAATTTGAGATTCTGGTTATCTGCTTATGCGGAGCTTTAATCGCATTAAAATGCGGCGCTAAATAACCAAAACGCGGAGCTAACGCGGAGCTAACGCGGAGCTATTGATCATCTCCGCGTTTTACTCAAACGCGAGGCTAATATAAGCCAGACTGCGGAATCAACGCGGAGCTATTAAACATCTCCGCATTTTATTCAAACGCAGGGTTAATGTAACCAAATGCGGGGCTATTGAATTAGCTCCGCGTTCTGTTGTGGAAAATCTTTTTAACTTAGAAATTTTCACTGCCAACAGAACCCCCTCCAAAGTTTTCAAAATGGCTTAGACTTCAGCAGATTTTGAAATACTTTGGATCTCTAAACTGAAACGCGGAGCTAACGCGGAGCTATTGATCATCTCCGCATTACGCTCACACACGCGGAGCTAATCAGCTTCACTTCGTCTTCAGTGAAATGAGTAATTATGTCATTAATTACCCTGAGTTTCCACGCCGAATACCAAGCGACGGAAATTCTGTTTAAATAGAGCTCCCGGCTCATCTTCTTCTTCATCTCATCCGAAGAATTTCTGAGAACTCGAGTGACTCAAGAATGATCTTCAACTGATCTTCGTTCAATTCTCCAGAGAATGTCTCTCCAGAGGAGTTTGGCTTTTCGCAAGTTGGCCGGCGTTAATGGCAGCAGCCGTGAAAGTAAACGCAACGGTGAACCAGTCTATGCAGCGTCTTCCGAAGGTAAAAACCTCATCTCTTGGTTTTCTAAGAACCATTCTGAGATATTTTGGCTTGATTTTAATCTGGACGATTGCTTTGTCTTGTTGGCGAGATCGCCGTTTTATTGTGTCGTCCCTGCGCTTGAAACGCGGGGTTTTACTAGTAGTCTCAATGAATCCGCTAGGCTACCCTTGATTAGCAGTCGCGATGAATTGCGAGGCTATCCTTGATTAGCAGTCGCGATGAATTGCGAGGCTATCTTTGATTAGCAGTCGCGATGAATCCGCGAGGCTATCTTTGATTAGCAGTCGCGATGAATTGCGAGGCTATCCTTGATTAGCAGTCGCGATGAATTTGAAAGAGAAGGAAAGAGCAGAAAGAAATCTTGTCCTCCTTTACGCGAAGTTATCGCATCATCCTCTGCGTTTAAAGCGCGAGGCTATTTCTTCAACTGTGCGCGGAGTTAGCTTAGCTCCGCGTTTTCACTCTTTTGGAAACTCTGTTCCTTTTGCAGTAAGTTCAATCCTTCCTGAAGAGGAATGTATGTGGGTCCATCGATCTTCATCAGAAAAAGTAACTCTAAGGAAGTCAGAAGCATATGTTTTACAACATAGTTGCAGGTTTCAAGCTCTGGCTCCGAGAGATAAACTCCAGAAGGGGCTGTAAATAAGGAGCTGCAGCACTTGCAGTGTAGAATTGCGCTTCAGTGCAGCACTTTCCTTTCCTCTCGTGCTTCATTTCAGATGACAGATCCTAGTTGACATTTGCAGAGGAGATCTTTTGCATGTGAACCAGGGAACTGAGCTTCAACACCCCGTAGAGAAATCTTAAATTCTTTTGCATGTGAACCAGGGAACTGAGCTTCAACACCCCGTAGAGAAATCTTATTGTTTTTGCTTATTTGATGAGTTTGATCATGTAAAAACTTTTGGGAGAGCTATAACTCCCTCTTTGTAATCTCTTGCTTCATGAATAAAGATAAATTATTTTCCTCTCTATCTGTTAGCTTCAAGAATTTTGCTTGCTCAACAAACAGATGGTCAATAATTTTGGTAAAATAGTCTAAGGCACTTCTGCGTAACTTAGACTGATAATACCCAAATGATTGGATAAGGATCACTTTAACTTAGATGGAAGCGCTCAATTGCACTCGTCAAAAATCTAAGTTTTTAAGTGAAAACGCGAAGCTAAGGCATAGGCTATCCTCGCGTTTTGTATAGTTGCGCGGAGTTAATCAACTTCGCTTTTTCTTAGTCGCGCGAGGCTAATAGCTTCGCGTTTTAGAGAGTAACTGACCAGTCACTTTCTCCAAAACTCGCGCCGAATTCCAAGAGGCGGTTCCTTCCATTTAAAAGAAATCTCTATTTCTTATTCTTCTCACTCTATTTGAGAATTTTTCAGAAACTTAGAGATTCAGGCGATCAGAGTTCAGACGACCCAATCTTCTTCCGACCGAGTTTCTCCAAATTTTCAGTCGATTTTTCTCAGCAATGGCTCCCAAAACTCGTGCTACTTCTCGAGCGGCTCCATCTTCGGCGACTGGCGCAAGCAGTGGTGGCGGCGGCCAAGGCAGCGACACGCCAGCCCACATTTCGCCTATCGGGGGTAAGAATCTCTCCATCGAGACTCTTTAGAACATTTCTAGAGTGATTTGGCTTAAATCTAACTGATCAATCAACTCCTTTACCGGCGAGATCGCCGTACTCCTGCCGTAAGGCTTGGAGAAGAAGAAAAGTCTCTGACTGCCTTCTTACGCGAAGTTATCGCGTCATCCTCGCGTTTAAAGCGCGAGGCTATTTTAAGTAGCAGTCGCGCTGAAAATGCGAGGCTATTTCAAGTAGCAGTCGCGCTGAAAACGCGAGGCTATTTCAAGTAGCAGTCGCACTGAAAACGCGAGGCTATTTTGAGTAGCAGTCGCGCTGAAAACGCGAGGCTATTTTGAGTAGCAGTCGCGCTGAAAACGCGAGGCTATTTTGAGTAGCAGTCGCGCTGAAAACGCGAGGCTATTTCGAGTAGCAGTCGCGCTGAAAACGCGAGGCTATTTTGAGTAGCAGTCGCGCTGAAAACGCGAGGCTATTTTGAGTAGCAGTCGCGCTGAAAACGCGAGGCTATTTTGAGTAGCAGTCGCGCTGAAAACGCGAGGCTATTTTGAGTAGTAGTCGCACTGAAAACGCGAGGCTATTTTGAGTAGCAGTCGCACTGTAAACGCGAGGCTATTTTGAGTAGCAGTCGCGCTGAAAACGCGAGGCTATTTCAAGTAGCAGTCGCGCTGAAAACGCGAGGCTATTTTGAGTTCTGCGCGGTCTAATTTTTAGCTTCGCGCGGCGCTATTCTTAGCTTCGCGCGTTCTAATTTTTAGCTTCGCGCGTCCATACTTAGAGAATTTTTCTGTCTTATAGAAACTTCTCTCACTCTGCTTTCTTTTTGCAGTAGGGTATTCGATGGAATCTCTTCCCCACAAGAATTACTTCGGCTTTGCTGGGGGTTCTGATCCCTCCGGCCAATTCCGTTTCACTACCATCCTGCCCTCATACAGGCCAGATCCGAAGGAACGCAAGGAGAAGCTGATCAAGTACCACCCCACTACTGCGCAAGAAATCATAACTGACGCAGTTTTTGAAGATGTGAACAGAAAGGCGATGGAGAAACCCGCCTTCCTCTTTGAAGACCAGATGGATCAATTAGATGAGATCCTCTCTGAAGGGGAACGTGTTTGGTTATATAACTCAGGCGAAATGCTGATGTTTCTGCCTAGAATGGATCGTAGCTATCCTCTGGTCTATCTTCAGAGGCTAGCGATGCCTCGAGAATTAAAGTGGGGACTGACTCAGGAGCAAGATGGCGTCCCAATAGGCAAATTTGGTGCAAAAGGGGTTTATCAAGATGGTTCCCCAAGATGCATTACTGGCTTGCTTCCAGGCCGATTTGGCAAGGAGCTTCCAGTGGGTGAAGTCCCATCTCGTGCCCGAACTTTCTTAAGTGAGTTCTTGGCGAAGGATGGTCAGTACCCGGCTAGCGACTTCAGGATGCCAGGCTGGGTTCATTCTTCTAACAATATGTGGTGGGCACGCCTTGTTCAGTACATGCTGGATTCCCACGAGCCCATTTTAAAGGATATTGGCTTGTATAAAGCCATCAGGAATGTCCAATTCGGGTTTCCCCAGAGTGCTATCACTTTTACTGCCTCTTGGAGATGTATAACCCTGAAACCTGTACTTTCTTTACATAAGTGGGTGAGCTAGGGTTCGCTCTCCACGAGATGTTTGAGGTTTCTGGGCTCTCGATGGGCGAAGTCCCTTACAAGGAGTATATCCCTACCACTGATGAGTTGAACATGCTATTGGCGAGGGACGAGCGCATCCATGCCATATACTGGGAGATGATGTGCCATTATCATATCTGCGCTGACTTGACGGGTGCGCGTAATCACGGTATTGGTCACAAGAAGTGGGCCGAATATCTCTTTGCCAACATAAATTCTAAGGATAGCTCGGCCATTATCCATGGTCATCCACCCATCTATGGCTCAGAGATTGATCACCGTATTGCTAAGGGCCGCCATCTATTATATTATACCACTGAATCCAATGAGAATGGATACGGTCCTGGTACTTCATTTAAGAGCTATCACTATCAAGCCCAGTTTTCGATCTCCAACAGAGGTCTCATTGCCGGGTTTCTGATGCTGTAGCTCAAAAGATGCGTCGTGCCGTCATTGCCCAAGGAAGCGATTGCAGTGACCGTGGTATATCCAGCGGTTCTTCTTGCATACGGCCGACCCCTTGGACTCCTTCCCGCTATGGTATGCAATTTGTAGTATGGACTGAGGGTATTCTGTCGTGATTTCCTCCCCACTATTAAGGTCAAGGGGAAAGGAAAGGGCAAGTTGAAAGAGACTGCCCAACCGAAAACTCCAAACCCTCGGGTGGAGATGCCCTACACCTATTTGATGGCGTGGCTTGTCTTGCAATGTCCCTCTTTAATGAGTGCGCCAGAGCGTCGTTCGGGCGAAAAGTGCTTCCTTGTAGAACTGTATGAACGTTCTTCATGGTTGCAGAATTATATGTCCCAGATTCGGAAGACTCTTCGTAGCTTTCAGAATTACGAGATCTTCCGGTATTTTCCTGACTTTCCCGGCGGAGGATATGGGACGAGGCTAAAGGATGCCATGGGAGCTGATAAGTTCACTACTTTATCTGCAGGAGCGTTCTGGTGGCTTCTCAACATCCGTCCCGGACACTTGGTGTATCGTCAAGATCTCAGGTGTCAGATTGAGCCATATACTCTGAGTCGCTTTGCTCGCCAGTTTGGATATTCTCAACTTTATATGGGTAATCCAAATAAAGATCTCGCTTATGAGGGGAATTTATACGAAGGTGCTCGTGGCTGGTTCCATTTTGCAGCGGGCGGGACCGAAGCTAAATTCTCCTTGCCCCAGAAGGTGCCAGAATTGGCCATGACCCTCAGCTCCTGCAATTGGTTCAACATTGCGAATGCTGACGTGCCCGGCTTCTCTCTCAATCGCAGTTGTTGCAAAGAGATTGAAGCCCTCTATATTAGCCGTCAGGGTGCTTCTAGGGTAAGGATAAAAGGAATGGAAGAATTCCTTGGCGCTGCGGCTGAGCCTTCGGACATCAGCGAGTCAGACGATGATGCCGGTGATGATGATGATGATGTTGGTGCTGGTGGAGTTCCTCAGCCTATTGTCAGTCGTTCCCTGAGTCCAACTCTCAAATGCCGCGGCACTTTAAAGAAAAGGCCGGGTAAGAAGCAAAAACTGACACAAGAAACCTTGATAGCCCCCCAAGAAGTGGCTATCAAACTTGCTTCCGACTTGTTGGCTTCAGCTGTACCCCCAGCGTTGGCAAGGGAGGATGAACCTGCCAAAGCTCCAAGTGTTGCTGAGATTTCAGCTCCTTCGGCCGTAGAGCCTGTGGCAGAACCTGGGGCGCAACTAACGGGTAGCGAGACGGGTACACTGCTGGAAACGACAATGGCTCCCCCTTCAAGTCCGACAACTGGACTTGTATCGCCTGGTATGGCCTTTAGCATTTTATCTTTTGCCTGTTATTATTTTAACGTAACACTGCTTTTCTGGTCTTCTGAAATGCAGGTGATCAACTTCTTTCGCCAATGCACTCGACTACCCAAGTAGAGTCTGACGATAGAATGGACCATTCTGGCTCTGTTGGTGGTGTAGGTAGCTTTGCTAGTGAGTTTGCGGCTGATTATTCCACACCGGCTCCTGCCTCTGTTTCCTCTTCAATTCCCCCAATTGACGAATTGGGAAGTGACGAGAGAACTGAGATTATTATTGCAGCAGCTGCTAATGAGGCTACACCTTCTCCTAGCATGCCATCTCCAACGCCCGTTTGCTCCACTGAGACATTTCCCACGGTCGTTGGCGTACCTTCTCAGTCAGCAATTTTAACGTCGTCCGTTGTCGTGGCTGCTGGGATACCTGCAACTCTTCCGACTTCAAGCCTCCCAGCAGGGGAGGAGAATAATTTGAAATTCTCGTTCGAAGATGCTTCTCCCACCAGAGGAGCTTCAGGCGAAGTGATCCCATCTTCTCTTCCTGTTGGTGGGGGTACCCAAGTGATCTGTACCGACGGTACTTCGTCTGGGGTCTCCAGTTCTTCCAGATCTGCACTGGCTCTACTGGTCCCTCAGATCATGAATTTAATGCAGGGACGGACTTCTTCTTCTCCAATCCCAGCTACTACTGCTCCCTTGCTCACGACACCTCTTTTGGCATTGCCTACTTTGCCTACCGACACTGCAAATCCTCTTGAAAGACTTTTCGGCTTTACTGTCGAGGATTTTATGCATTTGTTAAGAAGATGTGTCGAGATGGTTCTTACTGGCCATGATTTCTTCAGTTTCGCACGCCCACTGTTTCTCCGGTATTTAGGAAATATCGAAGAATTCGGTGGGCAAGATCGAGCAGCTCCATACCGGGCCCGCCTTGCAGCTTTAGAAGAGCAGGTGACCACGCTACACACACTCCGTCAGGCTGATGTGGAGGCGATCACTGAGATAGAGCTGGCGCGGCTTCGAGTAGAATCCTTATCTAGAAGAAATATTTTAAGGCAGCAGGAGGAGAGATGGTCTCAGGAGCTGACAGAGCTCCAGGCCAGTCGGGAGTCCGTTATTGGCGACCTGCAGAGGGTAAACTTTGGAATTGAGGAAAGCCAGGCGGCCATTTCTAAAGCCCAGGAGACGATTGCCAGAGCTCGGGCCACCTTGATAGAAAATGAACTCCGATTAGGAGAATCTGTCAAGAAACGGGAGATGTTGCTTGTCCAGCAGGAGCAGATTCAGCAGGAAGAGATGGCCAGGAATCGTGCCATAGAAGAATCTCGTCAGCAACAATTTACAATAAGTGAAGATGAGTTGCGTAGGCAAGCTCAGCAAACCGTGGAGGCTTCTCATCGTAGAAATTTGGACGAGACAATAAACCAATTGAGACTTCTGGGAGGCCAATAGTTTCATCTCTCTTTACGCTTCTATCTTCCTTGTAATAAGAACTTCGTGAACAGGAGAGAGATAACCTTACGATGTTTCTTTAAAATTCTTTTTGTATCTTCACCTTTTTAATAAAGATGATTCTTTTGACTCTTTTATTTGTCGGCTTCAAAACAGATTTGCTTGCCCAACAAATAACCTGTCGTCAAAACGATTTATCTCGGTATCGTTTATGCTCAGTTTCTTGAGCCGAAATAACAATTAAAGTTTAATATGGGATTTTTAGCAAACCCCCAGCTATTAACGGATTTGATTAGTCTTTACCAACTACCGTTTGAGTTGGGCTAGCCATGCTATTCCCCTCAACATGGTGAGTTGTCGAGGACTACGTTTGGACTTAAATGCCAAACTTTTCCTCTTCCCTTTACTTTATCGGTATTGGGCGATTCATACTTTTACCCCAGTATGATGGGTTGGCGAGGAATTTAATCTCCTCTTCCCATTGCTATAGAAGCGTTGGGCAATTCATACTTTTACCCCAGTATGATGGGTTGGCGAGAAACTTGTTCTCTTCCCATAGCCTAGTCGGCATTGGGCAATTCATACTTTTTACCCCAGTATGATGGGTTGGCGAGAAACTAGTTCTCTTCCCATTACCTAGTTGGCATTGGGCAATTCATACTTTTACCCCAGCATGATGGGTTGGTGAGGAATTTAATCTCCTCTTCCCATTGCCTAGTTGGCGTTGGGCAATTCATACTTTTACCCCAGCATGATGGGTTGGCGAGAAACTTGTTCTCTTCCCATTGCCTAGTTGGCGTTGGGCAATTCATACTTTTACCCCAGCATGATGGGTTGGCGAGAAACTTGTTCTCTTCCCATTGCCTAGTTGGCGTTGGGCAATTCATACTTTTACCCCAGCATGATGGGTTGGCGAGAAACTTGTTCTCTTCCCATTGCCTAGTTGGCGTTGGGCAATTCATACTTTTACCCCAGCATGATGGGTTGGCGAGAAACTTGTTCTCTTCCCATTGCCTAGTTGGCGTTGGGCAATTCATACTTTTACCCCAGCATGATGGGTTGGCGAGAAACTTGTTCTCTTCCCATTGCCTAGTCGGCGTTGGGCAATTCATACTTTTACCCCAGTATGATGGGTTGGCGAGAAACTCGTTCTCTTCCCATTGCCTAGTTGGCGTTGGGCAATTCATACTTTTACCCCAGTATGATGGGTTGGCGAGAAACTAGTTCTCTTCCCATTGCCTAGTCGGCGTTGGGCAATTCATACTTTTAGGTCAGAGGTGCTTAATTACACATGCCTAAAAGAAGATTGGGGGCTGTTCAAACTTGAGAACTAAGCA
The DNA here is from genome assembly GCA_036321105.1 of Dracaena cambodiana. Lineage (NCBI taxonomy): Eukaryota > Viridiplantae > Streptophyta > Magnoliopsida > Asparagales > Asparagaceae > Dracaena > Dracaena cambodiana. The sequence continues at coordinate 29,148,817 of JAYEPQ010000015.1, forward strand.
CACCAGGTTTTGGGTCAGAGGCGCCAAATTGCGCATGCCCAAGAAAAAGACTGATGGTGGTTCAAACTTGAAAACCAAACATGAGGTGGTTCAAGGCTCTCTCGCGTAAGTTGAACTGGGCACTCCAAACACACCAGGTTTAGGTCAGAGGCGCACAATGCGCATGCCTAGGAAAAGACTGGAGGTGGTTCAAACTTGAGAACCAAACGCACCAGGTTTAGTGGGTTAAAATCACCAGAATAGAAGAAGTCCAAGTGCTCATCTGCGTAACTTGGATAAATTGGAGGCTTATACTCCCAGAGATATTAAGCATAGTATTTCTTCAGAAATTTGCCATTGATCGGCATCATCATCCTATCGCCGTCTTGATTCATTAAGCGATAAGCTCCACTGGAGTAGACTGTCTCCACAATGAACGGTCCTTCCCACTTGGGTTCAAACTTACCCTTAGTCTTGTGGGTTAGCACCATTGGCCTTTTAACAGCCAGAACTAAGTCTCCTTGTTTAAAGGTCCTCGGTTTAATGTTCTTATTGAACGTTTGAGATATTCGGGCTTGATACAACTCAATTTGTTATTGAGCCCTGAGACGTTTTTCATCTAACGCCTCTAGTTCTTGCAATCTTTACTGATGGCGTTCTTCTGTCGTCATCTTTGTGGCTAAAGCCACTCTTAATGATGGTATCTGGATTTCAAGAGGCACAACAACCTCACTTCCATAAACCAAAGAGAACGGGGTTGCTTTAGTCGGGGTGCGAACGGTGGTGCGATAGGCCCACAAACATTCTCCTAACTTTTCATCCCAATCTCGTTTATTGGAAGAGACGAACTTCCGAAGGAGTTTGATGATCGTCTTGTTGAAAGCTTCGGCCAACCCATTAGCCGCAGGGTTATATGGTGTAGAAGCGATATCTTTGATTCTGAATTTATTGCAGAATCTGGAGAATCCCTGACTGATGAATTGCGGACCATTATCATGAATAATCCGTCGGGGGACGCCAAATCGGTAAACGACATGATGCTTGACAAACTTGATCACATCTGTCGTCTTCACCTCTTTCATGGGCACGGCTTCGGCCTATTTTGAAAAATAATCGGTTATTGCAAGGATAAACCGATGTCCTCTGGATGACGGGGGAGTTATTGGCCCCACAATGTCCATTCCCCAGGCTTCAAATGGCCAGCTTGCGACGGTATTGTGCAAGTATTCTTGGGGTTGATGAATAAAATTGGCATGTATTTGGCATGCATGACATCGTTTAGCGTATGCCATTGCTTCCGTAACCATGCTCGGCCAGTAGTACCCCAGCCTTCTTATACGGTCTCCAAGTTTGGGACCGGGCTGATGAGCTCCGCATATTCCATCATGTGTTTCTTTCAGCACTTGTTCTGCTTCTGCTTTCGATATGCAGCGTAGCAATAGACTACCTCTTGACTTTCTATACAAAGTCTGAAGTTTATGGTCATAATAAAATCTTTGGGCCTTCCTCTTTATTGAGGTGGCTTCCTTAGGATCTTCTGGTAATATCCCATGCAAAGCATAATCCACAAACGGAAATCGCCAATCACGGGGCTCTAAGTTTAAGCCAATCTGGCATACCTCTTCTGTTTGAGATACCACATCTGGGTGGAGGAGTTCTCTACTACCAATGGTGATGCTTTTAGCTTCACCTGGCGGGATTGCCAGCGTTGCGGCTAATGCGGCAAGAGCATCCGCATAAATGTTCTCGTTTCGAGATACATGATATATGTAGAATTGTTCAAAATATCCTGCTAGCTCAATAGCTAGCTGATGATAGGGGATGAGGGCTTCATGTTTGACTTCATACTCACCTGTCATCTGATTGACAATGAGCTTAGAATCTCCATATGCCTCTAGATGGTTCACCCCCAGTTGCAGAGCTATTTTTTAAGCCGATAATAAGCGCATTGTACTCTGCTACATTATTAGTGCACGGTTCTGTTAATGAGTAACCGTTAGGCAATATATATTTATGTGGGGATATTAGTACAACCCCCACTCCAGCAGCAAATCGTCTTGCGGCACCATCAAAGAACATTTGCCAAGGCTGTTCTCCGGTAACTGTGTTGACTTCTGATGTCTGCTTTAATTTGGACCAAATTGGATGATCTGCAAGGAAATCAGCGATTGCCTGTCCCTTCATGGCCTTTTGAGGGACAAAATGTATGTCATAGGGCGATAGTAAGAGCGCCCATTTTGCCAATCGGCCATTCAAGGATCCTGGTTTTGTCATCAGAATCTTCAGGGGATTAACCCGTGATATGACATGAATTGTTTGCCCCGAAAGGTAGTGTCGCATTTTCTGAACAGCAAACACTAGGGCTAAACATTCTTTTTCAATCGGGGTATACCGCTGTTCGGTCCCAATCATTGTTCTACTTAAATAGTAGAGGGCATGTTCATGGCCGTGCTCATTATATTGAGCAAGTAATGCTCCTAAAGCATTATCCATGGCCCTCACATATATAAGGAAGGGCTGCCCAGGGGCTGGTGCCATTAGTACAGGAGGCTTAGTAAGGTACTCCTTGAGGTCATCAAATGCCTGCTGACATGCCTCATCCCATATGAAGGACACTCCCTTCTTCATAAGTTTGGAGAATGGTTGGCATCGTCCAGATAAGTTGGATATGAAGCGCCGAATATAAGCGAGTTTTCCTTGTAATCCCCTTAATTCCTTAAGATTGCGGGGAGGCGGCATTTCGCTAATCGCTTTTACCTTTTCAGGGTTGAGGAAAATTCCTTTTGAAGTTATTACGAACCCTAAAAACTTCCCGCTGGATACCCCCATGAATGACTTAGTGGGATTCATCTTCAAATGATGTTTCCTCATGAGATCAAAGACCGTCCTCAAGTCCTGAAGGTGATCTTCTTTGTCTTTGCTTTTAACTGCTAAGTCATCCACATAGCACTCTACTGTTCTGCGTAGGTGTTCTTTAAATATGGCGCTCATTGCGCGTTGGTAAGTGGCACCTGCATTCTTTAATCCGAATGGCATCACCGTATAACAGTATACCCCCTGTGGCGTTCTGAAAGCTGTATGCTTTTCATCATCCGGGTGCATCTTGATTTGGTTATAACCTGAGAAGCCATCCATAAAGGACATCCTTTCACAACCGCAAGTATTATCGATCATCACGTCGGTGATGGGGAGTGAAAATTCATCCTTGGGACATGCAGCGTTCAGATCTCGAAAGTCAATACATATCCGGATTTTGCCATTCTTTTTGCGAACTGGCACTATGTTTGCTACCCAGTCTGGGTGTTGTTCTTCACGGATGAACCCGGATTGTATAAGCTTGTTGACCTCAGCAACTATTGCCTCCATCAATTCCGGTCGAAAACGCCTCTGTTGCTGTTTAACAGGTTTGACATCCTCTTTTATATTTAACCGGTGTGTGGCAATTTGAGGGTCAAGCCCAGGCATATCTTCATAACTCCATGCGAACACATCTATATACTCTTTGATAAGAGATATAAGTTCCTCCTTTTCTAAAGAAGTTAGTGTGTCGCTTATGAAAATGGGTTTCGGGTTTTCTTCTGTTCCCATGTTAACCTGTATTAATTTATCTTCTGTGGGCGGATCACGCTATTCAAAGCGGACATCCCAGAGAGTGTCCATATGCCTGGCCCAAGCATCATCTTGGACGTCAATTGGTTCCTCGTCGCTTTCTGGCGTGGCTGAAACCATATTGGCTGTCAAAGACTGAAACCAAGCACCGGTGCTTATATCCGAATCATGATCTGGTGAAGATGTTTCTTCTTTATCCGAAGAATTCTCTTCATCCTTTAATGGTGATGAAGGTGGAGTAGATACATAACCCAACCCCCTGCGGGTCTTTTGATAATAATCAGGGCTCTTTCCTCTCGGTCTAAACGAGCGTATGAGATTCCGCCGCCCTTTTCCAAAGTTTAATCCCGGCTTCTGGATAAAATTATATCCCATTTTCTCCATCATCTGTCGGGACCTTTGCTCATATAAGTGAAATTGAGGTGATGTTTGTTCATCACTTTCACTACTTTGTCTCTGTCGAGGCGACGTGGCCACTTTGCCGAACATGATCGGCCTTTGGGACTTCTGTCGGGGAGGCACTTCAAATAAGTGCCCTTGATCCTCGGTTATTTTTAATTGAGAGAGGAGGGAAGACTTGAGGGGCAAATGATATGCCGCCAGAACTTCAAGTTCGGTCAGGCCATCCGCTTCGGTGGAGGTACAAGAGGGTTCAGACTCAGTAGCTACAGCATGCTCGTAGACTAACTTTACACTTTCATTAATAACCCATTCACTTTCTATTACATCCACTATATTATCAATACCTAAGCTAAGATCTAGGTGAGGGTTGATTTCGTAATCACCCCCGTAATCTTCTCCAAGGAGCTCGTACTCAGTGTCGGCTTCATTGCCACTGTCGTCAGGCCTTGGAGATTTATTAAGACTGTCATTGGAAGCTTCATGTGCTGGCTTGTAGAGTGCAGCATCTGTGAAGTAATTTTCCAACCCTTTGAATGGCTGCTTGTCAGCAATTAGTGTCCGGACCTCTCCTTCCTCATCGCAATATTTCATGCACTGGTGAAGAGTCGACGGAACTATCATATGAGAGTGAATCCAAGGTCGCCCCAATAAAATATTGTAGGAGGTATCAGCATCAATTACGTAGCACGTAACCTCCGTTTTCAAGTCTCCAATTTGACACCGCAATCGGATCTTACCAAGAGGATGGCTATTATTAGCGTTGAATCCATAGATGGTAGTGTGTGTAGGTGTCAAGCGATGAAGGAAAATCCCCAACAGCTGCATTAATCTACTAGGCACGACGCTGAGTGCAGAACCTGGATCAATCTGAATTCGGTCCACTTTTGTGGACCCGACATATCCAGTGAAATATAAAGGCCTATTATGCTTTATATTCCTCACCTGCATGTCTTCTGGAGAGAAGATAATTTGTAGGACCTGCCTCCTCACTTGATGACAGTGGGGGCAAGAGTCCTGCTCTTCAATGGCCGGCTCGACAATCTGAGCTAGGAACGACTCAGAGTCTGCCAAGGCCTCTCTCAGAGCTTCACGTGTTGATTTTGATAATCTCAACAATTCGTAAAGCGTCACTCGCGCTGGGATATTAGCCAACTGCGCAATTATGTCAAATTCGAAGGGAGTTTCTTTGGCTCCTTCATCTCTGGTAGGATTCTTCTGGAAATGAAGTCCTTTCTGCTTCGCAGGCTTTGCGAGTTCTGCATAGATATCTTTTGGATCCACTCTGGTGTAGTCCTTAAGATATGTCTTTCCAGATCGAGTACCGGAAGGGCCTGCCCCATCTTGATGGGTGGCCATAGTTTCGGGTTCTTCTTCAGAATCTGTGAAGACCCCCGAAGCTATATATTCTCCCTTTATATCCGCAGAAATGGCATTGACATCCCGCTTCTTCTCTAGACCTCTTGAAGTAGTCCATTGTTCATCTTCCAGCAAATCAGGGTGAACCCACAAAACTTCCCCCTTTTGGGTTGTTACGGGGACAAGTCCCTCTTGGGCTTTATTGTGCGGATCAAGATTCTTCGTGACCATCTTACCCTTAGGGATTGGGGTCACTCCTGCGGGAAACTCGTGGGTTCCAACCATTATAGTTGCCATATTGGCAGTGACTTTCTTCTGTTCTTCCTTAAGCGTCAGAACTCCAGCCTCTATTAGTGCTTGGATTCTGTTCTTAAGGGGAAAACAATCTCTGGTAGGGTGCCCAACATTCTGGTGAAAAAGACAGTAATTTGGGTCTTTAGTCTTATCCGTATCTTCTGGCTTCTTATTCTCCGGAAGTTTTAGCATTCCCTTCTTTTGGAGCAGGTGAAAGAGGACTGGTGTCTGTTCAGCTTTGAAAGTGTAATTCCTTTCTTGCTGCGGTCTAATTTGCCTTGACCCTCGCTGACCTTGAGATTTCGGCTCTGGCGGAGGACTGGTTTTCTGAGGAGCAGTTTCTGATGACATTACTGCTTTCCCTTTATTCTTGTTGCTGTTGTTTTGGGTATATGATTTACTATCCCAGCACTTCTTGGCCCGCGGGACTCTTCAACTCGGCGAATCAAGTCTTCAGCTTTCTCTCCTTGTTTGAGCAGGTCCCTCCACGTCTTAGACTCTACGGCCCCCATTTTGAGGAGCACATTGGTCTTAAGGTTGTGTCGACATGTCTCGACTAGAGTTTCCTGGATCATTCCGTGTTTACAATGTACGGAATTCTCCCGGAACCTTTCTATGAAATCTTTAACCGCTTCTTGTTCCCCCTGCCTAGTTGCAAGGAGGGAATGAACCGTTATCTCGGTGTCATCCTCGAAGAAACGTGAGAGAAATAATTTCTCAACATCTAACCAGGTATTAATAGTACCTGGGGGCAGCTGCATGATGGGATCATTACTTGTAAAGGCAGGCCCTCGCAAAGTACTTGCAAATACTTTGGTCATGATGGGATCATTACCCATTAAGTGTCCTGCTTGGGACAAGAAATAATAGATGTGCTGACTGGGCGATCCCTTCCCGTCATAGGGCTCCAACTTGAGCGGCTTATACTTCAGTGGGTAAGGTATCATGTCCCATTCAGGAGGATACGGTCTTGAGACTCCTGACTCCTTCAACTCTTTTTTACGCATCAAGGCTTCGAGTTGATTCTGTAACTTTTCAAGCTTTCCTTCATGCGGATCATGGAAAGAAAATCTATCTTCTTCCTCATGCATCGAGTGGGCTTTCTCCTCCTGCTCTTTTTCATTTGGAGTCTCCTTGCCCTGTTTAGCATTATCTTCAACAACTTTTAAAAGTAGCATCTTAAGATCTTCAATCGTTTTCTGTTGCTCTCGAATCATTCTTTCTTGAGCCTCAAATCTCTGATTGATATCACCAGATTTATCTGCCATGTGCGATGCTGACTTCTGTAGTCTAGATGACGCGGAGGAACGAGGTGAGGCTATGGCTGAATTATCGCTGTCCTCGTCGTAAGAACCCCCTGCGAGCTTTTTATAATTTCGGGGCGGAACGGCTCCTGATCTTAGTCGAGTAATACGATGAAGTTCATCATCGCTCGATTCTGAATCATCATCCGTCTCTGCAATTTTCTTCCCTCTTCCTACCATGTTGGAAGTTACAGCTCTCCCTTATTTCAGGAGAGTAGTTCTTGTCTTCTTAGCAGGATTCTGGTTTGACTCATTTAATCGGTCGAACACAGATATCCTGTTCTTGCTGCAGCCACAGTTATTCATCACGGCTGATACTGCTATCACAAGTTGTTGGCCATGACAAATATGTTCAACTTGAAGTTGATCTATGCCTCTCTTCTCAGAGAGATGCTCCCTGAGGTCAGTGCCTCTAGTCATGAAATCAAGAGGTCCATTCAACTCTTGAGAGTGTTTAGGAATCCACTGAAGCTTCTTTGATTGATCAACCCTGACTCTGGGGTCGGACTGATCCTCGCGTGGCTTAGGAATAGCCTCGCGTTTCATATTGTGGGCCTGAAAAATAGCTCCGCGCTGATCCACACTAGCCTCGCGTTTCTCGCTGGCTTGGTGTGTCCTTGGAAGTTTAGCCTCTGGAATAATAGCCCCGCGTGAAGGGAAGTTCTTGCACGCTGGCTTATCTTCGCGATTGACGCAGATCATAGTTTCGCGCTTAGCGCGGTTTTTACGACTGACAACTATCTGCCAATCATCTTCCCGTTCCTTGCGGGTGTCAGAAGTCTTACGTTTATTGCAAGTATCACTGGCTTCGCGTCTCTCGCTAGGCACAGTAATAGCCCCGCGTGGAGAATCACACGCCGGCTTTGAATAATTTTTGTACTCGCGTAACTCGCGAGTGTTGGGTATTCTGCGACTAGCGCAACCCTTACTGGCTTTGCGTCTCTCGCTAGGCACAGTAATAGCCTCGCGTGGGGAATCACACGCTGGCTTTGAATAATAATTTTTATACTCGCGTAACTCGCGAGTGCTGGGTATTCTGCGACTAGCGCAACCCTTACTGGCTTCGCGTCTCTCGCTAGGCACAGTAATAGCCTCGCGTGGAGAATCACACGCTGGCTTGGAATAATAATTTTTATACTCGCGTAACTCGCGAGTGTCAGGAATCTTGCGTAACTCGCCAGTATTACCAGCCTCGCGTGGAAAATCACACGCTGGCTTTTCCTTGCTTTTAAGGCAAGTTGTATCTTCGCGTTTAACGCGGTAGAGATCGGTCTCGCGGGTAGCGCGAGCCAATTTGCGAGGGACCATAGCCTCGCGTCCTCTAGAGTTAGCTCCGCGTCCAAGGCGGGCTTTGAGGGCTCTACGCCTCGCTCTCCGGTTCCTGTTCCGGAGTTGGGTCCTGGTCAGTCCGGTCCCCATGTCTTCTTCGGCAATCGGAAGCTCTTCCTCGGTTAGGATTTCTTGTGTGGACTCCGGCGTTATAACCGTAGTCTCCAAGGATCCCCGTCTCTCGGTGGATACCTTTCTACCCGTCACTCGGGCATTGGAGTACATACGGCGATAGTGCCGTGTCTCATCCAAGTCACCTGATCCGGAGGAGAGGAACTCCTCGTACTTATGCTGGTCGATTTCAACGACCAGCGTGTCTACTTCGGATCCGATCAAGTCAACGTCCGATTGCGCCACAATCTCTTCATCAGTGAAAGAGATGGCTCCCACTGTGGTCGCCAGTTTGTTCGTCGCAAAAGTTCCTTCGCTTCCTCCCATTGAATTAACTTAAATTACAATGAAAGTGAACAAGATATAAAAAGAATAAACGAGAGGATTTTATATTTCAATCTCTCTCTTTTACAATATTGTGGGATCTGTGGCGATGGGATCTGTCAAGTAGTTCTTTTGGACGATCGGTACGTTGAAATCTTCTCTTTTAAAGATATCGGCCGAATATAGACGATCTTCTCTGGTTTTGATTCGTTCAAGGCTCTCTCGCGTAACTCGAACTCCTCAAGAACTCCAGAAAGAAGATGGTAGTTTTCTCTGATCTTCACGAACTCAAGGCTCTGTGCGTAACTTGAATTCTCCAAGATTTTAGAAGATGATCAACCAAGGCTTCAAGGCTCTCTCGCGTACTTGAATTGCCAAAGGATCGATAGGAGGCTTCCGATGCCAAAAAGAAGAAGACCTCTGATCTCTGGTTTTGATTAGTTCAAGGCTCTCACGCGTAACTTGAACTTTACCAAAACTTCCAAAAGATCCAAAAGAGCCCTCCCCAGGGTTTCACCAGGAAAGTATTTATAGCCCCAGGTTAATGAAAGAGTTTCTATCTAAATAGAACTCGCATTCATCAAGGATTCCAATCAAATATCTTAGTTTTGATGGAATTCTGATTAGACTTGATTTGGGTATTTGGATAAGCCCAGAATCATAATCTCAATCAATTTGAGATTCTGGTTATCTGTTTACGCGGAGCTTTAATCGCATTAAAACGCGGCGCTAAATAACCAAAACGCGGAGCTAACGCGGAGCTATTGATCATCTCCGCGTTTTACTCAAACGCGAGGCTAATATAAGCCAGACTGCGGAATCAACGCGGAGCTATTAAACATCTCCGCGTTTTATTCAAACGCAGGGTTATGTAACCAAACGCGGGGCTATTGAATTAGCTCCGCGTTCTGTTGTGGAAAATTTTTTTAACTTAGAAATTTTCACTGCCAACAGATGTGACATGATCTTAATAGTTGTAAACAGTATTGGATTGGGAGAGATATTAATTGATTTAAATACAGTCTTTCAACTATACTGTCAAGTTGTACACTGATTTATACACTCACCATGGCTGCACAATGATTTGTCGAATCATATTTGAAAATTACTGCTTACTATTATGCAGATTCGGATCAGCTCCTGACAATCCTGGTGATCTTCTTCTAGGGTCTATGTGGGAGACAATCAAAATACGGATATAATTTCAGTTAGATTCTCTAACAATATATAACACCATGGGCTAGTACCTTTGACATATAGACTTAGCATAATTGTATATAGAATAATTATTAACAAGTGTTTAGTTTATAAAATATTTATATTTTAAGTCTATATGCATCAGTAAGTCCCTATTTTCTACATGTATGATTATTTTATTTAAATCACACCACATTTTATCTATTTACATTTGTATCATTATTTTTTATTGTGATTTGAAGAGGTGGGTGTGCATGTCAAGATTTTGTGATAGAATGAATGGAGAAAATTAAAGATTTGAAGTACTATATAGAGTAACTGAAGGTAGTAGATGACGATTCTTTTCTTTTCAGTCTTCTACCTGCTAATTTAGGTTGCATCTACTTCTAAAATGTTATTATCTATTCTTAGTTATTTCTCTTACTTTTTTTCTACTTTATCTCTTGTAATCAAGTTTTGTCTATCTAATAAAAGTTCTGTTTTCTATTAAAAAATTATTGTTATATATGGTGAAAATTGATATTGAACTAAAACATAGCGTATTTTCACGAATATATTGCCGAACGATTTAGCTATCCTGTGTTTTGGTTAGTGGGATATTTTATTGGTATCAAAGCCATGTTCTAGTTGGAAGTGTGTTGAATTATGTGCCACATGGAACTAAGTATTACGCGAAACAAAGTGCAAAACAATCTATGAGGGCCACCTCTTGAATTTATGGGGCTAGCTCTATAATCCTACACTGTCTAGTGAAGCATTAAATGTCTTACTGTGCCCTTTAAAGAGAATATTTGATACTAAAATGAGGGGGATTATAATATCCCTACTTCAACAGACCCACATCGGATAAAAGATAAGAGTTAGATTAATTTATAATGATTCCAAATGAAGCCCTAAAGTAAACGTAGATAGTCTTTTTAGGAGACGAATTCGTAGTTAATTATAAATTATTTTATCTCTTGTCATTCTACCAGAGGTTTTAACATATTCAAATCGAATATGTTGGCAATTATACATACTTGTATACAATATATTGGAAGCGGACAATGATAGGGATATGTATATTGTTGTTACTATTTTTCTAGGTACAAAATGACTGCATTTAGTCTTATTAATTTTACACTATCTTGAAATTTCCAAACACCGTAAATATAGACTATTAATTGAAAATATAAAGTAAATATGTGCATTAATGGTAGAATGTGATTTTTACTAATTTAATATTTATTTAAATGACATGGCGATATCTGGTTTCAATACTATTTCAACAACAACAACAACAATAACTAAGCCTTTCATCCCAAGTATTTGGGATAGGGTACATGAACCAAAAAAGAATCACGCCGGAGGTTTCAATACTATTTTATTGTTTGTTTTCCTGATGATCCTAGTTATATATTGTTGGCAGTGAAAATTTCTAAGTTAAAAAGGATTTTCCACAACAGAACGCGGAGCTAATTCCGCAGCCCCGCGGTTGGCTATATTAGCCTTGCGTTTGAACAAAACACGGAGATATTTAATAGCTCCGCGTTGATTCCGCAGTCTGGCTAGTTTTAGCCTCGCGATGAGTAAAATGCGAAGCTATCAATAGCTCCGCGTTAGCTCCGCGTTCTGGTTATTTAGCGCTGCGTTTTGATGCGATTAAAGCTCCGCATGAGCAGATAACCAGAATCTCAAATTGATTGAGATTATGATTTGGGCTTATCCAAATACCTAAATCAATTCCAATCAGAACTCTAAATCAAGAGATTTAAATCAATATTAAAGATTGGATTGGAATCCTTGATGAGAGGAAATTCTATTTAGATAGAAACTCTCAAATTAACCTGGGGATATAAATACCTTCCTGGTGAAACCCTAGGGGTCTTCTTTTTGGATCCTTTGACAATTCAAGTACGCGAGAGAGCCTTGAAGTCAGGGGTATTCTTCTTCTTCCTTTCGGTTCTTAGAGAATTCAAGTTACGCACAAGAGCCTTGAGTTCGGGAAAGACCGGAGAAGATCGTCTACAGTCGGCCGATACCTTCAAGAGAGAAGAGTTCGACGCCCGATCATCCAAAGGAACTACTATAGATCCCATCGCCACTGATCCCACAATAAATTGTAAAAGAGAGAGATTAAAACTATAAATTCCTCTCGTTTGTTCTTCTTTTTATCTTGTTCACTTCTATTATAATTTAAGTTAATTCAATGGGAGGAAAGCAACGAATTTCTGCTGCGAACAAACTGGCGACCACAGTGGGAGCCATCTCTTTCACTGATGAAGAGATTGTGGCGCAATCGGACGTTGATTTGATCGGATCCGAAGTAGACACGCTGGTTGTAGAAATCGACCAGCAGAAGTACGAGGAGTTCCTCTCCTCTGAATCAGGTGACTTGGGTGAGACACGACACTATCGTCGCATGTACTCCAATACCCGAGCAACGGGTAAAGAGGTATCCACCGAGATACGGGGATCCTTGGAGACTACAGCTATAGGGCCGATGCTCGAACAAGAAATCCTAGCAGAGGAAGAGCTTCCTACTGCCGAAGAAGACCTGGGAACTGGATTGACCAGAACCTAACTCCGAAATAAGAATCGGAGACTAAGGTGGAAAGCCCTCAAAGCCTGCCTCAGACGCAAGGCTAACGGACGCGAGGCTATGGTCCCTCGCAAACTGGCTCGCGCTAATTGCGAGACTGGTTATTATCGCGTTAAACCCGAAGTTACAACTTGCTTTAAAAGCAAGGAAAAGCCAGCGTGTGATTTTCCACACGAGGCTATTGCTGAGCCTAGAGAGAAACGCGAAGCCAGCAGGATTTGCGCTAGTCGCAAAATATCTGACACTCGCGAGAACGCGAGTATAAAAATTCTTTGAAGCCAGCGTGTGATTTTCCACACGGGGCTGATACTAAGCCAAGCGAGAAATGCGAGGCTGCTAGAACTTGCAATAAACGCAAGATTCCTGACACTCGCGAGAAATATAAAAATTCAACAAAGCCAGCGTGTGATTTTCCACGCGAGGCTGATACTGAGCCAAGCGATAAACGCAAGGTCAGTAATACTTGTGAGAAACGCAAGATTCTCCGCGAGGAACGCGAGGATGATTGGCAAATAGTTGTTAGTCGTAAAAATCGTGCTAGGCGCGAAGCTATGATTTGCGTTAATCGCAAAGATAAGCCAGCGTGTAAGAACTTCCCTTCACGCGAGGCTATTATTCCAGAAGCTAAATTTCTGAAGACAAGCCAAGCCAGCGAGAAACGCGATGCTAAAATGGCAAGATGCGGAGCTATTCCTCATCCCCGCACGATAAGACGCGAAGTTACTTCTAAGCTCCGCGTGGATCAACCCAACCGCAGAATCAGGGCAGATCCTCGCATCAGCAGGCCAGAACTGGACTCCAGTAATCCTGAGAAGCTTCAGTGGGTTCCTAGACCCTCTCAAAAATTGAATGGGTCCCATGATTCCATAGCTGAAGATGTTGATCTCAGGGAATATTTGTCCAAGAAGAGGGGCATAGAATAACTGCAAGCTGAACCTGTTTGCCACTGCCAGCAGCTTATGACAGCGATGTCCGCTGTAATGGACAACTGCGGCTGCAGCAAGAGCAGGGTATCAGTGTTCGACCGATTAAACGAGTCGGACAAGAACCCTGCTAAGAAGACAAGAACCGCTTCCCTAAAAGAATGGAGAGCTGTAACCTCCAATATGGTGGGAAAAGGGAAAAAGATTGTAGAGACGGATGATGATTTGGAATCGAGCGATGAAGAACCTCCTCACGTCACTCGACTTAAATCAGGAGCCGTCCCGCCTCGAAATTACAAGAGGCTTGCAAGGGGTTCTTACGACGAGGACAGTGATAATTCAGCTATAGCTTCACCGCCATCTTCTACGTCATCTCGGCCACAAAAAGCAGCATCGCACATGGCAGATAAATCTGATGATATCAATCAGAGATTTGAATCTCAAGAAAGAATGATTCGCGAGCAACAAAAGACGATTGAAGACCTTAAAGTAATGCTCTCTAAATTCGTTGAAGATAAAAAGGGCAAAGAGACTCCGAATGAAGAGGAAAAAGAAGAAAAAGCCCACTCAATGCATGAGGATGACGATGGATTTTCTTTCCATGATCCGCATGGAGAAAAGATAGAAAAATTACAAATTCAACTCGAAGCTTTGATGCACAAAAAGGAGTTGAAAGATTCAGGGGTCTCAAGACCATATCCACCTGAATGGGATGTGGTACCCTACCCCCAGAAGTATAAGCCGCTCAAGTTAGAGCCTTATGACGTGAAGGGATCGCCCAGTCAGCACATTTATTATTTCTTGTCCCAAGCAGGACATCTGATGGGTAATGACCCGATTATGACCAAACTATTTGCAAGTACTTTGCGAGGGCCTGCTTTTACTTGGTTAATGCAGTTTCCCCCAGGTTCTATTAATACCTGTTCGATATTGAGAAATTATTTCTCTCGCGTTTCTTTGAGGATGATACCGAGATTACGGTTCATTCCCTCCTCGCGACTACACAAGGGGAACAAGAAACGGTAAAAGATTTCATAGAAAGGTTCCGGGAGAAGTCCGTGCATTGCAAACACGGAATGGTTCAGGAAACTCTAGTCGAGACTTGTCGACACAATCTTAAGACCAATGTGCTCCTAAAAATGGGGCTGTAGAGTCTAAGACATGGAGGGATTTGCTCAAACAAGAAGAGTAAGCTGAGGACTTGATTCGGCGAGTTGAAGAATCTCGTGGATCAAGAGGTACTGGGGGTAATAAGCCATATATCCAAAATAGCAGCAATAAGAATAAAGGGAAAGCGGTGATGGCATCCGAAGCTGCTCCTCAGAAGACAAACCCTCCACCAAAGCCGAAGCCTCAAAATCAGCAGGGTACAAGGCAAATTAGACCTCAGCAGGAGAGAAATTATACTTTCAAGGCGGAACAGACGCCTATCCTCTTTCACCTCCTCATGAGAAAGGAAATGCTGAAACTTCCGGAGAACAGGAAGCCAAAAGACGCTGGCAATACCAATGATCCTAATTGTTGGCAGTGAAAATTTCTAAGTTAAAAGGATTTTCCACAACAGAACGCGGAGCCAATTCAGTAGCCCCGCGTTTGGTAATATTAACCTTGCGTTTGAATAAAACGCGGAGATGTTTAATAGCTCCGCATTGATTCCGCAGTCTGGCTTGTATTAGCCTCGCGTTTGAATAAAATGCGGAGATGATCAATAGCTCCGCGTTAGCTCCGCGTTTTGGTTATTTAGCTCCGCGTTTTGGTTATTTAGCACCGCATTTTGGTGCGATTAAAGCTCCGCGTAAGCAGATAACCAGAATCTCAAATTGATTGAGATTATGATTCTGGGCCTATCCAAATACCCAAATCAAGTCTAATCAGAATTCCATCAAAACTAAGATATTTGATTGGAATCCTTGAGGAATGCGAGTTCTATTTAGATAGAAACTCTTGCATTAACCTAGGGCTATAAATACCTTCCTGGTGAAACCCTAAGGATCTCTTTTTCGGCAATTGAGATATATTTCTGAAATCTTGGAGAATTCGAGTTACGCACAGATCCTTGAGTTCGTGAAGATCAGAGAAAATCACCATCTTCTTTCTGGAGTTCTTGAGAAGTTCGAGTTACGCGAGAGAGCCTTGAACAAATCAAAACCAGAGAAGATCGTCTATAATCGGCCGATATCTTTAAAAGAGAAGATTTCAATATACTGATCGTCCAAAGGAGCTGCTCGATAGATCCCATCGCCACTAAACCCACGAAATATTGTAAAAGAGAGCGATAAATATAAATCCTCTCGTTTGTTCTTTTTTTTTATCTTGTTCACTTCCGTTGTAATTCAAGATTATTCGATGGAAGGAAGCGAAGGAACTTTTGCGACGAACAAACTGGCGACCACAGTGGGAGCCATCTCTTTCACTGATGAAGAGATAGTGGCGCAATCGGATGTTGACTTGATCGGATCCGAAGTAGACACGCTGGTCATTGAAATCGACCAGCAGAAGTACGAGGAGTTCCTCTCCTCCGGATCAGGTGACTTGGATGAGACACGGCACTATCGTCGCATGTACTCCAATGCCCGAGTGACGGGTAGAAAGGTATCCACCTAGAGACGGGGATCCTTGGAGACTGCGGCTATAGAGCCGGAGTTCACACAAGAAATCCTAGCCGAGGATGAGCTTCCGACTGCCGAAGAAGACCTAGAGACTGGACTGACCAGAACCCAACTCCGGAACAGGAACCGGAGAGCGAGGCGTAGAGCCCTCAAAGCCCGCCTTGGATGCGTAGATAACTCTAGAGGACGCGAGGCTATGGTCCCTCGCAAACTGGCTCGCGCTACCCGCGAGACCAGTCTCTACCGCGTTAAACGCGAAGATACAACTTGCCTTAAAAGCAAGGAAAAGCTAGCACAGAATACCCAACACTCGCGAGAGACGCGAGTATAAAAATTCTTCAAAGCCAGCGTGTGATTTTCCACGCGAGGCTATTACTGAGCCTGGCGAGAGACGCGAAGCCAGTAAGGGTTGCGCTAGTCGCAGAATACCCAACACTCGTGAGAGACGCGAGTATAAAAATTATTCAAAGCCAGCGTGTGATTTTCCACTCGAGGCTATTACTAAGCCTAGCGAGAGACGCGAAACCAGTAAGGGTTGCGCTAGTCGCAGAATACCCAACACTCGCGAGAGACGCGAGTATAAAAATTCTTCAAAGCCAGTGTGTGATTTTCCACGCGAGGCTATTACTGAGCCTAACGAGAGACGCGAAGCCAGTAAGGGTTGTGCTAGTCGCAGAATACCCAACACTCGCGAGAGACGCGAGTATAAAAATTCTTTAAAGCCAGCGTGTAATTCCCCACGCGAGGCCATTGCTGAGCCTAGCGAGAGACGCGAAGCCAGTAAGATTTGCGCTAGTCGCAAAATACTTAACACTCGCGAGAGACGCGAGTATAAAAATTCTCTAAAGCCAGCGTGTGATTCTCCACGCGAGGCGATACTGAGCTAAGCGAGAGACGCGAGGCCAGTAATACTCGCAATAAACGCAAGACTTCTGATACCCGTGAGGAACGCGAGAACGATTGGCAAATAGTTGTCAGTCGTAAAAATCGTGCTAGGCGCGAAGCTATGATCTGCGTTAATCGCAAAGATAAGCCAGCGTGTAAGACCTTCCCTTCACGCGGGGCTATTATTCCAGAAGCTAAACTTCTAAAGACATACCAAGCCAGCGAGAGACGCGAGGCTAGTGTAGATAAGCGCGGAGCTATTCTTCAGGCCCGCAATGTGAAACGCGAGCCTATTCCTAAGCCACGCGAGGATCGGTCCAACCCCAGAGTCAGGGTTGATCAGACAAAGAAGTTTCAGTGGGTTCCCAGATCTTCTCAAGAGTTGAATGAACCTCTTGACTCTATGACTAAAGGCGCTGATCTCAGGGAATATTTCTCTAAGAAGAGAGGCATAGACCAACTTCAGGTTGAGCCTATCTGTCATTGCCAGCAACTTGTGACGGCAGTATCAGCCGTAATGGACAATTGTGGCTGCAGCAAGAACAGGATATCTGTGTTCGACCGATTAAAAGAGTCAAACCAGAATCCTGCTAAGAAGACAAGAACCACTTCCCTGAAGTAAGGGAGAGCTGTAACCTCCAACATGGTAGGAAAAGGAAAGAAAATTATAGAGACGGATGATGATTTGGAATCGAGTGACGCATAACCTCATCGTATCACCCGACTTAAATCAGGAGCCGTCCCGCCTCGAAATTATAAGAGGCTCGCAGGGGGTTTTTACGATGAGGACAGTGATAATTCAGCTATAGCCTCACCCCGTTCCTCTGCATCGTTTAGACTACAGAAGTCAGCATCTCACATGGCAGATAAATCTGATGATATCAATCAGAGATTTAAAGCTCAAGAAAGTATGATTCAAGAGCAGCAAAAGATGATTGAAGGTCTTAAAGTCATGCTATCGAGATTTGTTGAAGATAATGCCAAAAAGGATAACGAAAATCCAAATTAAGAAGAACAGGAGGAGAAAGCCCACTCGATGCATGAGGAAGAAGATAGATTTTCTTTCCATGATCTGCATGAAGAAAAGCTTAAAAAATTACAGAATCAACTCGAAGCTTTGATGAGTAAAAAGGAGTTGAAAGAATCAGGGGTCTCAAGACCGTATCCTCCTGAATGGGATACAATACCATACCCACAGAAGTATAAGCCGCTCAAGTTAGAGCCTTATGACGGGAAGGTATCGCCCAGTCAGCACATCTATTATTTCTTATCCCAAGCAGGACATCTGTTGGGTAATGACCCAATTTGACAAAAGTATTTGCAAGTACTTTGCGAGGGCCTGCCTTTACTTGGTTTATACAGTTGCCCCCAGGTACTATTAATACCTGGTTAGATGTTGAGAAATTATTTCTCTCACGTTTCTTTGAGGATGACACCGAGATTACAGTTCATTCCCTCCTTGCAACTAGACAAGGAGAACAAGAAACGGTTAAAGATTTCATAGAAAGGTTCCGGGAGAAGTCCGTACATTGCAAACATGGGATGATCTAGGAAACTCTAGTAGAGACCTGTCGACACAATCTTAAGACCAATGTGCTCCTCAAAATGGGGGCCGTAGAGTCTAAGACGTGGAGGGACCTGCTCAAACAAGGAGAACAAGCTGAAGCTTGATTCGCCGAGTTGAAGAGTCCTGCGGGCCAAGAAATGCTGGGGGTAGTAAGTAATATACCCAAAACAACAGCAATAAGAATAAAGGGAAAGCAGCGATGTCGTCAGAAGCTGCTCCTCAGAAAACCAGTCCTCCGCCAGAGCCGAAGCCTCAAGGTCAGCGAGGATCAAGGCAAATTAGACCGCAGCAAGAAAGGAATTACACTTTCAAAGCTGAACAGACACCTGTCCTCTTTCACCTGCTCCAAAAGAAGGGAATGCTAAAACTTCCGGAGAATAAAAAGCCAGAAGACGCTGGTAAGACTAAAGATCCCAACTACTGTCTCTATCACTGGAATGTTGGGCACCCTACCCGGGATTGTTTTCCCTTTAAGAACAGAATCCAAGCACTAATAGAAGCTGGGGTTCTGACGCTTAAGGAAGAGCAGAAGAAGGTCACTGCCAATATGGCAACCATAGTGGTTGGAACGCACGAGTTCCCCGCAGGAGTGACCCCAATCCCAAAGGGTGAGGCAGTTACAAAGAATCTTAATCCTTACAACAAAGCCCAAGAAGGACTTGTCCCTGTAACGACCCAAAGAGGGGAAGTTATGTGGGTTCACCCCGATTTGATAGAAGACGAGCAGTGGACAAACACAGGGGGTCACAAGAAAAAGCGGACTAGCAATGCTATCTCCGCGGAAATAAAGGATGAATATATTGCAGGAATACCCACAGACTCTGAAGAGGAGCCCGAAGCCATGGCCACTCATCAAGATGGGGCAGGCCCTTCCGGCACTCGGTCTGGGAAAACATATCTTAGAGACTACACCAGAGTAGATCCGAAGGATATATACGCGGAAACTACTAATCCTGCAAAGCAAAAAGGTGTTCGTCTCCAGAAGAATCCGCGAAGAGATGAAGGAGTTAAGAATACCTCCTTCCAATTTGATATCATAACTCAGCTGGCAAATATTCCAGCTCGAGTAACGCTATACGAGTTGTTACGATTGTCAAAGTCAACTCGTGAGGCGTTAAGGGAAGCTTTGGCAGACTCTGAGTCATTCCTAGCTCAGATTGTCGAGCCGGCTAATGAAGAACAGGATTCTTGCCCCCGCTGTCATCAAGTGAGGAGGCATGTCCCACAAATAGTTTTCTCTCCAGAAGACATGCAGGTAAGGAATATAAAGCACAACAGGCCTTTATATTTCACCGGATATGTCGGATCCACAAAAGTGGACCGAATTCAAATTGATCCGGGTTCTGCACTCTGTGTCGTACCCAGAAGATTGATGCAGCTGCTATCTTCTGATGCAGCTGCTAGGGATCTCCCTCCATCGTCTGACACCAACCAACACGTCAATATATGGGTTCAATGCCAATAATAGCAGCCCCCTCGGGAAAATTCGACTCCGATGCCAAATTGGAGATCTAAAGATGGAGGTTACATGCTATGTTATTGATGCAGATACCTCCTATAATATTCTACTAGGACGACCTTGGATCCATGCTTACATGATCGTCCCGTCGACTCTTCACCAATGCATGAAATATTGCAATGAGGAAGGAGATATCCGGACACTAATTGCATATAAGCAACCTTTCAAAGGACTGGAGAATTACTTCATAGATGCTTCACTCTACAAACCAGCTCATGAAATCTCCAACGATGATCCTGGCAAGCCTCAAAACCCTGATGAAAGTGGTAACGAGGCAGACACGGAGTATGAGCCTTTTGAAGAGGATGATGGGGGTGATTATGAAATTAACCCCAACCTAGATTTTACTCTTAGTTTTGATAATAATATAGTCGATGTAATAGAGGATGAATGGGTTATTAATGAAAATGTAAAGTTAGTCTATGAGCATGTTGTAGCTACTGAATCGGAGCCCTCTTGTACCTCCACCGAAGTGGATGACCTGACCGAACTTGAAGTTCTGGCGGCATACCATTTGCGTCTCAGGTCTTCCCTCCTCTCTCAATTAAAAATAACCGAGGATCAAGGGCACTTCTTTGAAGTGCCTCCCTGACAGAAGTCCCAAAGGCCGATCATGTTCGGCAAAGTGGTCACGTCGCCTCGACAAAGACAAAGTAGTGAAAGTAATGAACAGACATCACCTCAGTTCCATTTGTACGAACAGAGATCCCGACAGATGATGGAAAAGATGGGATATAATTTTACCCAGAAGCCGGGATTAAACTTTGGAAAAGGGCGACGGAATCTCATACCCTCGTTTAGACCGAGAGGAAAGAGTCCTGATTATTATCAGAAGACCCGCAGGGGGTTGGGTTATGTATCTACCCCACCTTCTTCACCATTAAAAGATGAAGAGAGTTCTTCGGCCAAAGAAAAAACATCTTCACCCGATCATGATTCGGATATAAGTACCGGTGCTTGGTTTCAATCTTTGACAGTCAATATGGTTTCATCCGTGCCAGAAAGCGACGAGGAACCAATTGACATTCAAGATGACGCTTGGGCTAGGCATATGGATACTCTCTGGGATGTCCGCTTTGAACAGCGTGACCCACCCACAGAAGACAAATCAATACAAGTTAATATGGGAACGGAAGAAAATCCGAAACTCGTTTTCATAAGCAACACACTAACTCCTTTAGAAAAAGAGGAACTTATATCTCTTATCAAAGAGTATATAGATGTGTTCGCGTGGAGTTATGAAGATATGCCTGGGCTTGACCCTCAAATTGCCACACACCAGTTAAATATAAAAGAAGATGTCAAACCTGTTAAACAACAACATAGGCGTTTTCGACCGGAGTTGATGGAGGCAATAGTTGCCGAGGTCAATAAGCTTATTGAATCCGGATTCATTCGTGAAGAACAACATCCTGATTGGGTGGCTAACATAGTGCCAGTTCGCAAAAAGAATGGCAAAATCCGGATATGCATCGATTTTCGAGATCTGAACGCCGCATGTCCCAAAGATGAGTTTCCACTCCCCATCACCGATGTGATGATTGATAGTACCTGTGGTTATGAGAGGATATCCTTTATGGATGGCTTCTCAGGTTATAACCAAATCAAGATGCACCCGGATAATGAGAAGCATATAGCTTTCAGAACGCCGCTGGGGGTATACTGTTATACGGTGATGCCATTCGGATTAAAGAATGCAGGTGTCACCTACCAACGCGCAATGAGTGTCATATTCAAGGAACACCTGCGCAGAACAGTGGAGTGCTATGTGGATGACTTAGCAGTCAAAAGCAAAAACAAAGAAGATCATCTTCATGATTTAAGAGTGGTCTTCGATTTTATGCGGAAACATCATCTGAAGATGAATCCTACCAAATCGTTCATGGGGGTATCCAGCGGGAAATTTCTTGGGTTCATAATCACCTCAAAAGGAATTTTTCTCGACCCTGAAAAGGTAAAAGCGATTAGTGAAATTCCGCCTCCCCGCAATCTTAAGGAATTAAGGGGATTACAGGGAAAGCTCGCCTATATTCGACGCTTCATTTCCAACCTATCTGGACGATGCCAGCCATTCTCAAAACTTATGAAAAAGGGAGTGTCTTTCATATGGGATGAGGCATGTCAGCAGGCATTTGATGACCTCAAGAAGTACCTTACTAAGCCTCCTGTACTTATGGCACCAGCCCCTGGACAGCCCTTCCTTATATATGTAAGGGCCACGGATAATGCTTTAGGAGCATTACTTGCTCAATATAATGAGCACGGCCATGAACATGCCCTCTACTATTTAAGCAGAACAATGATTGGGGCAGAACAACGGTATACCCCGATTGAAAAGGAATGTTTAGCCCTAGTGTTTGCTGTTCAGAAAATGCGACACTACTTTTCGGGGCAAACAATTCATGTCATATCACGGGTTAACCCCTTGAAGATTCTGATGACCAAACCGGGATCCTTAAATGGCCGATTGGCAAAATGGGCACTCTTACTATCGCCCTATGACATACATTTTATCCCTCAAAAGGCCATGAAGGGACAGGCAATCGCCGATTTCCTTGCAGATCATCCAATTTGGTCCAAATTAAAGCAGACATCAGAAGTCAACACAGTTACCGGAGAACAGTCTTGGAAAATGTTCTTTGATGGTGCCGCGAGACGATCTGCTGCTGGAGTGGGGGTTGTGCTAATATCCCCACATAAATATATATTGCCTAACGGTTACTCATTAACAGAACCGTGCACGAATAATGTAGCGGAGTACAACGCGCTCATTATCGGCTTAAAAATAGCTCTGCAATTAGGGGTGAACCATCTAGAGGCATATGGAGACTCTAAGCTCATCATCAATCAGATGACAGGTGAGTATGAAGTCAGACATGAAGCCCTCATCCCCTATCATCAGTTAGCTATTGAGCTAGCAGGATATTTTGAACAATTCTACATATATCACGTATCTCGAAATGAGAACGTTTATGCAGATGCTCTTGCCGCATTAGCCGCAACACTGGCCCCGCCAAGTGAAGTTAAAAGCATCACCATTGGTAGCAGAGAACTCCTCCACCCAGACGCGGTGTCTCAAGCCGAAGAGGTATGCCAGATAGGCTTAAAGTTAGAGCCCCGTGATTGGCGATTTCTGTTTGTGGATTATGCTTTACATGGGATATTACCAGAAGATCCAAAGGAAACCACCTCAATAAAGAGGAAGGCCCAAAGATTTTATTATGACCATAAACTTCAGACTTTGTATAGAAAGTCAAGAGATGGTCTACTGCTACGCTGCGCATCGAAAGCAGAAGTAGAACAAGTGCTGAAAGAAACACATGATGGAGTATGTGGAGCTTATCAGCCTGGTCCAAAACTCGGAGACCGTATAAAAAGCTAGGATATTACTGGCCAAATATGATCACGGAAGCAATGACATACACTAGACGATGCCATGCATACCAAGTTCATGCTAATTTTATTCATCAACCCCAAGAATACTTGCACAATACCGTCGCGAGTTGGCCATTTGAAGCATGGGGGATGGATATTGTGGGGCCAATAACTCCCCCGTCATCTAGAGGACATCGGTTTATTCTTGCAATAACCGATTATTTTTCAAAATGGGCCGAACCCGTGCCCATGAAAGAGGTGAAAACGACAGATGTGATCAAGCATCATGTCATTTACTGATTTGGCGTCCCTCAACGGATCATTCATGATAATGGTCCGCAATTCATTAGTCCGGGATTCTCCAGATTCTGCAACAAGTTCAGAATCAAAGATATCGCTTCTACACCATATAACTCTGCGGCTAATGGGTTAGCTGAAGCTTTTAACAAGACGATCATCAAACTCCTCCGGAAGTTCGTCTCTTCCAATAAACGAGATTGGGATGAAAAGTTGGGAGAATGTTTGTGGGCATATCGCACCACCGTTCGCACCCCGACCAAAGCTACCCCGTTCTCTTTGGTTTATGGAAGTGAGGCTGTTTTGCCTCTTGAAATCCAGATACCATCATTAAGAGTGGCTTTAGCCACAAGGATGACGACAGAAGAGCGCCATCAGCAAAGATCGCAAGAACTAGAGGCGTTAGATGAAAAACGTCTCAGGGCTCAACAACAAATTGAGTTGTATCAAGCCTGAATATCTCAAACGTTCAATAAGAACGTCAAACCAAGGACCTTTAAGAAAGGAGACTTGGTTCTGGCTGTTAAAAGGCCAATGGTGCTAACCCACAAGACTAAGGGTAAGTTTGAACCCAAGTGGAAATGACTGTTTATTGTGGAGACAGTATACTCCAGTGGAGCCTATTGCTTAATGAATCAAGACGGCGATAGGATGATGATGCCGATCAATGGCAAATTTCTGAAGAAATACTATTCTTAATACCCCTGGAGATACGCGTCTTCTTTTCTTAGGCATGCACAGTTTGGCGCCTCTGACCTAAACCTGGTGCGTTTGGTTCTCAAGTTTGAACCACCTCCGGTCTTTTTCTTAGGCATGCGCATTGAGCGCCTCTGATCTAAACCTGGTGTGTTTGGAGTGCCCAGTTCAAGTTACGCGAGAGAGCCTTGAACCGCCTCCAGTTTGGTTCTCAAGTTTGAACCACCTCCAGTCTTTTTCTTAGGCATGCGCAGTTTGGCGCCTCTGACCTAAACCTGGTGCGTTTGGTTCTCAAGTTTGAACCACCTCCAGCCTTTTTCTTAGGTATGCGCAGTTTGGCGTCTCTGACCTAAACCTGGTGCGTTTGGTTATCAAGTTTGAACCACCTCCAGTCTTTTTCTTAGGCATGCGCATTGAGCGCCTCTGACCTAAACCTGGTGTGTTTGGAGTGCCCAGTTCAAGTTACGCGAGAGAGTCTTAAACCGCCTCCAGTTTGGTTCTCAAGTTTGAACCACCTCTAGCCTTTTTCTTATGCATGCGCAGTTTGGCGCCTCTGACCTAAACTTGGTGCGTTTGGTTCTCAAGTTTGAACCACCTCCAGCCTTTTTCTTAGGTATGCGCAGTTTGGCGTCTCTGACCTAAACCTGGTGCGTTTGGTTATCAAGTTTGAACCACCTCCAGTCTTTTTCTTAGGCATGCGCATTGAGCGCCTCTGACCTAAACCTGGTGTGTTTGGAGTGCCCAGTTCAAGTTACGCGAGAGAGTCTTAAACCGCCTCCAGTTTGGTTCTCAAGTTTGAACCACCTCCAGTCATTTTCTTAGGCATGCGCAGTTTGGCGCCTCTGACCTAAACTTGGTGCGTTTGGTTCTCAAGTTTGAACCACCTCCAGTCTTTTTCTTAGGCATGCGCAGTTTGCCGCCTCTGACCTAAACCTGGTGCATTTGGTTCTCAAGTTTGAACCACCTCCAGCCTTTTTCTTAGGTATGCGCAGTTTGGCGCCTCTGACCTAAACCTGGTGCGTTTGGTTCTCAAGTTTGAACCACCTCCAGTCTTTTTCTTAGGCATGCGCATTGAGTGCCTCTGACCTAAACCTGGTGTGTTTGGAGTGCCCAGTTCAAGTTACGTGAGAGAGCCTTGAACCGCTTCCAGTTTAGTTCTCAAGTTTGAACCACCTCCAGCTTTTTTCTTAGGTATGCGCAGTTTGGCGCCTCTAACCTAAACCTGGTGCGTTTGGTTCTCAAGTTTGAACCACCTCCAGTCTTTTTCTTAGGCATGCGCATTGAGCGTCTCTGACCTAAACCTGGTGTGTTTGGAGTGCCCAGTTCAAGTTATGCGAGAGAGCCTTGAACCGCCTCTAGTTTGGTTCTCAAGTTTGAACCACCTCCAGTCTTTTTTTTAAGCATGCGCATTGAGCGCCTCTGATCTAAACCTGGTGTGTTGGGAATGCCCAGTTCAAGTTACGAGAGAGAGTCTTAAACCGCCTTCAGTTTGGCTCTCAAGTTTGAACCACCTCCAGCCTTTTTCTTAGGTATGCGCAGTTTGGCGCCTCTGACCTAAACCTGGTGCGTTTGGTTCTCAAGTTTGAACCACCTCCAGTCTTTTTCTTAGGCATTCGCATTGAGCGCCTCTGACCTAAACCTGGTTTGTTTGGAGTGCCCAGTTCAAGTTACGCGAGAGAGCCTTGAACCGCCTCCAGTTTGGTTCTCAAGTTTGAACCACCTCCAGTCTTTTTCTTAGGCATGCGCAGTTTGGCACCTCTGACTTAAACCTGGTGCGTTTGGTTCTCAAGTTTGAACCACCTGCAGCCTTTTTCTTAGGTATGCGCAGTTTGGCGCCTCTGACCCAAACCTGGTGTGCTTAGTTCTCAAGTTTGAACAGCCCCCAATCTTTCTTTTAGGCATGTGTAATTAAACGCCTTTGACCTAAAAGGTAAAAATCGCCCAATGCCGATTAGGCAATGGGAAGAGAACCAGTTTCTCGCCAACCCATCATACTGGGGTAAAAGTATGAATAGCCCAATGCCGATTAGGCAATGGGAAGAGAACCAGTTTCTCGCCAACCCATCATACTGGGGTAAAAGTATGAATTGCCCAATGCCGATTAGGCAATGGGAAGATGAAAAGTTTGGCATTTAAGCCAAAACGAAATCCTCGACAACTCACTATGTTGAGGGGAATAACATGGCTAGCCCAACTCAAACGGTAGTTGGTAAAGGCTAATCAATTCCGTTGATAGCTGGGGGTTTGCTAAAAATTCCATAAACCCTGTCATGTTAAAATTCTTACCTCTGACAGTATGATTCAGAAAATTGCGCACAAACGATACTGAGATAAATCGTTTTGACGACAGGTTATTTGTTGGGCAAGCAAATTTGTTTTGAAGCCGGCAAATAAAAGAGTCAAAAGAATCATCTTTATTAAAAAGGTGAGGATGCAAAAAGAATTTCAAAAAAAAAATAATCATCGAAGGTTATCTCTCTCCTGTTTACGAAGTTCTTATTACAAGGAAGATAAAAGCGTAAAGAGAGATGAAACTATTGGCCTCCCAGGAGTCTCAATTTGTTTATTGTCTTGTCCAAATTTCTACGATGAGAAGCCTCCACGGTTTGATGAGCTTGCCTACGCAACTCATCATCACTTATTGCAAGTTATTGCTGACGAGATTCTTCTATGGCACGATTCCTGGCCGTCTCTTCCTGTTGAATCTGCTCCTGCTGATAAGCAACATCTCCCGCTTCTTGATAGACTCTCCTAATCGGAGTTCATTTTCTATCAAGGTGGCCCGAGCTCTGGCGATCATCTCCTTGGCTTTAAAGATGGCCGCCTGACTTTCCCCAATTCCAAAGTCTACCCTCCGCAAGTCGCCGAGAACGGATTTCCGACTGGCCTGGAGCTCTGTCAGCTCCTGAGACCATTTCTCCTCCTGCTGCCTTAAAATATTTCTTCGAGATAAGGATTCTACCCGAAGCCGCGCCAGCTCTATCTCAGTGATCGCCTCCACATCCGCCCGACGGAGTGTGTGTAGCGTGGTCACCTGCTCTTCTAAGGCTGCAAGGCGGGCCCGGTATGGAGCTGCTCGATCTTGTCCACCGAATTCTTCAACATTCCCTAGATAGCGGAATAACAGTGGACGTGCAAAGTTGAAGAAATCGTGACCAGCAAGAACCATCTCGACACATCTTCTCAACAAACGCATAAAATCCTCGACAGTGCAGCTGAAAAGTTCTTCAAGAGGATTTGCAGTGTCAGTAGGCAAAGCAGGTAATGCCAAGGAAAGTGTCGTAGGCGAGGGAGTAGTAGTTGCTGGAATTTGAGAAGAAGAAGCCCGTCCCTGCATTAAATTCATAATATGGGGGACCAGTAGAGCCAGTGCAAATCTGGAAGAGCTGGAGACCCCAGACAAAGTACCGTCAGTATAGATCCTTGGGAACCCCCACCAACAGGAAGAGAAGATGGGATCACTTCACCTGAAGCTCCTCCGGTGGGAGAAGCATCTTCGAACGAGAATTTCAAATTCTCCTCTCCTGCTGGAAGACTTGAAGCCGGGGGAGTTGCAGGTGTCTCAGCAGTCATGACAACAGATGACGTTAGAATTGCTGACTGAGAAACAGAAGGAACACCAACTACCGTTGGAAAAGTCTCTCCGGAGCAAGCTGGTGGTGTTGGAGATGGCATGCTAGGAGAAGGCATAGCCTCCTTAGCAGCAGCTGCGATAATGACCTCAGTTCTCTCATCACTTCCCAGTTCGTCAATTGGGGGAATTGAGAGGGAACAGAGGCAGGAGTCGGTGTGGAATAATCAGCCGCAAACTCGCCAGCAGAGCTACCCACACCACCAACGGAGCCGGAATGGTCCATCCTACCGTCAGACTCTACTTGGGTAGTCGAATGCATTGGCGAGAGAAGTTGATCACCTGCATTTCAGAAGACCAGAAAAGCAGTGTTACGTTAAAATAATAGCGGGCAAAAAGATAAAATGCTAAGGGCCATACCAGGCGATACAAGTCCAGTTGTCGGACTTGAAGAGGGAGCCATTGTCGTTTCCAGCAATGTACCCGTCTCGCTACCCGTTAGTTGCGCCACAGGTTCTGCCACAGGCTCTATGGCCGAAGGAGCCGAAACCTCAGCGACACTTGGAGGTTTAGCAGGTTTATCCTCCCTTGCCGACGCTGGGGGTAGAGCTGAAGCCAACAAGTCTGAAGCAAGTTTGACAGCCACTTCTTGGGGGGCTATCAAAGTTTCCTGAGCCAATTTTTGCTTCTTACCCGACCTTCTCTTTAAAGTCCAGCGGCGTTTGAGAGTTGGACTCAAGGGACGACTGACAACAGGCTGTGGAGCTCCACCAGCACCAGTATTGTCATCCTCATCACCGGCATCGTCGTCGGACTCGCTGGCGTCTGAAGGCTCAGCCGCGGCGCCAAGAAATTCTTCCATTCCTTTTATTCTCACTCTAGAAGCACCCTGGCGGCTAATGTAGAGGGCTTCAATCTCTTTGCAATAACTGCGATTGAGAGAAAAGCCGGGCACCTCAGCATTCACAATGCTGAACCAGTTGCAGAAGCAGAGAGTTGTGGCCAATTCTGGCGCCTTCTGGGGCAAGGAGAATTCAGCCTCTGTTCCGCCCGCTGCAAAATGGAACCAGCCACGAGCGCCTTTGTATAAATTTCCCTCGTGAGCAAGATCTTTATTTGGATTGCCCACATAAAGTTGGGAGTATCCAAACTGGCGAGCAAAGCGACTTGGGATGTATAGCTCGATCCGACACCCGAGATCTTGACGATACACCAAGTGTCCGGGATGGATGTTGAGAAGCCACCAGAACGCTCCTGCAGATAAAGTAGTGAACTTATCTGCTCCCACGGCGTCCTTCAGCCTCATTCCATATCCTCCGCTGGGAAAGTCAGGGAAACCGCCTCTTGGAGTTCGGCGCGGATGTCGGAGAAAATGACTGATCAGTTAATCTCTAAAACGCGGAGCAGATAATCCCACGTGGTGATATTGAAAATGCGAAGTCACTTAGCTTTGCGCAATTCCGTGCAACCACTCAGAGCGCGAAGTTATTTAACTCCGCGAAACGCAAGGATAACTTGGTATTTTAACCTCGCGTTCTCATGAAGAACTTCGATTTTTGGCCAAGTTAAGAGGATCAGTATCCGATCAAATCGGTATTAATGATCTAAGTTACACAAAAGAGCCTTAGATTATTTTACCAAAATTATTGACCATCTGTTTGTTGTGCTAGCAAAACCATTGAAGCCAACAGATAGAGAGGAAAATAATTTGTCTTTATTAATGAGATGAAGAAATTACAAAGAGGGAGTTATAACTCTCCCGAAAGCTTTTACATGATCATCAACTCATCAATACATCGACTCATCAATAACTTGACGGTGAGATTTCTCTCTACGGGATGTTGAAGCTCAGTTCCCTGATTCACATGCAAAAGATCTCCTCTGCAAATGTCATTTTGGACCTGTCATCTGAAATGAAGCACGAGAGGAAAGGTAAGTGCTGCATCGAAGCACAAGCTGAACTGCAAATGCTGCAATTCTGAACTGCAAGTGCTGCAATTCTGAACTGCAAGTGCTGCAATTCTGAATTGCAAGCGCTGCAGGCCCTCACTTGAGCTTGACGCTCCTTCAATAGTCCATCTCCAGGAGCCAGAGTTTGAAACCTGCAACTATGTTGTAAAGCATATGCTTCTGACTTCCTTAGAGTTACTTTTGCTGATGAAGATTGATGGACCCGCATACATTCCTCTTCAGAAAGGATTAGACTTACTGCAAAAGGAACAGAGTTCTCAAAAGAGTGAAAACGCGGAGCTAAGCTAACTCCGCGCATAGTTGAAGAAATAGCTTCACGCTTTAAACGCAGAGGATGATGCGATAACTTCGCGTAAAGGGGGACAAGATTTCTTTCTGCTCTTTCTTTCTCTTTCAAATTCATCGCGACTGCTAATCAAAGATAGCCTCGCAATTCATCGCGATTGCTAATCAAAGATAGCCTCATCGCGATTGCTAATCAAAGATAGCCTCGCCAATTCATAGCGACTGCTAATCAAAGATAGCCTCGCAATTCATCGCGACTGCTAATCAAAGATAACCTCGCAATTCATCGCGACTGCTAATCAGAAATAGCCTCGCGTTTCAAACGCAGGGGATGACGCAATAACTTCGCGGAGAACGGCTATCTCACCGGTAAAATAAACAGTTGGCTGGATTAAACCAAGCCGAAACATCTCAAGAATGGTTCTTAGAAGCCCAAGAGTTAAGGTTTTTACCTTCGGAAGACGCTGCATAGACTGGTTCGCCGTCGCGTCTACCTTCACGGCTGCTGCCATTAACGCCGGCCAACTTGCGCGATGTCGCACTCTTCCTAGATGGCATCCTAGTGATGAAGATCTATGGAAAGGAAAAAGAAGTTCGGCTGGAGATCATTCTTTCAAAATAAGAAGCCTGAGTCGCCTGCTCTGAAGCCCTAAGATTCTTCGGATGAGATGAAAAAGAAGATGAGCCGGGAGCTCTATTTAAACAGAATTTCCGTCGCTTGGTATTCGGCGTAAAAATTCAGGGTAATTAATGACATAATTACTCATTTCACTAAAGACGAAGTGAAGCTGATTAGCTCCGCGTAAGTGAGCATAACGCGAGATAGACTTGGTATTCTAACTCCGCGTTTCAGTTTAGATATCCAAAGTATTTCAAAATCTGCTGAAGTCTAAGCCATTTTGAAAACTTTGGAGGGGGTTCTGTTGGCAGTGAAAATTTCTAAGTTAAAAGGATTTTCCACAACAGAACGCGGAGCCAATTCAGTAGCCCCGCGTTTGGTAATATTAACCTTGTGTTTGAATAAAACGCGGAGATGTTTAATAGCTCCGTGTTGATTCCGCAGTCTGGCTTGTATTAGCCTCGCGTTTGAATAAAACGCGGAGATGATCAATAGCTCCGCGTTAGCTCCGCGTTTTGGTTATTTAGCTCCGCGTTTTGGTTATTTAGCACCGCGTTTTGATGCGATTAAAGCTCCGCGTAAGCAGATAACCAGAATCTCAAATGGATTGAGATTATGATTCTGGACCTATCCAAATACCCAAATCAAGTCTAATCAGAATTCCATCAAAACTAAGATATTTGATTAGAATCCTTGAGGAATGCGAGTTCTATTTAGATAGAAACTCTTGCATTAACCTGGGGCTATAAATACCTTCCTGGTGAAACCCTAAGGATCTCTTTTTCGGCAATTGAGATATTTTTCTGAAATCTTGGAGAATTCGAGTTACGCACAGAGCCTTGAGTTCGTGAAAATCAGAGAAAATCACCATCTTCTTTCTGGAGTTCTTGAGAAGTTCGAGTTACGCGAGAGAGCCTTGAACAAATCAAAACCAGAGAAGATCGTCTATAATCGGCCGATATCTTTAAAAGAGAAGATTTCAACGTACCGATCGTCCAAAGGAGCTGCTCGACAGATCCCATCGCCACTAATCCCACGAAATACTGTAAAAGAGAGCGATAAATATAAATCCTCTCGTTTGTTCTTTTTTTTATCTTGTTCACTTCCGTTGTAATTCAAGATTATTCGATGGAAGGAAGCAAAGGAACTTTTGCGATGAACACTAATTACTGTCTTTATCACTGGAATGTTGGGCACCCGACTAGGGATTGTTACCCTCTTAAAAATATAATCCAAGCACTAATAGAAGCTGGAGTTCTGACGCTTAAGGAAGAGCAGAAGAAGGTCACTGCCAATATGGCAACCATAGTGGTAGGAACCCATGTTCCCCGCAGGAGTGACCCCAATCCCAAAGGGTAAGATGGTTACAAAGAACCTCAATCCTCATAAAAAAGCCCAAGAAGGACTTGTCCCTGTAACAACCCAAAAGGGGGAAGTTATGTGGGTTCACCCCGATTTGTTAGAAGATGAGCAGTGGACTACCGCAGGTCAAGGGAAAAAGCGAACTATTAATGCTATTTCCGCGGAGATAAGGGAAGAATATATAGGTTCGGGAGCCTTCACAGATTCTGAAGAAGTGCCCGAAACTATGGCCACTCATCAAGATGGGGCAGGCCCTTCCGGTACTCGATCTGGGAGGACATATCTCAAGGACTACACCAGAGTAGATCCAAAAGATATAAATGTGGAACTTTCAAAACCGGCAAAGCAGAAAGGACTTCGCTTCCAGAAGAATCCTATTAGAGATGAAGGAGCCAAGGAGACTACCTTCAAATTTGACATAATAGCTCAGCTGGCTAACATCCCAGCACGAGTCACATTATATGAGTTGCTTTTGTCGAAGTCAACTCGTGAGGCGTTGAGAGAGGCATTGGCAGACTCTGAGTCATTCCTAGCCCAGATTGTCGAGCCGGCCATCGAAGAACAGGACTCTTGCCCCCACTGTCATCTAGTGAGGAGGCAGATCCCACAAATCATCTTCTCTCCGGAGGACATGCAGGTGAGGAATATAAAGCATAACAGGCCTTTATATTTCACCGGATATGTTGGGTCTACAAAGGTGGACCGAATTCAAATTGATCCGGGTTCTGCACTAAGTGTCGTGCCCAGAAGGTTGATGCAGCTGTTGGGGATTTTTCTTCATCGTTTGATGCCTACAAACACCACTATTTACGGATTCAACGCTAATAACAGTCATCCTCTTGGTAAGATCCGATTGCGATGCCAAATTGGAGAATTGAGAACGAAGGTCACATGCTACGTTATTGATGCTGATTGTTCGTTGCAAAAGTTCATTTGCTTCCTTCCATTGAATAAGCTTGAATTACAATGAAAGTGAACAAGATAAAAAAGAACAAACGAGAGGATTTTATATGTCAATCTCTCTCTTTTACAAAATAATCATGGGATCAGTGGCGATGGGATCTATAGTAGTTCCTTTGGACGATCGAACGTCGAACTCTTCTCTCTTGAAGATATCAGCCGATTGTAGACGATCTTCTCCGGTCTTTCCCGAACTCAAGACTTTGTGTGTAACTTGAATTCTCTAAGAACCGAAAGGAAGAAGAAGAATACCCCTGACTTCAAGGCTCTCTCGCGTACTTGAATTGCCAAAGGATTCAAAAAGAAGACAATTGCCAAAAAAAAATCCCTAGGGTTTCACCAGGAAGGTATTTATATCCCCAGGTTAATGCAAGAGTTTCTATTTAAATAGAACTCGCATTCATCAAGGATTCCAATCAAATATCTTAGTTTTGATGGAATTCTGATTAGACTTGATTTGGGTAATTGGATAAGCCCAAAATCATAATCTCAATCAATTTGAGATTTTGGTTATCTGCTCACGCGGAGCTTTAATCGCATCAAACGCGTCGCTAAATAACCAAGACACGGAGCTAACGCGGAGCTATTGATCATCTCCGCGTTTCACTCAAATGCGAGGCTAATACTAGCCAGACTGCGGAATCAACACGGAGCTATTAAACATCTCCGCGTTTTGTTCAAACGCGAAGTTAATATAATCACACGCGGGGCTACTGAATTGGCTCCGCGTTCTGTTGTGGAAAATCCTTTTATCTTAGAAATTTTCACTGCCAACAGAACCCCCTCCAAAATTTTCAAAATGGCTTAGAACTTAGCAGATTTTGAAATACTTTGGATTATTTAAACTGAAAACGTGGAGTTAGAATACCAAGTCTCTCTCGCGTTATTGCTCGCTTACGCAGAGCAAATCAGCTTCACTTCGTCTTCAGTGAAATGAGTAATTATGTCATTAATTATCCTGAATTTCTATGCCGAATACCAAACGACGGAAATTCTGTTTAAATAGAGCTCTCGGCTCATCTTCTTCTTCATCCGGAGATTTTTGAAGAGTTCTCAACTCCTGCAACTGAGTGAGCGATGTCAACGAGCGATCTTCAATTGATCTCCCTTTAACTCTCCATAGATTTTCATCATTAGGATGTCACTTCAGAAGAGTTTGGCTAGACGCACGTTGGCCGGCGTTAAAGGCAGCGGCCGTGAAAGTAGATGCGACGGCGAACCAGTCTATGCAGCGTCTTCCGAAGGTAAAAATCTTAACTCTTGGGCTTCTAAGAACCATCTTGAGATGTTTTGGCTCGGTTTAATCCGGCCAATTGTTTACTTTACCGGCGAGATCGCCGTTCTCCGGTCATAAGGCTTAAAGGAGAAGGAGAAGTCATAGAGGAACTCTGTTCTTTCTCTACGCGAAGTTATCGCGTCATCCCTGCGCTTGAAACGCGGGGTTTATCTAACTAGCAGTCTCGATAAATCTGTGAGGCTATCTTTAATTAGCAGTCGCGATGAATTGCGAGGCTATCTTTGATTAGCAGTCGCGAGGAATTGCGAGGCTATCTTTGATTAGAAGTCACGAGGAATTGTGAGGCTATCTTTGATTAGCAGTCGCTTCATGTCCCGAGGCTATGAAAGAGAAGGAAACAACAGAGAGAAACTCTATCGTTCCTTTACGCGAAGTTATCGCGTCATCCTCTGCGTTTAAAGCGCGAGGCTATTTCTTCAACTGCACGAGGAGTTAGTTTAGCTTCGCGTTTTCACACTTTTAGAAACTCTGTTCCTTTTGCAGTAAGTCTAATCCTTTCTGAAGACGAGTGTATGCGGGTCCATCGATCTTCATCAGCAAAAGTAACTCTAAGGAAGCCAGAAGCATATGCTTTACAACATAGTTGTAGGTTTCAAGCTCTGGCTCTGAGAGATAAACTCTTGAAGGAGCCGTAAGCTCAAGTAAGGAATTGCAGCACTTGCAGTTCAGCTTATGCTTCAATGCAGCACTTCCCTTTCCTCTCGTGCTTCATTTCAAATGACAGATCCAAATTGGTATTTTCAGAGGAGATCTTTTGCATGTGAACCAGGGAACTGAGCTTCAACACCCCGTAGAGAAGTCTTACTGTTTGGTTATTGATGAGTTGATCATGTAAAAGCTTTTGGGAGAGCTATAACTCCCTCTTTGTAATCCCTTTTTTTTTATCAATAAAGGGCAAATTATTTTCCTCTCTATCTGTTGGCTTCAATAATTTTGCTTGCTCAACAAACAGATGGTCAATAATTTTGGTAAAATAGTCTAAGGCTCTTCTGCGTAATCTTAGACTACTAATACCCAAATGATCAGATAAGGATCATTTTAATTTAAATGGAAGCGCCTAATTGCACTCACCAAAAGTCCAAGTTTTTCATAAGAACGCGAAGCTAAGACATCGGATTATCCTCGCGTTTTGAACTGTTGCACGGAGTTAATAACTTCGCGTTTTCCATCCTCATGCGAGGCTAATTAACTTCGCGTTTTGGAGAGTAACTGACCAGTCATTTTCTCCGAAACTCGCGCCGAATTCCAAGAGGCGGTTTCTTTCATTTAAATGAAATCTCTATTCCTTATCCTTCTCACTTCATTTTGAGAATTTTCCAGAAACTTAGAGATTTAGGCGATCTCAGTTCAGGCGACCCGAGCTTCTTCCGACCGAGTTTTCTCCCAACTTCCCGTCGATTCTCCTCAGCAATGGCACCCAAAACTCGTGCTACCTCCTGCGCAGCTCCCTCATCGGCGACTGGCGCAAGCAGTGGTGGCGGCGGCTATGGCAGCGATGCGCCAGCCCACATTTCGCCTATCGGAGGTAAGAATCTCTCCATCGAGACTCTTTAGAAATTTCTAGAGTGATTTGGCTTAATTTTAACTGATCAATCAACTCTTTTACCGGCGAGATCGCTGTACTCCTGCTGTAAGGTTTGGAGAAGAAGAAAAGTCTCTGACTTTCTTCTTACGCGAAGTTATCGTGTCATCCTCGCGTTTTGAAATGCGGGGCTATCTGATGTAGCAGTCGCGTTGAAACGCGAGGCTATTTTAAGTAGCAGTCGCGCTGAAACGCGAGGCTATTTTAAGTAGCAGTCGCGCTGAAACGCGAGGCTATTTTAAGTAGCAGTCGCGCTGAAACGCGAGACTATTTTAAGTAGCAGTCGCTCTGAAACGCGAGGCTATTTTAAGTAGCAGTCGCGTTGAAACGCGAGGCTATTTTGAGTAGCAGTCACGCTGAAACGCGAGGATATTTTGACTTCTGCGCGGTCTAATCTTTAGCTTCGCGCGGCGCTATTCTTAGCTTCGCGTTCTAATTTTTAGCTTCGCGCGTTCTAATTTTTAGCTTCGCGCGTCCCTACTTAGAGAATTTTTCTGTCTTATAGAAACTTCTCTAACTCTGGTACTTCTTTTTGCAGTAGGGTATTCGATGGAGGCTCTTCCCCACAAGAACTACTTCGGCTTTACTGGGGGTTCTGATCCTTCAGGCCAATTTCGCTTCACCACTATCTTGGCTTCATATAAGCTAGACTCGAAGGAGCGCAAGGAGAAGTTGATAAAGTATCACCCCACTACTGCGCGAGAAATTATAACTGATGCAGCTTTCGAAACTTTGAATAGAGAAGCGATGGAGAAACCCGGCTTCTTCTTTGGAGACCAGATGGATCAATCAGATGAGATCCTTTTTGAAGAGGAGTGCGTTTGGTTATATAACTCAGGCGAAATGCTGATGTTTCTGCCTAGAATGGATCGTAGCTATCCCCTGGTCTATCTTCAGAGGCTGGCGATGCCTCGGGAATTAAAGTGGGGACTAACTCAAGAGTAAGATGGCGTCCCAACGGGCAAATTTGGTGTACAAGGGGTTTATCAAGATGGTCCCCCCAGATGCATTACTGGCTTGCTTCCAGGCCGATTTGGCAAGGAGCTTCCAGTAGGAGAAGTCCCATCCCGCGCACGAACTTTCTTAAATGAGTTCCTGGCGAAGAATGGTCAGTACCCGGCTAGCGACTTTAGGATGCCTGGCTGGATTTATTTCTCTAGTAATATGTGGTGGGCCCGCCTTGTTTAGTACATGTTGGATTTCCACGAGCCCATCTTAAAGGATATCGGCTTATATAAAGCCATCAGGAACGTCCAGTTCGGGTTCCCCCAGAGTGCTTATCATTTCTTTTGCCTCTTGGAGATGTACAACCCTGAGACCTGCACTCTCTTTACACCAGTGGGTGAGCTAGGGTTTGCTCTTCACGAGATGTTTGAGGTTTCCGGGCTTTCCATGGGTGAAGTCCCCTATGAAGAATACATCCCTTCCACCGAGGAGTTAAACATATTAATGGCTAAGGATGAACGTGTCTATGCCACATACTGGGAGATGATGTGCAATATCGTATTTGTGCTGACCTGGCAGGTGCGCGTAATCATGGTATCGGTCACAAGAAATGGGCCGAATACCTTTTTGCCAACTTGAATTCTAAGGATAGCTTGACAACTATCCATGGCCATCCTCCTATCCCTATCTCAGAGATCGATCAACGTATAGCCCGGGGTCGTAACTTATTATATGATACCACTGACTCCAATGAGAATGGATATGGTCCTAGCACTTTATTTAAGAGCTACCATTATCAAGCCCAGTTTCTGGTCTCCAACAGAGGTCTCATCGCCGGCTTTTTGATGCTGTAGTTGAAGAGATGCGTCGTGCCGTCATTGCCCAAGGAAGCAATTGCAATGACCGTGGTATATCCAGCGGTTCTTCTCGCATATGGCCGTCCCCTTGGACTTCTTCCTGCTATGGTGTGCAATCTGCAACATGGATTGCGGACACTCTGTCATGATTTTCTCCCAGCTGATAAGGTCAAGGGGAAAGGAAAGGGCAAATCGAAGGAGACTGACCTGCCGAAGACTCCAAACCCTAGAGTGGAGCTTCCTTATACTTATCTGATGGCATGGCTCGTTTTACATTGCCCCTCCTTGATGAGTGCGGCTGAACGTCGTTCGGGTGAGAAGTGCTTCTTCGTGGAGCTGTATGAATGCTCTTCATGGAAGCACAATTATATGTCCCAAATTCGGAAGACTCTCCGTAGCTTTCAGAACTATGAGATCTTCCGGTGTTTCCCTGACTTTCCCGGCGGAGGATATGGGTCGAGACTAAAGGATGCTGTGGGAACAGATAATTTTACTGCTTTATCTGCGGGAGTGTTCTGGTGGCTCCTCAACATCCGTCCGGGACACTTGGTATATCGTCAAGATATCAAATGTCTAATTGAACCGTACATCCCAAGTCGCTTTGCTCGCCAGTTCGGATACTCTCAACTCTTCATGGGTAATCCGAACAAGAATCTTGCTTACGAGGGGAACTTGTACGAAGGTGCCCGTGGCTGGTTCCATTTTGCCGCGGGCGGAACCGAAACTGAATTCACCTTACCCCAGAAGTCGCCAGAACTGGCAATGACCCTCAGCTTCTGCACATGGTTCAGCATTGCAAATGCTGACGTGCCCGGCTTCTCTTCCAACCACAGTTGTTGTAAGGAGATCGAGGCCTTCTATATTAGCCGCCAGGGTGCTTCTAGAGTGAGAATAAAAGGAATGGAAGAATTTCTTGGGGCTGCGGCTGAGCCTTCAGGCGCCAGCGAGTCCGACGATGATGACGATAATGATGATGATAATATTGGGGCTGGAGGTGCTCCCCAACCTGTCGTTACTCAACCCTGTAGTCCAGCTCTCAAACGCCGAGGTGGCTTAAAGAAAAGGCCTGGTAAGAAGCAGAAGTTGGCCCAGGAAACTTTGATAGCCCCTAAGAAGTGGCTGTCAAACTTGCTTCAGACTTATTGGCTTCAGCTCTACCCCCAGCGCCGGCAGGGGAGATTGGGCCTGCTGAGGTTCCAAGTGCCGGAGAAGTTCCAGCTCCTCCAGTGGTAGATACTATTGAACAACCCGCAGCGCTACCATTAGTTAATGAGACGGGTATTCTTTTGGAGACGATAGCGGCTCCGCCTTCAAGTCCGACAACTGGACTTGTATCCCCTGGTATAACTTTTTCAGCTTTTATACTCCGTCTTCTATTTTCTTTTCTATACTGGTATGCAACTTTCTTTGTTTTGCTTTTCTGAGGTACAGTTAGCCACGCCCTCTCGCCGATGCACTCAACCACCAAAGGGGGGTCCGAGGAGCGAGTGGATTACTCAGGCACCACTGGCTCAGTGGGCGTGCTAAGTAGTTCTGCAAATGAACTAAACACAGACCACTTTGCGACAACTCCTCCTTCCGTTCCTTCTTCGGTTCCCTCACTTGATGATCTTGGGAGCGATGATGGGACAGAGTTAATTGTCGCGGTCGCGGCAAAAGAAGCTACTCCTTCTCCCAGCTTGCCATCTCCGACCCCAAACACCTGTTCTGACGCGACTTTTCCCGTAGTCGTTGGTGTGCCTGCTGCTCCTCAGCCGGCGATTCTAACGCCTTCTACCATAATGGCTGTTGAGACACCTGCAACTCCTCCAGGTTCCAATTTTCCAGCCGGGGATGAGGAGAATTTGAAGTTCTCATTTGAAGCTTCTTCTGCCATCCGAGGAGCTTCTGGTGGAGATACCCCCTCATCTTCTCCTATTGGTGGCGCTGCCCGGGCGACTTGTATTAGCAACCCTCCTTCTCAGGTTCCTGATTCCACCAGATCTGCATTGGCTTTACTGGTTCCCCACATTATGAATCTGGTACAAGGACGGGCTTCTTCTTCGACTCCGGTAGCCACTGCTCTCTTGCCCGTGACATCTCCCTTGGCATTAACTGCTTTGTCTATTGACACTTCAAATCCTCTTGAAGAACTTTTCAACTCCAGTGTCGTTGATTTTATGCGTTTACTAAGGAGATGTATCGAGATGGTCCTTGCTGGTCACGATTTCTTCAACTTCGCACGTCCAATGTTATTCTGCTATCTGGAAAACATCGAAAAAGTTGGGGGATGAGATCGAGCAGCTCCTTACCGGGCCCGCCTTGCAGTCTTAGAAGAGCAAGTGACCACGCTACACACGCTCCGTCAGGCGAATGTGGAGGCGATCACTGAGATAGAACTGGTGCGGCTTCGGACGGAATCAACATCGCGTAGAAATGCTTTAAGGCAGCAGGAAGAGAGATGGTCTCAGAAGCTGACAGAGCTCGAGGCCAGCTGGGAATCCATTCTCGGAGATCTGAGGAGGGTGGACTCTGAGATTGGGAAGAGTCATGCTGCCATCTCTAGAGCCCAGGAGACGATCGCCAGAGCTCGGGCCATCTTGATAGATAATGAACTCCGATTAGGGGAGTCTGTCAAGAAGCGGGAAATGTTGCTTCTCCAACAGGAACAGGTCAAGCAGGAGGAGACAGCCAGGAACCGTGCTATTGAAGAGTCTCGTCAGCAGCAACTTGCAATAAATGATGATGAGTTGCGTAGACAGGCTAAACATACTGTGGAGTCATCTCATCGTCGAAATTTGGATGAGACGATAAATAAATTGAAACTCCTGGGAGACCCATAGTTTCCTCATTCTATTCTTTCATTTTTCTTGTAATAAGAACTTCGTAAACGGGAGAGAGATAACCTTTGATGGTTCTTCGAAATTCTTCTTGTACCTTCACCCTTTTAATAAAGATGATTCTTTTGACTTTTTTATTTGTCGGCTTCAAAACAGATTTGCTTGCCCAACAAATAACTTGTTGTCAAAATGATTTATCCCTCTGTATCCTTTATGCACAATTTTCCGCACCATAATGTCAGAGGTAAGAATTTAACATGACAGGGTTTATGGGATTTTTAGCAAACCCCCAGCTATCAACAGATTTGATTAGCCTTTACCAACTACCGTTTGAGTTAGGCTAGCCATGTTATTCTCCTCAACATGGTGAGTTGTCGAGAATTTCGTTTGGGCTTAAATGCCAAATTTTTCCTCCTCCCATTACCTAGTCGGCGTTGGGCAGTTCATACTTTTACCCCAGTATGATGGGTTGGCGAGAAATTGGTTCTCTTCTCATTGCCTAATAGGTGTTGGGCAATTCATACTTTTACCCCAGTATGATGGGTTGGCGAGAAACTGGTTCTCTTCCCATTGCCTAATCGGCATTGGGCAATTCATACTTTTACCCCAGTATGATGGGTTGGCGAGAAATTGATTCTCTTCCCATTGCCTAGTTGGCATTGGGTAATTCATACTTTTACCCCAGTATGATGGGTTGGCGAGAAACTGGTTCTCTTCCCATTACCTAGTCGGCGTTGGGCAATTCATACCTTTTAGGTCAGAGGCGCTAAACTGCGCATGCCTAAAAGAAAGATTGGCGGCTGTTCAAACTTGAGAACTGGCACACCAGGTTTTAGGTCAGAGGCGCCAAACTGCGCATGCCTAAGAAAAGACTTGTGGTGGTTCAAACTTGAGAACCAAACAGGAGGCGGTTCAAGGCTCTCTCGCGTAACTTGAACTGGGCACACCAAACACACCAGGTTTAGGTCAGAGGCGCCAAACTGCGCATGCCTAAAATAAAGATTGGCGGCTGTTCAAACTTGAGAACTGGCACACCAGGTTTTAGGTCAGAGGCGCCAAACTGCGCATGCCTAAGAAAAGACTGGTGGTGGTTCAAACTTGAGAACCAAACACACCAGGTTTAGGTCAGAGGTGCCAAACTGCGCATGCCTAAGAAAAGACTGGAGGTGGTTCAAATTTGAAAACCAAACACACCAGGTTTAGGTCAGAGGCGTCAAACTGCGCATGCCTAAGAAAAGACTGGAGGTGGTTCAAACTTGAGAACCAAGCACACCAGGTTTTAGGTCAGAGACGCCAAACTGCGCATGCCTAAGAAAAGAAGACGTGTACCTCCAGGGATACTAAGAATAGTATTTCTTCAGAAATTTGCCATTGATCGGCATCATCATCCTGTCACCATCTTGATTCATTAAGCGATAGGATCCACTGGAGTATACCGTCTCCACAATAAACGGTCCTTCCCACTTGGGTTCAAACTTACCCTTAGTCTTGTGGGTTAGCACCATTGGCCTTTTAACTGCCAGAACCAAGTCCTCTTACTTAAAGGTCCTTGGTTTGACGTTCTTATTGAACGTTTGAGATATTCGGGCTTGATACAACTCAATTTGTTGTTGAGCCCTGAGACGTTTTTCATCTAACGCCTCTAGTTCTTGCAATCTTTGCTAATGGCACTCTTCTATCGTTATCTTTGTGGCTAAAACCACTCTTAATGATGGTATTTGGATTTCAAGAGGCAAGACAGCCTCACTTCCATAAACCAAAGAGAACGGGGTAGTTTTGGTCGGGATGCGAACGGTGGTGCGATAAACCCACAAACATTCTCCCAACTTTTCATCCTAATCTCGTTTATTGGAAGAGACGAACTTCCGAAGGAGTTTGATGATCGTCTTGTTGAAAGCTTCTGCTAACCTATTAGCTGCAGGGTTATATGGTGTAGAAGCGATATCTTTGATTCTGAACTTATTGCAGAATCTGGAGAATTCCTGACTAATGAATTGCGGACCATTATCATGAATGATCCGTCGAGGGACGCCAAATCGGTAAATGACATGATGCTTGATAAACTTGATCACATCTGTCATTTTCACCTCTTTCATGGGCACGGCTTCAGCCCACTTTGAAAAATAATCGGTTATTGCAAGAATAAACCGGTGTCCTTTGGATGACGGGGGAGTTATAGGACCCACAATATCCATCCCCCATGCCTCAAATGGCCAACTTGCGATGGTATTGTGCAAGTATTCTTGGGGTTGATGAATAAAATTGGCGTGAACCTGGCATGCATGGCATGGTTTAGCGTATGCTATTGCTTCCGTGATCATATTCGGCCAGTAGTACCCTAGCCGTTTTATACGGTCTCCGAGTTTTGGACCGGGCTGATGAGCTCCACAAACTCCATCATGCGTTTTTCTCAGCACTTCGTTTGCTTCTGCTTTTGATATGCAGCGTAACAGTAGACCGTCTCTTGACTTTCTATACAAAGTCTGAAGTTTATGGTCATAATAAAATCTCTGGGCCTTCCTCTTTATCGAGGTGGCTTTCTTTGGATCTTCTGGTAATATCCCATGTAAAGCATAATCCACAAACGGAAATCGCCAATCACGGGGCTCTAACTTTAAGCCTATCTGGCATACCTCTTCGGCTTGAGACACCGCGTTTGGGTGGAGGAGTTCTCTGCTACCGATGGTGATGCTTTTAGCTTACCTGGTGGGATTGCCAGTGTTGCGGCTAATGCGGCAAGAGCATCTGCATAGACGTTCTCATTTCGATAAATGTGGTATATGTAAAATTGTTCAAAATATCCTGCTGGCTCAATAGCTAGCTGATGATAGGGGATGAGGGCTTCATGTCTGACTTCATACTCACCTGTCATCTGATTGACAATGAGCTTAGAGTCTCCATATGCCTCTAGATGGTTCACCCCCAGCTGCAGAGCTATTTTTAAGCCGATAATGAGCGCATTGTATTCCGCTACATTATTTGTGCACGGTTCTGTTAATGAGTAACCATTAGGCAATATATGTTTATGTGGGGATATAAGCACAACCCCCACTCTAGCAGCAGATCGTCTCGCGGCACCATCAAAGAACATCTGCCAAGATTGTTCTCTGGTAACTATGTTGACTTCTGATGTCTGCTTTAATTTGGACCAAATTGAATGGTCTGCAAGGAAATCGGCGATTGCCTGCCCCTTCATAGCCTTTTGAGGGACAAAATGTATGTCATAGGGCGATAGTAAGAGCGCCCATTTTGCCAATCGGCCATTTAAGGATCCCGGTTTGGTTATCAGAATCTTCAAGGGGTTAACCCGTGATATGACATGAATTGTTTGCCCCGAAAGGTAGTGTCGCATTTTCTGAACAGCAAACACTAGGGCTAAACATTCCTTTTCAATCGGGGTGTACCGCTGTTCAGTCCCAATCATTGTTCTGTTTAAATAGTAGAGGGCATGTTCATGGCCGTGCTCATTATATTGAGCAAGTAATGCTCCTAAAGCATTATCCATGGCCCTTACATATATAAGGAAGGACTGTCCAGGGGCTGGTGCCATTAGTACATGAGGCTTAGTAAGGTACTCTTTGAGGTCATTAAATGCCTGCTGACATGCTTCATCCCATACGAAAGAAACCCCCTTCTTCATAAGTTTGGAGAATGGCTGGCATCGTCCAGATAAGTTGGATATGAAGCGCCGAATATAGGCGAGCTTTCCTTGTAACCCCCTCAACTCTTTAAGATTGTGGGGAGGTGGCATCTCGCTGATCGCTTTTACCTTTTCAGGGTCGAGGAAAATTCCTTTTGAAGTTATTAAAACTTCCCGCTGGACACCCCCATAAATGACTTAGTGGGATTCATCTTCAGATGATGTTTCCGCATAAGATCGAAGACCACTCTTAAATCATGAAGATGATCTTCTTTGTCTTTGCTTTTGACTGCTAAGTCATCCACATAGCACTCCACTGTTCTGCGCAGGTGTTCTTTGAATATGACACTCATTGCACGTTGGTAGGTGGCACCTGCGTTCTTTAATCCGAATGGCATCACCGTATAACAGTATACCCCCAGCGGCGTTCTGAAAGCCGTATGCTTTTCATCATCCGGGTGCATCTTGATTTGGTTATAACCTG
Source organism: Dracaena cambodiana (assembly GCA_036321105.1). Taxonomy (NCBI): domain Eukaryota; kingdom Viridiplantae; phylum Streptophyta; class Magnoliopsida; order Asparagales; family Asparagaceae; genus Dracaena; species Dracaena cambodiana. Next base: position 29,193,566 of record JAYEPQ010000015.1, read on the forward strand.
AGAAGCCATCCATAAAGGACATCCTCTCATAACCGCAAGTATTATCAATCATCACATCGGTGATGGGGAGTGGAAATTCATCCTTGGGACATGCAGCGTTTAGATCTCAAAAATCGATGCATATCCAGATTTTGCCATTCTTTTTGCGAACTGGCACTATGTTAGCCACCCAATCTGGGTGTTGCTCCTCACGGATGAATCCGGATTGTATAAGCTTGTTGACTTCAGCAACTATCGCCTCCATCAGTTCCGGTCGAAAACGCCTTTGCTGTTGTTTGACAGGCTTAGCGTCTTCTTTAATATTTAACTGGTGTGTGGCAATTTGAGGGTCAAGCCCAGGCATATCTTCATAACTCCATGCGAACACATCTATATTCTTTTTGATAAGAGATATAAGTTCCTCCTTTTCTAAAGGAATTATTGTGTCGCTTATGAAGATGGGTTTCGGATTTTCTTCCGTTCCCATGTTAACTTGTATTAATTTGTCTTCTGTGGGCAGGTCACGTTGTTCAAAGTGGACATCCCAGAGAGTATCCATATGCCTAGCCCAAGCATCATCTTGAACGTCAATTCGTTCCTCGTCGCTTTCTGGCGTGGCTGAAATCATATTGGCTGTCAAAGATTGAAACCAAGCACCGGTACTTATATCCGAATCATGGTCGGGTGAAGATGTTTCTTCTTTGGCCGAAGAACTCTCTTCATCTTTCAATGGTGATGAGGGTGGAGTAGATACATAACCCAACCCCCTGCAGGTCTTTTGATAATAATCAGGGCTCTTTCCTCTCGGTCTAAACGAGGGTATGAGATTCCGTCGCCCTTTTTCAAAGTTTAATCCCGGCTTCCAGGTAAAATTATATCCCATTTTCTCCATCATCTGTCGGGACCTTTGCTCATACAAGTGAAATTGAGGTGATGTTTGTTCATCACTTTCACTGTTTTGCCTTTGCCGAGGTGACATAATTACCCTGCCAAACATGATCAGCTTTTGGAACTTTTGTCGGGAAGGTACTTCGAAGTAGTGACCTTTCCCCCTAACTATTTTAGACCGAGAGAGGAGGGATGACTTAAGTGGCAAATGATATGCCGCAAGAACTTCAAGTTCGGATAGGCCATCCACTTCAGTAGAAGTACAAGAGGGTTCAGATTCAGTAGCTACAGCATGCTCATAGACTAATCTTATACTTTTATTAATAACCCATTCACTCTCTATTACATCGTTTACATCATTATCAACACTCAGAGTAAAATCTAAGTGAGGGTTGATTTCGTAATCACCCCCACCATCTTCTCCAGGAAGCTCGTACTCAGTGTCGGCTTCGTTGCCACTGTCCTCGGGCTTTGGAGGTTTGCTAGGATCGTCATTGGAAACTTCATGTGCTGGTTTATACAGTGCAGCATCCGTGAAGTGATTCTCTAACCCTTTGAATGGTTGCTTGTCAGCAATTAGCGTCCGGACCTCTCCTTCCTCATCGTAATATTTCATGCATTGGTGGAGGGTCGACGGAACTATTATGTGAGCATGGATCCACGGCCGCCCCAACAGAATGTTGTAGGAGGTGTCTGCATCGATGACGTAGCATGTAGCTTCTGTCCTCAAATCCCCGATTTGACATCGGAGTCGGATTTTCCCGAGGGGACGGCTATTATTGGCATTGAGTATATCATTGTGTTGGTTGGTGTCAGGCGATGGAGGGAGATTCCTAACAGCTGCATCAACTTTCTGGGTACGACACTTAGTGCAGAACCCAGATCAATCTGAATTCGGTCCACTTTTGTGGATCCGACATATCCGGTGAAATATAAATGCCTGTTATGCTTATATTCCTCACCTGCATGTCTTCTGGAGAGAAGATGATTTGTGGGACATGCCTCCTCACTTGGTGACAGTGGGGGCAAGAGTCCTGTTCTTCGTCGGCCGGCTCAACTATCTGAGCTAAGAATGACTCAGAGTCTGCCAAGGCCTCTCTTAGAGCTTCACGTGTTGATTTTGATAATCTCAACAATTCGTAAAGCTATACTCGTGCTGGGATATTCGCCAACTGAGCAATTATGTCAAACTTGAAGGTAGTCTCGCTGGCTTCTTCCTCTCGAATAGGATTCTTCTAGAAACGAAATCCTTTCTACTTTGCAGGCTTTGCGAGTTCTGCATAGATGTCTTTTGGATCTACTCTAGTATAATTCTTAAGATATGTCTTCCCGGATCGAGTACCGGAAGGGCCTGCCCCATCTTGGTGAGTGGCCATAGTTTCGGGTTCTTCTTCAGAATCTGTGAAGGCTCCCAAAGCTATATTCTTCCTTTATATCTGCAGAAATGGTATTAACAATCCGCTTCTTCTCTTGACCTCTTGAAGTAGTCCATTGTTCATCTTCCAGCAAATCAGGGTGAACCCACATAACTTCCCCCTTTTGGGTTGTTATAGGGACAAGTCCTTCTTGAGCTTTCATGTGGGGATCTAGGTTCTTCGTGAACATCTTACCTTTTGGGATTGGGGTCACTCCTGTGGGGAACTCGTGGGTTCCAACCACTATGGTTGCCATATTGGCAGTGACCTTCTTCTGCTCTTCCTTAAGCGTCAGAACTCCAGCTTCTATTAGTGCTTGGATTCTGTTCTTAAGAGGGTAACAATACCTAGTTGGGTGCCCAACATTCCGGTGATAAAGACAGTAATTAGGATCATTGGTCTTACCGGCGTCTTCTGGCTTCATGTTCTCCGGAAGTTTCAGCATTCCCTTCTTTTGGAGCAGGTGAAAGAGGACAGGCGTCTGTTCCGCCTTGAAAGTGTAATTCCTTTCTTGCTGCAGTCTAATTTGCCTTGATCCTCGCTGACTTTGAGGCTTCAGCTCTGGCGGAGGACTGGTTTTCTGAGGAGCAGCTTCTGATGACATCACTGCTTTCCCTTTATTCTTGTTGCTGTTGTTTTGGGTGTATGACTTACTACCCCCAACACTTCTTGACCCGCGGGACTCTTCAACTCGGCGAATCAAGTCTTCAGCTTGCTCTCCTTATTTGAGCAGGTCCCTCTACGTCTTAGACTCTACGGCCCCCATTTTGAGGAGCACATTGGTCTTAAGATTGTGTCGACAGGTCTCGACTAGAGTTTCCTGGATCATTCCGTGTTTGCAATGTACGGACTTCTCCCGGAACCTTTCTATGAAATCTTTAATCGTTTCTTGTTCTCCTTGTCTAGTTGCAAGGAGGGAATGAACAGTAATCTAGGTGTCATCCTCATGGAAACGTGAGAGAAATAATTTCTCTACATCTAACCAGGTATTAATAGTACCTGGGGGCAGCTGCATGAACCAAGTAAAGGCAGGCCCTCGCAAAGTACTTGTGAGCACTTTGGTCATGATGGGGTCTTTACCCATTAAATGTCCTGCTTGGGACAGGAAGTAATATATATACTGACTGGGCGATCCCTTCCCGTCGTATGGCTCTAACTTGAGCGGCTTATACTTCTGTAGGTATGGTATCGTATCCCATTCAGGAGGATACGGTCTTGAGATCCCTGAATCTTTCAACTCCTTCTTATGCATTAAAGTTTCGAGTTGATTCTGTAGGTTTGCTATCTTTTTCCCATGCGGGTCATGGAAAGAAAATCTATCGTCATCCTCATGCATTGAGTGGGCTTTCTCTTCCTGTTCTTCTTCATTCAGAGTTTCTTTGCCCTTTCTAGCATTACTCTCAACAAACTTTGAGAGCATCATCTTAAGATCTTCAATCATCTTTTGCTGCTCTCGAATCATCTTTTCTTGAGCTTCAAATCTCTGATTGATATCGTCAGACTTATCTGCCATATGAGATGCTGACTTTTGTAGCTGAGACGATGTAGAGGATGGAGGTGAGGCTATAGCGGAGTTATCGCTGTCCTCGTCGTAAGAACCCTTCGCAAGCCTCTTGTAGTTTCGAGGCGGAACGGCTCCTGATTTAAGTCGAGTGACGTGAGGAGGTTCTTCATTGCTCGATTCCGAATCATCATCCGTTTCTATAATTTTCTTTCCTTTTCCCACCATGTTGGAGGTTACGGCTCTCCAGTGCTTTAGGAAAGCAGTCTTTGGTTTCTTTGTAGGGTTCTTGTCTGACTCAGTCAATCGATCAAACACAGATATCCTGCTCTTGATGCAGCCACAGTTGTCCATTACAGCGGACACTGCCGTCATGAGCTGCTGACAGTGACAAACAGGTTCATTTTGAAGTTGATCTATGCTTCTCTTCTTGGAGAGATAATCCCTAAGATCAGCATCTTTAACCATAGAATCACGAAGTCTGTCTGACTTTTGGACGGGTCTAGGGACCCACTGAAGCTTCTTTGAATGATCAGCCCTGGTTATACAGTCGGATTGATCCTTGCGGGGCTTAGAAGTGGCCTCACGTTTTATATCGCGAGTCTGAAGAATAGCTCCGCGTTTTGCCACATTAGCCTCGCGTTTCTCGCTGGCTTGGCGTGTCTTCAGAAACTTAGCTTCTGGAATAGTAGCCCCGCGTAAAGGGAAGTTCTTGCACGCTGGCTTATCTTTGCGATTAACGCAGATCATAGCTTCGCGCCTAGCACGATTTTTACGACTGACAACTATTTGCCAATCGTCCTCGCATTCCTCGTGGGTATCAGAAGTCTTGCATTTATTGCAAGCATTACTGGCCTCGCGTTTCTCGCTCGGCTCAGTATCAGCTTTGTGTGGAATATCACACGCTTGCTTCAAAGAATTTTTATACTCGTGTCTCTCGCGAGTGTCATAAGTCTTGCGTTTCTCGCAATCAGTACTGACCTCGCGTCTCTTGCTTGGCTCAGTATCAGCCTCGCGTGGAGAATCACACTCTGGCTTTAAAGAATTTTTATACTCGCGTCTCTCGCGAGTGTTAAGTATTTTGCGACTAGCGCAAATCTTGTTGGCTTCGCGTCTCTCGCTAGGCTCAGCAATAGCCTCGCGTGGAGAATCACACGCTGGCTTTAAAGAATTTTTATACTCGCGTAACTCGCGAGTGTCGGGTATTCTGCGACTAGCGCAACCCTTACTGGTTTCGTGTCTCTCGCTAGGCTCAGTAATAGCCTCGCGTGGAAAACCACACACTGGCTTTGAAGAATTTTTATACTCGCGTAACTCGCGAGTGTTGGGTATTTTGCGACTAGCGCAACCCTTACTGGCTTCGCGTCTTTCGCTAGGCTCAGTAATAGCCTCACGTGGAGAATCACACGCTGGCTTTTCCTTGCTTTTAAGGCAAGTTGTATTTTCGCGTTTAACGCGATAAAGATTGGTCTCGCGGGTACCGCGAGCCAGTTTGCGAGGGACCATAGCCTCGCGTCCTCTGGTGTTAGCTCCGCGTCCAAGGCGGGCTTTGAGGGCTCTACGCCTTGCTCTCTAGTTCCTGTTCCGGAGTTGGGTCCTGGTCAGTCCAGTCCCCAGGTCTTCTTCGGCAGTCGGAAGCTTATCCTCGGCTAGGATTTCTTGTGTGAACTCCAGCTCTATAGCCGCAGTCTCCAAGGATCCCCGTCTCTCGGTGGATACCTTTATACCCGTCACTCGGGCATTGGAGTACATGCGACGATAGTGCCGTGTCTCATCCAAGTCACCTGATCCGGAGGAGAGGAACTCCTCGTACTTCTGCTGGTCGATTTCAACGACCAGCGTGTCTACTTCGGATCCGATCAAGTCAACGTCCGATTGCGCCACAATCTCTTCATCAGTGAAAGAGATGGCTCCCACTGTGGTCGCCAGTTTGTTCGTCGCAAAAGTTCCTTTGCTTCCTTCTATTGAATAAGCTTGAATTACAATGAAAGTGAACAAGATTAAAAAGAACAAACGAGAGGATTTTATATGTCAATCTCTCTCTTTTACAAAATAATCGTGGGATCAGTGGCGATGGGATCTATAGTAGTTCCTTTGGACGATCGAACGTCGAACTCTTCTCTCTTGAAGATATCAGCCGATTGTAGACGATCTTCTCCGGTCTTTCCCGAACTCAAGGCTCTGTGCGTAACTTGAATTCTCTAAGAACCGAAAGGAAGAAGAAGAATACCCCTGACTTCAAGGCTCTCTGGCATACTTGAATTGCCAAAGGATTCAAAAAGAAGACAATTGCCGAAAAAAAATCCTTAGGGTTTCACCAGGAAGGTATTTATATCTCCAGGTTAATGCAAGAGTTTCTATTTAAATAGAACTCGCATTCATCAAGGATTCCAATCAAATATCTTAGTTTTGATAGAATTCTGATTAGACTTGATTCGGGTATTTGGGTAAGCCCAAAATCATAATCTCAATCAATTTGAGATTCTGGTTATCTGCTCACGCGGAGCTTTAATCGCATCAAAACACGGTGCTAAATAACCAAGACGCGAAGCTAACGCAAAGCTATTGATCATCTCCGCGTTTCACTCAAACGCGAGGCTAATACTAGCCAGACTGCAGAATCAACGCGGAGCTATTAAACATCTCCGCGTTTTGTTCAAACGCGAGGTTAATATAATCACACGCGGGGCTACTGAATTGGCTCCGCGTTCTATTGTGGAAAATCCTTTTATCTTAGAAATTTTCACTGCCAACACTGATACCTCCTACAATATTTTACTGGGACGACCTTGGATCCACGCTCACATGATAGTCCCGTCGACTCTTCACCAATGCATGAAATATTGCGATGAGGAAGGAGAAGTCCGGACACTTGTTGTAGATAAGCAACCATTCAAAGGGCTGGATAATTACTTCACAGATGCTGCACTCTATAAGCCAGCTCATTAAGTCTCTAATGACGATCCTACTAAGCCTCCAAAGCATGATGGAGGCGGTAATGAAGCCGATATTGAATATGAACTTCCTGAAGAAGACGATGGGGGTGATTATGAAATCAACCCTCACTTAGATTTTAATTTGAGTCTTGATATGGCCGATGTAATAGTGGAAGAATAGATTATAAATGAAAATATAAAGTTAGTCTACGAGCATGCTATAGCAACTAGCTCTGAACCCTCCTGTACTTCTACTGAAGTGGATGACCTGACTGAACTTGAAGTTCTGGCGGCATATCATTTACCACTTAGGTCATCCCTCCTCTCTCGGTCCGAAATAGTTAAGGGAAAAGGTCACTACTTCGTAGTGCCTTCTCGACAAAAGTCCCAAAAGCCGATCATGTTCGGCAGAGTAATTACGTCACCTCGACAAAGACAAAGTAGTGAAAGTGATGAACAAACATCACCTCAATTTCACTTGTATGAACAGAAATCCCGGCAAATGATGGAGAAAATGGGTTATAATTTTACCTAGAAGCCGGGGTTAAACTTTGGAAAAGGGCGACGGAATCTTATACCCTCATTCAGACCGAGAGGAAAGAGCCCTGACTATTATCAGAAGACTGGTAGGGGGTTGGGCTATATATCTACTCCTCCGTCACCATCTGGACAAGAAGAGAGTTCTTCGGCCAAGGAAGATACATCTTCATCCAATCATGACTCGGATCAAAGTACCGGTGCTTGGTTTCAATCCTTGACAGCCAACATGGTTTCAGCCGCACCAGAAAGCGACGAGGAACCAATTGATGTTCAAGATGATTTCTGGGCTAAGCATATGGACACTCTCTGGGATGTCCGCTTTGAACAGCGTGACCCGCCCATGGAAGACATATTAATGCAAGTCAACATGGGAACGGAGGAAAACCCGAAGCCCATCTTCATAAGTGACACGTTGACTCCCTTAGAAAAGGAGGAACTTATATCTCTTATTAAAGAGTATATAGACGTATTCTCATGGAGTTACGAAGACATGCCCGGACTGGACCCTCAAATTGCCACACACCGGTTAAATATTAAAGAAGACACCAAGCCCGTCAAACAACAGCAAAGGCGTTTTCGACCGGAATTGATGGAGGCAATAGTTGCTGAGGTCAACAAACTTATAAAATCCGGATTTATCCGTGAAGAACAACATCCTGATTGGGTGGTTAACATAGTGCCGGTTCGTAAGAAGAACGGCAAGATCCGGATATGCATCGATTTTCGGGATCTGAACGCTGCATGTCCTAAGGATGAGTTTCCACTTCCCATCACCGACGTGATGATTGATAATACCTGTGGTTATGGGAGGATGACCTTTATGGATGGCTTCTCAGGTTATAACCAGATTAAAATGCACCCGGATGATGAAAAGCATACAGCTTTCAAAACGCCGCTGGGAGTATACTGTTATACGGTGATGCCGTTCGGATTGAAAATCGCAGGTGCCACCTACCAACGCGCAATGAGTGTCATATTCAAAGAACACCTGCGCAAAACAGTGGAGTGCTATATGGATGACTTAGCAGTCAAAAGCAAAGACAAACAAGATCATCTTCATGATTTAAGAGTGGTCTTCGATCTTATGCGGAACATCATCTGAAGATGAATCCCACTAAATCATTTATGGGGGTGTCCAGCAGGAAATTTCTTGGGTTCATAATAACTTCAAAAGGAATTTTCCTCGACCCTGAAAAGGTAAAAGCGATTAGCGAGATGCTATTTCCCCGCAATCTTAAAGAGTTGAGGGGGTTACAAGGAAAGCTCGCCTATATTCGACGTTTCATTTCCAACCTATCTGGACGATACCAGCCATTCTCCAAACTTATGAAAAAGGGGGTGTCTTTCGTATTGGATGAGGCATGTCAGCAAGCATTTGATGAGCTCAAGGAGTACCTTACTAAACCTCCTGTACTCATAGCACCAGTCCCTTGGCAGCCCTTTCTTATATATGTAAGGGCCATGGATAATGCTTTAGGAGCGTTACTTGCTCAATATAATGAGCACGGCCATGAACATTCCCTCTACTATTTAAGCAGAATAATGATTGGGGCCGAACAGCGATATACCCCGATTGAAAAGGAGTGTTTAGCCCTAGTGTTCGCTGTTCAGAAAATGCGGCACTATCTTTCAGGGCAAACAATCCATGTCATATCACGGGTTAATCCCCTGAAGATTCTGATGACAAAGCCGGGATTCTTAAACGGCCTGTTGGCGAAATGGGCATTATTGCTATCGCCCTATGACATACACTTCGTCCCACAAAAGGCCATGAAGGGACTGGCAATCGCCGACTTCCGTGCAGACCATCCAATTTGGTCCAAATCCAAACAGACGTCAGAGGTCAACACAGTTAGCAAAGAACAAACATGGCAAATGTTCTTTGATGGTGCTGCCAGACGATCTGCTGCTGGAGTGGGGGTTATGCTAATATCCCCACATAAACATATATTGCCTAACGGTTACTCATTAACAGAACCGTGCACGAATAATGTGGCGGAATATAACGCGCTCTTTATCGGCTTAAAAATAGCTCTGCAACTGGGGGTGAACCATCTAGAGGCATATGGAGACTCTAAGCTCATCGTCAATTAGATAACGGGTGAGTATGAAGTCAGACATGAAGCCCTCATCCCCTATCATCAGCTAGCTATTGAGCTAGCAGTATATTTTGAACAGTTTTACATATATCACATATCTCGGAATGAAAACGTTTATGCAGATGCTCTTGCCGCATTAGCCGCAACACTGGCAATCCCGCCAGGTGAAGCTAAAAGCATCACTATTGGTAGCAGAGAACTCCTCCACCCAGACGCGGTGTCTCAAGCCGAAGAGGTATGCCAGACAGGCTTAATGTTGGAACCCCGTGATTGGCGATTTCCGTTTGTGAATTATGCTTTACATGGGATATTACCAGAAGATCCAAAGGAAGCCACCTCGATAAAGAGGAAGGCCCAGATATTTTATTATGACCATAAGTTTCAGACTTTGTATAGAAAGTCAAGAGATGGTCTGCTACTACGCTGCATATCAAAAGCAGAGGCAGAACAAGCGCTGAGAGAAACACATGATGGAGTATGTGCAGCTCATCAGCCCGGCCCAAAACTCGGAGACCGCATAAGAAGGCTGGGATATTACTGGCCGAACATGATTACGGAAGTAATGACATACGCTAAACGGTGCCATATATGTCAGATACATGCTAACTTCATCCACCAACCCCCAGAATACTTATACAACACTGTTGCTAGTTGGCCGTTTGAGGCATGCGGAATGGATATCGTGGGGCCTATAACTCCCCCGTCATCCAGAGGACATCGGTTTATCCTTGCGATAACTGATTATTTTTCAAGGTGGGCCGAAGCTATGCCCATGAGAGAAGTGAAAACGACAGATGTGATTAAGTTCATCAAGCATCATGTCATTTACCGTTTTGGCATCCCTCGGAGGATCATCCATGATAATGGTCCACAATTCGTTAGCAAGAGGTTCTCTAGATTCTGTGATAAATTCAGAATCAAAGATATCGCTTCAACACCATATAACCCTGCGGCTAATGGGTTAGCTGAAACTTTCAACAAGACGATTATTAAGCTCCTTCGGAAGTTCGTCTCTTCCAATAAACGAGATTGGGATGAAAAGCTAGGAGAGTGCCTATGGGCTTATCGCACCACCATTCGCACCCCTACAAAAACTACTCCATTCTCTTTGGTCTATGGAAGCGAGGCCGTCTTGCCCCTCAAAATCCAGATTCCATCACTGAGAATGGCTTTAGCCACAAAGATGACGACAGAAGAGCGCCATCAACAAAGACTGCGAGAACTAGAGGCGTTGAATGAAAAGCATCTCAGGGCCCAACAACGGATTGAGCTGTATCAAGCCCGAATCTCGCGAACGTTCAATAAGAACGTTAAACCAAGGACCTTTAAACAAGGAGACTTGGTTCTGGCTGTTAAGAGGCCGATGGTGCTAACCCACAAGACTAAGGGTAAATTTGAACCCAAGTGGGAGGGACCGTTCATCGTGGAGACTGTATACTCCAGTGGAGCCTACTGCTTAATGAATCAGAATGGCGATAGGATGATGATGCCAATCAATGGCAAGTTTTTGAAGAAATACTATGCTTAATATCCCTGGAAGTACGCGACTCCACTTGTTCAAGTTACGCAATTGAGCGCTTGGACTTTCTTCTTAAGCATGCGCAATTGAGCGCCTCTGACCTAAAACCTGGTGTGCTCGGTTCTCAAGTTTGAACCGCCTCCAGTCTTCTTCTCAGGCATGCGCATTGAGCGCCTCTGACCTAAAACCTGGTGTGCCCGGTTCTCAAAGTTTGAACCGCCTCCAGTCTTCTTCTCAGGCATGCGCATCGAGCGCCTCTGACCTAAAACCTGGTATGCCCGGTTCTCAAGTTTGAACCGCCTCCAGTCTTCTTCTCAGGCATGCACATTGAGCGCCTCTGACCTAAACCTGGTGTGCCCAGTTCTCAAGTTTGAACCGCCTCCAGTCTTCTTCTCAGGCATGCGCATTGAGCGCCTCTGACCTAAACCTGGTGTGCCCGGTTCTCAAGTTTGAACCGCCTCCAGTCTTCTTCTCAGGCATGCGCATTGAGCGCCTCTGACCTAAACCTGGTGTGCCCGGTTCTCAAGTTTGAACCGCCTCCAGTCTTCTTCTCAGGCATGCGCATTGAGCGCCTCTGACCTAAACCTGGTGTGCCCGGTTCTCAAGTTTGAACTGCCTCCAGTCTTCTTCTCAGGCATGCGCATTGAGCGCCTCTGACCTAAACCTGGTGTGCCCAGTTCTCAAGTTTGAACCGTCTCCAGTCTTCTTCTCAGGCATGCGCATTGAGCGCCTCTGACCTAAAACTTGGTGTGCCCAGTTCAAATTATGAACCGCCTCCAATCTTCTTCTTAGGCATGCGCAAATGGGCGCCTCTGACCTAAAACTTGGTGTGCCCAGTTCAAGTTATGAACCGCCTCCACTCCCCTTCTTAGGCATGCGCATTTGAGCGCCTCTAACCTAAAATTCATGAATTACCGAGCGCCGATTAGGTAATGGGAAGAGAACTAGTTTCTCGCCAACCCTTTCATGCTGGGGGTAAAAGCATGAATTGCCCAACGCCGCTAAGGCAAAGGGAAGAAGAAAAGTTTGGCCTTTAAGCCCAAACAAAATTCTCGACAACTCACCATGTTGAGGGGAATAACATGGCTAGCCCAACTCAAACGGTAGTTGGTAAAGGCCAATCAAACCCGTTGATAGCTGGGGGTTTGCTAAAAATTCCATAAACCCTGTCATGTTAAACTCTTATCTCTGACAGTATGACTTGGACTACTTTTGATGACAAGTTATTTGTTGTGCAAGCAGATTTCCTAGCCAACAAATAAAAGAATAAAAAACCTGTTATCTTTATTCATCATTCAGAGGGAATGGATTTACAAAAGAAATCAGAGCATCAGTAAAGTTCTCTCTTTTATTACAAGTTCTCATTACAAAAAGAATGAAGAATAAAAGAATAGAAGAAAACTATGAATCTCCTAGGAGCTTCAACTTATTCGTCGCCTCGTCGACCACTCGACGACGAGTTGCTTCCACGAAATGTTGAGCCTGCCGGAGTAAGTCATCATCATTCATTGCAAGTTGCTGGGTTAGATGCTGACGAGACTCTTCCATAGCACGACTTTTTATTATCTCCTCCTGTTCAACCTGTTCCCGTTGAAGGATCAGCGCATCCCGCTTCTTAACGGCTTCCCCTAATTGAAGCTCATTGGTTACTAAGACTGCCCGAGCCTTAGCAATGGTTTCCTGGGCTCTAAGGATGGCGGCCTGGCTCCTCCCAATCTCGGAGTCCACCGCCTCCAAACCTTTAGTGATGGACTCCCGACTAGCTCGGAGCTTTGCCAGTTCCTGAGACCATCCTTCTTCTTGGCGCATTAACTCCTCTCGATGTGCCGCTAGTTCCACCCGAAGCCGCGCTAACTCTATTGCGGTAATCGCTTCCACGTCCGCTTGGCGAACTGTGTTCAGCGTGCGCACTTGCTCTTCCAAGTCTGCAAGGCGGGCCCGGTAAGGAGCTGCTCGGTCTTCTCCCCCGACCCTTTCAATATTATCCAAATAGCTGAAAAGCATCGGACGTCCGAGACTGAGGAAATCTCTTCCAGCAAGGATTATCTCGATGCATCTTCTTAGCAACCGCGTGAAATCATTAACACTGTAATTGAAGATTTCTTTGAGAGGGTCTACGGTGTCTGTATTTAAGGCAGGCAGTGCTAAAGAAGGCATCGTTGAAGAAGGAGCGGTATTTACGGGAATTGGAGAGGAAAAAGCCCGTCCCTGTACTAGGTCCATAATATGCGGGGCAAGTAAAGCCAATGCAGACCTGGCTAAACTGGGAGCCCGAGGAGAAGTGTCGCTAGTACAAATCACCCGGGCAGCACCACCAACAGGAGATGATGAGGGAGTGTTTCCACCAGTAGCTCCTCTGATGGCAGAAGAAGCTTCAAATGAGAACTTCAGGTTTTCCTCGTCCCCTGCTGGAAGACTTGGAGCTGGAGGAGTTGCAGGTGTCTCAACAGCCATTATGGTAGAAGGCGTTAGTATTGCTGGCTGAGGAGCAGTAGGCACACCGACAACTATTGGAAAAGTCTCGTCAGAATAGATATTTGGTGTTGGAGACGGCAAACTTGGAGACGGGGTAGCTTCTTTGGCTGTAGCCGCGACAATCACCTCTGTCCTATCATCACTCCCAAGTTCATCAATTGGGGGAACCGAAGAAGGAACAGAGGGAGGAGTTGTCGTAAAGTAGTCTGCACCAAAATCGCTTGCAGAGCTACCCAAACCACCCACTGAGCTAGTGGAGCCCGAATAATCCACCCTGTCGTCAGACTCCACCTGGGTAGTTGAATGCATTGGCGAGAGGAGCTGACCACCTGTATTTCCAGAAACAAGAAGAATGGTGTTACATTAAAATAACGAACAAAAGACAGAACACTAAGAGCCATACCTGGAGATACAAGTCCAGTTGTTGGACTTGAAGGGGGAGCCACTGACATCTCCAGAAGTGTACCCGTCTCATTACCAAGTGGTTGCGCAGCAGGGTGTTCAACAGGTTCTACGGTTGGAGGAGCCGGAACCTCGGAAACACCTGGAGCTCCAACGGGTCCACCCCCACCTGCCAGCGCTGGAGATAGAGTTGAAACCAGCAGATCCGAAGCGAACTTAACAGCTGCTTCTTGCGGGGCTATTAGAGTTCCCGGAACCAACTTCTGCTTCTTTTGGCACATCCTTTTTTTAGGGTACCGCGGCGTTTGGGGGTCGGGCTCCAGGGACGAATGACGACAGGTTGGGGAGCACCTCCAGCATCAGGATTGTCATCGTCATTATTATCATCATCATCGCCAGACTTGCTGACGTCTGATGGTTCGGCCGCGGCGCCAAGGAATTCATCCATGCCTTTTACTCTAACTCTGGAAGCACCTTAGCGGCTAATGTAGAAAGCCTCAATCTCCTTGCAACAGCTTCGGTTGATCGAGAAGTGAGGCACGTCAGTATTTACAACTCTATACCATGTGCAAAAACTGAGAGACATGGCCAATTCTGGCAACTTCTGGGGTAGGGCGAATTCAGCTCCGGTTCCACCAGCTACAAAATGAAACCAGCCCCGGGCACTATCGTACAGAATTTCCTTATAGGCTAAACTCTTGTTTGGATTGCCCACATAAAGTTGGAAATATCCAAATTGGCGAGCAAAGCGACTCGGGATGTACGGTTCGATAAAGCATTTACTGTCTTGACGGTACACCAGATGCCCGGGCCAGATATTGAGAAGCCACTAGAACGCTCCTGAGGATAAAGCAGTAAAATTATCTGCTCCTGCAATATCCCTCAATTTCAGCCCGAATCCTCCATCAGGAAAATCAGGAAAGCACCGAAAGATCTCATAATTTTGGTGGTGCCGGAGAGTCTTCTGGATTTGGGACATATAGTAGTGCTTCCATGAAGAGCGCTCGTATAGCTCTACAAAGAAACACTTGTCACCAAAGCGGCGTGAAGCAGCACTCATTAGAGACGGACAGTGCATAACAAGCCATGCCATCGATAAGTATAAGGAAGCTCCACCCTAGGGTTCGGAGTCTTCACTGAGGCAACCTCTTTCGATTTTCCTTTCCCTTTCCCCTTGCCTTTATCAGCAGGGATGAAGTCATCACAAAGTGTTCGCAATCCATGCTGTAGATTGCACACCATGGCGGGAAGGAGTCCGAAAGGTCGGCCGTATGCGAGGAGGACTGCTGGATAGACCACAGTCATTGCAATTGCCTCTTTTGGCAATGATGGCACTACACATCTCTTCAGCCACAACATCAAGAACCCAGCAATAAGGCCTCTGTTAGACACTGGGGACTGAGCCTGATAGTGGTAGCTCTTGAAAGAGATACCAGGACCGAATCCACCTTCATTGGAATCAGTCGTATAATACATTAGCCGGGTCTTGGCAATGCGACGATCAATCTCTGTGATGTAGACAGGAGCATGGCCATGTACGGTTGTTGAACTGTCCTTAGAGTTCAAGTTGGCAAAGAGGTAATCGGCCCATTTCTTGTGGCCGATACCTTGATTACGCACACCTGCTAAGTCAGCACAGATGCGGTAGTGGCACATCATCTCCCAGTATGTAGCATAGATGCACTCGTCCTTCGCCAGCAACATGTTCAATTCCTCAGTAGTAGGAATATACTCCTCGTAGGGGACTTCGCCCATTGAGAGCCCAGATACCTCAAACATCTCGTGGAGAGCAAACCCTAGCTCACCCACTGGCATAAAAAGAGTGCAGGTCTCAGGGTTGTACATCTCAAGAAAGAAGAATAAATAGTAAGCACTTTGAGGAAACCCGAATTGAATGTTCCTGATGGCTTTATACAGGCCAATCTCCTTCAGAATGGGTTCGTGAGAATCCAACATATACTAGACAAGGCGGGCCCACCACATGTTGCCAGAAGAGTAAACCCAGCCAGACATCCTAAAGTCACTAGCCAGGTATTGACTTTCTTTCGCCAAGAACTCACCTAGGAAAGTTCTTGCGCGGATCGGAACCTCTCCTACTGGGAGCTCCTTGCCAAAACAGCCTGGAAGCAAACCAGTAATGCATCTAGTGGGGCCATCTTGATAAGCCTCCTGTGCGCCCAATTTGCCCATTGGGACGCCATCCTTTTCTTGAGATAGTCCCCACTTTAACTCACAGGGTATCGCCATCCTCTGAAGGTAGATCAGGGGGTAGCCACGATCCATTTCAGGAAGAAACATTAAAGCTTCACCAGAGTTATCGAGCCACATGCGATCCTGTTCAGAGAGGATCTCGTCTGATTGCTCCATCTGGTCCCCAAAGAGAAATGCGGATTTTTCTAATGCTTCTCTGTTCATATCTTCGAAGGCTGCATCAGTGATAATCTCACGAGCAGTAGTGGGGTGATATTTAATCAACTTTTCCCTACGCCCTCTCGAGTCAGATTTGTATGCGGCCAGGATGGTGGTGAAGTGAAATTGAGCTGATGGATCAGAACCACCAGCAAAGCCAAAGTAGTGCTTTTGGGGAAGGGCTTCCGCCGAATACCCTACTGGAAAAGGGAAAATCAAAGTTAGAGAAGTTTTTACAAAACAGAAAATTTTTCTAAGTATGGACGCGCGAAGCTAAAAATTAGACCGCGCGAAGCTAAAAGTAACTCCGCGCGAAGCTAAAAATTAGACCGTGCAAAGCTAAAAGTAAATCCACGATAAGCTAAAAATTAGACCGCGCAGAAGTCAAAAAGATAGCCTTGCATTTCAACGCGACTGCTACTCAAAATAGCCTCGCGTTTCAACGCGACTGCTACTCAAAATAGCCTCGCGTCTCAACGCGACTGCTACTCAAAATAGCCTCGCGTTTCAACGCGACTGCTAAATCAAATAACCCCGCGCTTCAAAAATGCGAGGATGACGCGATAACTTCGCGTAAGAAGAAAGTCAGAGACTTTTCTTCTTCTCCAAACCTTACAGCAGGAGTACGGCGATCTCGCCGGTAAAAGAGTTGATCGATCGGTTAAAATTAAGCCAAATCACTCTACAAATGTTTTAAAGAGTCTCGATAGAGATATTCTTACCTCCAATAGGCGAAATGTGGGCTGGCGTGCCGCTGCCATGACCGCTGCCACCACTGCTTGAGCCAGTCACCGACGATGGGGCTGCGCGAGAAGAAGCACGAGTCTTGGGTGCCATTGCTTAAAAACTTGAGGAAAATCGAAGGGAAATCGGGAGAAACTCGATCGGAAAAAGCTCGGGTCGCCTGAACTATAAATCGCCTGAATCTCTAAGTCTCTGGAAAATTCTCGAGTAAAGTGAGAAGGATAAGGAATAGAGATTTCATTTAAATGAAAGAAACCGCCTTTTGGAGTTCGGTGCGAATTTCGAAGAAAATGACTGATCAGTTACTCTCCAAAAACACGAAGCTATTAGCCTCTCGTAACAATGGAAAATGCAAAGTTGTTAACTTCGCGCAACTCCGTAAAACGCAAGGATAACCCGGTGCCTTAGCTTCGCATTCCTATGAAGAACTTGGATTTTTGGTGAGTGCAATTAAGCGCTTCCATCTAAGTTAAGATGATTCTTATCCGATCATTTTGGGTATTAGTGATCTAAGTTACGCAAATGAGTCTTAGATTATTTTACCAAAATTATAAACCATCTATTTGTTGAGCAAGCAAGATTCTTGAAGCCGACAGATAGAGAGGAAAATAATTTGCTCTTTATTCATAAAAGAAGAGATTACAAAGGAGAGGGAGTTATAGCTCTTCCAAAAGCTTCTACAAATTCATCGACTCATCAATAACCTAACGCCGAGATTCCTCCGCGGGGTGTTGAAGTTCAATTTCATGGTTCACATGCAAAAGATCTCCTTTGCAAATGTCAACTATGATTTGTTTAAAGTTCTTAGTGGATCATCTGAAGATACTGCTATAAGAATCCTAATGAAGATGCTCAAGTTGGATTCGACATGCTACAAGCCCTTAAATGATCATCTCTATTACTTTGGAAAGCAACAGAGATTGTCATCTAACAGAAATGGTCCTCAAGAAAACTTAATGAGCTGTCGCAGAATTCTTGTAATTCCTTCAAAAGTTTATCTTTTGGAACCAGAGCTTGAAACCTGCAACTATGTTGTAAAGCATATACTTCTGGCTTCCTTAGAGTTACTTTTGCTGACGAAGACTGGTCAAGCCACATGCACTCCTCTTCAAGAAGGATCTGGTTACAATACTTCACTGCAGAATAAGAATCAAGAGTTAGAGAAAACTCGAAAAATCTTCTAGGTATGAAAACGCGAAGCTAAGGATAAACTCCGCGCGCAGTTGAGGAAATAGCCTCGCGATTGAAACGCGACTGCTAATCAAAATAGCCTCGCGATTGAAACGCGACTACTAACCAACATAGCCTCGCGATTGAAAAGTGACTGCTAGTTAAAATAGTCCCGTGTTTCAAAATGCGAGGATGAAGCAATAATTTCGCGTAGAGAAAGATCAGAGTTCCTCTCTGACTTCTCCTTCTCTTTTAAGCCTTACGGCCAGAGAACGACGATCTCGCCGGTTCAAAATTGGTTGGTCAGTTAAAACCAAGCCAAAACACTCCAAAATTGATTTAAGGAGTCTAAAAATTCAGAATTTATACCTCTAATTGGTGTAGCATGGATTGGCTCGCCATTGTGGCCACTGCCTCGGCCGCTGCCGCCGCTGCTAGCGCTGACCGCCGATGGTGAGGAGGCACGCGATGTCGTACTCTTCTTAGATGACATCCTAGTGATGAAGATCTATGGAAAGTCGAAGGAAGCTCGGTTGAAGATCATTCCTTCAAACTGATTCGCCTGAGTGGCCTGAGCTCTGAATCTATTGAATTCTTCGGATGAAATGAAGAAGAAGATGAGTCAAAGCCTCTATTTAAACAAGATTTCCATCGCTTGGTATTCGGCGTAGAAATTCAGAGTAATCAATGAAGCAATTACTCATTTCCCTGAAAAAGTGAAGCTGATTAGCTCTGCGTAAGCGAGCATAACGCGAGATAGACTTGGTATTCTAACTCTGCTTTTCAGTTTAAAAATCCAAAGTATTTCAAAATCTGCTAAGTTCTAAGCCATTTTGAAAACTTTGGAGGGGATTCTGTTGGCAGTGAAAATTTCTAAGTTAAAAAGGATTTTCCACAACAGAACGTGGAGGTAATTCCGCAACCCCGTGGTTGGCTATATTAGCCTTGCATTTGAACAAAATGCGGAGATGTTTAATAGCTCCGCGTTGATTCCGAAGTCTGGCTAGTTTTAGCCTCGCGATGAGTAAAACGCGAAGCTATCAATAGCTCCGCATTAGCTCCGCGTTCTGGTTATTTAGCGCCGCGTTCTGGTTATTTAGCGCCGCGTTTTGATGCGATTAAAGCTTCGCGTGAGCAGATAACCAGAATCTCAAATTGATTGAGATTATGATTTGGGCTTATCCAAATACCTAAATCAAGTCCAATCAGAACTCTAAATCAAGAGATTTAAATCAATATTAAAGATTGGATTGGAATCCTTGATGAGAGGGAATTCTATTTAGATAGAAACTCTCAAATTAACCTGGGGATATAAATACCTTCCTGGTGAAACCCTAGGGGTCTTCTTTTTGGATCCTTTGACAATTCAAATACGCGAGAGAGCCTTGAAGTCAGGGGTATTCTTCTTCTTCCTTTCGGTTCTTAGAGAATTCAAGTTACGCACAAGAGCCTTGAGTTCGGGAAAGACCGGAGAAGATCGTCTACAGTCGGCCGATACCTTCAAGAGAGAAGAGTTCGACGCCCAATCGTCCAAAGGAACTACTATAGATCCCATCGCCACTGATCCCACAATAAATTGTAAAAGAGAGAGATTAAAACTATAAAATCCTCTCGTTTGTTCTTCGTTTTATCTTGTTCACTTCTATTGTAATTTAAGTTAATTCAATGGGAGGAAAACAACAAATTTCTGCTACGAACATATATGACCAAACATAGACGTAAATTTTAGTGCACCAGAAACGAAGTAGGATCGGGCTTACTTTCAGGAGTAAGTGGAACTATATAATTGACTGATGTATTGATTAGCTCTTACTAAATAGGCTTATTTAAATATTTTATTTAAATATATAATAAGTGCCAATAATATATTTACAAGTCTTAGACTTGAGACAGTATTTATTTGTTTTGGTGGTATTTCATATAGTTACGTATCTCTAGTTTTAGATGATGTAAATTATAACGTTTTGAACTTTGAATATTTGTTATTTATTATGCTTAAATCTCACTATAGTTGATTGTATTGTTTAATTAAGGCTAGTCATATTATCACATGTCATAGAACGATTTAGCTATCCATTTTCTGGATAACATCCTGTTATAGCTTGAGAGTTGGAAATCTTGGAAAATGGAAGAATAGATACTGTACTATTAGTTAGTTTTTATTCAAATGCTTGGCAAATCTAGATTGTGATGGTGGATATTGGATCCTTAAGCACGGGAGGATTAAGCTACCAAATTACCACTTTTTTTTAAATATTCTAGAAATTGATGTGCATTTGACATTCAATTAAGGCACTTACAATTACATATACGATAAATCCCACTCTACTCTAGTAATAATGATTTTGTTTTCTGTTAATAATAATGAACAAATTTTAATGCAAGAGGAGGACAAATCTTCCTTCCGTTTTATCAAAAATATTATAAATCCCACTCTAATTTTCACTCTAATTTATTATGCCTTTTATTGAGTAAAACTTGGTAAGGGAGAGACTATGGATATAGGTTCTGTAAATATTATTATTTGGATGTAGGTTCTGTAAATATTATTATTTAAATAAACAGATTCAAATTTGTAAACTTACTTGATCTACTATTTTCCGCAGATTCTGTGTGAATCACGGTCCTTTGCACAGCGAAATTTTTTTTATTATTAAAATAAGAATTGTACTTCCATAATCTGAACAACGTAGAAATTTTAAAGAGCAATATTGATCTCATTTGGAGTTTCAGATTTATCCAAAAACACATAATATTTCCGGTTGTCCTTTTCATTATTGTCTTATCCCATATTTATAGATATAAAGACAATTTGAATTCCTACAGTAACCATCCAATCATTCTCACTTTATTTTGAGACTGTTTGAACTCTTTATAGCCGTTCAATTTTTTCAGTGTAAAAGAATGGGTTATTAGGTTTGTTTTTTGTTAACGGGGGTTTCCCAAAAAAAAACCAATAAGTTTGTCTTTATATCAACAAGAAAAGAGAGAGACAAAATCGCATCAAATTTGTTTATGAAAAAAATATTGAATCATATCATGAACCTGTACTCGCATCCTTTTACTCATGATATCTCCCATAATCAATATTTGAGCTCATCTTGATTGATCAATAATGTTCCCACTTGCATAAGTTTTTCCAAAATATTGGTTTTAAATGGTTGTACTCCAAAAAAGCTCAAAGATTTTTTTTTTTTTTTTTTCTTTTTACTGTATGAAGAACTAATGCTTTTATTCAAATAATTAAATTTGAAAGGTCTCCTAGAATAACAAGAAAGAAATAAATGGTGCAAAATTCACTCCTAACAATTTCAAGATTCACATCATGTATAACACAACGAAAGAAACGAACATGAGGAAAGAAATACTTGTGTGACACACATCCAAGAGACGACCTCCAAGATATGTGTACGGTTGTCTTTATTGTCATTATTTTCACACACAACAATCCCAACTCCTTCTACTCTTCACTTCACACGAAGAAGACCTTCATCAAGAATGCGGATGCAGCAAAGAAGATGGCATAATATGGTGAAATGGTCGATCCTGCACCAGTCTGGGGAGACGACGGAGCGGGCAGTGGTGGGGGCAAGGGTGCAGGCCATCCAGCTGACATTTTCACATTGATGATAAGCTTCTGACCAGCCTCGCAGTGGCCAGGTAACCCGCAGATGTACCATTTTTTCCCTGGTTGGGCGAGGGTGATGACATCATTGCCGGATGTCAAGGGCTCAGCGTTCTCTGGGACAGTGCAAGATTGAAACTCTGGGCCTGAAACTTTAATGACATTTTGAGTACCATTTTCGTACTTGAAGGCTGCAACAAACAGTGAAATTAGTTTAAGATGATATCAGTGTGGCTTATGTAAAATGTTGTCAGTAAACATCCTAGAAATGCAGATACAATCGAGTAATGTAAAAAAATATGCAACCAAACAATCAGCGCGATCTAATCACCAATGGAGTCTCCAACAAAAAACTCTTTCCCCGCAGCCCATGCAGTGTAATTGACCCCAGGTTTCCATCCTTGATCGTCTCCCACCATATACTCTCTGGCCTCGGCAACATTCAGGAGGACGGCCACGGCTGCAGCAATAGCAACAGTCACAAGCATGTGCTTTGAAGCCATTGTGTACCTCTCCTTCAGATGTGTTCAAGCCGTGCTCGATCAAATGCTTGATGTTTAACACTGAGATTGTTTGGCTACTTATATAAGTCTTTCTCTTCTTCTGTTTTAAGTCAAGCCAAACAAGGCTAGCTCGCCAACTAGCACATGTTTGTGTCGTCATTGTGCTATCCAAGGTGAGTAAACAAGAACGGAGGAGATTTCCAAGCCAAAGCTTTACTAAACTTTTACAGAGTCAACAATAAGAGACATCTTAAACTGCTATATGGTCCTCGAAGAGTTCGTCATGCCCATCCAGGAAAAAAAAATAAAAATAAAATAAAATGGAAGTCATTAAAACTCCCTTGCCAGATTTTGACGCGTCCATAGATGGTTACGATGACATTTTGTCGGTCACGGTTGGATTTGAGAGATCGGAGGAGAGAACAACATGCAAATATTTTCCTTTGTTTTCTTGCCAAAAAGAAATAAATCATTCTTATGGTTAGAGCTCATATTAATTATTTTTTTAATTCTGAAGAACTTAGTGGCAAGTCTTCTAGTCTAAAAACATTATTTATTTTTTATGAAGCTGAAGTTGTTTATGGCGATAAATCCTTACCATGTCGACTGCTGATTCTGTTGTTTATTGCAAATAGAAGCTCTTGTTTAAACTGATCTTGATACAGGACAGAGGATATATGCTAGATAGAAGTGGACGGGCCGGGACTAGTTTGGACTTGCAATTTACCTTGTAATGTTTCAAGTCTTGTCAGATTCAATCAGTTACTGAGTCCATGACGAACGAATCTAAATCCTGATTGCAATAATAGCGATATAACCCTTCAACAAAAACGATCAAAAGTTGATTTTTAAAGAGAAGAAATAGTGCTACATGATTATCACATGCAATAATAAAACATTCCATGCTTCGTAATTTAGCATGATGTGAACATTCAAATACGATTTTGCAATGTTTGATATCTGATTCCTAGAACTGTGATTTCTTGATTTGGTATATATACTCTGAACAGTCTTTACAATATTGTTACCAAATCCCAATACTAAGAGAAATGATGCATGCCTTTGTTCATCCAAGTATCTGATAATAGAAAAAAAAAATAATAGTAATAAATTTATTTATCATAGTTTGGACAATATGTAAATGCTTCTTTAACAAACCTATTCTAGAATCCCTAAATAGTTATTTCAGTTCCAAAGTATGATTCTTATTTCCAAAATATGATGCTACAAATTAACTCCATCTATTTTGAAAATATAGATGACTCAATTTCATTCGTAAATTCTCATCCAAAAAGTACAACCATTTAAAGACTCGCTTTGCAAGAAGATTTAAACGTGATATACAAATAATCTTTATTCGATAATATAATAAAAAAAATAAACACAAAAAGTACAAAGCTCTTAGTAATGTTTTAGTAAAAGAATTATACTGGCCTAATAGGATAATACATGATTCTTTCCAATCATGAATACTCACATTGCTTTATAAATATCCAAAATCCATAATCCACCTGGTTAACACTGAAATATAATGGATTGAGTTAAAATGACTTAGCAAATAAATAGTTCATACCAAATATATTACTTTTAAAAAATTAATGAGATAATTAAATAAGAAAAATATTTTATCCATTATCTTTTATATATGTACCAATTAAAATAATTGATGCCCAAAAATATTAAACTCAAATAGAATATAATAATAATGGAAACATAAATAAGTCACATCTCAGTGCAATCAACACTTCATACTCTTCATACTCTGGTTGATAAAAAGATATCTAACTATTATTAAACTCATGGCTGTAAATCGAGGACCATGGCAGAAAATATATATGACAATGCTAAATAGTGCTTATCAAGGGAGTGCTTTAAGGCCCAATATGACTTTATTTCCCAATATATTACCAAAACATGCTAACAAAGTTGCATGACAAAAGCATAAAAAAAAATAAGACAAATAATTTTTTTAAAGGAATAAACATTTGTCTAATACCAAACACATAATCAATATAACTTATGTCCACACATCACCTCCTATACTATATTAAATAAGATATTAACCAGCTAAACAAAATTATCATGACATATCCAACTCTGATATCAACAAATAATGGTAAGATGCTTTAGATCTTGGTCACAGTTAATAATAACACTTTAGCATAGTTTAGACACCTCAAAATTCGACTAGTTCTTACATAAATTTCTATATACATATACTATCAGTAAAAAGATTGCAAATTATAAAGCACATGTCATGTCCTATTCCAATAGCTGCTGACTGCAATCAAAATCGTACACTCCCAAGTGCAGGAGATTGGCAAGTAATACAAAAATAGTAACTCATGATCATTCTCTCGAAGATCGTTTGTTAATTGTGTGGCACTAGATTAAATTACGACATTAAAAATGAAAGTAAAAATTGGATTTTTATTAACTAAAAACTAAAATTAAAGATGGAAATTTATTTTAACTAAAATTATTGTCAGATAGATATAACTCCCCATAAGATAATTTACTGGATATATTTATACTTTCTATCTCAGTTGCATAAATCACGCGGTCTTCCTACAATTGAAAAATAATTCAATTAAGCACAAAATATATAAAGTTATAAACTTGATATTTTGAGTGATTTCTCCCAAATATTCCTATATGATTTTGAATTTATCTAAGCATGTAATATGAATAATAAAGAAAATCTAAGTATACACCGTGCCTAAAGAGTTTATGGCATATCAAAATCTAAACAATGAATATATTTTTAAACTATAAAATATTAACGTTCAAAATCATATCTAAATTCTTTAAAAGATAGGAGAAAATCAAAAATATCAATTTCACATAAAACAATTACAATCCATAAACATATAAGAATATATACCAGTAAATCTTATAGAGTATGTTATTACATTTGATCAAGTCAAGAATTTAACAACTCATACTCATCATAGCCATGAATAAAGAGAAAAAGAAATTCTATTATTGATTGTTATGAACAAGTATAAAAACTAAAACTTGAATCTAAAACTCTCTAATAAACTCTCTCTTCACTTATTATGTTATATCAAGATTTGAATTACATGGCTATTTATAACTTTTACAAAACTCTACTATGAATTCTATTTACAAGGAAGCTCTAAATTCTTTTCAAAATCCCCCAAAAAATAGATTGCAACCACTCCCTTCAACAGACCTATTGACAGCTGCTCTCGGGTAAACTTCTTAGTCATTTGTTGTCGACAATAAGTAGGTGGCTGTCGACAGCTAATCCTGGTTATGCACATCGAATATGAGACAAGTGTTTGTGAAGTTTATAATGATTTTCATAAATCCATAAAGTAATCGTAATTAGCATTCTTGAGAGAGGAATTCATAGTAATTATAAACTATTTTAACTCTTGTTATTCAAATAGAGATTTTAGTGTATTTAAAATCAATATGTTATCTGTAACTATACGTACTAGTATACCATATATCAAAAGCGGGGCATGAAAGATATTGTAGTCATATAAGAGCTAGACACTAGCCGGAAGAATGCAGAACTAAGTGTCAAATAGAACTAAATGATACACGTAACATAGTGCCAAATAAAAGTGGAGGCCACCTCTTGAATATGTGGGACTCACATCTACAAATCCATTAGGGCCATCTCAATAATCTCACATTGCTTAGTGAATTGATACAGTATTACTATACCCCTCTAATAAGGGCGGCAGTTCCTAAATGGGGGAGAATGTAATTTCACTGTTCGAGTAGTCCCACAATGAATATAGTATAAATATAGTTTATAATGATTCTCATGAATCCACAAAATAATCGTACCTAGCCTTTTTCATGAAGGAGTCTATGGCTAATTATAAATTATTTTAACTCTTATTGTTCTACCAGAAGTTTTATCATATTCAAACCAAATATATTACTGATACATATTGTACATATTTGTATACCATTTATCGAAGGTGAGACATGACATCAGATTTGTGAGATGAAGTTGTGAAACCCTATGAAGACTTTATTGATATCTTCAATAGTGGGAGAGATTATATGCAAATATGGTTTAAACATTTCTAAGGAACAATGTAGTAAATAATGTTGGCAGTGAAAATTTCTAAGTTAAAAGGATTTTCCACAATAGAACGCGGAGCTAACTCAGTAGCTCCGCGTTTGGCTATATTAGCCTCGCGTTTCAACAAAACGCGGAGATATTTAATAGCTCCGCGTTAGTTCCACGTTTTGATTCTTAGCTCCGCATTTTGATGAGTTTAACTCCGCATAAGCAGATAACCAGAATATCAAATCGATTGATATTATGATTTTGGCTTATCCAAATACCCAAATTGAGTCCGATCAAAACTCTAAATCAAGAGATTTAAATCAAAACTAAGATATTTGATTGGAATCCTTGATGAGAGCAAATTCTATTTAGATAGAAACTCTCAAATCATCCGAAGGCTATAAATACCCTCTTGGGGAAGCCCTAGGAGTCTTTTTTTCAGTTTTCTTTTTCTTCTTTTCGGCATCTTGGAGAATTCAAGTTACGCATAGAGCCTTGAGTTCGTGAAAGACCAGAAAAGATCGTCTACAGTCGGCCATCATCTTCAAGAGAGAAGATCTCAATGTCAGATCGTCCAAAGAAGCTGCTTGACAGATCTCATCACCACAGATCCCATAAATCATTGTAAAAGAGAGCGATTGAAGTATAAAATCCCTCGTTTGTTCTTTTTATCTTGTTATCTTTCATTGCAATTCGAGTTTATTCAATAGAACGAAGGTGAGGAAATTCTGCTGCGAACAAACTGGCGACCACAGTGGGAGCCATCTCTTTCACTGATGAAGAGATTGTGGCGCAATCCGACCTCGATATGATCGGATCCGACGTAGACATGCTGGTCATTGAAATCGACAAGCAGAAGTATGAGGAGTACCTCTCCTCTGTATCGTCAGGTAATCTGAATGACACACGATACTATCGTCGCGTGCGCTCCAATACCTGAGCAACAGGTAAAAAGGAATCCACCAAGGAACGGGGATCCTTGGAGACCGCGGCCATAGAGCCGGTGTTCTAGCAGGAAATCCTAGCATAGGATGACCTCTCTACTGCCAAAGACAACCTGGGAACTGGATTGACCAGAACCCAACTCCAAAACAGAAATCGGAGAGCAAGACGAAAAGCCCTCAAAGCCCGTCTTGGACACGGAGCTAATACCAAAGAACGTGAGGCTATGGTCTCTCGCAAATTGGCCCGCGCTAATTACTAGATCAGTCATTATCGCGTTAAACGTGAAGTTACCACTTGCTTTAACCGCAAGGAAAAGCCAGCATGTGATACTCCACGCGAGGCTATTACTGAGCTTAGCGAGAAACGCGAAGCCAGTAAGATTTGCGCTAGTCGCAGAATTTCTGACAATCGCGAGAAACGCGAGTATAAAATTTCCTTAAAGCCAGCATGTGATTTTCCATGCGAGGCTACTGCTGGACCTAGCGATAAACGCGAAGCCAGTAGTACTTGCGAGAAACGCAAGACTTCTTACACTCGCGAGGAGCGAGGATAAAACTTCCTTACAACCAGCGTGTGATTCTCCACACGAGGTTAATACTGAGCTTAGCGAGAAACGCGAAGCCAGTAATACTTGCGAGAAACGCAAGATGCCTCAGCTCCGCGAAAATCGCGAAAACGATTGGCAAATTGTTGTTAATAGTAAAAATCGCGTTAGACGCAAAATTATGACTTGCGTTAATCGCAGGGGTAAGCCAGCGTGCAGGAATTTTCTTCCACGCGGGGCTAAGATTTCAGAAGAGAAACTTCTGAAGGCACGCCAAGCCAGCGTAAAACGCGAGGCTAGCGTAGCAAAACGCGGAGCTATTTTTCAGCCCCACGAGATAAAACGCGAAGCTAATTTTCAGCCCCGCTTTCCAAAATGCGAAGCTATTTCTAAGCTCCGCGTAGATCAACCCGACTACAGAATCAGGGCTGATCGTCGCGTCAGTGGACCAGAACTGGACTCCAGTGATCCTAAGAAGTTTCAGTGGGTTCTTAGACCCTCTCAAAAGTTGGATGGGTCCCACGACTCCATGGCTAAGGTCACTGACCTCAGGGAGTATCTATCCAAGAAGAGAGGCATAGAACAAGTTCAAGCTGAACCTGTCTGTCACTGTCAGCAGCTTATGACAGCGGTATCCGCTCTGATGAACAACTGTGGCTGCAGCAAGAGCAGGGCATCGGTGTTCGACCGATTAACCGAGTCGGACAAGAACCCTACTAAGAAGACAAAAACCGCTTCCTTAAAAGAATGGAGAGCTGTAACCTCCAATATGGTGGGAAAAGGGAAGAAGGTTGTAGAGACAGATGATGATTCAGAATCGAGTGATGAAGAACCTCATCATATCACTCGACTTAAATCAGGAGTCGTTCCGCCTCGAAACTATAAGAGGCTTATAAGAGGTTCTTATGACGATGACAGCGATAACTCAGCTATAACTTCACCTCGTTCCTCTGTGCCATCTCGGCTACAAAAGTCAGCATCACATATGGCGGATAAATCTGACGACATCAATCAGAGATTTGAAGCTCAAGAAAGAATGATTCGAGAGCAAGAAAGACGATTGTAGATATTAAAATGATGCTCTCAAAATTTGTTGAGGATAATACCAAAAAGGGCAAAGAAACCCTATTCAATAAAGTGAACGAAGAGGAAAAAGAAGAGAAAGCCCACTCGATGCACGAAGACGAGGATGGATTTTCTTTTCATGATCCACATGGAGAGAAAATAGAAAAATTGCAAAGTCAACTCGAAGCACTGATACATAAAAAGGAGTTGAAATAATCAGGGGTCTCAAGACCATACCCACCTGAATGGGATATGGTATCATACCCTCAGAAGTATAAGCCGCTCAAACTGGAGCCATTTGACGGGAAATGATCTCCCAGTCAACACATTTATCACTTCTTGTCCCAAGCAGGACATTTGATGGGTAATGACCCGATAATGACCAAGGTATTCGCAAGTACCTTGCGAGGGCCTGTCTTTACTTGGTTTATACAGCTGCCCCCAGATACTATTAATACCTGGTTTGATGTTGAGAAATTATTTCTCTTACGTTTCCTTGAGAATGATACCGAAATTACGGTTCATTCCCTCCTTGCAACTAAACAAGGGGAATAAGAAACAATAAAAAACTTCATAGAAAGGTTCCGGGAAAAGTCCGGGCATTGCAAACATGGGGTGGTCCAAAAAACTCTAGTCGAGACATGTCGACATAATCTTAAGACTAATGTGCTCCTAAAAATAGGGGTCGTAGAGTCTAAGACATGGAGGGATTTGCTCAAACAGGGAGAGCAAGCCGAAGATTTGATTTGTCGAGTTGAAGAGTCTCGTGGATCAAGAAGTACTGGAAGTAATTGGCCATACACCCAAAATAATAATAATAATAAGAATAAAGGAAAAGCGGTGATGGCATCAGAAGATGCTCCGCAGAAGACAAATCCTCCTCCAAGCCCAAAGCCCCAAAATCAAAAGGGCACAAGGCAAAATAGGCCTCAACAGGAGAGGACCTATACTTTTAAGGCGGAACAGATGCCTACACTCTTCCACCTCCTCCTGAGGAAGGGAATGTTGAAACTTCCAGCGAATAGAAAGCCAGAGGACGCTGGTAAGACCAACGACCCCAATTATTGCCTCTACCACCGGAATGTTGGACACCCTACTAGAGATTGCTACCCTCTAAAGAACAGAATCCAAGCACGAATAGAAGCTGGAGTTCTGACGCTTAAAGAGGAGCAAAAGAAGGTCACTGCCAACATGACAACTATAGTGGTTGGAACCCATGAGTTTCCTGCAGGGGTGACCCCAATTCCAAAGGGTAAGTTGGTTACGAAGAACCTTGACCCTCATAAGAAGGCTCAAGAAGGACTTGTCCCCATAACAACCCAAAAGGGGGAAGTTATGTGGTCCACCCTGATTTACTATAGAACGAACAGTGGACTACCACAGAGGGTCAAGGGAAAAAGCAGACTGTTAATGCCATATCTGCAGAGATAAATGAAGAATATATGGTTTCGGGAGCCTTCACCTATTCTGAAGAAGAGCCCGAAGCCATGGCCACTCATCAACATGGGGCGGGCCCTTCCGGCACTCGGTCTGGAAAAACATATCTCAAGGACTACACCAGGGTAGACCCGAAAGATATATACGCGGAACTCGCCCAGCCTGCAAAGCAGAAAGGTCTTCGCTTTCAGAAAAACCCTGGAAAAGATGGAGTCAAAGATACTACCTTCAAGTTTGATATAAAAGCTCTGCTGGCAAATATTCCAGCTCGAGTCACACTATATGAGTTGCTACGATTATCAAAGTCAACTCGTGAGGCGTTGAGAGAGGCCTTGGCAGACTCTGAGTCATTCCTAGCTCAGATTGTCGAACCGGCCAACGAGGAACAGGACTCTTGCCCCAGCTGTTATCAAGTAAGGAGGCAGGTCCCACAAATCACCTTCTCTCCAGAGAACATGTAGGTAAGGAATATAAAGCATAATAGGCCTTTATATTTCACCGGATACGTCAAATCCACCAAGGTGGAACGCATTCAAATTGATCCGGGATCTGCACTAAGCGTTATTCTCAGAAGGCTAATGCAACTATTTGGAATATCTCCTCATCGTTTGACGCCTACAAACACCACTATCTACGGGTTCAATGCTAACAATAGTTGTCCCCTCGGAAAGATCCGACTCCGATGTTAAATCGGGGATTTGAAGATGGAGGTCACATGCTACGTTATTGATGCAGATACCTCCTACAATATTTTACTGGACGGCCTTGGATCCACGCTTACATGATAGTCCCGTCGACTCTCCACCAATGCATGAAATATTGCGATGAACGAGGAGAAGTCGGGACACTAGTTGCAGATAAGCAACCATTTAAAGGGCTAGAAAATTACTTCACAGATGCTTTACTCTATAAGCCAGCCCACGAAGTCTCCAATGACGATCTTAGTAAGCCTCAAAAACCTGACGAAAGCAGCAACGAGGCGGATACTGAGTACGAGCTTCCTGAAGAAGATGATGGGGGTGATTATGAAATCAACCCTCATTTAGATTTTAGTTTGAGTCTTGATAATAATGTAGCCGATGTAATAGAGAGTGAATGGGTTATTAATGAAAACATAAAGTTAGTCTACGAGCATGCTGTAGTTACTGAGTCTGAACCCTCTTGTACTTCTACTGAAGTGGATGGCCTGTCCGAACTTGAAGTTCTGGTAGCATACCATTTTCCCCTCAGGTCATCCCTCCTCTCTCAATCAAAAATAACTGAGGGACAAGGTCACTTCTTTGAGGTGCCTCCTCGACAGGGGTCCCAGAAGCTGATCATGTTCGGCAGGGTAATTACATCACATCGACAAAGACAAAGCAGTGAAAGTGATGAACAAATATCACCTCAATTTCACTTGTATGAACAAAAATCCCAGCAAATGATGGAGAATATGGGTTATAATTTTACCTAAAAACCGGGATTAAACTTTGGAAAAGGGCGACGGAATCTTATACCCTCATTTAAACCGAGAGGAAAGAGTCTAGATTATTATCAAAAGACTCGCAGGGGGTTGGGCTATGTATCTACTCCTCCCTCATCACTATCCGGACAAGAGGAAAGTTCTTCAGCCAATGGTGAATCACCTCCACTTGATCATGACTCAGATCAAAGTATTGGCGCTTGGTTTCAATCCTTGACAGCCAATATGGTTTCAGCGCACCAGAAAGCGACGAGGAACCAATTGATGTTCAAGATGATTCTTGGGCTAAGCATATGGATATTCTCTAGGATGTCCGCTTTGAACAGCGTGACCCGCCCACAGAAGACAAATTGATACAAGTTAATATGGGAACAGAAGAAAACCCGAAACCCATCTTCATAAGCGACACGCTAACTCCCTTGGAAAAGGAGGAACTTATATCTCTTATCAAAGAGTATATAGACGTGTTCGCATGGAGTTATGAAGACATGCTCGGGCTTGATCCTCAAATTTCCACACACCGGTTAAATATTAAAAAAGACGCCAAACCAGTTAAACAACAGCAAAGGCGTTTTCGACCGGAATTGATGGAGGCAATAGTTGCCGAGGTCAACAAGCTTATAAAATTCGGATTCATCCGTGAAGAGCAACATCTTGATTGGATGGCTAACATAGTGCCGGTTCGTAAGAAGAACGGCCGAATCCGGATATGCATCGATTTTCGAGATCTGAACGCTGCATGTCCTAAGGATGAATTTCCACTCCCCATCACCGATGTGATGATTGATAATACTTGTGGTTATGAGAGGATGTCCTTTATGGATGGCTTCTCAGGGTATAACCAGATTAAAATACACCCAGATGATGAAAAGCACGCGGCTTTCAGAACGCCGCTGGGGGTATACTGTTATACGGTGATGCTTTTCGGATTGAAGAACGCTGGTGCCACCTACCAACGAGCGATGAGTGCCATATTCAAAGAACACCTACGCAAAACGGTAGAGTGTTACGTGGATGACTTAGCGGTCAAAAGAAAGAACAAAGAAGACATCTTCATGATTTAAGAGCGGTCTTCGATCTTATGCGAAAACACCATCTGAAGATGAATCCCACTAAGTCTTTTATGGAGGTGTCCAGCGGGAAATTCCTCGGGTTCATAATAACCTCAAAAGGAATTTTCCTTGACCCCAAAAAGGTGAAAGCAATTAGTAAAATGCCACCGCCCCGCAATCTTAAGGAATTAAGGGGGTTACAAGGAAAGTTACCATATATCCGATGCTTCATCTAAAATCTATCAGGGCGATGCCAGCCGTTCTCTAAACTCATGAAAAGGGGGTTTCTTTCGTATGGGATCAACAGACGTTTGACGATCTCAAAGAATATCTCACTAAACCTCCTGTTCTTATGGCACCGACTCTTGGGCAGCCATTTCTTATATATGTAAGGGTCATGGATGATGCGTTAGGAGCATTACTTGCTCAGTATAATGAGCACGGCCATGAATACGCCCTTTATTACTTAAGCAGAACAATGATTGGAGCCGAGCGTCGGTATACCCCGATTGAAAAAGAATGTTTAGCCCTAGTGTTCGCTGTTCAGAAAATGCGACACTATCTTTCAGGGTAAACGATACATGTCATCTCACGGGTCAATCCCTTGAAAATCCTGATGACAAAACCAAGATCCTTAAACGGTCGATTGGCGAAATAGGATTATTGCTATCGCCATATGATATACACTTCGTCCCTCGAAAAGCCATGAAGGGACAGGCGATCGCCGATTTCCTTGCAGACCATCCAATTTGGTCCAAATCCAAACAGACGTCAGAGGTCAATACAGTTAACAGGGAACAACCATGGTAAAAGTTCTTTGATGGTGCTGCCAGACGATCTGCTGCGGGAGTGGGGGTTGTGCTAATATTCCCAAATAAATATATATTGCCTAACGGTTACTCATTAACAGAACTATGCACGAATAATGTGGCTGAATATAACGCGCTCATTATCGGCTTAAAAATGGCTCTGCAACTGGGGGTGAATTATTTAGAGGCATATGGAGACTCTAAACTCATTGTCAATCAGATGACAGGAGAGTATGAAGTCAAACATGAGGCCCTCATCCCCTATTATCAGCTAGCTATTGAGCTATTAGGATATTTTGAACAATTTTATATATATCATATATCTCGGAATGAGAACGTCTGTGCAGATGCCCTTACCGCGTTGGCTGTAACATTGGCGATCCCGCCAGGTGAAGCTAAAAGCATCACCATTGGTAGCAGAGAACTCCTCCACCCAGACACGGTGTCTCAAACCAAAGAGGTGTGCCAGACAGGCTTAATTTTGGAACCCTATGATTGGCGATTTCTATTTATAGATTAGCCCTATGTGAGATACTATCAGAGGATCCAAAGGAAGCTATCTCGATAAAGAGGAAGGCCCAGAGATTTTATTATGAATATAAGCTTCAGACTTTATATAGAAAGTCAAGAGATGGTCTGCTTTTACGCTGCATATCAAAAGCAAAAGCAGATGAAGTGCTGAGCGAAACACATGATGGAGTGTGCGGAGCTCATCAGCCCGGTCCAAAACTCGGAGACCGCATAAGAAGGCTGGGATACTACTGGCCGAAGATGATTACAGAGGCAATGGCATACGCTAAACGGTGCCATGCATGCCAAGTGCATGCCAATTTTATTCATCAACCCCTAGAATACTTGCACAGTACCGTTGCTAGTTGGCCATTTGAGGCATGGAGAATGGATATTGTGGGGCCAATAACTCCCCCGTCATCCAGAGGACATCGGTTTATTTTTGCAATAACCGATTATTTTTCAAGATTGGCTGAAGCCGCGCCCATGAGAGAGGTAAAAACGACAGATGTGATTAACTTCATAAAACATCATGTCATTTACCGTTTTGGCGTCCCTCAAAGTATCATTCATGATAATGGACCGCAATTTATCAGCCAGAGATTCTCAAAATTCTGTGATAAGTTCAGAATCAATGATATT
This sequence comes from Dracaena cambodiana, assembly GCA_036321105.1. Taxonomy (NCBI): domain Eukaryota; kingdom Viridiplantae; phylum Streptophyta; class Magnoliopsida; order Asparagales; family Asparagaceae; genus Dracaena; species Dracaena cambodiana. The sequence continues at coordinate 29,228,294 of JAYEPQ010000015.1, forward strand.
TCTTCAACGCCATATAACCCCGCGGCAAATGGGTTAGCCAAAACTTTCAACAAGACAATCATTAAACTCCTTCGGAAGTTTGTCTCTTCCAACAAAAGGGACTGGGATGAAAAGCTGGGAGAGTATTTGTGGGTTTATCTCACCACCATTAGCATCCTGACAAAAGCTATCCCGTTCTCCTTGGTTTATGGAAGTGAGGTCATTTTGCCTCTTGAAATCCAGATACCATCTTTAAGAGTGGCCTTAGCCACAAAGATGACGACAGAAGAGCGCCATCAACAAAGACTGCAAGAACTAGAGGCGTTAGATGAAAAACGTCTCAGGGCTCAGCAACAAATTGAGTTGTATCAAGCCCGAATCTCGAAAACGTTCAATAAGAACGTTAAACCAAGGACCTTTAAATAAGGAGACTTGGTTCTGGCTATTAAAAAGCCAATGATTCTAACCCACAAGACTAAGGGTAAATTTGAACCCAAGTGGGAAGGACCGTTTGTTATAGAGACGGTATACTCTAGTGGAGCCTATCACTTAATAAATCAGAACGGCGATAGAATGATGATGCCGATCAACAGCAAATTTCTGAAGAAATACTATGCCTGAAATAAACTAGAATGATGACAGAATAACTGTCACATCTGGTCCAGATCACTGGAAGTATAAGCCTCCACTTGTTCAAGTTATGCAGATGAGCACTTGAACTTCTTACCAGGCATGCACAATTAGGCGCCTCTGCCGAAATCTGATGAACCTAACCTGATCATCTTGGTGTGCCCAGTTCAAGTTACGTATGAGAGCCTTGAACCGCCTCCACTTGTTCAAGTTACACAGATGAGCACTTGAATTTCTTTCTTCCTAGGCATGCACAATTAGGCACCTTTGTCAAAATCTGATGAATCCTAACCCGATCATCTTGGTGTGCCCAGTTCAAGTTATGCATTAGAGCCTTGAACTGCCTCCACTTGTTCAAGTTACGCAGATGAGGACTTGAACTTCTTTCTAACCAGGCATGCGCAATTAGTCGCCTCTGCCAAAATCTGATGAATCCTAACCCGATCATCTTGGTGTGCCCAGTTCAACTTACACATGAGAGTCTTGAACCGCCTCCACTTGTTCAAGTTACGCAGATGAGCACTTGAACTTCTTTCTTACCAGGCATGCGCAATTAGGCGCCTCTGCCGAAATCTGATGAATTCTAACCCGATTATCTTGGTGTGCCCAGTTCAAGTTACGCATGAGAGCCTTGAACCGCCTCCACTTGTTCAAGTTACGCAGATGAGCACTTGAACTTCTTTCTTACCAGGCATGCGTAATTAGGCGCCTCTGCCAAAATCTGATGAATCCTAACCCGATCATCTTGGTGTGCCCAGTTTAATTTACGCATGAGAGCCTTGAACCGCCTTCACTTGTTCAAGTTAAGCAGATGAGCACTTGAACTTCTTTCTTACCAGGCATGCGCAATTAGGCGCCTCTGCCAAAATCTGATGAATCCTAACCCGATCATTTTGGTGTGCCCAGTTCAAGTTGTGCATAAGAGCCTTGAACTGCCTCCACTTGTTCAAGTTACGCAGATGAGCACTTGGACTTTTTTTCTCGAATTCTAGGCATGCGCAATTAGGCGCTCTAGCAAAATTTGGTGATCCTTACCCGATTACCTCAGTATTATCAGTCTAAGTTACGCAGATAAGCCTTGGACTATTTTACCTAAATAACTAAATTATTTTGATGACAAGTTATCTGTTGTGCAAACAAATTTGGTAGCCAACAGGTAAAAGAATCAAAAGATTACCTTTATTCATCAATAAGGATGAAGTTACAAAAAATTAGTAGAGTTCTCTCTCTTATTATAAGTTCTTATTACAAAAATAATGAAGAATAAAAGAATAGGAGAAAGTTATGGATCTCCTAGAAGTCTCAACTTATTCGTCGTCTCGTCAATTACTCGACGGCGAGTCTCCTCCACAGAGTGTTGAGCCTGCCGGCGTAAATATCTTCGTTTATCGCCAGTTGCTGAGCCAACCGTTGGCGAGATTCTTCAATAGTGCGGCTTCTTATCGCGCCTTCTTGTTCGAGTTGTCCTCGTTGGAGGATCAACTCTTCCCATTTCTTAACAGATTCTCCTAGCCGAGATTCACCGGCCTCCAAAATAGCTCGGGCCTTAGCAATAGTATCTCTGGCTCTGAGGATAGTGGCCTGACTCCCCTCAATCTCAAAGTCTACTATCTCTAAACCCCTGAGGACTGATTCCTAGTTTGCTCGTAGTTCTGCCAACTCCCGAGACCAGACTTCCTTTTGGCGCCTCAATTCCTTTTGACGTGCCACTAACTCTATCCGAAGACGCGCCAACTCGATCTCAGTGCCACATCCGCTTGGCGAACTGTGTTGAGCGTATTCACCTGATCTTCTAAAGTTTCGAGACGGGCCCGGTAGGGAGCTGCTCGGTCTTATCCCCCAATCCTTTCAATATTATCTAGATAGTTGGACAATATTGGACGTTCAAGATTTAAGAAATCTCTTCCGTCAAGGATCATCCCAATACATCTCCTTAGTAGCCGCATAAAGTCATTTACACTGTGGTTGAAGAATTCTTCAAGAGGGTCCACAGTTTCTGTGTTTAGAGCAGGCAGGGCTAAGGAGGATGTCGCTGGGGGAGAAATAGTATCCGTTGGGGTCAAGGAAGAAGAAGCCCGTCCCTGTACCAGATTCATAATATGCGGGGCCAATAAAGCCAGTATGGACTTGGCGGAACTGGGAACCCGAGGAGAAGCATCATTAGTACAGATCACTCGGGCAGCACCACCAGCTAGGGTAGACGATGGTGTGTCTTCACCCGAAACTCCTCCTACGACAGAAGTGGGTTCGAATGAGAACTTCAAATTTTCTTCATCTCCTGCTGGCGGAGGACTTGGGGGTGGACGAGTTACCGACATTTCAACAGCCATAATAGTAGATGACGTTAATACAGCTGACTGAGGAACAGAAGGCACGCCAATGATTACCGGAAAGGTTTCGTCAGAGCAGACCCCGGGTGTCAGAGATGGCAGACTTGGAGATGGGGTAGCCTCTTTGGCTGCGGCCGCAACAACCACCTCTGTCCTATCATCACTCCCGAGTTCATCCATAGGGGGAACTGAAGAAGGAACAGAGGGAGGAGTTGTCGTGAAGTAGTCTGCGTCAAATTCATTTGCAGAACTACCTAATCCACCCGCTGAGCCGGTGGTGCCCGAATAATCTACCTTCTCCTCAGACTCTCCCCTGGTAGTTGAATGCATCGGCGAGTGGGGCTGACCACCTGTAAAAAGAAATAATTAGTGTTACATATAACAAGGAAATATGAACAAGAAGATAGAATAAAAGAGCTATACCAGGAAAAACAAGTCCAGTGGTCGGACTTGAAGGGGGAGCCATCGCTGTTTCCAGGAGTGCGCCTGTTTCGCTACCATGGAGTTGCATCACGAAATGATCAATAGATTCTGCTGTTGGGGGAGTCAGAACCTCGGTAGCTCTTGGAGCTTCAGCTGTCTATTCTCCTCTGCTGGCGCCGGAGGCAGAGTTGAAGCCAACAAATCTGAAGAAAACTTAGTTGCCGCCTCTTGAGGGACTAAGAGGGTCCCCAGAGCTAACTTCTGCTTCTTTTTCACTGGTTCACCTTTTACAGGTCTGCGGCGTTTAACAGTTGGACTCCGGGGACGGGGAACCAAGTCTTGAGCAGCACCGCCAGCATCGGCGTCATCCTCATTATCATTAGAGTCGTCAATATCTGATGGATCGACCGCTGCACCAAGGAATTCGTCCATTCCCTTTAGTCTCACTCTTTTAGCCCCCTTGCGGCTAGCATAGAAGGTCTCTATCTCCTTGCAGTAGCTGCGGTTGATGGAGAAGTTGGGCACCTCAGCATTAGCAATGCTGTACCATGTACAGAAACTTAACACCATGCTGAGCTCTGGCAATTTCAAGGGTAGCATAAATTCCGCTCCGGTTCCTCCAGCAACAAAATGGAACCAGCCCCATGCTCCTGCGTACAGATTCCCCTCGTACGCTAACTTTTTGTTTGGATTTTCTATATAAAGCTGCGTATATCCAAATTCACGAGCAAATCTGCTCGGGATATATGGCTCTATATAGCACATGGTGTCTTGCCTATACACCAAGTGTCCGGAGCGAATATTCAGTAACCACCAGAAGACCCCTGAAGATAAGGTGGTGAATTGGTCTGCTCCCAAAATATCTTTAAATTTAGATCCATATTCTCCCCCAGGGAAGTCTGGGAAGCAGCGGAAGATCTCATAATTTTGATGATGACGAAGTGTTCTACGAATTTGAGACATGTAATTTCTCTTCCAGACAGAGCGCTCATACTTCTCTACGAAGTACGGCTTGTCAGTTGGGTTGAAATCCGCAGCACTCATCAGCGACGGGCAGTGCATGACTAGCCACGCCATTAAATATGTATAGGGCATTTCTACCCTGGGGTTCGGTGTCTTCACCGTGGCAGCTTCTTTGGCCACTTTACCCTTCCCAGCTTTGTCTTTATTCTTCTTAGCTTGCATGAAACTGTTGCAAAGGGCCTGGAGCCCACTTTGGAGGTTGGCAACCATTGCTGGTAACAATCCGAACGGTCAACCATAGGCTAATAGAACGGCTGGATAGACGATATTCTTGGCAATGGCCTCCTTGGGAAGAGAAGGGACAACACATCTCTTTAACTAAAGTATCAGGAATCTCGCAAGCAGACCCCTGTTTGAAATTGGGAACTGTGCCTGATAGTGGAAGCTCTGAAAGACCATGCCCGGACCAAATCCTTCTTCATTTGATTCGGTCGTGTATGATGTGGCTTCTAAGCTGGAGATACACTCATTCACTTCTTCAATACTAATGGAAGGGCGTCCATGAACCATAGGGAGACTCTCCTTCAGATTAATGAAGAGATAGTCTGCCCACTTCTTATGGCCAATTCCCTGGTTCCTTACTCCAGCCAGGTGCACAAATATGATAGTGACACATCATTTCCCAGTAAGTCTGGTAGATGTGCTCATCCCCCGCTTTCAGCATCTTCAATTTTTCAGCAGTTGGGATATATTCCTCATAAGGGACTTCGCCCATTGATAAACCAGACACTTCGACATCTCATGGAGAGCGAATCCAAGCTCACCCACTGGTGTGAAGAAGGTGCCGGTCTCAGGGTTATACATCTCTAGCAGGCAGAATAAGTGGAATGCACTTTGAGGCAAACAAAACTGGACGTTTCTAATAGCTTTGTACAAGCCAATCTCCTTTAGAGTTTGCTCATGTGTGTGGTCGTCGCAAAATTTCCTTCGCTTCCTCCCATTGAATTAACTTAAATTACAATGAAAGTGAACAAGATATAAAAAGAACAAACGAGAGGATTTTATACTTCAATCTCTCTCTTTTACAATAGTTGTGGGATCTGTGGCGATGGGATCTGTCAAGCAGTTCCTTTGGACGATCGGTACGTTAAAATCTTCTCTTTTAAAGATATCGAATCTCTGGCTTTGATTTGTTCAAGGCTCTCTCGCGTAACTCGAACTTCTCAAGAACTCCAGAAAGAAGATGGTGATTTTCTCTGATCTTCACGAACTCAAGGCTCTGTGCGTAACTTGAATTCTCCAAGATTTCAGAGGATGATCGGCAAAGGCTTCAAGGCTCTCTCGCGTACTTAAATTGCCAAAGGATCGATAGGAGGCTTCCGATGCCCAAAAAAAAGAAGACGCTCCAAAGAGAAGACTCCCTAGGGTTTCACCAGGAAGGTATTTATAGCCCCAGGTTAATGCAAGAGTTTCTATCTAAATAGAACTCGCATTCATCAAGGATTCTAATCAAATATCTTAGTTTTGATAGAATTCTGATTAGACTTGATTCGGGTATTTAGATAAGCCCAAAATCATAATCTCAATCAATTTGAGATTCTGATTATCTGCTTACGCGGAGCTTTAATCGCATCAAAACGCGGCGCTAAATAACCAAAACGCGGAGCTAACGCGGAGCTATCGATCATCTCCGCGTTTTACTCAAACGCGAGGCTAATACAAGCCAGACTGCGGAATCAACGCGGAGCTACTAAACATCTCCGCGTTTTATTCAAACGCAGGGTTAATGTAACCAAACGCGGGGCTATTAATTAGCTCCGCGTTCTGTTGTGGAAAATCCTTTTAACTTAGAAATTTTCACTACCAACAGAACCCCCTCCAAAGTTTTCAAAATGGCTTAGACTTTAGCAGATTTTGAAATACTTTGGATATCTAAACTGAAACGCGGAGTTAGAATACCAAGTCTATCTCGCGTTATGCTCACTTACGCGGAGCTAATCAGCTTCACTTCGTCTTCAGTGAAATGAGTAATTATGTCATTAATTACCCCGAGTTTCCACGCCGAATACCAAGCGACGGAAATTCTGTTTAAATAGAGCTCCCGGCTCATCTTCTTCTTCATCTCATCCGAAGAATTTCTGAGAACTCGAGTGACTCAAGAATGATCTTCAACTGATCTTCGTTCAACTCTTCCATAGATTTTCATCATTAGGATGTCTCTCCAGAGGAGTTTGGCTTTTCGTAAGTTGGCCGGCGTTAATGGCAGCAGCCGTGAAGGTAGACGCGACGGTGAACCAGTCTATGCAGCGTCTTCCGAAGGTAAAAACCTCATCTTCTGGTTTTCTAAGAACCATTCTGAGATATCTTGACTTGATTTTAATCTGAACGATTGCTTTGTCTTGTCGGCGAGATCGCCATTTTATTTTGTCGTCCCTACGCTTGAAACGCGGGGCTTTACTAGTAGTCTCAATGAATCCGCGAGGCTATCTTTGATTAGCAGTCGCGATGAATTGCGAGGCTATCTTTGATTAGCAGTCGCTATGAATTGCGAGGCTATTTTTGATTAGCAGTCGCGATGAATTGCGAGGCTATCTTTGATTAGCAGTCGCGATGAATTGCGAGGCTATCTTTGATTAGCAGTCGCAATGAATTGCGAGGCTATCTTTGATTAGCAGTCGCTATGAATTTGAAAGAGAAGGAAAGAGCAGAAAGAAATCTTGTCCCCCTTTTTGCGAAGTTATCGCATCATCCTCTGCGTTTAAAGCGCGAGGCTATTTCTTCAACTGTGCGCGGAGTTAGCTTAGCTCCGCGTTTTCACTCTTTTGGAAACTCTGTTCCTTTTGCAGTAAGTCCAGTCCTTCCTGAAGAGGAATGTATGTGGGTCCATCGATCTTCATCAGAAAAAGTAACTCTAAGGAAGTCAGAAGCATATGCGTTACAACATAGTTGCAGGTTTCAAGCTCTGGCTCCGAGAGATAAACTCCTGAAGGGGCTGTAAATAAGGAGCTGCAGCACTTGCAGTGCAGAATTGCAGCACTTGCAGTTCAGAATTGCGCTTCAGTGCAGCACTTTCCTTTCCTCTCGTGCTTCATTTCGGATGACAGATCCTAATTGACATTTGCAGAGGAGATCTTTTGCATGTGAACCAGGGAACTGAGCTTCAACACCCCGTAGAGAAATCTTATTATTTTTGCATGTGAACCAGGGAACTGAGTTTCAACACCCCGTAGAGAAATCTTATTGTTTTTGCTTATTTGATGAGTTTGATCATGTAAAAAGTTTTTGGGAGAGCTATAACTCCCTCTTTGTAATCTTTTGCTTCATGAATAAAGATAAATTATTTTCCTCTCTATCTGTTAGCTTCAAGAATTTTGCTTGCTCAACAAACAGATGGTCAATAATTTTGGTAAAATAGTCTAAGGCACTTCTGCGCGACTTAGATTGATAATACCCAAATGATTGGATAAGAATCGCTTTAACTTAGATGGAAGCACTTAATTGCACTCGTCAAAAAAAATCTAAGTTTTTCCATGAAAACGCGAAGCTAAGGCACAGGCTATCCTCGCGTTTTGTATAGTTGCGCGAAGTTAATCAACTTCGCTTTTTCTTAGTCGCGCGAGGCTAATAGCTTCGCGTTTTAGAGAGTAACTGACCAGTCACTTTCTCCGAAACTCGCGCCGAATTCCAAGAGGCGGTTCCTTCCATTTAAAAGAAATCTCTATTTCTTATCCTTCTCACTCTATTTGAGAATTTTCCAGAAACTTAGAGATTCAGGCGATCAGAGTTCAGACGACCCAATCTTCTTCCGACCGAGTTTCTCCAAGTTTTCAGTCGATTTTTCTCAGCAATGGCACCCAAAACTCGTGCTACTTCTCGAGCGGCTCCATCTTCGGCGACTGGCGCAAGCAGTGGTGGCGGCGGCCAAGGCAGCGACGTGCCAGCCCACATTCGACGTGCCAGCCCACATTTCGCCCATCGGGGGTAAGAATCTTTCCATCGAGACTCTTTAGAACATTTCTAGAGTGATTTGGCTTAATTTTAACTGATCAATCAACTCCTTTACCGGCGAGATCGCCGTACTCCTGCCGTAAGGCTTGGAGAAGAAGAAAAGTCTCTGACTGCCTTCTTACGCGAAGTTATCGAGTTATCTTCGCGTTTAAAGCGCGAGGCTATTTTAAGTAGCAGTCGCACTGAAAACGCGAGGCTATTTTAAGTAGCAGTCGCGCTGAAAACGCGAGGCTCTTTTAAGTAGCAGTCGCGCTGAAAACGCGAGGCTCTTTTAAGTAGCAGTCGCGCTGAAAACGCGAGGCTATTTTTAAGTAGCAGTCGCGCTGAAAACGCGAGGCTCTTTTAAGTTGCAATCGCGCTGAAAACGCGAGGCTCTTTTTAAGTAGCAGTCGCGCTGGAAACGCGAGGCTATTTTTAAGTAGCAGTCTTTAGCTTCGCGCGGCGCTATTCTTAACTTCACGCGTTCTAATCTTTAGCTTCGCGCGGCGCTATTCTTAACTTCGCGCGTTCTAATCTTTAGCTTCGCGCGGCGCTATTCTTAACTTCGCGCGTTCTAATTTTTAGCTTCGCGCGTCCATACTTAGAGAAATTTTCTGCCCTAGAGAAACTTCTCTCATTCTGCTTTCTTTTTGCAGTAGGATATTCGATGGAATCTCTTCCCCACAAGAACTACTTCGGCTTTGCTGGGGGTTCTGATCCCTCAGGCCAATTCCGTTTCACTACCATCCTGCCCTCATACAAGCCAGACCCGAAGGAACGCAAGGAGAAGCTGATCAAGTACCACCTCACTACTGCGCGAGAAATCATAACTGACGCGGCTTTTGAAGATGTGAACAGAAAGGCGATGGAGAAACCCGCCTTCCTCTTTGGAGACCAGATGGATCAATCAGATGAGATCCTTTCTGAAGGGGAACGTGTCTGGCTATATAACTCAGGCGAAATGTTGATGTTTTTGCCTAGAATGGATCGTAGCTATCCTCTGGTCTATCTTCAAAGGCTAGCGACGCCTCGAGAATTAAAATGGGGACTGACTCAAGAGCAAGATGGCGTCCCAACAGGCAAATTTGGTGCAAAAGGGGTTTATCAAGATGGTTCCCCCAGATGCATTACTGGCTTGCTTCTAGGCCGATTTGGCAAGGAGCTTCCAGTGGGAGAAGTCCCATCTCGTGCCCGAACTTTTTTAAGTGAGTTCTTGGTGAAGGATGGTCAGTACCCGGCTAGCGACTATAGGATGCCTGGCTGGGTTCATTCTTCTAACAATATGTGGTGGGCACGCCTTGTTCAGTACATGCTGGATTCCTACGAGCCCATTTTAAAGGATATTGGCTTGTATAAAGCCATCAGGAATGTCCAATTCGGGTTTCCCCAGAGTGCTTATCACTTTTACTGCCTTTTGGAGATGTATAACCCTGAAACCTGTACTTTCTTTACTCCAGTGGGTGAGCTAGGGTTCGCTCTCCACGAGATGTTTGAGGTTTCTGGGCTCTCGATGGGCGAAGTCCCTTACGAGGAGTATATCCCTACCACCGATGAGTTGAACATGCTATTGGCGAGGGACGAGCGCATCCATGACAAATACTGGGAGATGATGTGCCATTATCATATTTGCGCTGACTTGACGGGTGCGCGTAATCACGGTATTGGTCACAAGAAGTGGGCCGAATATCTCTTTGCCAACTTAAATTCTAAGGATAGCTCGGCCATTATCCATGGTCATCCACCCATCTATGGCTCAGAGATTGATCATCGTATTGCTAAGGGCCGCCATCTATTATATTATACCACTGAATCCAATGAGAATGGATACGGTCCTGGCACTTCATTCAAGAGCTATCACTATCAAGCCCAGTTTCTGATCTCCAACAGAGGTCTCATTGCCGGGTTTCTGATGCTGTGGCTCAAAAGATGCGTCGTGCCGTCATTGCCCAAGGAAGCGATTGCAGTGACCGTGGTATATCCAGCGGTTCTTCTTGCATACGGCCGACCCCTTGGACTCCTTCCCGCCATGGTATGCAATTTGCAGTATGGACTGAGGGTATTCTGTCATGATTTCCTCCCCACTATTAAGGTCAAGGGGAAAGGAAAGGGCAAGTCGAAAGAGACTGCCCAACTGAAAACTCCAAACCCTAGGGTGGAGATGCCCTATACCTATTTGATGACGTGGCTTGTCTTGCACTGTCCCTCCTTAATGAGTGCACCAGAGCGTCGTTCGGGCGAAAAGTGCTTCCTTGTAGAACTGTATGAACGTTCTTCATGGAGGCAGAATTATATGTCCCAGATTTGGAAGACTCTTCGTAGGTTTCAGAATTACGAAATCTTCCGGTGTTTTCCTGACTTTCCCGGCGGAGGATATGGGACGAGGCTAAAGGATGCCATGGGAGCAGATAAGTTCACTACTTTATCTACAGGAGCGTTCTGGTGGCTTCTCAACATCCGTCCCGGACACTTGGTGTATCGTCAAGATCTCCAATGTCAGATTGAGCCATATACTTCGAGTCGCTTTGCTCGCCAGTTTGGATATTCTCAACTTTATGTGGGCAATCCAAATAAAGATCTCGCTTACGAGGAGAATTTATACGAAGGTGCTCGTGGCTGGTTCCATTTTGCAGCGGGCGGGACCGAGGCTGAATTCTCCTTGCCCCAGAAGGTGCCAGAATTGGCCGTGACCCTCAGCTCCTGCAATTGGTTCAATATTGCGAATGCTGACGTGCCCGGCTTCTCTCTCAATCGCAGTTGTTGCAAAGAGATTGAAGCCCTCTATATTAGCCGCCAGGGTGCTTCTAGGGTAAGGATAAAAGGAATGGAAGAATTCCTTGGCACTGCGGCTGAGCCTTCGGATATCAGCGAATCAGACGATGATGCCGGTGATGATGATGACAATGCTGGTGCTGGTGGAGTTCCTCAGCCTATTGTCAGTCTTTCCCTGAGTCCAACTCTCAAACGCCGCGGCACTTTAAAGAAAAGGCCTGGTAAGAAGCAAAAATTGGGGCAAGAAACCTTGATAGTCCCCCAAGAAGTGGCTATCAAACTTGCTTCCGACTTGTTGGCTTCAGCTGTACCCCCAGCGTTGGCAAGGGAGGATGAACCTGCCAAAGCTCCAAGTATTGCTGAGATTTCAGCTCCTTCGGCCGTAGAGCCTGTGGCAGAACCTGGGGCGCAACTAACTGGTAGCGAGACGGGTACACTGCTGGAAACAACAATGGCTCCCCCTTCAAGTCCGACAACTGGACTTGTATCGCCTGGTATGGCCTTTAGCATTTTATCTTTTGCCCGTTATTATTTTAACGTAACACTGCTTTTCTGGTCTTCTGAAATGTAGGTGATCAACTTCTTTCGCCAATGCACTCGACTACCCAAGTAGACTCTGACGATAGAATGGACCATTCTGGCTCTGTTGGTGGTGTGGGTAGCTCTGCTGGTGAGTTTGCGGCTGATTATTCCACACCGGCTCCTGCCTCTGTTTCCTCCTTAATTCCCCAATTGACGAATTGGGAAGTGACGAGAGAACTGAGATTATTATTGCAGCTGCTGCTAATGAGGCTACACCTTCTCCTAGCATGCCATCTCCAACACCCGTTTGCTCTACTGAGACATTTCCCACGGTCATTGGCGTGCCTTCTCAGTCAGCGATTTTAACGTCGTCTGTTGTCGTGGCTGCTGAGATACCTGCAACTCTTCTGACTCCAAGCCTTCCAGCAGGGGAGGAGAATAATTTGAAATTCTCGTTCGAAGATGCTTCTCCCACCGAAGGAGTTTCAGGCGAAGTGGTCCCATCTTCTCTTCCTGTTGGTGGGGGTACCCAAGTGATCTGTACCGATGGTACTTCGTCTGGGGTCTCCAGTTCTTCCAGATCTGCACTGGCTCTATTGGTCCCTCAGATCATGAATTTAATGCAGGGACGGGCTTCTTCTTCTCCAATTCCAGCAACTACTGCTCCCTTTCTTACGACACCTTTCTTGGCATTACCTACTTTGCCTACCGATAGTGCAAATCCTCTTGAAAAACTTTTCGGCTTCACTGTCGAGGATTTTATGCATTTGTTAAGAAGATGTGTCGAGATGGTTCTTGCTGGCCACGATTTCTTCAACTTCGCACGTCCACTGTTACTCCGCTATTTAGGAAATATCGAAGAATTCGGTGAACAAGATCGAGCAGCTCCATACCGGGCCCGCCTTGCAGCTTTAGAAGAGCAGGTGACCACGTTACACACACTCCGTCAGGCGGATGTGGAGGCGATCACTGAGATAGAGCTGGCGCGGCTTTGAGCAGAATCCTTATCTCAAAGAAATATTTTAAGGCAGCAGGAGGAGAGATGGTCTCAGGAGCTGACAGAGCTCCAGGCCAGTCGGGAATCCGTTCTTGGCGACCTGCAGAGGGTAAACTTCGGAATTGAGGAAAGTCAGGCGGCCATCTCTAAAGCCCAGGAGACGATTGCGAGAGCTCGGGCCACCTTGATAGAAAATGAACTCCGATTAGGAGAATCTGTCAAGAAACGGGAGATGTTGCTTGTCCAGCAGGAGCAGATTCAGCAGGAGGAGATGGCCAGGAATCGTGCCATAGAAGAATCTCGTCAGCAACAACTTACAATAAGTGATGATGAGTTGCGTAGGCAAGCTCAGCAAACCGTGGAGGCTTCTCATCGTAGAAATTTGGACGAGACAATAAACCAATTGAGACTTCTGGGAGGCCAATAGTTTCATCTCTCTTTACACTTTTATCTTCCTTGTAATAAGGACTTCGTAAATAGGAGAGAGATAACCTTACGATGTTTCTTTGAAATTCTTTTTGTATTTTTACCTTTTTAATAAAGATTATTCTTTTGACTCTTTTATTTGCCGGCTTCAAAACAGATTTGCTTGCCTAACAATAAACCTGTCGTCAAAACGATTTATCTCGGTATCGTTTATGCTCGATTTCTTGAACCGAAAATAAAAAAAATTAAGTTTAATATGGGATTTTTAGCAAACCCCCAGCTATTAACGGATTTGATTAGCCTTTACCAACTACCGTTTGAGTTGGGCTAGCCATATTATTTCCCTCAACATGATGAGTTGTCGAGTACTACGTTTGGGCTTAAATGCCAAACTTTTTTCCTCTTCCCTTTACTTTATCGGTATTGGGCGATTCATACTCTTACCCCAGCATGATGGGTTGGCGAGAAACTAGTTCTCTTCCCATTGCCTAGTTGGCGTTGGGCAATTCATACTTTTACCCCAGCATGATGGGTTGGCGAGAAACTCGTTCTCTTCCCATTGCCTAGTTGGCGTTGGGCAATTCATAATTTTACCACAGCATGATAGGTTGGCGAGAAACTCGTTCTCTTCCCATTGCCTAGTTGGCGTTGGAAAATTCATACTTTTACCCCAGCATGATGGGTTGGCGAGAAACTCGTTCTCTTCCCATTGCCTAGTTGGCGTTGGGAAATTCATACTTTTACCCCAGCATAATGGTTTGGCGAGAAACTCGTTCTCTTCCCATTGCCTAGTTGGCGTTGGGCAATTCATACTTTTACCCCAGCATGATGGTTTGGCGAGGAACTTGTTCTCTTCCCATTGCCTAGTTGGCGTTGGGCAATTCATACTTTTACCCCAGCATGATGGGTTGGCGAGGAACTTGTTCTCTTCCCATTGCCTAGTTGGCGTTGGGCAATTCATACTTTTACCCCAGCATGATGGGTTGGCGAGAAACTTGTTCTCTTCCCATTGCCTAGTTGGCGTTGGGCAATTCATACTTTTACCCCAGCATGATGGGTTGGCGAGAAACTTGTTCTCTTCCAATTGCCTAGTTGGCATTGGGCAATTCATACTTTTACCCCAGCATGATGGGTTGGCGAGAAACTCGTTCTCTTCCCATTGCCTAGTTGGCGTTGGGCAAGTCATACTTTTACCCCAGTATGATGGGTTGGCGAGAAACTCGTTCTCTTCCCATTGCCTAGTTGGCATTGGGCAATTCATACTTTTACCCCAGCATGATGGGTTGGCGAGAAACTCGTTCTCTTCCCATTGCCTAGTTGGCGTTGGGCAATTCATACTTTTACCCCAGTATGATGGGTTGGCGAGAAACTTGTTCTCTTCCCATTGCCTAGTTGGCGTTGGGCAATTCATACTTTTAGGTCAGAGGCGCTTAATTACACATGCCTAATAGAAGATTGGGGGCTGTTCAAACTTGAGAACTAAGCACACCAGGTTTTGGGTCAGAGGCGCCAAATTGTGCATGCCCAAGAAAAAGACTGATGGTGGTTCAAACTTGAGAACCAAACAGGAGGTGGTTCAAGGCTCTCTCGCGTAACTTGAACTGGGCACTCCAAACACACCAGGTTTTAGGTCAGAGAAGCACAATGCGCATGCCTAAGAAAAAGACTGGAGGTGGTTCAAACTTGAGAACCAAACGCACCAGGTTTTGGTCAGAGGCGCCAAACTGCACATGCCCAAGAAAAAGACTGGAGGTGGTTCAAACTTGAGAACCAGACACGCCAGGGTTTAGGTCAGAGGCGCACAATGCGCATGCCTAAGAAAAGACTGGAGGTGGTTCAAACTTGAGAACCAGACACGCCAGGGTTTAGGTCAGAGGCGCACAATGCGCATGCCTAAGAAAAAGACTGGAGGTGGTTCAAACTTGAGAACCAAACTCACCAGGTTTAGGTCAGAGGCGCACAATGCGCATGCCTAAGAAAAAGACTGATGGTGGTTCAAACTTGAGAACCAAACTCACCAGGTTTGGGTCAGAGGCGCCAAACTGCACATGCCCAAGAAAAAGACTGGAGGTGGTTCAAACTTGAGAACCAAACTCACCAGGTTTTAGGTCAGAGGCGCACAATGCGCATGCCTATGAAAAAGACTGGAGGTGGTTCAAACTTGAGAACCAAACTCACCAGGTTTAGGTCAGAGGAGCACAATGCGCATGCCTAAGAAAAAGACTCATGGTGGTTCAAACTTGAGAATCAAACTCACCAGGTTTAGGTCAGAGGCGCACAATGCGTATGCCTAAGAAAAAGACTGGAGGTGGTTCAAACTTGAGAACCAGATACGCCAGGGTTTAGGTCAGAGGCGCACAATGCGCATGCCTAAGAAAAAGACTGGAGGTGGTTCAAACTTGAGAACCAAACTCACCAGGTTTGGGTCAGAGGCGCCAAACTGCACATGCCCAAGAAAAAAACTGGAGGTGGTTCAAACTTGAGAACCAAACTCACCAGGTTTGGGTCAGAGGCGCCAAACTGCGCATGCCCAAGAAAGAGAAGACTCGTATCTCCAGGGATACTAAGAATAGTATTTCTTCAGAAATTTGCCATTGATCGGCATCATCATGCTGTCGCCATCTTGATTCATTAAGCGATAGGCTCCACTAGAGTATACTGTCTCCACAATGAACGGTCCTTCCCACTTGGGTTCAAACTTACCCTTAGTCTTGTGGGTTAGCACCATTGGCCTCTTAACAGCCAGAACCAAGTCTCCTTGCTTAAAGGTCCTTGGTTTGACGTTCTTATTGAACGTTTGAGATATTCGGGCTTGATACAACTCAATTTGTTGTTGAGCCCTGAGACGTTTTTCATTTAACGCCTCTAGTTCTTGCAATCTTTGCTGATGGCGCTCTTCTATCGTCATCTTTGTAGCTAAAGCCACTCTTAATGATGGTATCTGGATTTCAAGAGGCAAGACAGCCTCACTTCCATAAACCAAAGAAAACGGGGTAGATTTAGTCGGGGTGCGAACGGTGGTGCGATAAGCCCACAAACATTCTCCCAACTTTTCATCCCAATCTCGTTTATTGGAAAAGACGAACTTCCGAAGGAGTTTGATGATCGTCTTGTTGAAAGCTTCGGCCAACCCATTAACCGCAGGGTTATATGGTGTAGAAGCGATATCTTTGATTCTGAATTTATTGCTGAATCTGGAGAATCCCTGACTGATGAATTGCGGACCATTATCATGAATGATCCGTCGAGGGACGCCAAATCGGTAAATGACATGATGCTTGACGAACTTGATCACATCTGTCGTCTTCACCTCTTTCATGGGCACGGCTTCGGCCCATTTCGAAAAATAATCGGTTATTGCAAGAATAAACCGATGTCCTCTGGATGACGGGGGAGTTATTGGCCCTACAATGTCCATTCCCCAGGCTTCAAATGGCCAGCTTGTGACGGTATTGTGCAAGTATTCTTGGGGTTGATGAATAAAATTGGCATGTATTTGGCATGCATGACATCGTTTAGCGTATGCCATTACTTCCGTAACCATGCTCGGCCAGTAGTACCCCAGCCTTCTTATACGGTCTCCAAGTTTGGGACTGGGATGATGAGCTCCACATATTCCATCATGTGTATCTTTCAGCACTTGCTCTGCTTCTGCTTTCGATATGCAGCGTAGCAATAGACCACCTCTTGACTTTCTATACAAAGTCTGAAGTTTATGGTCATAATAAAATCTTTGGGCCTTTCTCTTTATTGAGGTGGCTTCCTTAGGATCTTCTGGTAATATCCCATGCAAAGCATAATCCACAAACAGAAATCGCCAATCACGGGGCTCTAAGTTTAAGCCAATCTGGCATACCTCTTCGGTTTGAGATACCACATCTGGGTGGAGGAGTTCTCTACTACCAATGGTGATGCTTTTAGCTTCACCTGGCGGGATTGCCAGCGCTGCGGCTAATGCGGCAAGAGCATCTGCATAAATGTTCTCGTTTCGAGATACATGATATATGTAGAATTGTTCAAAATATCCTGCTAGCTCAATAGCTAGCTGATGATAGGGTATGAGGGCTTCATGTCTGACTTCATACTCGCCTGTCATCTGATTGACAATGAGCTTAGAATCTCCATATGCCTCTAGATGGTTCACCCCCAGTTGCAGAGCTATTTTTAAGCCGATAATGAGCGCGTTGTACTCCGCTACATTATTAGTGCACGGTTCTGTTAATGAGTAACCGTTAGGCAATATATGTTTATGTGGGGATATTAGCACAACTCCCACTCCAGCAGCAGATCGTCTCGCGGCACCATCAAAGAACATTTGCCAAGACTGTTATTTGGTAACTGTGTCGACTTCTGATGTCTACTTTAATTTGGACCAAATTGGATGGTCTGCAAGGAAATCAGCGATTGCCTGTCCCTTCATGGCCTTTTGAGGGACAAAATGTATGTCATAGGGCGATAGTAAGAGAGCCCATTTTGCCAATCGGCCATTCAAGGATCCCGATTTTGTCATCAGAATCTTCAAGGGATTAACCCATGATATGACATGAATTGTTTACCCCGAAAAGTAGTGTTGCATTTTCTGAACAGCAAACACTAGGGCTAAACATTCTTTTTCAATCAGGGTATATCGCTGTTCGGCCCCAACCATTGTTCTACTTAAATAGTAGAGGGCATGTTCATGGCCGTGCTCATTATATTGAGCAAGTAGTGCTCCTAAAGCATTATCCATGGCCCTTACATATATAAGAAAGGGCTGCCCAGGGGCTGGTGCCATTAGTACAGGAGACTTAGTAAGGTACTCCTTGAGGTCATCAAATGCCTGCTGACATGCCTCATCCCATATGAAAGACACTCCCTTCTTCATAAGTTTGGAGAATGGTTGGCATCATCCAGATAAGTTGGATATGAAGCGCCGAATATAAGCGAGTTTTCCTTGTAATCCCCTTAATTCCTTAAGATTGCGGGGAGGCGGCATTTCGCTAATCGCTTTTACCTTTTCAGGGTCGAGGAAAATTCCTTTTGAAGTTATTACGAACCCTAGAAACTTCCCGCTGGATACCCCCATGAATGACTTAGTGGGATTCATCTTCAAATGATGTTTCCTCATAAGATCGAAGACCACTCTTAAATCGTGAAGATGATCTTCTTTGTCTTTGCTTTTAACTGCTAAGTCATCCACATAGCACTCTACTGTTCTGCGTAGGTGTTCTTTGAATATGGCGCTCATTGCGCGTTGGTAGGTGGCACCTGCATTCTTTAATCCGAATGGCATCACCGTATAACAATATACCCCCTGTGGCGTTCTGAAAGCTGTATGCTTTTCATCATCCGGGTGCACCTTGATTTGGTTATAACCTGAGAAGCCATCCATAAAGGACATCCTCTTATAACCGCAAGTATTATCGATCATTACGTCGGTGATGGGGAGTGGAAATTCATCCTTGGGACATGCAACGTTCAGATCTCGAAAGTCAATGCATATCCGGATTTTGCCATTCTTTTTGCGAACTGGCACTATGTTTGCCACCCAGTCTGGGTGTTATTCTTCACGAATGAACCCGGATTGTATAAGCTTGTTGACCTCAACAACTATTGCCTCCATCAATTCCGGTCGAAAACGCCTCTGTTGCTGTTTAACAGGTTTGACATCTTCTTTTATATTTAACCGGTGTGTGGCAATTTGAGGGTCAAGCCCAGGCATATCTTCATAACTCCATGCGAACACATCTATATACTCTTTGATAAGAGATATAAGTTCCTCCTTTTCTAAGAGAGTTAGTGTGTCGCTTATGAAAATGGGTTTCGGATTTTCTTCCGTTCCCATGTTAACCTGTATTAATTTGTCTTCTGTGGGCGGGTCATGCTGTTCAAAGCGGACATCCCAGAGAGTATCCATATGCCTAGCCCAAGCATCATCTTGAACGTCAATTGGTTCCTCGTCGCTTTCTGGCGCGGCTGAAACCATATTGATTGTCAAAGATTGAAACCAAGCACCGGTGCTTATACCTGAATCATGATCTGGTGAAGATGTTTCTTTTTTATCCGAAGAACTCTCTTCATCCTTGGATGGCGATGAGGGTGGAGTAGACACATAGCCCAACCCCCTGCGCGTCTTCTGATAATAATCAGGACTCTTTCCTCTCGGTCTAAACGAGGTTATGAGATTCCGTCTTCCTTTTCCGAAGTTTAATCCCGGCTTCTGGGTAAAATTATATCCCATTTTCTCCATCATCTGTCGGGACCTTTGCTCATATAAGTGAAATTGTGGTGATGTTTGTTCATCACTTTCACTACTTTGTCTCTGTCGAGGCGACGTGGCCACTTTGCCGAACATGATCGGCGTTTGGGACTTCTGTCGGGGAGGCACTTCAAAGAAATGCCCTTGATCTTCAGTTATTTTTAATTGAGAGAGGAGGGAAGACCTGAGGGGCAAATGATATGCCGCCAGAACTTCAAGTTCGGTCAGGCCATCTGCTTCGGTGGAGATACAAGAGGGCTCAGACTCAGTAGCTACAGCATGCTCGTAGATCAACTTTACATTTTCATTAATAACCCATTCACTTTCTATTACATCCACTATATTATCAAGACCTAAGCTAAGATCTAAGTGAGGGTTGATTTCGTAATCACCCTCGTCATCTTCTCCAAGGAGCTCGTACTCAGTGTCGGCTTCATTGCCACTGTCGTCGGGCTTTGGAGACTTGCTAAGACTGTCATTGGAGGCTTCATGTGCTGGCTTGTAGAGTGCAGCATCTGTGAAGTAATTTTCCAACCCTTTGAATGGCTGTTTGTCAGCAATTAGTGTCCGGACCTCTCCTTCCTCATCGCAATATTTCATGCACTGGTGAAGAGTCGACGGAACTATCATGTGAGAGTGAATCCAAGGTCGCCCCAATAAAATATTGTAGGAGGTATCAGCATCAATTACGTAGCATGTAACCTCCGTTTTCAAGTCTCTAATTTGACACCGCAATCGGATCTTACCAAGAGGATGGCTATTATTAGCGTTGAATCCATAGATGGTAGTGTGTGTAGGTGTCAAGCGATGAAGGGAAATCCCCAACAGCTGCATCAATCTACTGGGCACGACGCTGAGTGCAGAACCTGGATCAATCTGAATTCGGTCCACTTTTGTGGACCCGACATATCCAGTGAAATATAAAGGCCTATTATGCTTTATATTCATCACCTGCATGTCTTCTGAAGAGAAGATGATTTGTGGGACTTGCCTCCTCACTTGATGACAGTGGGGGCAAGAGTCCCGCTCTTCGATGGCCGGCTCGACAATCTGAGCTAGGAACGACTCAGAGTCTGCCAAGGCCTCTCTTAGAGCTTCACGTGTTGATTTTGATAATCTCAACAATTCGTAAAGCGTCACTCGTGCTGGGATATTAGCCAACTGCGCGATTATGTCAAATTCGAAGGGAGTTTCTTTGGCTCCTTCATTTCTGGTAGAATTCTTCTGGAAACGAAGTCTTTTCTGCTTCGCAGGCTTTGCAAGTTCTGCATAGATATCTTTTGGATCCACTCTAGTGTAGTCCTTAAGATATGTCTTTCCAGATCGAGTACTGGAAGGGCCTGCCCCATCTTGATGGGTGGCCATAGTTTCGGGTTCTTCTTCAGAACTTGTGAAGGCGCCTGAAGCTATATATTCTTCCTTTATATCTGCAGAGATGGCATTGACAGCCCGTTTCTTCTCTGGACCTCTTGAAGTAGTCCATTGTTCATCTTCCAGCAAATCAGGGTGAACCCACATAACTTCCCCTCTTTGGGTTGTTATGAGGACAAGTCCTTCTTGGGCTTTGTTATAAGGATCAAGATTCTTTGTAACTGCCTCACCCTTTGGGATTGGGGTCACTCCTGCGGGGAACTCGTGGGTTCCAACCACTATGGTTGTCATATTGCCAGTTACCTTCTTCTGCTCTTCCTTAAGTGTCAGAACCCCAGCTTCTATTAGTGCTTAGATCCTGTTCTTAAGGGGAAAACAATCCCGGGTAGGGTGTCCAACATTTCGGTGATAGAGACAGTAGTTGGGATCTTTTATCTTACCAACGTCTTCTGGCTTCTTATTCTCCGGAAGTTTTAGCATTCCCTTCTTTTGAAGCAGGTGAAAGAGGACTGGTGTCTGTTCAGCTTTGAAAGTGTAATTCCTTTCTTGCTGCGGTCTAATTTGCCTTGATCCTCGTTGACCTTGAGATTTTGGCTCTGGCGGAGGACTGGTTTTCTGAGGAGCAGATTGTGATGACATTACTTCTTTCCCTTTATTCTTGTTGCTGTTGTTTTGGGTATATGATTTACTACCCCCAGCACTTCTTGGCCCGCGGGACTCTTCAACTCGGCGAATCAAGTCTTCAGCTTGCTCTCCTTGTTTGAGCAGGTCCCTCCACGTCTTAGACTCTACGGCCCCCATTTTGAGGAGCACATTGGTCTTAAGGTTGTGTCGACATGTCTCGACTAGAGTTTCCTGGATCATTCCGTGTTTACAATGTACTGACTTCTCCCGGAGCCTTTCTATGAAATCTTTAACCGCTTCTTGTTCTCCTTGCCTAGTTGCAAGGAGGGAATGAACCGTAATCTCAGTGTCATCCTCGAAGAAACGTGAGAGAAATAATTTCTCAACATCTAACCAGGTATTAATAGTACCTGGGGACAACTGCATGAACCAAGTAAAGGCAGGCCCTTGCAAAGTACTTGCAAATACTTTGGTCATGATGGGATCATTACCCATCAAGTGTCCTGCTTGGGACAAAAAATAATATATATGCTGACTGGGCGATCCCTTCCCGTCGTATGGCTCTAACTTGAGCGGCTTATACTTTGGTGGGTAAGGTATCATATCCCATTCAGGAGGATACGGTCTAGAGACCCCAGCTTCTTTCAACTCCTTTTTACGCATTAAAACTTCGAGTTGACTCTGCAGCTTTTCTATCTTTTCGCCATGCGGATCATGGAAAGAAAATCTATCCTCTTCCTCATGCATCGAGTGGGCTTTCTCTTCCTGTTCTTCTTCATTCAGAGTTTCTTTGCCATTTTTGGCATTATCTTCAACAAACCTCGATAGCATGACTTTGAGTCCTTCAATCATCTTTTGCTGCTCTCGAATCATCTTTTCTTGAGCTTCAAATCTCTGATTGATATCGTCAGACTTATCTGCCATATGCGATGCTGACTTCTGTAGCCGAGACGATATAGAGGATGGAGGCGAGGCTATAGCGGAATTATCGCTGTCCTCGTCGTAAGAACCCCCTGCAAGCTTCTTATAATTTCGGGGCAGGACGGCTCCTGATCTTAGTCGAGTAATACGATGAGGTTCATCATCGCTCGATTCTGAATCATCATCCGTCTCTGCAATTTTCTTCCCTTTTCCTACCATGTTGGAAGTTACAGCTCTCCCTTGTTTTAGGGGAGTGGTTCTTGTCTTCTTAGCAGGATTCTGGTTTGACTCATTTAATCGGTCGAACACAGATATCCTGTTCTTGCTGCAGCCACAGTTATTCATCACGGCTGATACTGTTGTCATAAGTTGCTGGCAATGGCAACTATGTTCAACTTAAAGTTGGTCTATGCCTCTCTTCTTAGAAAGATGCTCCCTGAGGTCAGTGCCTCTAGCCATGTAATCAAGAGATCCATTCAACTCTTGAGAGTGTTTAGGAATCCACTGAAGCTTCTTTGATTGATCAACTCTGACTCTGGGGTCGAACCGATCCTCGCGTGGCTTAATAATAGCCTCGCGTTTCATATTGCGGGCCTGAAGAATAGCTCCACGCCTATCCATACTAGCCTCGCGTTTCTCGCTGGCTTGGTGTGTCCTTGGAAGTTTAGCTTCTGGAATAATAGCCCCGCGTGAAGGGAGGTTCTTGCACGCTGGCTTATCTTCGCGATTGACGCAGATCATAGCTTCGCGCTTAGCGCGGTTTTTACGACTGACAACTATCTGCCAATCATCTTCCCATTCCTTGTGGGTGTCAGAATTCTTGCGTTTATTGCAAGTATCACTGGCTTCGCGTCTCTCGCTAGGCACAGTAATAGCCCCGCGTGGAGAATCACACGCTGGCTTTGAATAATTTTTATACTCGCGTAACTCGCGAGTGTTGGGTATTCTGCGACTAGCGCAACCCTTACTGGCTTCGCGTCTCTCGCTAGGCACAGTAATAGCCCCGCATGGAGAATCACACGCTGGCTTTGAATAAATTTTATACTCGCGTAACTCGTGAGTGTTGGGTATTCTGCGACTAGCGCAACCCTTACTGGCTTCGCGTCTCTCGCTAGGCACAGTAATAGCCCCGCGTGGAGAATCACACGCTGGCTTGGAATAATTTTTATACTCGCGTAACTCTCGAGTGTTGGGAATCTTGCGTAACTCGCCAGTATTACCAGCCTCGCGTGGAAAATCACACGCTGGCTTTTCCTTGCTTTTAAGGCAAGTTGTATCTTCGCGTTTAACGCGGTAGAGATTGGTCTCGCGGGTAGCGCGAGCCAATTTGCGAGGGACCATAGCCTCGCGTCCTCTAGAGTTAGCTCCACGTCCAAGGCGGGTTTTGAGGGCTCTACGCCTCGCTCTCCGGTTCCTGTTCTGGAGTTGGGTCCTGGTCAGTCCAGTTCCCATGTCTTCTTCGGTAATCGGAAACTCTTTCTCGGTTAGGATTTCTTGTGTGGACTCCGGCATTATAACCGTAGTCTCCAAGGATCCCCGTCTCTCGGTGGATACCTTTCTACCCGTCACTCGGACATTAGAGTACATACGGCGATAGTGCGTGTCTCATCCAAGTCACCTGATCCGGAGGAGAGGAACTCCTCGTACTTCTGCTGGTCGATTTCAACGACCAGCGTGTCTACTTCGGATCCGATCAAGTCAACGTCCGATTGCGCCACAATCTCTTCATCAGTGAAAGAGATGGCTCCCACTGTGGTTGCCAGTTTGTTCGTCGCAAAATTTCCTTCGCTTCCTCCCATTGAATTAACTTAAATTACAATGAAAGTGAACAAGATATAAAAAGAACAAACGAGAGGATTTTATACTTCAATCTCTCTCTTTTACAATAGTTGTGGGATCTGTGGCGATGGGATCTGTCAAGCAGTTCCTTTGGACGATCGGTACGTTGAAATCTTCTCTTTTAAAGATATCGGCCGAATATAGACGATCTTCTCTGGCTTTGATTTGTTCAAGGCTCTCTCGCGTAACTCGAACTTCTCAAGAACTCCAGAAAGAAGATGGTGATTTTCTCTGATCTTCACGAACTCAAGGCTCTGTGCGTAACTTGAATTCTCCAAGATTTCAGAGGATGATCGGCAAAGGCTTCAAGGCTCTCTCGCGTACTTAAATTGCCAAAGGATCGATAGGAGGCTTCCGATGCCCAAAAAAAAAAAGACGCTCCAAAAAGAAGACTCTCTAGGGTTTCACCAGGAAGGTATTTATAGCCCCAGGTTAATGCAAGAGTTTCTATCTAAATAGAACTCGCATTCATCAAGGATTCCAATCAAATATCTTAGTTTTGATGGAATTCTGATTAGACTTGATTCGGGTATTTAGATAAGCCCAAAATCATAATCTCAATCAATTTGAGATTCTGGTTATCTGCTTACGCGGAGCTTTAATCGCATCAAAACGCGGCGCTAAATAACCAAAACGCGGAGCTAACGCGGAGCAATCGATCATCTCCGCGTTTTACTCAAACGCGGGGCTAATACAAGCCAGACTGCGGAATCAATGCGGAGCTACTAAACATCTCCGCGTTTTATTCAAACGCAGGGTTAATGTAACCAAACGCGGGGCTATTGAATTAGCTCCGCGTTTTATTGTGGAAAATCCTTTTAACTTAGAAATTTTCACTGCCAACAGTGTGTCCAGTATGTGTTTGATAAGTCTGAACCACCATATGTTGCCTGAAGAGTGGACCCATCCAAGCATTCTAAAGTCTTTGGCAGGGTACTGACCACCCTTGACCAAGAATTCGCCAAGGAAAGTCTTAACATGAATTGGGACTTCACCTACAGGGTGCCCTTTAGTGACTCTGCCTGGGAGGAGCCCCGTAATACATCTAGGTGGACCGTCTTGAAAGGCCCCATTCGTGCCAAATTTGCCGGTCGCAACACTATCATACTCACGAGTTAGCTCAAATTCTAACTCGCGGTGGGAAGACAGCCTCTGGAGATACACCAAGGGGTAGTTACGCTCCATGTCGGGCAGAAACATAAGCAGATCCCCGGCCTGGTACAGCCATTTGCCCTTCTCTCTAAAGAGGATCTTATCCGAGTGCTCTATAGCATCTCTAAAGAGGAACCCCGGCTTCTCCAATGCCTCCCGGTTTGTGGCTTCAAAGGGAGCATCCGTAATGATTTTCCGTGCAGTAACAGGTTTTATCTAATTAGCTTCTCCCTGCGCTCTCTCAAGCCTGGCTTGTACGCAACAAAAACAGTGGTGAAGCGAACTGGGTGACTGAGTCTGCACCCCGCCATAGCCGAAGTGATGCCCTTGGGAGATTGGATCCACTGAGTAGCGAACTGCAAAAGAGGAATTAAGAATTAAGGAAAATTTCTACAAATCAGAAAATTTTTCTAAGTATGAAAACGCGGAGTTAGGGATAACTCTGCGCGAAGTTAAGAAGATAGTCTCGCGTTTTGACAAAATACGAGGATAATAAAATAACTTCGCATTTACAAACGCGAAGCTAAAATTCTAACCTCGCGTCTGAACGCGATAGTTAGCAAAAACAACTTCGTGTTTAAAATGCAGAGATAATGCTATAGCATCGCATGGAGGAAGATCAAAGATCTTTTCCTTCCTCTCCAAGCCATTTGGTCGGAGTACGGCGATCTCGCCGATAAAAGAGATGATTGGTCGGTTAAAACCGAGCCAAATCACTCTAAAAATGCTCTTGAAAGCCCCAAAAGTGAGGTTCTTACCGTTGATAGGCGAGACGTGGACTGGCTCGCCGCCGCCACGGCCGCCGCCGCCGCTGCTTGCGCCAGTCGCCGACGGCGAGGCTACGCGAGAGGAAGCGCGAGTCTTGGGTGCCATTGATCTTGAAATTTCGGAGAGAAATCGACGAAAAGCTTGGAGAAATCGATCGGGTCGCTTGGTCGCCTGAATCGCCTGAGCTCTAGTTGCCGGAGTTCTTGAAGACTCTTCAGACGAGTGAAGAAGAAGGAGTTAAGACTCCATTTAAATCAAGAAAACCGCCTCTTGATATTCGGCGCAAAAATCAGAGCAGTTAATGATCAGTTGCTCCCAAAACGCGAAGTTATTAGCTTCGCGTGGTGATGAGAAACGCGAAGCTATTTAGCTCTGCGCAACTATGTAAAACGCGAAGCTAACTTGATATTTTAACTACGCGTTTCTATGAGGCTTGGTCTTGGCAAGCGTGTTCAGGCGCCTCCGCCAAAATTAGATGATTATAACAACAATCATCTTGGCGTGTGCAGTTCAAGTTACGCATGAGAGCCTTGAATTGCCCCCATCAAACTAAGGTATGTGCAATTAAGCGCCTCTGTCTAAGTTAAATGATTCTTATCTGATCATTTCAGGTATTAACAAATCTAAGTTACGCAAATGAGTCTTAGATTGTTTTACCAAAACTATGAATCATCTATTTATTGAGCAAGCAAAATTCTTGAAGCCAACAGATAAAGAGAAAAAGAATTATCTTTATTCATGAAGAAAAAAGTTACAGGAGAAGAGGGAGTTATAGTTCTCCCGAAAGTTTTAACATATTCATCGACTTATCAATAACCCGATAACTAGTCTCTTCCATGGAATGTTGAAATTCCCTGGTTCACATGCAAAAAGATCTCCTCTGCAAATGTCAACTATGATCTGTTTAAAGTTCTTAGTAGATCATCTGAAAATACTGCTACAAGAACCCTAATGAAGATGCACAAGTTGGATTCGACATGCTACAAGCCCTTAGATAATCATCTCTATTGCTTTGGAAAGCGACAAAGATTGTCATCTAACAGAAATGGTCATCAAGAAAACTTAATGAGCTGCCGCAGAGTTCTTGTAACTCCTTCAAAAGTTTATCTTTTGGAACCAGAGCTTGAAACCTGCAACTATGTTGTAAAGCATATGCTCCTGGCTTCCTTAGAGTTACTTTTGCTGATGAAGACTGGTAGAGCCACATGCACTCCTCTTCAAAAAGGATCTGGCCCAAGTACTTCGCTGCAAAAGAAGAATCAAGAGTTAGAGAAAAACTCGAAAAAATCTTTTAAGTATAAAAACGCGGAGCTAAAAATAACTCCGCGCGCAGCTGAGAAAATAGCCTCGCGATTGAAACGCGACTGCTAGTCAAAATAGCCTCGCGATTAAAACGCGACTGCTAGTCAAAATAGTCTCGCGTTAAAAACGTGACTGCTAGTCAAAATGGCCTCGCGTTAAAACGCGATTACTAGTCAAAATAGCCTTGCGATTGAAATGCGACTGCTAGTTAAGATAGCCCTATGTTTCAAATGCAAGGATGACGTGAAGACCAGAGTTCTTCTCCGTCTTCTCCTTTCTTCCCAAGCCTTACGGGCGGAGAACGGCGATCTCGCCGGTTCAAAAATTGGTTGGTCAGTTAAAACCGAGCCAAAACACTACAAAATTGATCTAAGAAGTCTAAAAGTTAAGAATTTTTACCTCCAATTGGTGCAGCATGGATTGGCTCGCCATTGTGGCCGCTACCTCGGCCGTCGCCGCTGCTAGTGCCAGCCGCCGATGGTGAGGAGGCGTGTGATGCCGTACTCTTCTTAGATGACATCCTAGTGATGGAAAATCTTTGGAAAGTTGAAAGAAGTTCGGTTGAAGATCATTCCTTCAAACTGATTTGCCTGAGTCGCCTGAGCTCTAAGCTCTTGAAATTCTTCGGATGAAATGAAGAAGAAGAAGAGCTTGAGGCTCTATTTAAATGATCCGCCTCTTGGTATTCGGCCCGAAAGTCAGAGTAGGAGTAATTACTGAGCGATTAATGAGCAGTTACTTGCCAAAAGCAAAGCTATTTAGCTCCGCGAAAGTGAACAAAACGCGAGATAAACTTGGTATTTTAACTCTGCGTTTCCAATCTGAAGATCCAAAATATTTCAAAATTTGTTAAGTTCTAAGCCATTTTGAAAACTTTGGAGGGGGTTCTGTTGACAGTGAAAATTTCTAAGTTAAAATGATTTTCCACAATAGAACGCGGAGCTAACTCAGTAGCTCCGCGTTTGACTATATTAGCCACGCGTTTGAACAAAATGCGGAGATGTTTAATAGCTCCGCGTTAGTTCCACGTTCTGATTCTTAGCTCCACATTTTGATGAGTTCAACTCCACGTGAGCAGATAACCAGAATCTCAAATTGATTGAGATTATGATTTGGGCTTATCCAAATGCCCAAATTGAGTCCGATCAGAATTCTAAATCAAGAAATTTAAATTAAAACTAAGATATTTGACTGAAATCCTTGATGAGAGCAAATTCTATTTAGATAGAAACTCTCAAATCATCCGAAGGCTATAAATACCCTTTTGGGGAAGCCTTAGGGGTCTTTTTTTCGGTTTTCTTCTTCTTCTTTTCGGCATCTTGGAGAATTCAAGTTACGCATAGAGTCTTGAGTTCGTGAAAGACCAGAAAAGATCGTCTACAGTCAGCCATCATCTTCAAGAGAGAAGATGTCAACGTCAGATCGTCCAAAGGAGCTGCTTGACAGATCTCATTACCACAGATCCCACAAATCATTGTAGAAGAGAGCGATTGAAGTATAAAATCCTCTCGTTTGTTTTTTTTATCTTGTTCTCTTTCATTGTAATTCGAGTTTATTCAATGGAAGGAAGGCGAGGAAATTCCGCTGCGAACAAATAAATTATTAGAAATTCTAATCCTACAATATGAGGCTGTCTAACTATTTATTATGGTAAAATATTTGCTAAGATGAGCCACGAAAGCCTCAAAGCATAAAACATAGTCCGTAATGGTGTACTACCAAAATTAGACAAAATCTCAATTATGTTTTCACCAACACTAACACATGATTTGCATTATAATGTTACTTATGATGACACAGTTGATATAGCAACTAACATGCCATAGAAGAGGGCAAATTGTCTCATGAAGAGTAATAAATCCAAAAAGTTGTTTTACCCTGAGCAGCTTGCACCATATATGGAAGTTTTTAACTTTTTGATAGATAACAATGAGATAGAGTTAACCCCCTCAAACAAAAATTACAAATTTAAATCTTGATTTATCTAAATATTGTGTCTTTCCTAAGTCTCTGGATCATAACATTAACTAGTATTGATATATCCAGAATTTAATTTATGATCTTCATAGATAAGACCGAATTCATTGGGACATCATTAAGAAGTCCATCTAAGCCCGTTTGTGATATGGGGCAATCAACTATTGAAATCTTTCAGAAGCCATCTTTCCAACATCAAGCCAAATTCAATATTATACAAGAATGTAGTTGGAGGAATGAAACTCCCTTATTTAATCAAGATAATTATTTTTTCTGGGCTGCGCAAGTGGAAAAAGGAGCACTCCAATCAACCTCATCTACTCTAAAAACTCCAAATATGACATCTAGTCCATTATTAAGGTCTCCTGCTACATGTACTCCTACTCTATAGTACAAATCGATTGGCCTCCACATGGAGCAATTATCTTGTCTTCTATTTCGAAATCTGAATAGTATTGTAATGTGATTTTGCTGACAAATTATAAACAAGTTTTGCAACCTTCATTCAAAGGGCAACTAATTCTTCATCCACTCAATAGTTCATGAATATCATGCTGTGGTTTACCATCAGGTTATGCCAAAATCACCATAGTGGAGGGTTGAGTAATTTTCTTTGTCGTCTCAACCACAAATAACACCAACTATTCGACAATTGCAAACTTGTACAATGATGACAAGAGTCACATGTCGAGTAGCCTATGGCAATGAAGATCCTAATTTACCAAGTTAGCATTAGTTGAACCAATTTCTATTCAACTATTTGAATTTAGATCATCATACACATCTTGAGAAGGAAGAACTAGAGTTAATTGTGTAAGTTGACTCTGATCCTAGATATAACTTAGCAAGCTAAGTGTAAGGTAAAGAGAATTTTTCCATATAAACGCGTTTCTTGATTTAAAACTACTAATTCTTTTAGTATTTGCCACTTAATTCTTACCTAAAAATTGATATAGGATGATATCACAAACAATATTTCTATAATTATAAATTCTATATGATTTTACCAACATAAAATCTATCAATTATTCATGTTTCTAACTTTGCCAAGTGATTTATCAAGTAGTCATTTTGATAACAAATCTATAAGAAGAACAATAGTATTTCTAACAATATAAAGAATAATAATAGTATCAATAGAGAATAATAGGATTTCTAACAATATAAAGAATAATAATAGTATCAATAGAGAATGAATTGATTCACAATAACAAGTTGTTTTTAATAAATTGATAATTGAAATAATATTTTTTTAATAGAAACCGGTATAGTTAGTAAGTCTAAAAGAAACTTACTTTGATACAATTTTTTTTCGTGATTTGATGCACAATCAAACAATAAAATCTACAAATCAAATTATTGTCAAAAGTTTAGTAATTTTTACTGATATTTCTATATTGTTTGAAAGCTTAAAAGTCTATTTTCATGTTCATAAGGCTTAACGGGTCCAGATAAGTCAAATGGGTCAGTAATTCATCTTATTATATTTATAAGACAGTTGAAAAGTAGTTTTTAAGTTAAGGTTTAGTGGATAATGAGTTTAAATTATAGTATAATTGATTATACTTAAATCCAATAAGAAGGAAAATGATGTCACCACAAACCTCTAATCAATAAGATTTTTAAAAGAGGAGGAAAAGTTGACCAGCGGCGGTGATGCTCTAATAAGGCAATGGTGATTTCAGCAAGTTTTGGCGAGGCACTTCAATGAAGCATGAAAGAAGTTGGGGAGGGAGGGGGTAGGGGAAAGGGGAGGGAGGGAGAGAGAGGGAAGTTTTTTTTGGTTGGGGGGGGGGGGGGGGGGGGGGGGGTGGTGTTGGGGTTGGGGGCTTGGTTAGGGGAGGGAGGGGGAGAGAGGTTCTGGGATTGAAATGGATTTGAATGAGAACAAACCTTGTGTTTAATTAAATAGGTAGAACTTAGGTTTATGGATTATGAACTAAAAATACTAAAAAAAAAATTAAAATAAGGATTAAAAGTTTAATTTTTAATAGGCTTGATGAAGGGTTGATGAGAGGATTGATGAAGGATTCATGGAGAAGGTGAAGAACTTGGAGTTTTATTTTAAGAATTACTAAATAAAATTTCATATCATGAGAACGGGACATTACATTAGCAGTAGTGGGAACAAGCGACTATAAAGGCTAAATGACATTCTAAATGCGCACCACATCTTAATTAGTGAGCACAATTTCACCTGCGGTGCTTAATTCATTACTAAAGGATGTGGTGCTCACTACGTCAAGTTCGGTGCGCATTTAGAGTTTCGAAAAAAATAAAGAAGGTGATAAGTGCTGATGAGGCCTCTCGGGTCCCATCAGTTGCAGGCTGGTTCGCTATTGACTGACTAGCATCGTCGACCTCACCTCTGCCTCTCTTCCTTGTCATCTTCTTCCTCCCCTTGAGAGGATGATGGAGTTGGAGGCTTGGGATCCTCAGATTTCCAGGAGGGCATCAGCTTGTTTGTCCGCCGGGCGGGCTAGTTTGTTAGGGAAGAGCTTGGTTAGTACTGTTTCTGAGAAGCTTCAAAGCCGTCAAAAGAAAATCGCCATGGCAGGCATCCCCCTAACCTAAGAAAGAGTTTTGACTAGCTACTCTTATAATAAGCAAGGACAATATTCCCCTTGGCTTACAGTAATCGTCTGATTCCAACTCGATCGACGACCTTGGACTCTGCCGCCTGCAGGAGCTCCTCCTTAATTTAGTCCTGTCGTCGTTTCGGCTTGAAGGGACTCATTCTCAGATCTTCAGGAGCTCTCTCTCTCTCTCTCTCTCTCTCTCTCTCCGAGCCAGACCCACGTTGATGGGAGCCAACTAAATTTAATGGGGAGTATGGATCTCCTCCCCCTCTCTTAGGTGCCCCATCTCCTTGAGGGCATTGATCGACTTTATCACGCTTCGCTCACGTCACCCCCTCTAGGAGAAAACAATTTCTCGATATCGCTTCGAAGCGCCACCTCTGGTTTCTTCTTCTTCTTCTTCTACTTCCTAGCTGGGCGAGTCGCCTCGGCTAAGACATCCAGGGAAATTCTGTTTACCCGCGGAAGTTTGCTCTTCACACCCCCTGATTACTTTTTACACTCATCTCTCTTTTTCGTCACCAACTTTCTCTTTATGTCCAATTTTTTTTTTTTCTCTCTCCAAAATTAGCTCTTTTTCTCTCTCTCTCTCTTAATTTCGTTCGCGACTCAACCTTAATCTCCTCCTGCATTCTGTTTGCATTCTTTCGATCTCCCTCCTCTCTCTAAATTTTTTTTATTGACTCAACCGTCACTCCGATGCAATTTTGTTTGAGTCTGCTATTAATATCTGATAAGAAAATATAGTGGTTGGATATTAATACCCAACTGAAAATCAATCTGATCAGATATTAATACCAGATTAGTAATAACTGTCTCTCGCCAACAAAAGAAAAATTAGTAACACTAAATTGCAAACAAAAATATATAAAAAACTAAAAATAATTTTAAACCATACCTTCGATTTGCTCTCCAATACCAATTGCATGTTTAATTTTTCCATATGCTTCAAAAAACTCAAACTCTAAGTCTTAATTTTTTTTATCACAGTGAATTCAAATAATTTAAAATTCTTTCAAACTGTTTTAGAAACGTAAATGTAAAAATTTTAAGGTGTTAGAAAATCAAATCGATGAGTTTGTGAGAGATGCGTTTGTTTTTAAATTTAAATACAAAAAAAAAAAGTGTTTTATTTTTTAGAAAGAATAGAGGTGAAAATCAATGACAGTTTTTTAAACTTTGAAGAAGCATTAGAAATTTGGTATTTAAAAGAACTTAATAAAAAAAAAGAAAATAATAAATTTATAATTATTTATAATTTTAAAATCTGTACATAAACCTCCGTGTGTAAATAGAATTTCCTATACATCCTTCCTCTTAGCCAGAGGAGAGGAAATGTCTATCAACCCAGTGATTTCCACCGTCGCCGTTTTTGCCCTCGCCATCATCTTGCTCCTCTATTTCTTTTTCGCCTTCTCCTGGTCGAGAAATAAAGAAAAAAAATTCATGGAAGACAAGGCACCATTCCTCGATCAACATCTTGAGGATTTTCTTGAACTCTGCAAGGGGAAGATGCAATAAGCATTAGTTATACTCGGGAGTAAAAACTGAAATAAATCTGAACTTACGTTTGCCTTTAGCATTGCTCATTCTAGCGGTGACGGGAGAAGCTTTCCCCACCAAGAACTTGGCATTCCTCAAGTACGAGGGAAGTCCAAAGAGCGTCTTGGCCCAATCAAGCTCCACCTCGGTTGAGGCAAGGGAGTTGCCAACGTCGTTTTGACCAACAAAGAAATAGAGAAGAAATTTAGAGAAGTCCAAATAAGGAACTCAGATATACATAATTTTTTCCTGTTATGATTTGTTGTTCCACAGGTACTCGACAAAGATGGTTTGGTGGTCGAGTAAGTTCCCCTCATCAACGAGTCTGGCTCCTCATCTACGGACTCCAGATGGGCCTTATGAGTCTTCTCGAGAAGGTGATGCCCAGCCCCATCAAATCTGAGTGTCCAAACCACCTGGAGCTCATCATCAAAGGACATGAAGACGGCACACCCATGTTAGGAGATGAACTAGAATAGGAGGAATAAGTGGAGGAAGGATCCTGAATCAGGTGTATATCCTTGTGAAGTATACGGACTTAAAGGAAGAAGATTGGAGGTGAAAGTTACACACAAAAAAAAAAAAAAAGTGAAGCCGAGGCTAGGTGAAGAAAAGAACTCTAAAAGAAGCACGAGCAAGAAACTCTCAAATCTTCGAAGGGTTTTTCTACAATTGAGGGAATATATATAGGTTTCTCCCCTCCAAAATTAAAAAAAAAAAAAAAAAAACAAAAACCTCAATGTGACAGTTCCTCTTCTCAAATTCATCGCACGGGCTTGGCCACTCAGGCTCAATCCGAATTTAAAATTTCGCCTAATCTTTGTTGCCCAATCAATTGACAGATTGGTCAATCTGGATTGAAAACTGTACGCAATTTTGGCAGGATGATTGACTAACAGCTCATTCAATCCAAATCTAAATGTTGCACCACCTTAATCAATGATCATTTGATCATATATTTAGCGCATTCTCCACATTCTCCAAGAATTCCACTTGGATAACTACCAAAAATGAAGTAGAGTTGCACAACCCCGCTGGGATGTCCCATAAGTTTGTACATGTCAGTGACTTTCTGTTACTGCCTTTCATAACAAATTTTAAGCTGTGTTTGGATCGAGGGAAAATGAAGGAAAAGAAAAAAAAAAGGAAAGGGAAAGAAAAAAGGAAATAAAAGAATATGGAAATTGATTTTCTTCTTTATATTTGGTTAGAAAGAAAATGAAGAAAAAAATCTTAAGGAAATTTTAGAAGAAAATAGTTTTTTATATTTGGTTGCCCAATAGAAAATTAAAAGGAAAATATAATTCTAATTAAACTATAAAGAATTTTAATATTAATTTATATATTATTAATATAATTTTTAATTTTTAAATAATTAAGCATATAACAACCAAATGGTCTAAACTTTACAAAAGTTAAAAATATATTGGGACTAAAATTACAAGAAAATTTCTACAAAAATTTCTCTATTTTTTTCCTTTTTCTCTCAACTTTCTTTTTCTTTCATTTTCTCCTAGGTTTGAGGAAGAAAAGGAAAAAGAAAAAAACCTAATACGTTTTTTCTCACTTTCTTTCTTTTTTATTTTCTCTCTAATTTTCCTCCAACCAAACAGTAGAAAACAACTTTTCCTTTTCTTTTCTTTTCCTTCGTTTTCCCTCAATCCAAACACAGCCTTATGGTTAACTGCAATCAATTTTAAGGAACAAGGACATGATACTGACAGTAAAATCAAATAATATCCTCTCTCTCTCTCTCATAGCACCCCATTTCAGAGTTCTTGGCTTACATTACATTCACAATGAAGAATAAGTATCATTGCAATTAGCAGGCAAGAGGTAGAATGGCTCTGAACCAAATGAAACTCAAATCAGCTAAACTATCATCAAACTGATATCCAGTTCTCAACACTAATATATCCGAACAGTACAAGCACACTCTCTACGTGGGTTGCAAGCTTAGAAAGGTGGCAAGAAAGATCTAGGTGGCTGCATAGATATCCCCGTCAGTTTCTAAGCTGTAGTCATCACGATAAATGCTTTCAGCCACTTGCCAGATTTGAAGAATGTTATCCTCTGCAACACTAGCAATTACCCAGGGCTCAATCGGGTTCCATGAGAACTCGGAGATCTTGGCAGTGTGTCCTCCGTGAACAAAAAGCAGTTCTGGAGGTCCATCCTCAGCATCTTCTTCTGCTTGTTCATCACCAATCCTGCATATGGTTGCCAGATAAAATTTAAGACATCCTCACCGAACTCTATTGAAATTTACTTGCGTTCAAGTTGAAAAAGCAAAAGTCTTTCCCAAGGAGAAACGGGCCCAGCATAGACTTGTACAAGAAATTCCATTAGATAATACTAACTCCAAACATTGAACAGAGTAATAGTTCATATACTCGAAGAACTCAAAGCTCTATGCCATGTTTTTTTTATCCCCATGAAGTTAATTGACTGTCCACCTAGCAGCCCTTGAGAGATCTACTTAAATGTCAAGCGTTAATTCTGTTCTAAAGTTTGTCCACTATAATATTTAACTCAGCTATTTGAATTATTATGTTTAATAATAGTCTCAACTTAATTCCTGGTCAAATGCACATAGCTTTCTGAGTTGGGAGGATCCCACTTGAAACCCAAGATGATTTTGAAATACGGAGAAGTGAAGATATTTAACATTTGCCAGGCTCGGGAAGATGGAAAGATCACCCCAAGAGGTACTAATAAATAGTGAGTTAAATAGAAAGAGAGCCCAATTTAAATTCTGGAAATCTTCAAAGAAATTTCTACAAAAATTTCAAGATACTTGCCCTCAGAATCAACATAGCACTATATCTGGATGCTCCTACTATATCCAAATGTTCCTCTGGCACATCTAGAATGTATGTACATTTGTATATATATAGATATACCCAAGACGTATAATTATCATGAAGTCGTAAGATTTTCCGTATCACATCTGTGTATCCTGTATCTGTATACTGCAATCCAGTGAGATGCCATGTTCTATAGCATAAACATCTCTACAATACTTGCAAGAGCAAGGAAGACTCGAAGACTTGAATACCTTAAAAGAAGAAACAGAAATTACGTGAATGATGAAACTTTTGCATTATCCTCAAGGCATACAGTTACAAGGAGGTTGTATCAGTAGTTACAAAACCTGAAAGCTCAACACAGTAAACAGCCACAACGTCAAGAGGTATAAAGTCACATGGAATACAACAGTGACTTGATAAGTACATGCAGAATCTCAGGACGATGCAACTATCCCACCAAAAAGACCAAAGAAAACCACTAGGCAGAACTATCTGGTATGATAAGAGAACTGGAGAAGATTGTCCATCAGCAAACTGTCCCAATAGAGAGTGAAATGTTGATCCAAAGGATCTATACATCAAAGAGACAACAACCAAGCCCCAATTGAAAGTGCAGGAAGAAAAGCTAAAGGTTATCAAAGCTTTACTTCACCTAGACTAATCCTGTTGCAACTAGTTTACAAACTTGCAATTGATGATAACATGATGGATGCTTCCAACATAATCACTGTGTCAGTTAAAAATGTTAGAATGTATATGTTTAGACCAAGGATTGAGAAATGATTTCGATTTTATTTTTGGCCCACTAAAAAAAAAAAAACTTATCAGTTTCCAAAAGGTTCAAAAGTTCCAGATTAAGCTCCTCTTATGATGCGATACCTCTAAAAGTTATATTTAGTATTACATCAATATAAAGAAAAATAGCATAAATTAATTTAATTGTATGTATTAGTATCGCGTGTTATTAAGCTTACATGATTGTTACTGTTATGCTATATGCATTTACAAGTTTTAGTTTTCTTTATCATTAGTTACATTATTAAGATAAACTAAGAAGTATGCTATCCTGTAATCACAATAGCAGCAACTTTGTAGATTTCAGATTTCTCACGGTGCAATACGTAAATATATTCATTCTTGGAATTTATTAATAGGTCAAACGAATTGAGTTGGAACTTAAAACATACTTGAAGTCAAAAAAAGCAAGAAATTTTGATGGATGACTAGGATTAATTACAGATTAGGACTAGATTATTTGGTGTTTTAGTTTATTTGAGATTTCTAGGAGAGTTTAACTAGAATTTGTATTTTAATTTGGTTATGGTTTATTTGCACGTGTTGTGGATGCAGGTAATTTCCCTATGTATGTGGCATGTAAACTTATTTTTGATAATAGATGAGATAATAAACCTCTGGAAATCTAGTTAATTGGCATGTGAATTGCTAATTTCCTATTAAATATTTCCTGCTATTCATGTAACGGATTTACCTAGGAATGATGTTCAAATTCTACCCCTTTGTATCTTTTCTTTTGTTTTGTCAAACACTACATTTGTTATCTTCCACAAACTCACCAAATAACCACTAGAAATCCTAAAATTGCTGTCGTCCTGGGTCAATTTTGGTACAGAGCCATGTTCCATGTTACTTTGTCTCTTTAACCAAATCCTAACACTAGATGCATCCTCATCATCTTCCGTACTCTTTTTTATTTTAGTTTTGAAAAAACTGGTAAAAAAAAGAAATTAAAAAAAAAAAAGAAAAAAGAAAAGAGAAAAAACTGAAAGAAAAAAAAAAATCAGAATCTTTAATCGATCATCATCATCAAAGATTCAATATCTTCATTCGGTCATCAGCCCGAACAACATCACTAGTAACATCATCAAAGCTCAGCCACTGTCACCTCCTCCTGAGACCTCCCCGACCCTTGTCCATGCTCCATCCGGCCACTCCAAGCCCCTTCAATCAAATCCTGACCTTCCAACTCCATCTCCATCTACTAATTCCACTAGCAAAATTTTAAACTATGGCATCTAACCGTCGCTTCATTATTGTTGTCTACAATTCTCAACCCCATCATTTGTCAATTCCTTAGCGACTTCGTATTTGACCCTGTCGTCTTACCTCCATCTCTGCCGACTCTAGAGCAGTAGCGCTTGATTCTCCAAGATGTTATTTTTGTCTTCCACATCTACCGAGATCCAGTCGTGCACTCCCCAATACTCTGTTATCGATGTACAAGTCCATATAGGTTCCTTAAGAAGATTGGTTCGAGCACTTGCAAGTTGAATATTTCACAAGATCTTGATATTAATCTAGTCTTAGATAATAAGGACCTGACTCAATATCACATTCTAGTTGATTCCCCAGCTACCTTTCCAGGTGCGTCATCCTTTACCGTAGCAAATGTGCAATGCTTTCAAGTTCTCTACCACTGCCACCAGTACCACCATGTAGTTATCAAACAAGGGAGGTGGATGATGTACTACGTGATGAGACAATCTTGAGGTTACAGGAGACTACCAGTGATACTTGGTTTGCTAAATAAGATGGAATGATTCAAAGAACACTTAACTAAGAGTTTACTTGATTCGAAAGTACTTAGCTCGCTAGAAATGATGACTCGATTAAAAGAAAGTGGAATACCTTTCACCAGTAGAAAATATTTAAATTCTCGAAGAATTGATGGGGACATTAAATGACTAGGATTAATAAGGGATTAAGGCTACTTTATTTTAAGACTACTTTATTTAGTCTTTTAGTCTATTTCAGACTTCAAGTAAGAATTTGATTAGGATTTGTATTTTTATTTGGTTTTGACTTTTTTGCACATATTTGTTCACGTAAGTAGTTTTCCTTATATATAATATATATACATATATATGGCTTGTAAACTTGTATTTATAATATATGAGATATTGAACCTTTGAAAACCTAGTTAATTGGCATGTGCTTTGTTATTTGCTACTAAATCTTTAATCAAGCGATTCATGCAAGAGTGGGTGAGAAATTCACCTGGAAGCAAGGCCCGAAATATCTCCCTTTTGTTTATGTTTTAAGTTTTATATCCCTATCCAGAATTAACAAATTGAGTTTGTATAGGAATTTTGCATGCAGCTATCTCAATAACTGTTTTGACTACAATTGTAACACTACATCCATTTCATAAAGTATACATAAAGTATTCAGCCTCCTTTAACAATGGATACCCAATATTTGGCAGAGCTTTTTCTTGAACCGTATATCTTTTCTTTTAATTTGTCAAACCCTGATTCCTGTACTTTAACAAAATCACTGA
The DNA here is from genome assembly GCA_036321105.1 of Dracaena cambodiana. Lineage (NCBI taxonomy): Eukaryota > Viridiplantae > Streptophyta > Magnoliopsida > Asparagales > Asparagaceae > Dracaena > Dracaena cambodiana. The sequence goes on from JAYEPQ010000015.1 coordinate 29,267,741, forward strand.
ATCTCAAACACAAAATCCTACAATCACTTCCATTCTTTGATCAAAATGGTAATGTCAAAAATAAGTTCAGTGGTTGAACTTGGGACAGAACCTACAATATAAAATCATTTTATTTAGCAAGTAAACTAGACTTAATTAACAGAATTTGGATTTTTAATTCCAACTGTTAGCAAGGAAAATTTTAAAGAAAGGATGAACCACCCATGGAGGAAAGAACCACCTGCCTTTCAAGGCCAAAAAGAAGATGAGACAAAGCCATCTGCGTTTCACTAAAAACGCAGACTACCCAAAGCCACTTGCTTTTTGATAAAAACATGAGTCATCAGAAAGACAGGCGCATTTCAAATCGACAAGCATGAATCATGTTTGCCATCTGCATTTGAGATCCAAAACGCAGATCAACTGAAGTCATCGGCATTTGAAATCTAAAACACACATCATTTGAAATATTTGCATTTGAAAACCAGAATGCAAATCAGTCGAATACATCTGTATTTGAAAACCAAAATGTGGATTAACCGAAACCATCCGCATTTCAAGCTAAACGCAGATCAAGAGAAGCAATTTGTATTGCAAAGAGGGCCAAACACGGATTATCAGTCATTCGCATTCAATTACCAATCTAAAGGATTTATAACAGCAGACTTAAAATTAAGGAAATTAATCTTTCTTATGAAAACTCATAATTAGTAAGTTACACCATAATTAAGAGATCCAAAATTCTATAAATAGAAATGTTTTGGACTGAAAAAGGGGTTAGAATATCTCTGTTTTAGCACCTTTGCTAAGAATTCGTGCATCAGATTTAAAAGAGTTCATCTCTTTACAGAGTCGTCAGACTATTTCCAGAGCTTCTGAAGCTTTCCATTTGATGAATTCATTGTTCGGATTATTAATGGAGACAAGATCGATCTCAACTATCACAAAGAACCCTATCCAAAAACAAAAAGGAATTATTATTCCGTTTCTTTTGTAAACGGAAAAGAGTTTTTTTGTAACTTTCTCACAAGTTCAATAAACTTTTCTAGTATACACCAACGTGTCAGCGAAAACCAGTTAACCCCACTCCACCTCATCTGTTCACTAAGCCGTAACTAAAGCCTGATAGAAACACCAAGGGGAATAGAACGACTGTAATTCTTTTAAGTCGTTGAAATGCTAAAATTTGTAGTAGCAACACAAAGAAATATGAAAGTTCACATTGGCTAGCTTCAGGTTAGTTTTCCATTCTATCCTTCTCTCCTCTTTTATTTTCTCTTTCATCAAATATCTATCAATTCCCATGTCCTAAAGATACGATTTCTCCAGAATATTTTTTCATTTTTGTTAATGGCCCTCGATGGAGGAGAATAAATTTAAAGAAAAACAATAATTATATAAATATTTGAATTATCTGTAATTAGAAATTGCAAGTTAATTTTTAAAATGTTGTGAAAGCAAGTTAGCTCAGTCGGTAACATCTCATTCCAAGTGGTTGTTTCCAGGTTCGATTCCTAGTGATGTTGATCGGGAGATTTAACTTAGGTAATTAATTAAGCTACGACTTTTATTATAAGAAAAAATACATTATCTTTGAACTTTTCATTTGAGTTGTTCGGCTGTATGAAGGACACCTCAAAATAAGTGTCACAGGATACATATCAAATATTGACACTTACATAACACTTGTTTGATAAGTATCTACATACTAAAAATGTATCAAATTTTAAGAACCCAAAATCTTGTATGTTAGAACCATGCTCGCTTTAAAAGTCATAGAAATCACATATCGAGGTCGTGTTCGTGTTCATAAAGTCATTGTGGTTGCATATTGAGCTTTTTGGAGTTGTACATTGCCTAAAAAGATATTAAAAAAATCTTTTGACATAAAAAGGATATTAAATTAAATAACTCCAAATACCTTGCAAAAATAGAGGTTTTAATATTTTATCCAAAATATTAGTCTATTAGATTGAATTTGGATTCTAATCATTAGAATCCGAATTCTAATAGTTACTTGATTAGAATCTATTTTTAAATCATTAAGATTTTTTTTCTTTCTATTTTAAAAAATCTTGTCAAACGATTACGAGTTTGATGTGCTTTATATATGTCTCTATATCCTATTTTTTAAGGATTTGTTGTGTCCCTTTGCCTAGAACATATTGCTATCTATAAATGAATGGATAAGGATCATCCATGTGATCGATCCAGCATGATATGATTCTTTTTTAGTTCATGTAGTTTACCCCAAATACTCGAGATAAAAGGCTAAGGTGTTTTTGTTGGCACGTCCCTTTATCTGCCATATTTATGTTCTGTCTGTGTCCATATCCATGCTCATAGGTTGGGCAATTGATTTTGGGGTCCAACAAAATTTTATTATTAAGTTTACTTCGGATCCAAATGAGATGAGATCCAAAAAGAGTTAGGGTTGCAAACAAAGGTCTTACTTATGTAATGACCCAATCGTTAACCCTTCTAAATTTATTTATCCTCTAATTATAACTTTTCCTCATGGCATATGATCATTTGAATTAAATCAAATGATGTAAATGGCACTCTCGCAAATTTGCAGGGGAGAGTGGTTCGGAGGGTACACCCCATACCTTTTCCATGACACCACCGCTCCTCTCCCATCATCCTCTTTCATATGTACTTAAGCCAAGTCTCCTTCCTTTCTCTTATTTTTAACACTCTCCTCATTTCCTCTCTTTTCCATCTTCCTTCAGTAGCAAGCCCAAGGTTGGTTGGGCACCAATGAAACCCAAGCAAAGCCCCGTTGAGACTCTTCTTTCAACAAAAGGCAAGGAATCACATCTATTGGACTACCTACAACTCTAAAACACCCATTTCTATTTAAAAATATGAATTTCAATAGTATATTATCTTCTCAACTCCTTCAAGAACACAACCCTTGGGCCTACCAAACCCCGAATCAACCAACTGTACAACGAGTACTTGCTTTTAGATCAGCAGATCTCAGTAGAACGGCCATAACTTTCTACTCATACACCAAATAAATTTATTCTTTTTTTTTTGTTTAAAAGATTAATCAATTCCATATAACCTTCTTTTGTAATGTTTTTTCTACTCATGACTTTAAACCCATCAAAACACAAGTTGAAGTCGTTGAATACACAATAGCTCCTGTGCTTTCACATGTACACACCTTCGGTATTTTGACCATAACTTTCTATATTCAGCACCAATCAAGCAGATTATGGTCTGTTTAGAAAGAGGACTCAATTTCCTACAACTTTGGTATTTACGCTTTTCCGAGTTCCGCACCTAACCCAATCAAAATTGCATTTGAATTTGTTTGAGCCACGCCCACCAAACACCCTCTCAGTATTTCATCTATAACTTTCAATCCACAGCTTCAATCAAGTTGATTCTAGTCTTGTTCGAAATAAAATTCAAAATTTCATAACTTTTGCATTTACACATTTCCTAATTCCATCTCTAACCCTGTCAAAATTGCCCTTGTAATTGGGTGTGTTGTATAGAAATCACCTCTTCCCCAACATATTATCATCTCCACCAATGCCTGAATCCGTTATCATCTCCATCGACAGTCATACCCATTACCTTCTCTAACGACGCACGGAGACATTATCTCTCTGTTGACGCTTGAACACGCATTCTACTCCATCGACACCCGACCCATTAGCAGGTTGTTCTTTTCCGCCCACAAGCTCGACCAGTTAGTGGGTGGTTCAAGCATAGTCCACTAAAACCTCCACAAATTTTGATCTAAACCTCCAATTGAGCTAATATTGTGCTCGTTGGAATGATAATTAATAATCTACTTCTTTTTTATAACTTTTTCTAATTCTCATTTTACTTCCATCAAAACTTAGCTTGATACTCCCGCACTATGCTCAGTAACATCTTAATATCTTTTGATTCCGAACACCGATTAAGGCCATCCTAGGCTTGTTTGAAAAATAATTTAATACTCTACAACTCTCCTTTACATTAATATTTCTATTTTTAATTATATAAAAGTATAAAAATTAACTAAAGTCTTTGTGACTACATAACAATAAAGTACAACAAAGAGACTTCTAGAAACTCCTTGTAGCTTAGCATTTCTTTTGTGAACTTCGCCTTAATAGCGAGGCCTGTCTATGAACTCCACATTGGTTTCACATGATTTGAATATTATTTTGATAACTAATTCTTGCATCAACACTCGAATCCCGCTAACACTACTCATCTTCGCCAACCCTACTCACCTCTACCAACTCTCCCTTAGAGTCTAAGCTTATTCGGTATATTTATAAGGATGTCACTTGAATTCAGTTCGATTACATAACTACATGATTTATTAATTAGTTATTTTAATTGTATTTAATTGATTAATGACTATTCGGTAATTCAAAACTCTACTCGAATCAGATATGGACCTGATATGAATAGTTGCACATGATCCGAACTAGTACTCACTTGGGTAATACAACACGAAGCTAAGTGTATATGGAGCTAAGTGCTACAAGGACTAATGTACACGCTATGTGGCAGGATTCACCTCTTAGATATGTAAGAGCCACATTTGGAGATCCATGGGAGTACCCTTTAGAGTCCGCGATGTTAATTTCTAGGACTCTTGCAAATAGCTGAACATAAGCCTAGATTGGTATTGTAACAACCTAATTTCATCATAACTTACATTCTTGATATCAAATTAATCCCAAAATAAATGTATTGTATTTGTCTCATTTTTCTATATTTTTGTGATTTTCTTAAAATTTTTAAGATAGTCAATTAAAATAATATTATTTTAATCACCGGTGGGTCCTACACATATTTTTACAAGTCTCTCTTCCTTTGACTTGTAAAGATGAAGTTGAGTAGTGTTAGCGGGATTCGAGTGTATGTACTTTTTTTTGGGTTAGTTTAATTTGAAATTATAACTTTAAACAACTCTAATAACCTATTATTAGTATTAATTTGTCCTATACTTATTTTGTTTTATTCACCCATTCCTTACTTTACCGTGCTTGTCCTTTGGACAAGCATGACAAACCATCATCTAATCCCCCCATATCGCTCCTTTATTATATTTTTTTCTTCCCTTCCTTTCATTTGTTTTCTCTCCTTCATTTTTCATTCATCTCTTCTTTATTATTTTTTTACTCCAACTCAAGAGAAGAAGAAAAGAGAAGAAGAAGAAAAGGAGAAGAAGTTATTTAGCCTTAAAATAGGCTTATCTTCCTACCCATCAAAACAAGTAAAATCACATCCACTCTCATGTTTTATTTCAAACTCTAATTGTTTATGGTTAACTTAGAATCTTGATTTGTTAAAACTTAAAAAGATAATATCTCTATAAAAAAAAATCTCTATGATTATTCTAGAAAAAAATAAAAATACGATTTTTACACTTTAGTCTATGTTTATGTATTGAATTTATTATTTTATTTATAATCTCTCATTCTTAAACTACAAGTTGTAAAGTTAAACTATATGCTTAATTTTTAAATTATAAAAATGCCACCTTTATGAATATTCATCATATTGGATATAAATTTGAAGTTTTCTACATAAATTCTTTGTGTATAATATAATGTTTTAAAAATCATTTTCCACTTGCCATTAGAAATAGGTATATATATATATATATGTATTCATAATCATGTTTTAAAGAGAAGATTTCAAATAAGTTTATATATTAAATTGTTAAAATATTTCTTTTATACGAGATATTATGTTAGGTCATAATTCTTTTTATGCTAATCAATGTTTACTTAAAAAATATATACATTAGTAAGATTTAATAAATTTGCTACTTTCCATACCATGAAATCATTTTAGAATTTGGAAAATTCATACATTGTTAAAGCAATCGTTATAATAGTGTTAAGCCTATTTAATTTCTATTTTTACAATTTAATACCCACTTACCTAATATGTGTTTATATGCATAATTGTATATGTATGATTCACATGCATGATCATCAAAGATATTTTTATACCCTAATGCCCACTTACATACATGTTTATATGCATAATTGTATATATGTGTGGTTAACATACATGATCATTATTTCCATAATACATTCTAGTATTTTATGACTATCATGCTTGCATTGACATATACATACTAGTCACTTGTACAATATATATGAAAATATGCCGAATTTTTCTTATTAGTACATACACATGTGTTGACAATGCCATTGATCCTAACTTTCCTGTTAACTTGATTTTGACACTCCATCATACTTGCCTTGACATATACATACTAGTCACTTGCGCAACATATATGAAATTATATCGGATTTTTCTTATTAGTACATACACATGTCTTAATAATGCCATGAATCTTGACTTGCCTATTAACTTGATTTTGACACTCCATCATGCTTGCCTTGACATATGCATACTAATTACTTGTACAAGATACATGAAAATATGCCTGATTTTCCTTATTAGTACATACACATGTCTTGATAGTGCCATGGATCCTGACTTGCCTGTTAACTTAATTTTGATATGAACCAAATCTTGCTTGTTACTAGACATGTATATGTATTAACCTTGATATGATTGGTTCACCATATTCCGGATTGATTTCCATATAATATAACTTGAAACCTTGGGTTATGGGAGAACTAAAGGGTGGACAAATATTGTATCGTGAAAGATAGGTTGCGCAACCGAAATAGGAGCCCATCCGCGGGGACGCTCGGATGGTACTGATCCATCATCTCTTATTTAGTCCATGTTGATGGGACGACCGATTATTCAGTAATCAGTATCTGCTTGAGTGCTTAGCGGCACGGCTGGTTCAGCACCAGCATCTTGGCCGGGTCCCGGGTATACACGGGTACTTTCACGATACATGTTTATTTCTTCACCAGCTAGTTCAAATATAAAATAAAATATGATATTAAGTTAGACTTGATATGCATGTATATTCTTTCTTGATATTTTTACTTAATCATTACTCTTTCCCATACATGTGCATATGATTTTACATCAATTCATATTTTACTTGTTAGTGCATATTGCACACTCCCTATGATACAGATTTATTTCTTCACCAGTTAGTTCAAATATAAAATAAAATATGATATTAAGTTAGACTTAATATGCATGTATATCCCTGCTTGATATTTTTACTTAATCATTACTCTTTCCCATAAATGTGCATATGATTTTTACATCAATTCATATTTTACTTGTTAGTGCATATTGCACACTCCTTATAATACAGGTCTATTTCTTCACAATTCTGTTCAAAATATAAAATATGATATTAAGTTAGACTTAATATGCATGTATATCCCTACTTGATATTGCTATTTAATCATTACTGTTTTCCATACATGTGAATATGCTTTTTATATCAAGTCATATTTTACTTATTAGTGTATATTGCATACTCCCTACGATAAGAGTCTATTTCTTCACCATTCAGTTCAAAACATTAACTAAAATAATATATTAATTTAGACTTGATATGCATGTACATTCTTCCTTGATATCATTACTTGATCGTTTAATATTTTTCACACATGCGCATACTTTCATATCCACACTCATATCTAACCTATTTGTTTATATTACACACTCCGTACTTCTTATTATTTTACTTGCCGAGTTTGACCCTAAACTCCCCCACACGCTCAGATACTGAAAATGTGAGTGAGGATCTGCCATTGCACGATCCATACTTTCTAGAGCAGGCCGAGCAGCAGTAGATTTATAGGCCTCCGCTTTTATATTTTTGGTTTGGTATGTATCACCCCTTTGGGACTTTATTTCCAACTTTTATATCAGTATTGTACTTATTGTTTCTTATTTTAGACATGTAAATCTTCTCTTTTATATGACAGTAGACTAACTTCCAAGATTCTGGTAAATGACTAGTATTCAGTTCCATTCATTTCTTCTTTTACATACTTATAGGCCTTACTTGTTGCTTCTTATTTTAGACATGTATATCTTCTCTTTTATATGGCAGTAGACTAATTTTCAAGATTCTGGTAGATGACTAGTATTCAGTTCCATTCATTTCTTCTTTTACATACTTATAGGCCTCGTGCACGTCGACTTACACGTGCCCGCCGGTAACGCACTCCGTTTCCGTATTCCTCCTTAAAATGGGGCATTACAGGTATGGAGCTAAGTCTTATACGAAATAAAGTGTATGTCATGCAACGGAGTCACCTCTTAAGTCCATGGGAGTTACCTCCAGAGATCTATGGGAGTATCTCTAGGCTCCTACTCTAACTAGTGACATGTAAATATACCAATATGAGAATGTAAACATAAGCCGAGAGTGATAAGGAATTAAGTACATATGGAGCTAAGTGTTAAACGATAGTAAAGTGCATGCCATGCTACAAGAGTCACCTCTTAGGTCCGTGAGAGTCACCTCTAAAGGTTCATGGGAATACATCTAGGGTCTTTTACACCAACTGATAACATGTAAGTGTACTGATACGAGGACCTCATATTCAACTAAGCAATATATGTTAAATTTGTAACCACGCCTGAAAACTAGTAAGCTAGTTTTATTTGTTTATTGCATAATGCTTTTTGGATTTCGTTCTTTTAATCACCATTATTTTACTCTTGTCTCTTGAATTACTTGCCATGACACCGATGCTCTATTTCAACTGTTATTCCAAAGTTCTATGGATTCTACTTTGTCATGTTAGGTTCCTGCAATTTCCTTTTGATTCATAGATTTCTAGCTTTTATATATGTCACTCTTTACTATTTTTCCTATCACCGGTGATTACTATTACATGCTCGATTTATTCCTTACTGGGTCTGATCCCTAGATTCTCTCCACTAGTCCTAGTGTTGAAAGTTGTGCAGTTGAGGATGAAGCATATCTGCCACTCGATGATCTTTACATCTAGGACCAGGCCAACTACTAAAGCCCGAGGAAAAATCTATTTTTTGCTATAAAATCTTTTATTTTCCGTCCGCTATGCTTGACATTATCTTGTAATCTTTTGTATCCTGGATAGCTCTATTGGGTGCTTGTATTTAAGCCCAACCGAGCTGCTCATAATCGCTTATTATCTATAATTGTATCTACCTACATTGTTCTAATATGAATGATATTATGTTATATCATGGATTGCAGTAAGATTAGATTCTTTCAATTTCCCTGACTATGTGGTTCTTTATTATAAAAGGTCCCATGTACCTATTTCTGAGGTCCCCATCGATAATGCCTTACCAGATACATCGTTAAAACTTTTGGAGTGTAATTTGGCACGTCACGACTTAGGAGTAATCCAAGTGCAAAGGGAAAAAAAAGAGAAAATAAGAATGGAAAAAGAAGAAAAAATAAAAAGAAAAAACAACAACTGAGAGAGTGAGAGAATAATAACGTTGGTTAAGAGTAAGAAAGATGGACAAAAAGAAACTAAAAAAAATCTATCATTTTTGAACTAATATTATTTTGATCTATACGCCTAATTAGAATGTATATTTTTGAAAGAGGTTGAAATAATATCTAAAGATCATAATTTATTTATAATTTATTTTGTTGATAAATAAGAGAACCCTTGATTTTGAGGAAAAATATAAATTTTATGCTTTTGAGTATAAATTTGGATATTTTGATTAATTCGTAAGATTTATTGGATGATTGTTATGTATATGGATAATTTATGGACAAAGATTTAAGAAAAGTAACGAGGATCCTAAGATCCAAAGATAAGTGGTTTCGCTAGTTTCGAAAGTCATGTTTTTAAAATCTTGGGAAATTGTATCTTATACTAAAGCTATATGTTAAGTTCGAAGTATTTACAAATCAATAATGTATCAAAAAGTTTACTATCTTATTTGTTAATTCATTTGTAATTTTAGTTGCAGCAAAGATTTATATGTAATTGTCTACTTGGCCATAGAAATATCCATTACATCATAGACTTGAATGTAATATCATGATGAAATTGATCTAATTTTGATATTTATATGAATGAAGTATTTTGAGTACATAAATATTTCGGTAATACTATTGTGTTCACATGTGAGAATACATCATTAATTAAATTGCTTTGACAACACCAGTAAACTTTAGTTCTATGCACATTATTTCAATATGTGTATAAGTTTGGTATCGGTGCACCAATTTTAGCCTCAGTGGATCTCATCCTTCAAGATTTCGGGTTTTGTCCCCTTAAGAGTATTTTGGAAATGGATGTAGATAATAAAGATTGACATCACCATAATTCATGACAATTTTTTGAAATATTGTTTAGGTATACTATAAAAATATTTTCTTAATATTTGTTTATATTACATCATTTGGAAAGTTTATTCTAATATTGTAAATAGTAAGGTACTATTCGTATATATAAAGACATTTGAAATATTTGATGCATCATTTTGTTTTGAATCAAATACGCTGATAATATATTCAAAAGAATTAGTTAAATATAGCTCACCCTCACCCAATGTTTATAGTTTTTTTATACCAACCATAATCATTACTTTCCTATATTGATACATTTCATGTCAGTTGTATTGGTCCGAGATGCCGGAATACGATACTGACTCGATAGAGTGTGGAAATTTGACCATATCTTGTATTATAATCATTGGATGACTTCAGGAACTAAATGGATGTAGACGTCTTATTCTTCTGGATTTTTGGTGGTTCTCTAGATCTTTTTAAGACGGCTCAAATTTCAGTCAGTTAATATAATATTACTTTTACCCCGTAGGCCCCACACCCACTTGGCTTGGCCATGCTCCCACTCTTGCCTTGTACTGCACCACCTTCTTATGACCTTTCTTTGACTTATGTGAAGGGAGAGGTTTAATGATTTTTTTTTTTAATAAATATCTCATTTTTTATTTATATGGCCAAACTTCCATACCTCCCTCACCCCCCTCCCGTACCTTCATAAAATCCTTGTCCTCTTAGTTGGCCAAACAAATAGAGGAGAGCCTTTCTCTCCCTCCCATTCTTGTTCCCTCACTCTCTTTCTAATTGCTTTCTTCATGTTCATTTTCCTTTTATTGATTTTTCATTTTGTCCATTGAAGAAGAAAAAGTTTCAAGCATTAACTCCAACTCCATCTCTTCACCTCTCAAGACTGGAGGCAAGTAACATTCACTTGTTAACCTAAATTCTTAGCTTAATTATTATCAAACTACAAATTTCCATGGTTAAAGCTTGATGTTTCCTTGTTACAATCATGCAAACATTATTGATGACCCACGGAATTAGCTTGGAAACCACCTGATAATTCCTTGATTATTCTAAAGATGAGACATATGGGTTTAAGATGTGTATTAAGTCATATGATTAATTCATTCTTGATTTTGTATATCGGTTGTGTTTTGCATGAATATTTAATATCAGGAAAAATAGCAAATGCAAGTATTTTGGACCCAGATTTTCTCACTGCTGAAGCTAGGTACTAGTCCAGTTGCTCACTAAACCTAAATTTTTTTTTGATGATAATTGCCAAACTAATTTATTTCCCGTATCAATCCCGAACATGTTCCATTTAGCAATCCTCTGTAAAGTTGTCATACCTTTCACATCCAAGCTCCTATTGATCTCATTCTTGGTTCGTTATAAATTTGGATCCAAACCCAATGACTTTTCTCTTAATGACACTTTCAGGTTCTAACTTTATTTGTCTCGTATTCAGCCTTGAATCTTTTTTGATGAATTTGTTCGTTACAAATCTGCTTCGAATTACTTTGCATCATTAATTTTACCATATATTATGCATGTATGTTATCTAGTGCATGTGTCACACACAGGCACTGTATTCGGGTGTACACATATATTTTGCATGTTTGGTTGATTTATCTAGCTTGTGTATGTGATTATTAGCACATGCAGCACTCAAGGACACTGACATCGCACACGCATGTATATTGCTTTCAATTAGAGACTTGGTATGCTAGTGTTCTGTTTGGATTTCTGGTCAACCCGATGAACCCATGTAGTAGAGTGGTCGGTCGTGGCAAGAATTCTTAACCAACATATCCTTCGAGGTGAAGGTTATGCTTGGTAAAGATGTAACTTGGTAGCAGTGACAATGCCCGCATTCTGTCTATGCAGGTAGCGAAACTTGGGTAGGAAATAACTCAGAATCTGCTAAGGCTTCTCTAGATACATCTCTTGTCTCCTCATAAGGACACAGCAATTCATGCATCGTAATATGCACTGGGATATTTGCCAACTGTGTCAAGATGTTGAACTTAAAAGGAGTAGTCAGGTTTTCGGCTGCTCGCTTTCGTAATGACTTATCAAACCTGACTTCTTTGAGTTTGCCTTTATCCAAAGGTGGTTTAGGTACTGACGAAGAAAGTGAGGGATCCTTGAAAGGGATTGGATGTTGCTCGGCAGGGTTAATTGTATCATATTGTTTGAGATACAATTTTCCTGACCGAGTGTCTCTGGCATGAGCTAAATCTGCCATCACGACAATTTGCACCTCTTCTGTGTCAGTGAGCAAATTGGTAGACGTGTCAAACTTGTCTTCTGCTAAGGAGAAAACATGGTAATCTAAGTTTTTCGTCTTCTACTTCTCTAGGAGACGACCGTCATCCACTGCTCATCCTTGACCAAGTTAGGATGGACCCACATTGTGTCTCCCTTTCTGGTGTGAACGAGTGCTCGACCTTGAGCTTGACAGTGGTGTGGATCTGTATTGATTATTCACGTCACCATTTTGGGGACCATGACCCCATTTAGCACCTTCATCTTTGGTAACTCCTGGCCAAATTGGAGATCGTATTCATAGTCACCTTCTTTTCTTCGTTCAAGTGGAGTACACCTGCCTCTACCAGAGCCTGAATTTTGTCTTTGAGGATAAAGCAATCCTAATGTCTTCTTATCATGTGGTAATGACAGACTTGGAGTCATTTGAGTGCCCCACCTCCTCTAGGCTTTCAAGCTCAAGTAGCTCGATCTTGTTATTGCTGACTAATATTTTGAAGATTTTGAGCACCTGATCGTTTTTGAACGAGTAGTTCTTCTGTGCTCATTGTGATAGAGTAGTATTCTGTTGAGGCGGCGGATTTCTCTTGGGTTATGCAGGTGTACCCACCACTAATACATTCTTCCCTTTAAACTTGGATGGAGGACGTGTCGCAGTAATCTATGCCCGCTGCTTGTTTTTGTCTTCGGCTCAGCCTGCTCCTGCAATTCTTTCCACATATGGGCAAGAACCTCGGCCATATTCGTCTCGATCTCTGCCCGGAGATTGTGTATGCAAATTTGTAGTAGAATGGAGAGAGGCATTCTTTCAGACACCTCAAAAAAAGATTTCTGAATCTTTCCAGAAAGTCTTTTACAGATTTGCCTTTCCTCTATTTCTCTTTGGTATCATCATTGTAGAAACGAGTGAGAAATCGAACTTCCAGGTACGCCCAAGGCTTAATGGATCTGATTGGTAAAGTTCGGAACCAGTCAAAAGCGATCCCTTTCAACAATCCGACGAACAGCCGGGTCATGAGTGCATCTATGCCCATGACATTCCAAATAAGCGAAAGGAAGTGGTAGATGTGCAGGTTGGGAAAGCCTTTCCTGTGGTATTTGTGGTATTTGTCGATGTTCGGCGCTTGGTAGGTCTCTAGCAAAGGGATTACATCCCATTCTAGCGGATATTGGCACACTATCCCGGCCTTTTGTAAGGTGTCTTTATGCGTGAGGCCGTCAAGTTTGGTTTAGATGTCCTCTAGTACTTTATCTGCGTCCCAAGTTAGATGAAAGTGAGCGTCTTCTTCTTTGTCCTTGGAGTCATTTATCTTTTTGTCTTTGCTTCCGGACCCGGATGCACCCTCATCAGCATCCTTTGAGTTATTCTGATTTCCATGAGGCAGATTTTTATTTAGCAATTGTAGTTATGCCAATATGACATCCATCACTGTTTTACTAGGCTTTGAGACTTTGAAGTAGGCTCCCACTTCATCGCCGGTAGCATTGACAAAGACGCTTCTGTATTGAGAGGAACTTGTAGTTTTTGACGCAGCGTATGCCGAGTATCCCTCATTATTGCCTTCTCCTTCATGTGGTTTACTATGAGGAGAGTTGGATCGACTTGTATTCACCGATTTGGTTCAAGACTACGTGTTGTGGTAGACTCCTTCAGCTTCAGAGCTTGATTGACCTTCGGGGGGTGAATTTAAGCGTGATACCCCCAGTGTTGGATCGCCATGCCCAACCATCTAGATTGTGGCGTGGAACAGTTATGCTCTCTTTCAAGATTTTTTCGACCATGCGATTGGTGATTATGGCATGTAAAATGCCCATTTCCTCTATTGCTAAGAGGAATGGTAGAACTATTGGTGAAAACTAATGAACTTGAACTAGCCACAGACAACTTGATTTCAGGATTAGAATTGCCTAACCCTGAAAGCTTCACTACATTGTTAGCAGATCAGACTACACTAGCTGCATACTCGGAGGACGAGTAGTGGGTGTAACCATCTCTATGATTTTCTTGGATGCAGCAAGTTGAGACTGAACCCTGTTGGTGGTGGCGCTTGAGATGGCACTGGTGGAAGAGAAGATTGTTTTTGAGGAAGAAGATGGGACGATCCTTCTCGCCATTAGGAAGGTATTGGTCTTCGATTTGTTAAAGAGAGAGTTGGTAGAAAAAAATTCTTCGTACTTTTCCAAGTCGAACTCGATCACCAAGGTGTTGATGGTGGTCGAAAGCCACATTACCAGATGCAACACAAATTTCTCAAAGATAGAGGACTAACTCTCCAACGAAATCGCCAGTTTGTTTCGCTCGTTAACAACATCAAAAAAGAATGATAGCATTGAGAAGAAACAAAACAAAGATTTTATTGAAATTTTGGAATTGTAAAACTCAAAATGTTTTTTCACTGATCGAAAGAAATTACAATCGAGATTTTTGGAGAGTGTGATGATGGAAATATGATAAGAGTGACTCCTTTTATTTCTATTGATTATCCTGCAAGGAATTTGAGTTGAAGAACTCTGTGATTTTCAGGAACAGATTTTTTTCGATCCCTCTTTTCCACACTCGAAGTGATTATATAGTTTGAGAGGTTGTAACTTCTCCCTTGATTTGCAAAGATCCTGATGGAACTGCACCATGATCCGATCAATTTCGTGGCAAGGCAGCACCCATGATCTAATCAATTTGAATAACTGTTTGCCAGCAAGGATGAGATGTCTTCGCTGGCAGAATTGATTTCCTTAATCAGCGAAGATGGGATGTCTTCTCTGCATGAACTTGGTCATTTTTTATGACTTTGTTTGCTTTGGTGAAGTTGTTTTCGTTTGTCCGATGGAGATGAGATGTTTCCAAAATGGACTCGATCTTTGAAGTGTTTAGAGTTGTCCTGCTTGGTGAAGATGCTTCCATTGGTTAGCGATGCTGAGACTCTTTTTTTGGCGAGGCTGGGATTTTTTGTTTGGCGAGGATATTCATAGGACTAACCTATATCTTTACCAACTCAGTATGTTGACGTGTTTGTGACTTTCGATTGGTATAGTCAACAGTTGATAAATTTTTACCGCCTACAATTCTAAAGTCATTGATGAGACATTGGACCCTACGCCGTACTCAACGGGTACACACATAGTTATTGACTGCGGACATATGGTGAAACGGTACAACTAAAATGGATCACCAGTTATAGGAGTTGTTGCTGGAACTCCAAGTAGAAACGGCACGTTCTAATAACTGTAACCTCAGGCAAAAACAAGTGCGCTCCTTTAACTAGTTTCTATCATCCAGTTTCGAAATTAAGAACACGTAAAACTTGTGCAAGGTATTAGTGTCACGACAAGATTGCATGTCAAGTGAGAATCACATGTCATATTATGTGGCATGGAATGTGTTATGTTGTTCTCCTCTGGTTCTCTCGGGTATATAGGATATGCGTGGTTGACATCTAGGAGATACATTTATCTCCTTATTTACTCTTAATGTTTTACCATGTTTGCTATTTTTTCATGCATCGTATGGGACTTCATGATTATGTTAATACTTCATTTATTGCTTCGAATGCGACCTCGATTATATTATTTATCAGGTCTGACCCTGAGCTAACCCCAAATGTTAAGGTGATGTTGATTTTGAGGAGAGCATCTCGCCACTTCTTGATGACCCCTACATCAGGGCCCAGGCGGTATCCTAGTGATAGACACATGGAGCCTCTCCTGTTCATATTCAATTTGTCACCATCAGGAAGTTAATTTTTCATATTTATATAGTATTATTTTCTTTCCTTTAGTATTAGTACATACTGATGGATATGTATAGTATTTTGTATCGTTGATGTCCCTTATAGCAAACAACAACAACAACTAAGCCTTTTATCCCAAGTATTTGGGGTAGGCTACACGAACCAAAAAAGAGAATCACGCCGGATCGATCACTTTGATAGTCCTCCATTTATTTCTATCAGGTAATATCTCCTCATTTAAACCTCTAGAATCCATATCTTTTTGTATCACTTCTATCCATATTTTCTTCAGTCTTCCTTTCGTTCTTTTAACTTGTCCTATATTGATAAACTCCCCTCGTCGAACTGGTATATTTGTAGGTCTACGTTGCACATGACCAAAACATCGTAAGCGATTTTCTCGCATCTTCTCATCGATGGGAGATATACCTATTTTAGCACGAATATTTTTATTTCTCACTTTATCTCTCTTAGTGTTGTCGTATATCCAGCGGAGCATACGCATCTCTATTACACTTATTTTCTGTGAATGACGTTTCTTTATAGCCCAACATTCCGTGTCATATAATAAAACTGGCTAATAGCAGTCCTATAAAATTTTCCCTTTAGCCTTAACGGAATGTTACAGTCGTATAAAACTCCCGTTACACTCTCAATTTTAACTAGCCAACTTGTATTTTATGGTTAATATCATTATCGATCTCTCCATCATTCTGAATAATAGAATCCAAATACAAAAAAACCCAATTGATGTCCCTTGTAGCGTGCTACTATATTATATAGTGCTTATACTTTCTTAGTGTTATGAACATACAGCTCTTTTTATTATAATTTGTATAGTAGATAGTTATCTTCCTATGGGAAATTGTCTCAATTGATACCGACCTATATATACGACAAAACGAGCGTTACAGTTTTAGAGGAGATATTTAGCTTTCTATGCTATAGATGATAAGGAAAGGACTCTTCGACTTCTACATAGGATTTTTTTTTTTTTTTTCAAGTTTATTTACCTTGGTGAGGCAAACAACTATCTTATGTAGTTCTGTTTGTAGTATTGGAATTTTTGTAGTTGTAAGGTCTAAGTTTATGGAAAGAGAGAATTTCTCAGAGCTACACATGTATTTACATGTTTATAATATAGGAAAGTTTTGTTTATGAATAACTTCTGTGAAAGCCACATGAGTAGTTAATCTGCTCGTCTATGGAAAAAAAAAACAAAACAAAAACAAAAACAAAGTTTAAGCATTGTTTCAGATGGCCTCCTACAGAATCAGCATAAAACGACCCAAACCTGTATATTCATCAAAAATTCTATCCATTGGTTGACTAGTTTCCCAAAGGCTGAAAAATGGCTGAAAAGAGCATCAAATGAATTATATGGGAAACCTATTTGCAAAGAGTTTCTTCCAAATTGCAACAGGTTTGGTATGTAAATTGATATGGTTCAAACCCTACCTAACGGGAAAATGGAGTAATCCACATTATAAATAAGAAAATTTCTTGAGGAATTAATCATCGAAGAAAACCGAAGCACATATCAAGGTCAATGAAAGAAAGAAAGAAACAGGTTCTTCTGGGAAAAGGTGGGAAGAGTGCAATAAGGATAAATCTAGCCCACCTTCATATAAACGTTAATTAAGAGTGCCTACGAAAAATTAAAACCAGTGAGCAAGGGTATCTTTAATTTTGCATCTTTATTATCCAACTTCGAACAAATTGGAGAACACACTTTTGGTTCAGTGGAAAAATGAAAACATGAACTTGCATGCCTGTAGCAATCACCATGCTAAAGAATAAAAAGTACAAAGATATGCAACTTTTGGTGCAATATGGCAATTGTAGTAAAATATGACTCCGTGTTGAATCACCAACTCCAGAAGCATATATGTTGAAACCTTCCTGTGTAAATATCTCAAACACAATCTAATGCAAACGATAATATTTTCCATCTTAAACAATTAATATAATGAAATATAGTTACGAAAGTTTGTAATCATCAAAACAGTTGTTTATCGATGTATGCTCACTAAAGGGGTTGTTCCCATTCTTGGAAGGTAAACACATTTTGTTTTAAGACTATCGAGGCAGAGAATTCTAGTGAAGTTCAATTAGTTATGCCATTTTTTGCTTGATACAACCTCAGTGTTGAATTACCAACCTCCCCTGTTTAGGTAAATGGCCAACAGTAGATGCATTTTAAGTTAAGTATTTGCTAGAAAGGTTTATTTTCACTAAACCTAGCCATCTTTCCTATTATTGCACATGTTGCTGTCTTGTAGATGTTCAAGAATTTTGCTCACAAAAGCATTTCTTCATAGACCATGGGCTATTTTCTTCACACCTTTGATGAAGTTTTCACGTTTACGTATCTGAAAAACTACTATAAATGCAATATTTCAAAGTGTTAGAAGGAATATTCAAATTAGACAATGAAACCCTTGCTCCTATTCTGAAGGCGCGTCATTTTAGAACTACTTAGGAGAACAAAGAAGTCTGCTCTTTGCAAGTATAGCAAGAACCGAGTATTGAAAGAATGTAGAATAATGCAAAATGAACTTCAGTATCCTGCATCACATACCTCAAGAGGTCCCAAAGCATCAGCCTTTTGTCATCAGCAGAGGAGGCTAAAACAGTTTCGTAATCTGGGCTCCATTCAACTTGAAGCACTGCCCCTCTGCAAATAAAAATAAATTAGATATGCTCTCCTCACATTACATTCAAGTGAACTCTCAAGAAAAAGCATCCTGGAGTCTGAGAGGAAAAAGAACCATCAAGTTTAAACTAACAAGCTAAGGATAATGGAGAGTCCACAATAGGATAGCAAGCAACTACAGGATGCTCCTTACAAAATGAAATGGACATCAGGCCTCCATCTAGCTATCAATTACAGGAGGCAAATATGTAGGATAAAAGGTAGCTGCTACAATGTAGGTATAAGTTGCAGATCTAGTCACTCAATTTTGAGCAATCAGAAGAAAAGGAAATCAATCGTACATATCAAGATTGCTAAGATTCTTGATCCTACATGTGACGAGAATTGTGTCAAAACTCAGGAAGAATCATTCCAAGCAATTGCGCAAAATCGAAAATCAAGTTTGATAAAGGCTGATACGACCGATACGACGAATACGGCTTATATAATGGAGCTACAACTAAAATCTCATAATGGAGTCAACTACAAAGTTGTAAAGTTCTGAATCCTCTTTGAAACACCACCAAGATCAGCTCAGTAAGAGTTCAGATGCAAGATATATAGTCATTTTACCGAAAACAGCTCTGCTAGAAATGTTTAGAAACCTAGAGCCATGGGTGGCTAAGCCACAAGTTACCCCACCAGCGGCTTTGCTTATTGAGCTAACTTGAGCCTACCCAACGGTAAAGTCATCGGTGATCCGAATAGTGACCCCATCAGTAGCTCAAGCCGACAGCAGTGCCGTTTGACTTTCTAGATCGATTTTTTAATGAATTTTGAGTACTTGAGTTGATTTCAAATTCCTATTTGAGCCATCAGGATTAAACCCGAATGCATGGGATTTTAAGGTAGAGTTGGAACCAATTTGCAAAGGAGATTACTCTATATATACTCCATCAAATGAGGATTTAGAGATAGCTTAATAAAATTAAAGGGGATTTGGAGATTGAAAAAGGAGCTTTCTTCCACAGTTGTGATTTTAGAGATCGATGTCAATCAATATCTCCGTTCAACAGATGAGGTCATATTGCACCTATGCAGTAAAATCTTAATTGTAATTTCATAATTTTCTCAATCGATAAATATGTGATTGTGAGTGGTGAATTGTTACAAGGTTTAAGACAGTTGAGTTCAGAACTATGTCTGTGGTTGTCTAGCAGAAGAGTTAAACCTTTAATTATTGTGTAGTCGTGGTTGTCTAGCAGTTGTTAGACAAATCGTTGTGACTTGATATCATAGTGCGGTTCCTCTGTGGTTATTTCCCGTTTAGATTTTCCATGTTAAAACTCTGTGTTCATATTAATATAGTGTTTTGATTGCCTTAGTATTTATATAGCTATCCATCAAATAATTCACACTTTTGTTGTTTGCTTTTTCAATTGGCATTAGAGTGGGTCAATTTTTGAGAATTTGATCTACTTACCAATTTAAGATAGATATAACTAGAGAAGGATAATCCACTAATAGGCCACCATTGTTAGGACATACCTATTTCCATTGGAAAGCAAAAATGAGAGCCTTTATAGTGTTTTTTAACATATGAAGACATGAGCTGTTATTTGTATTGGTTGGGAACCCCCAGTAGGTGAAGAGAAGAAATTAAAGTTAGAAATGGATTGAATGCCCATTAAACAAGAACTTACTAAGTAGAATTTCAAATATCTTTAAGCGATCTTCAGTGAGGTGAACACAACCGAGTAAGAAGAATAAGTACATTTGAGAATGCAATCGAAGCGTAGAACATATTAAAAAACACACATGAGGGAACAACAATTATCAAAGTGTCTAAAATCCAAAGTTAACAAAAAACTTTGGAAACCTAATTATGGAAGATGATGAGTCCTTCGATAAGTTTAATGTAAAATGAATGATATTGTTAACACATCGTCTAACTTTAATATAATGAGAAAAAATCTTGAATCTCTTTCAGAAAGATTTCAATCAAAAGTCATAGCTATAGAAAAACGGATGTAGGTACACTAAAATTGAATGAGTTGGTAGGTACTCTACAAACTTATGAGGCAAATCATCAAAGTCTAAGAAGTCTAAGTGGTTCCTTGAATACCAAGACTGAAAGATTGAAATAGAGATAGATCCTTAAATTGACTATGAGTTTGTTGCAAACATTGTCAATAGAAACATTTCTTTAAAAATACTAATGATTCAATCACCTCTAGCAAGAAAAAATTTGTTCCCAAAAATAAAACTTAAGCCAACATGAGAAGCCAAGTGGAGTTCAGTATTATGGATATTTTGGGTATAGCCTCATACTCATGAGTGTGTTAAAAGGCAAAAGCAAAGGGGTAAACCTTTGTAGGTTACATGGGATGATTACTATGAAGCACGGACATGAGCACATATTCGGATACAAATTCAGATACGGACAAGGAACATGGCATTTGTGAAAAAATGAGGATACAGACATGGTAAGGATATGAAAAAAATATATATAAATACAAGTAAACTTCTATTATTAACGTAATAATTTTACTAAAATATCTAAAAAGAAAGTCTTGGCAATTCATGGGCTCGTGTCTCTTCATTTCTTTACAAGGCATAGGTCTCGACATAAACCATACATTTATCTCTCTCCCTCACCATTTATAACTAAAAAGATAAAAAGAAAATGTGGTGATAATAAAAGATCATGGGTCAACATTGAAAATGAATACAAAAAATCATTTATTCATACATAGAACCAAACAAGACTCATTCCACAAGAAAATATTAAAGTATAATTTCATTAAGTTAACTAGATATAAATAAATGCTACTAATTTAGTAATATTTATTTTTAATTTTTCCAAACCATTTAACTCATTTTTTGAACACAACCTATAAGAAACTCAGATATGACAAAAGCAAAACCTATAAGAAGCTCGAATATAGCCTTTATTTTATTGGGCGTACTATGTGGCGTGTCCGATACGATTTCTGGTGTGTTCATTGTGTGTCTAAGTCGGACACGCATAAGACACGGACATAGTATCCCTAATGATGTGTCCGTGCTTCTTGGGATGAATAAGACAATTCCAATGAGAGATTGATGATGGTTCAAGCAATTTTATTGATTGTACTACTTCTATTGCCTTTACTGAATTTTCTTATGAGAATGTTTCAGAAATTCCATGTTCAGAGGATGAAGGATACAAGTTAAATGAGAACGAGGATACTCACGAAGCATGTTGTCCGAAGTATCTCTAGTCCTGAAGAAGCCAAATATGAAACTCACTAAGAAGATCAAAAGGCTAATGAAGAATCAAGAAGTAGAATCCAAGTTGGTATTGGAAAGTAGAAAGAATGAGGAGTTTGACGTATACAAGCTAAATTTCATGTCCACAATTGTATTTCTAGAGGAAGACAAGAAGAAACTGATGACCAAGAGAGATTCAATCCTAAAGAAAACCAAAGATCTTGATTCCAATGCAAAATGGGAAAATAATGTAAGTATTCTTAAGACTAATTTGATTAAATCTAATTTCTCTCTCTAACATATGATTTCAAGAGAGTCTAAACTTGATGAGATTCTTGGAGCGAAAATGAAAGGAAACAAACATCAGAAACTAGATATGCCCGACAGGAACCCAGAGTTAAACCCACAGTTGCTTAAGTTATTTCCAGTGTCAAGAAGGTAACCAAAGTTCTGAAACCAAAGGTAAGCATACCTACACCAAAGGGTGCATCTGGCAGGTATGGTTACCTTCTAATATTTACTCTCATAATACTAGAGATAAGTTTGTACCCACATGTTACCATTGTGGGAGATTAGGACATATTAGACCATATTCTTTGATATTTAGAATCCAAATGTGCCCAACTCTAGTGAAAAGGGTAAGTAAGAATTTCGATAGAGATGGTCAAAGCTAAGATGTAATGTTATCATGTCTACCTTGAGGCTATCAAAATTGATTTGTGGTACTTAGATAGTGGGTGCTCTAAGCACATGACATGCAACAGAGTGTTATTTACTTCTCTTGTTGAGTGTAACAAACGAAATGTAGCATTTGGTGATGGTGTCACCGCAAAAATTTGTGGTAAAGACACTAAACATTGTGTTAGTATTGACTAATTTTGAGAATGTCATATATGTTGAGATTTAAAAGCAAATTTGATAAGCATCTATAAGCTATTTTATTATGTTTACAAGGTGAACTTATCAAAAGAGGTGTGTATGGTTATTAAC
Organism: Dracaena cambodiana; assembly: GCA_036321105.1. Classification (NCBI taxonomy): domain Eukaryota; kingdom Viridiplantae; phylum Streptophyta; class Magnoliopsida; order Asparagales; family Asparagaceae; genus Dracaena; species Dracaena cambodiana. The sequence goes on from JAYEPQ010000015.1 coordinate 29,290,767, forward strand.
AAAAATGATGAGTCTGCGATGGCTCATCAAAGCTCTCTACGATGGATTCCTATCATAAGATTTTTTTGATGTTGATTGGGCAGAAAATATGGACGGTGAGCACTTCAGATAGTTATTTCTATTTGAGAAGTATGATGGCATGGCACAGCAAGAAGCAGAATGTTATATCATTGCCTACTATAGAGGCTGAATATATTGTAGTAGGTATGAGTTGTACACAACTGCTTTGAATGAAATAAATATTGAGCATATGGTATTGAACCGAAGTGTAATGATGTTACAATGTGACAATATTAGTGCAATAAATACATTGAAAAAACTTGTTCAACACTCAACAACAAAACACATTAACTCATGCCATCATTTTATACGAGAGCTAATAGAAAAGATATTGTTACTCTTGAATATGTTCAGATTGAAACTCAACATAACAAAAACTCTAAACACCCAAAAATACATCCATCTTAGAAGTACTATAGGAGTTTGCATAATTGAGTAATCACATAGGACCATATAGTCTAGGATATGTACTGCTTGCATATCTCTATCTTATGGTTGTAATTATGACACTCTAACATTTTACTATATACTTGTATTGAGGGTGATTTAATGTGTAATTGTCAATATTATTTTAGACTTGTCCATATTCATGTATAGACAATCTTCACACTTGACATAAAACATAAAGTAACTGAGGTTATTGTGTAATTTAGTTTCAAGTATAATTGTACTTTTTACTGACATTTGATGAAAAATTAATAAAAGTGTTCCAAGAGAATGTATGTTCCTGGTGGTGGGAAATGACTACCAACACTAAGAGTACGTATTCTGAAAGTCATAATTATGTTTACTTCACATGAGAGTGAAAGTCACCATCACAAAAAATAGGAGGTATAAATTCATTGAAGATGTGGTGAACGTTAAAAAAATTATTTGGAGGTATAAACTCATCGAATATGAAAAGCACTGATAGATAAAAAATACTTAAATATCATATTAAGGGAGAGCGTTAACTAAAAGTCCCGATCATGTGTTGAAATCTTATATATATATATATATATATATATATATATATATATATATATATATATATATATATATTATATATATATTTTATATATATATATATATATATATATATATATATATATATATATATATATATATATATATATATATATATATATATATATATATATATATATATATAGCATGACAACTTCATGAAATATGACGTGTGCCTATGATGTGTTTGCTGACTTTGTTTTATATATTTCTAACACATGAGACGAGCATAATCTAGAGCTTCTTAACACTTGTGTGTTAGTATATACATTTAGTGATGATTACTTGAGCTTTGATTATTATGCATCAACTCTATGTATGACTCTCCTGTATTTTTTTAATGTGGATACATATATTTGTGTGTATGTCAATTTCTAACAAAAAGTAGTGTCAAAGTGAGGTGTATATAATTGAAAGAGGGAGTATATATGCAGGGAAGCAATATTGATTTCATAATGTGCTTGAATCATGTGTGTATTCTTTTAAGTTGTTCTTATTATTTTTATAATTTCAAGGATATATGTGCTTGATCTTGTTTTTTTTTTTTTTTTTCCGTGTGCAGGATATTTAGAGTCGTGTATTGAAAAAATAGTTTGTCATGAAATTGCCAAGGGAGAAATTATTATAATTCTTGATTCTACATATATAGCAAATCATATCAAAACTCATGAAAAATCAAATCAATCAATTGATCAAAATCGAAAATCATGTTTGATAAAGGCCAATACAACCAACACGACAAATACGACTGATTTGATGGAACTACAATTAAAATCTCATTATAGAGTCAACTACAAAATTGTAGAGCTCTGAATCCTCTTTGAAACAACACCAAGATCAGCTTAATCAAAGTTTGGATGCAAGAGATATTGTCATTTTACTGAAAAGCAGTTTTGTTGGAAAGTTGAGAAATCTAGAGCCACGGATGATTGAGCCATAGGTGACCCCATGGTGGCTCTGTTCACTTAGCCAACTCGAGCTTACCCACCGATAAAGACACCGGTGACCCCACTGGTGGCTTACATCGACAGCAACATAGTTTGACTTTCCAGATTGATTTTTTGACAGATTTTAAGTATGAGTTGATTTCAAATTGCTATTTGGGCCATTGAATTAAATCTGGATGCATGGCATTTTAAAATAGAGTAGGAGCTAATTTGGAAAGGAGATTATTCTATGTACACTCCATCAATTGTAGATTTACAGATAGCTTCTCAATAGAATTAAAGTAGATCTGGAAATTAAAAAAGAGCTTTTCTTCCTTAGTTGTTGTTCGTGATTTTGGATATCAACATCAATCAATATCTTTGTTCTAACGATAAGGTCATATGGTACCTATGTAATAAAATCTTACTCGTTTGTGATTTCACAATTTTCTTAATTTGTAGATCTGCAATTGTAAGTGGCGACTAATTACTAGATTTGAAATAGTTTGAGTATAGAACTTTGTCTTTGACTATCTAGAAGAAGAGTTAAATCTTAAACTATTGGGTAATCGTGGTTGTCTAGCAGCTGTTAGTCAAATTGTTGTAATTGAGTTCATATCATAGTATTGTTTCTTCTGTTGTTTTTCCTAGTTTGGGTTGTCCACTAAATCTCTATGTTCATATCTATATATTGTTTTGATTGCGTTCGTATTTAATTAGTTATCTATTGAATAATCCGCACTTCCACAGTTGGTTTTTCAAAGATGAATTTCTTTTTTTTAAACAGATAAATTGAGCAATTGCAGAGATTCTTTAATTCCATGAACAGGCTAAACATAAAAAAGTAAAAATTGATTCTTAGTCCTGTGTTTTTTTAACAAATACTTGCATAAATATGGAGGGCATAGCAGACTTCACCATGCAGTTCCATGGAATGATGCAACAAAAGCAAGAAATAATGAACAATCAAAGCAAAGATAATTTACTTCGTAATCCACAAGATAAATGACAAAGATGGTCATTTTGATTTTTAAAATATTGAATGCCTCGTATTGTTGCTATATAAATTATAATCATTTAGCTATAACTTACAATTGATACTAAACTTTGACCCTAATAAAGTTACGTTGTATACTCAATACAACAGGCACATAAACCAATACCTGAGGAATGATCCCAAGATATATAAAATATATTATTGACAGCCTATGTATCATGTGTACTTCTAAAATTGGAAATATCAATAGTGGACACGACCTAAACACCAACACTTGTTTGACAATCCTCGCACATGTGTAGAACACTTCTTAAGCCTATCTTCAGATTTATATATATTTTTGAGTTGACACTTCTTGAACGCTTTTTGGACACATGTATATTTCTCGCACGTTTTTCTTTTTTTTTTTTTTTTTTTTTTTTTTTGCTTTACAAGTTTAGTCATATAATTAGTTTTATCCATAAATCAAAACTATTTAGTGTAGTAAGATAATTATGATACTGGTGGATGAAAAAATAATGATAATCTTATATAAATAATGTATTTTAAAACTGTAGTATCAAATGTCACTTCTTTTTTAGTGTGTGCATGCATATAATCATCTCTGCATCCTAATTTTACAAATTTGATGTGTCCTGTACCCATGTCAGCGTCTATACATGTATTTGTGCTTCATTGTATACCACAAATAAGTTTTGCCCCTTTGTCACAAGCCCTGACACATGGATAGTCACACTCTGCAACTTTTTAAGTGCTTGAATTAGTATATATGTAGAAACAAAATGAAGCCACATAGGTTAACCCAAAACTATGAAACATTAACAGTTTAAAGTAAGTGTCAGTGTTCATGGTGGATACATACTAGGTACCAACACTTGCACAACACTTACTGATTGATATATTAAAACCATGTTGGATTTTAAAAACCTAAAAGCTTTTTGTGACGGAGCAGTGTCCACTTTCAAAAGTCAGTACACATCGTTTGCAGGGACCATGTCCGCTTTTAAAAGGTCAAAGAGATGCATGTTGAGCAGCACTATGGAGTTCTATATTATCTTAAAAAAGACAAAAAAATCTTTTGACATAAATGAGGTACTAAACTGATGGGCCTCACATGCCTTGCAATATTTTATTCAAGGTACTTTTTTTCTTTAGTATAATTATTTAGTTAGAATATATATTTTAAATTAACTTTAAAAAACATGTATTAGCAATTACGAGTTTTGAGACGCATTCAATATATCACATGCATTAATATACGCATATTTACATCGTTGTGTCGTCATGTTCCAGTGCCCATCTTTCTTAAGGTGTCGTGTTCCATATCCATATCATATCCGTGTCCATATGCACGCTTCATAGACCCAAAATATGCATCAAAGAATCTTTGTACAAGTAAATTTATTGTAATTACTGAAAATAGATTGACCTATCAATTTCAGTAACCTGCCTCCACAGGATATTATCTTGAGAAATAGAGACAAATTCTTTGTTTCAGCCCCTGAGAGGAGCGTAGCATGCAACTAAATCTTGCAGACAAGTTGCTTTGAAAGCAAAAGTGCCATGTTAGGAAAAAGTATGAACTTTTGCAGACAACAAATGACCTAAGTAGATAAAATCTTACTACTCGTAAATTATGTTTGTCAGCTTATTTTGTTTTATGAGTAACTTCTTTTCACCAGTATCCTCACTATATTTTGTTATTTGGTTTCAAATTGGCTATGAAGCAGACATCAGTCCTCTATCGAGAACTAATTTCCCAGCCAAAAGAATATAGGCAAGATGGGGCCTCGATGCTGAAAAACCACGTAGCAAATAGAAGGCCTACAATTGCAGTTTAATCTTGTGGAACCAGGGTAAAAGTCCAAATTCACCTTGAGAAAGAAAGAATCTAAATAAAGCAGCAGGATGCAAAGATTTGCTGGAAAACAGGATATATCTTTAAGGTACAATATAAGGTAAAGAACCAATCCACAATCTTATTATGGAAAATGCAAGTCCAGATTCAAACTCCTGCAGAAAGAGTTGCTGATGAAGATGGTACACATGCTGGCTAGGTGCAGGATCCAGTTAGACGTGATTCTAAGTCTGCTCATGTTAGAGCAATGTGCATCCTCATCATTCTCATAAGTACTGAGATATTATTACAGAGCAATGTGATTCTAAGTCTGCTCATATTTGGCAGGACTGGTTTTTCCCCCTTTCTGCAGACTGTACTGCTATGTGGTTGTATATCACTTATGTTATTCTTTTGTGTTTGTTAGTTGAATTGATATGCATCATTTCCTCTGATGGACTCTCACCACCTACTTTGTTATAGCCTTATCTTGTAAAGATGGTCATGGTTTCACAGTTCGAATTTTCTGTTCCAGTAATGATAAATAGGCCGTGCTACTTGAGTTCGAGAAACATGTGCAGAAGAAAAGAAAAGAAAAAAGAGAAGAAAAGAAAAAAAAAATGAAAGAAACATGTGCAGAAGATAGTTGAAGAAATGAGAATGTTGTGAAGCATCAGTGGTTGTATCCATAAGAAGTTAGAAGTTGACCAAATTGAGGAGAAAATGAGGGCAAAACAATTTACATGGTGAAAAAAGGCCAATAAGTGCAGCAGCTAGAAGTGATAGGAACATAATTAATGAAAGCAAAAAGGATTAGAAGAAGGCCTAAACAAACTTTCATGGAGCTGTTGAAAAATGATGTAGTTGAGTTTAAAAATGGCCCTTAATGGAGCACGGAGGACAAGGATACATGTAGCCGGCCCCAAATATTTGCAATAAAGGCTTTGTTGGTATTTTCATTAATCATAGAGACTCTAGGAGTTGGCATGAGTCCATCAGTAGACATGTGCTTAATAATATATTCTGCCTTTGAAAAGCATATTTAATGAGCTCCCTCGAGACGCATAACAGCAAATACAACTCTGCAGGTTCCTGTTTGCAGTAAGCAAATATAACGCTGAAGGTTCCTGTTTTGCAGTACCGGATTTCTATCTCAGCATTCAATCATTGCAGAATCCCAGCATCCTTATAAATTTTCACATCTTTACTTACCATTATTTTAAATTCTAGTCTTCAGCTTCCAGTCGCAACCACAAATCCATCATCCATAAACACAAACATGAGTATAGACCAAGTTCTGAAACAAAATTGAGGACAAAGATGCACAGAGGTAGATGACACCTTCCAAATTTCAGCACATGGTATATTGATGATTTCAGTTGCAGAGAGAAAGATGGCGCGCAAGTTTAATAGAATGTTCCTGCACTTTTCAATTATCATTTTGTAATGTTCAAGAAATGATAATTTTGGCTTTCCATAGAAGTAATCCCAGCTCCAGAGATGCTTCCTTTCATGCCCATTTCTATTGTTTTTCATGTAACTAGCACTCAAAAGTCGAAATCAGGCTGCCTCCATTACAGCATGAGCAGATGAGCTTACGAGCCATGGGGTTGCCACTTTCTAGTCCTTATTAAGTTGTCAAATTTCTGAATGCCAAGAATGCACTTACAGAGATTGCATAAAGAAAAATTCTATCTCAAAGTAAGAGGCATCGTAAATATCAAAATACTAAAGTAAAAAAGGATAAAATGGTCTATGAACTCAAATTTTAGGTGTTAAATAAAAACATATATACAAATATATCTGTGTAATATACATGTGACTATGTTTACAATAGTATGTCTTCAAACAGAAAGCCATCAAGAAATTGAGAGTATTAATTGGGTCGAAAACACATGTAGAGCTGTTAACATTTAAACATTAAGCTGTGATTACAATAAAACAAAATATATGAACACTAGTAAAAGATATTTAAAGAACAAAGAGCGCAATATCCCTTAATTAATATAGAATAGTTGAAAAGGAAGAAGCACATACGTATGAGTGGAAAATGTATGCAAACTTGTTGATGGTTTTCGCAGATCAAACAAGTTAATGGTTGAGTCCGCAGATCCTGTTGCCAAAATCCATTCGTTGAAATGGTTGAAGGATAAACTGTTGACCTGGAACAAAGACAGGATGTTGGCAAGAAATCATTCTTATCCTAGCAAATTTGCCTACAGAATATCGTTTAGTTAATAGAAAGATGATCTCTATTGAGAATATTACTATCGAAAACAAGGTAAAGGCAAAAATATGAAAGAACTACAGTATCGTTTATTTCTATAAAAGAAGCATACACAATGTCTACTTAACAGCAATATTCACTTCACCTCATCCTCATGAGCTGCAATCGAATGTTGCGGCTTTGATGTACGCAAATCCCATATCATCAGCATATGATCATCTCCAACAGACCCAAAAAGATTTTCATTCTCCAAATGCCACGAGACATCTTCAACTGCAGCTGTATGTGCCTGTCGACACAGAAGGGGTACAAACAATGTAACATGTTATTCGACTACTGATTGCAAGAAAAGCCTCTTATACATATATCAAGGAAACTTTGTAACCATATTGGTTTAGTCTGTGCCGTCCAAAGGTCTGCACATATAGCACATACTTATATGGATGTGAAATTTACTAAACTCCCCAAACTAAAATAGTGAAACAATAGAAGGTGACTTTCACTTCAAAATGTTTTTAAAAAGCTTTAGTTTCATAATTACTTGTATTCAAAAAGAAAGTATAAAAATACGACACAAAATATTTCGCATCTCTCTAACAGGCATTACCTCGAACACCTCCTTGGCATCCAAAACCCTCCCAGTGCCCACCACCCCAACATCCCACAAGCAAATCTTGGAATCATAAGACCCGCTCAACAACCACCCCTCCTTCAACGGGCTCCAATCGACCCCATACCCCTCCGTCTCGTGCCCCTTCAGCACTACACAGGGCCCGCCACTCTCTTCCTTCCCCAAATCAAACACGTGCACCTCCGACCCGCAGGTCTTGGTGGCCACCACGTTCTGCTTCTGCGGCATGTGGCGGGCCCGGTTGATCTCGCCCTGGTGCGGGGCCCGGCGGGAAATTGTTACTGCCGGCAGGGACGGCGGCTCTGGCCGCGGCGGGGAGAAGCGCCCTGGCGGCGGGGAGGGGAAGGAGGCGTGGGCGAGCATGATGTAGTTTGGGGAGGAGTCGGAGGTGTGGGTCCCGAGGAGGAGGCGGTGGGTGTTGGAGGCGGCGGCGCTGGCGGTAGTGAGGTTAGGGATCCACTCGACGGTGAGGGAGGGCCACTCGAGGGCGTGGGAGAGGACGAAGTCGTAGAGGTACGGGGTGTTCTTCTTCCATACACGATACTCCTCCGCTGCCATGGCGATGGTGTCGGAGCTATCCATGGGATGGGATATTTTTTTTCCCTCTTCCTCTTTTCTCTCTGATTTCCCGCCAAAAACACGCAGGAAGCTGTTTCTGTCTGTAGGATGCTAGTCGTGTTGGCTGGTGGGAAGGTTATAGTTCGCCAGAGATGAGATGAAACGAAGCTTGTATTAATAATAATAATAGTAATAATAATAATAATAATAATAATTAAAATAAGGGGTATTTATAAATTATAATTTAGTCCCTAAATCTTCATATTTAGATTTAGCCCCCAACTTCTCTAAGTTACTACAATTTAGTCTCTCTCCCTAACTTCCGTTAGCCTAATTTATTTTTTGACCTAATTTTTCTATTTTACCCCTCCTTAATTTCTTCTTTTCTCTTCATCTTCTCTTCTCCTTCCTTCTTCCTCCTCCCTTCTCATTTTCTTCAGTCTTCCTCCTCTCTTCTTCTTTTCTTTTCCTCCTCTCTTCTCATTTTTTTCATTGGGTTCATTGGCGTCCTTCCGTTTTCTTCTCTTCTATCTCTCTATTATTCCCCTCTTTTTCTTCATAGGAGTATTTAAGTCAGTTTATTTTTTTTAAAAAAGTAAAAATTAAATTTTGCTGTTTTTTTGGACGGAAAAACTAATAAAAGGACTAAATATGAAGATTTGGGAGACTAAATTATAATTTATAGAGATATTTGGGACAAACCTGTAAATACCCCTTAAAATAAATGCACTTGTACTATTGGTTTTGTAGTACTTGTTTTCTCTTAAGAAGTTCATGAGCATTTTGGTATCTGGAACTTAGCAGCCACATTTTGATATAGTCATAACTCTGAGTTAAACTGAAGTATGTCAATTTTGATAAAATATCATCTCCTCCTTTTTTACGTTCAAACTTAACTCATTTTACTAGATCTGAGCTTAAGTTCAAACTTAACTCATTTTACTATATCTGAGCTCAGGGGAGGAGGTGGGCTGGTAGTGGATGGGTGATAAAGGTACTCTCTCTTTCTTTCTCTTCTAGCTTGCAAATCTTCTTGCACCTCCCAATTGCCTGATGCTTACACACAGTTATCCTGACGGTGGCGTTGTAGGCCAATGTAATCATTCGCCCCCATACTTGTGCAGCTAGCCCTCAGCATTGGACTATGAGCAGTGCATTCTGTGCTCTGGCCCTTTATTTGTTAGTGAACAGGATTACATAGGAGGAAGCCTGTTCCCTAGCTACTAACAGAACCACAACTGCAATGAGAAGTATCTTCATTTTAGGCTTTCCTTCTAAGTATCTTTTTCTTGTTCTCTCTCCAATTCCTCCAATTTCTCATATTTATAGCCTTAACATGAGCCTGTTCTGTAGCTACTAATAGAATCACAAATGCTGTTGAAGAAAATAGAGCGAAAGCGGAATGAATAAATTTCTGTATATTTTCTTATCATTGAACTGTACAATGAGCCATCCTTTTATAGGTGAAGGAGGCAATCAAAAGAATAATTATAGAATCTGTAATTGATACTAATTATATAAAATCAGAGATTTGTTAACTATCCTAAATTAGTCAAATCAAAGATTTGTCAACTATCCTAATTTGGAAAAATATCTCAATATCTAATAGGAAAGGATCTCAAAATATTTTAGCATTATGATCATATCTCAATTATATTTCATCCCCCCTTAAACTCATGGTGGCGCCGTAGAAGCCAACTGGAGTTTGCTAACAAATTCACTAAGACGACCAGGTGAGTGTGACTTAGTGAAAATATCAGCAAGCTGATCAGCAGAGGAAATGGAACACAAGCAAAGGGTGCAATCACTGAGATGATGCCTGATAAAATGACAGTCAATCTCAATATATTTTGTGCGCTCATGAAAAATATCATTATGTGCAATCTGAATAGCACTCTGGTTGTCGCAGTAGAGAAGAGAACGAGACAACTGAGTGGCATCCAAGTCAGCCAAAAGACTACACAGCCATAGAAACTCAGCAGTAGCATCAGCAAGGGCGCGACACTCAGCCTCAGTGGTAGATCGAGCAACAATTGTTTGTTTCTTACTTCGCTAAGAAATAAGACACGAACCAAGTAAGAAATAAATACCAGTGGTAGAACGACGATCCGTAGGATCACCAGTCCAATCAGCATCAGAATAACCTCATAACTTAAGAGATGACTAAGATGAATAGTGTAAACTATGGAAAAGAATGCCCTTGACATAGCGAAGGATTCGAAAAATAGCAGCATAGTGAGGTGAGCAGGCTCATACATGAATTGACTGACCAGGTGAACAGCATAAGAAATATCAGGGCGAGTAACTGTGAGATAAATAAAACTACCAACCAAATATCGATAGAGAGTAGGATCATACAGAGGTACACCATCAGTAAGCTTGAGCCGAGCATTATATTCCAAAGGGATACTGGCAGTCTTGCTGTCGGTTAGATCAGTCCTGGATATAAGATCTGAAGCATATTTAGCCTGAGAATGAGAATAACCATCCGAAAAAGATGTCACCTCAAGATCAAGAAAGTAACTGAGAGTACCAAGATCTTTCATTTCAAAATGATGACCCAGAAAAATCTGAAGCGCACGCATGCCAGCAGTATCATTACCAGTGATGATCATGTCATCAACATAGAGAAATAGAAAGGTGGTGCCTGAAGCAGTCTTACGGATGAATAAGGCAGTGTCATAAGCACTAGCTACAAAACCTTGCTGTGTGATGACAGAGGTAAATTTGGCAAACCAAGCACGAGGAGCCTGCTTCAGACCACATATCGCACGACGATGACGGCAAACCTTATGAGAAGGATGCTCATAACTAGAAGGAGGCTTCATATGAATTTCCTCAGTAAGATCTTCATTCAGAAATATATTTTTAACATCCATCTGAAATAATGACCAACGCCGAACAGCAGCAACATCAATCAAAGATCTAACAGAGGTAAGTCGAGCAACAGGAGCAAAAGTATCCTCATAGTCAATACCATACTCTTGAGAGCAACCCAACGCAACAAGACGAGTTTTGTATCGCTCAACTGAGCCATCTGCCCGAGTCTTAATTTTGTAAATCCACTAACAACCCACTACAAACTTTCTAGGAGGCAAATCCACCAAATCCCAAGTATGTGTCTTGGTAAGAGTATTTAATTCATCAGTCATAGCTTGCTGCCAAAGAGGATCAGAACTAGTCTCACGATAAGAGTGAGGCTCATGAAGAGTAGCAAGAGCAGAGAAACAATAATAATCATGAAGATAGGAAGGAGGAGCTCTTACCCTATCAGAACGACGAGATGCAATAACTTGGGAGGACTCCGCGGTAGAAGGTGGTACAGGTACATCTTGAAAAGAACCAAGTGATGATGCTGGATCCGCAGGGAGAGCAAGGTAATTGGAAGAGGCCGAGGATGGATCGTTAGAGGAGTTGATATCACCTGTAGAAGAGTTAGTAGACTCAGAAAACAGAGTAATAGAGGGATCAGTGAAGACAGAAGAATGACTAGAGTGAAGTAAGGGAAAGGAAGAAAGGATGGTGAAGAACTTATATTCTCAAAACTCTACATGACGAGAGATATGAAGGCATTTTGTGATAGGATCATAACAACGGTATCATTTTTGTTCAATGCCATAACCAAGAGAGCAACATAGTCTGGAACGAGGTTCTAACTTCATTCGTTCCTACGGGGAGAGAAGAACGAAGCAGGCACAACCAAAAACTCGAAGAGAGCTGTAATCAGGAATGGTACCATACAGCAGTTCAAAAGGAGTTTTGTTGTCAAGAATGGGTGAGGGGAAATGATTGATGGTGTAGACAGCAGTAAGAGCAGCCTCTCACAAAAGACGCTCAGGAAGCGAAGCAGAAATGAGGAGAGATCGAATGGTGTCTAGAATGTGACAGTGTTTATGCTCTGCTCGACCATTTTGTTGTGATGTTTATGGACAAGAGCGATGAGAGAGAATTCCATTTTGTTGCAAAAAATCAATGAAAGATTTTTCGTTATACTCCAGAGCATTATCAGAATGAAAAATCTTGATAGCACGAGAAAACTGGGTAAATACCATTTGGTGAAAACGTTTGTAAATTGTAAAAAACTCAGAATGCTTATGCATAAGATAAATCTATATATAACATGAAAAATCATCTACAAATATGATAATGTAGCGGGAGCCCCCTCGGTAGAAATTGGAGAAGGACCCCAAATATCAGAATAAATAAGATCAAAAGGAGTAGAAGAAAAGCCTCAGTGGTAGATCGAGCAACAATTGTTTGTTTTTTACTTCGCTAAGAAATAAGACACGAACCAAGTAAGAAATAAATACCAGTGGTAGAACGACGATCCGTAGGATCACCAGTCCAATCAGCATCAGAATAACCTCATAACTTAAGAGATGACTAAGATGAATAGTGTAAACCATGGAAAAGAATGCCCTTGACATAGCGAAGGATTCGAAAAATAGCAGCATAGTGAGGTGAGCAGGCTCATACATGAATTGACTGACCAGGTGAACAGCATAAGAAATATCAGGGCGAGTAACTGTGAGATAAATAAAACTACCAACCAAATATCGATAGAGAGTAGGATCAGACAGAGGTACACCATCAGTAAGGTTGAGCCGAGCATTATATTCCAAAGGGATACTGGCAGTCTTGCTGTCGGTTAGATCAGTCCTGGATATAAGATCTGAAGCATACTTAGCCTGAGAATGAGAATAACCATCCGAAAAAGATGTCACCTCAAGATCAAGAAAGTAACTGAGAGTACCAAGATCTTTCATTTCAAAATGATGACCCAGAAAAACCTGAAGCGCACGCATGCCAGCAGTATCATTGCCAGTGATGATCATGTCATCAACATAGAGAAATAGAAAGGTGGTGCCTAAAGCAGTCTTACGTATGAATAAGGCAGTGTCATAAGCACTAGCTACAAAACCTTGCTGTGTGATGACAGAGGTAAATTTGGCAAACCAAGCACGAGGAGCCTGCTTCAGACCATATATCGCACGACGATGACGGCAAACCTTATGAGAAGGATGCTCATAACTAGAATGAGGCTTCATATGAATTTCCTCAGTAAGATCTCCATTCAGAAATATATTTTTAACATCCATCTGAAATAATGACCAACGCCGAACAGCAGCAACATCAATCAAAGATCTAACAGAGGTAAGTCGAGCAACAGGAGCAAAAGTATCCTCATAGTCAATACCATACTCTTGAGAGCAACCCAACGCAACAAGACGAGTTTTGTATCGCTCAACTGAGCCATCTGCCCGAGTCTTAATTTTGTAAATCCACTAACAACCCACTGCAAACTTTCTAGGAGGCAAATCCACCAAATCCCAAGTATGTGTCTTGGTAAGAGTATTTAATTCATCAGTCATAGCTTGCTGCCAAAGAGGATCAGAACTAGTCTCACGATAAGAGTGAGGCTCATGAAGAGTAGCAAGAGCAGAGAAACAATAATAATCATGAAGATAGGAAGGAGGAGCTCTTACCCTATCAGAACGACGAGATGCAATAACTTGGGAGGACTCCACGGTAGAAGGTGGTACAGGTACATCTTGAAAAGAACCAAGTGATGATGCTGGATCCGCAGGGAGAACAAGGTAATTGGAAGAGGCCGAGGATGGATCGTTAGAGGAGTTGATATCACCTGTAGAAAAGTTAGTAGACTCAGAAAACAGAGTAATAGAGGGATCAGTGAAGACAGGAGAATGACTAGAGTGAAGTAAGGGAAAGGAAGAAAGGATGGTGAAGAACTTATGTTCTCAAAACTCTACATGACGAGAGATGTGAAGGCATTTTGTGATAGGATCATAACAACGGTATCATTTTTGATCAATGCCATAACCAAGAGAGCAACATAGTCTGGAACGAGGTTCTAACTTCATTCGTTCCTACGGGGAGAGAAGAACGAAGCAGGCACAACCAAAAACTCGAAGAGAGCTGTAATCAGGAATGGTACCATACAGCAGTTCGAAAGGAGTTTTGTTGTCAAGAATGGGTGAGGGGACATGATTGATGGTGTAGACAGCAGTAAGAGCAGCCTCTCACAAAAGACGCTTAGGAAGCGAAGCAGAAATGAGGAGAGATCGAATGGTGTCTAGAATGATACAGTGTTTATGCTCTGCTCGACCATTTTGTTGTGATGTTTATGGACAAGAGCGATGAGAGAGAATTCCATTTTGTTGCAAAAACTCAATGAAAGATTTTTCGTTATACTCCAGAGCATTATCAGAATGAAAAATCTTGATAGCACGAGAAAACTGGGTAAATACCATTTGGTGAAAACGTTTGTAAATTGTAAAAAACTCAGAATGCTTATGCATAAGATAAATCTATATATAACATGAAAAATCATCTACAAATATGATAAAGTAGCGGGAGCCCCCTCGGTAGAAATTGGAGAAGGACCCCAAATATCAGAATAAATAAGATCAAAAGGAGTAGAAGAAAAAGAGTCACTGGTATTAAAAGATAAATGAGTTTATTTTCCAAGTTGACAAGAAAGACAATCAAACTTATCAAAAGTGACAGAACCAAGGAGACCACTAGAGGCTAACTGCTGAATGCGAGGTAAAGAAGTATGACCGAGACGAGAATGCCAAACGCTAGAGGTGATGGCAAAGACAGATAAAGGTGTAGTAGAAGGAATCTGCAAGTTTACCATTTCAAACATACGTCCAACTTTACAGCCTATTCCAATGATCTGAACCGACCGAGGATCCTGCACATCAACACCACGAAAAGAAAAGTGAAGCTCAAAACCTAACTCAACAAGTTGGCCAACAGAAAGGACATTCGATGATAACTTAGGAATTAAATAG
The DNA here is from genome assembly GCA_036321105.1 of Dracaena cambodiana. Taxonomy (NCBI): domain Eukaryota; kingdom Viridiplantae; phylum Streptophyta; class Magnoliopsida; order Asparagales; family Asparagaceae; genus Dracaena; species Dracaena cambodiana. Next base: position 29,305,826 of record JAYEPQ010000015.1, read on the forward strand.
GTATTATCGACAGTGATGTCGGAGGTAGAAATAGAACCAATATGGCTAACAGGCATTGCAGAACTATCAACAGTATAAATAATATGGTTAGGGTCTAGTGCAGATTTAGTGAAAAAAATAGTGGGATCAGAAGTCATATGATTACAACAAGCAGAATCTATAAACCAAGAAGAAGTACCTGAAGTGACAGATAGTGCAGTAGATGAACAAGACAGAACTTGATGGACCAAATCCTCAATATCAGCAGCAGTGAGCGAAGTAGACTGAGAAGAAGACTCAGGAGTAGATGGATCATGGAGACAACCGCAGCAGCCTGTTGGAGAGAACCACGAGAGTCTCGTACCTTTTTTTGTTGGAACTCGAAACAATTAGTAATCAAGTGACTGCTTTTCTTGCAATACCGACAAAATAACTTTTGAGAAGGAGATTGTGACTGTGGAGCAGATCGTTGGGAGGAAGCCGAAGAAACAGCAGCCAAAACAAGATCGGAAGACTGTAGCTTCATAGTAATGCGACGATGCTCCTCGAAAATTAACTCGGAAACAGCAAGATTCATGGTAAGAAGTAGCGTACAATGAAGAAGAGCTACCCGAGTGAACTCAAATTCATCGTGAAGAACCATCATAAAATGCATGAACTTGCGACGGTCCCGATATCATGCAAAGAGCTCGATGTCTGCAGCACAATGAAGTTGGGGCTCGGCAGCAGTCAACTGATCCCAAAGAAGAGCGACTTGAGAGTAAAATTCAGTAATAGACTGACTAGCTTCTTGATGCATCTGGTAAAGTTTTGTTCAATCTAAAACTGAAGAGAAGTATCATTGCAGCAGTCGTATCGAGCAACCAAGAAATCCCATGCAGCTTTTGCATTCTCGAGCCTGGGTAGAAGACTGTTAATAGATGGGATTGATGTATTAATAATCCACTACAGAATTTTACTATGAATACTCTCCCAGTCGTCCAAGCGAGTTGCGTAATCAGCGGCGGACTCATCCTTAACACGAACAGGCTTAGGAGAATCCTCAGAAACATAACGCTACAATTTTCTTCCTTTGAAAAAAAGTTTCATATTGGAAGCCCAAAAACTATAGTTGGTTCCATCCAAAACAATATCAAATAGACGAACAATATCATTTTGGGAAGACATTTTGGAACAGCTATGCCAAACTCAACTCCAGAAAAATCAACCAAAAACAAATCAGCGTCCGAAAAAGCCAAACCTGATTGTAGAACAGAATTGATGAGAATAAGTGGGGCTCACGCTTTGAAAAAGAGAGGTGCGTAAAGACCACTTGTAGAGACTTTACACTGTGCGTAAAAAAGCATGTCAAGTCCGAAGGGAGAAGAACAATCTAAAGGTAGAAGATTGTCGAGATCTGATTTCAAAATGGCCGAAACGGACACAAAGAGCTTCGAGATGTGTGAGGACAAAGAAAAAAACTCACTTATGATAGTTTATGCACTAACAAAAGAAACTAGAAGAGACATCAGAATTCTGCTAGCTCTGATACCATATTGAAGAAAATAGAGCGAAAGCGAAATGAAGAAATTTCTGTATATTTCTTATCATTGAACTGTATAATGAGCCATCTTTTTATAGGTGAAGGAGGCAATCAAAAGAATAATTACAGGATCTGTAATTGATACTAATTACATAAAATTAAAGATTTGTCAACTATTCTAAATTAGTCAAATCAAAGATTTATCAACTATCCTAATTTAGGAAAATATCTCAATATCTAATAGGAAAGGATCTCAAAATATTTTAGCATTATGATCATATCTCAATTATATTTCAACAAATGCAATGAGAAGTCGGAGAATCTTCATTGTAGGCTATCCTACTAAGTATTTTTCTCTTGCCCTCTTTCTAATTCCTCCAGTTTCTCATATTTATAGCTTTGACATAGATCAGTTATTGGTTGTGTTAACTGTCTTTAAAATGGACGTTTCTAGTTTTCAGTAGTTCCAATTTGAGCACCTGCATCAATTACGGAGATCCTGAGTTAAGGGAGACTACCTACATTATTACAATACATTCTATAACACCCCAATCCCATTAAACCTAAAATATTATTTTTTTAAAATTATTATTATTATTATTATTTAAGTGCATGCATCAATTACAGGATCCTGAGTGAAGGGAGAGAATGCCTACATTATTACAATACATTTTGTAACACCCAGCCCCATTAAAACCAAAATATTATTTTAAAAAATAATAATAATAACAAATAAGATAAGTTTAGTTTATTTTTAAATCTAAAGATAATATCCAATCTTAATCAATAATCCTGTATTATCTTAACAACTGTAATACCCCAAATTTTCCTGCTGCTCTAAATAAAAACTCTCGAGTTCATTAAATAATAAAATAATGAAATTAGAGATTTCTTTCTCTACACCTCTAAAATTAACTAAACTTCTAAAGGCACACATTTGGCATTTACTGGTGATGAGTTGTTAGAGGAGAGTGAGAAGTGACACTCTAGTTGGATATTTGTCATACATATAAAAAGCCTTGGGATTAGGCTAAAGGGCAAAGTTACCGAATTATCCTTAGGCATATATAACATCATTCTCTCAAAAGAGAAATATTGTTAAAGAACAAAACAAAACCATCTTCCTCTCTCTAACCTTAGTTCTTGTGGTACACTGGAAAGAAAGAAAGAAAGGGAGAAAAGAGAAAGGCAAGGAGAAAAGAGATCGCTGAATCTAAGAAGATTGAAGAAGAATTTGAGGCAAATAACACCTTATTCTTGTTCTATTTTTGAACCGTATTTGAGTACAAGTAACATGCATGTCTTTTCTTGGCATTTATAAAATTTGTATTGTGAAATAATAATTCTTTTATGAATAATGCAAGTAACACTTTATTTTTGTTCTCTTTTTAAACCGTATTTGAGTATAAGTAATATGCATGTTCTTTCTTGAGATTTATTCAATTTGTATTGTGAAAATATAATTATTTTATGAATTTTGTGCAAGTAACACTTTGTTCTTATTCTCTCTTTAAACTGTATTTGAGTAACATGCATTTTCTTTTTTGGGATTTATTCGATTGGTATTGTGAAAATATAATTCTTTTATGAATTTTGTGCAAGTATCACCTTGTTCTTATTCTCTCTTTGAACCATATTTGAGTATAAATAACATGCATATTCTTTCTTGGGATTTATTCAATTTATATTGTGAGATAATAATTCCTTTATGGCTCTTGTACAAGTAACACTTTATTTTTGTTCTCTCTTTGAATCGTATTTGACTATAAATAACATGCATTTTCTTCTTAGGCTTTATTCAATTTGTATTATGAGAATATAATTCTTCTATGGATTTTGAGGCAAGTAACACCTTATTCTTATTCCCTCTTTGAATTGTATTTAAGTACCGGTAACATACATGTTCCTCTTAGACTTTATTCGATTTGTATTATGCAAATATAATTCTTCTATGGATTTTATGCACGTAACACCTTGTTCTTATTCTTTTTTTGAATCGTATTTGAGTGCAAGTAACATGTATGTTCTTTTTGGACTTTATTTGATTTGTATTATGGGAATATAATTCTTCTATAGATTTTGTGCAAGTAACACCTTATTTTTGTTCTCTCTTAATTTGAACCATATTTGAGTACAAGTAATATGCATGTCCTTTTTCTTGGCATTTATTCGATTTGTATTGTGAAAATATAATTTTTTTTATGAATTTTGTGCAGGTAACACCTTGTTTTTGTTCTCTCTTTAAACCATATTTGAGTACAATTAGCATCATGTCCTTTCTTAGAATTTATTCAATTTGTATTGTGAAAATATAATTCTTTTATGAATTTTGTGAAGTAAAACCTTGTTCTCGTTCTCTTTGAACAGTATTTGAGTACAAATAACATGCATATCCTTTCTTGGCATTTAGTCGATTTGTATTGTGAAAATATAATTCGTTTATGAATTTTGTGCAAGTAACACCTTATTCTTTTTCTCTCTTTGAATCATATTTGAGTACAAGTAACATGCATGCTCTTTGTTGGCATTTATTCGATTTGTACTGTGAAAATATAATTTTTTTTATGAATTTTGTGTTTGATTTGTATTTTCAGAATATGATTCATTCGATTTGCATTTTGAGAATATGATTTTTTTAAGGACTTTGTGCAAATAACACTTTATTTATTTGATTCTTTCTTGAAATTCTTATTTGATTTATATTGTGTATACATGGTTCCTTTCTATGGATAATTTTAGATCATTTCGGATCTGTATATTTAGCAAATTCACAGATCCGCATACTTAGAAATTTCCTGCATCTGCATACTTAGCAAATTTGCGGATCTACATACTTAGTTAAATTCGCGGATCTACAGACTTAGTCAAATTTGCAGATCTACATATTTAGTCAAATTCGCAAATCTACATACTTAATCAAATTCGCGGATCTACAGACTTAGCCAAGTTCTCAGATCTACAGACTTAGTCAAATTTGCAGATCTATACACTTAGAAAATTCATGGATATGCAGACTTAGAAAATTCGTGAATCTGCAGTGTAAATTTGGAAAATTCGCGGATCTACAGACTTGGAGATTTGGAGAGTCATAGATTTGGAGAGTTGTGAATCTAGGGAAAACGCGGATATGAGGCAAAAAGTGCGGATTTTAGTTCATTTAAATTCTGTTATTCAAATTTCTACATGGTATTATTCTCAATTAAAGAGGCTAATGTTTGACAAGTCATAAATTCTCTTAACATTATCTATTTCATGATAACATGATGACAAGTATAATAATATTTATTCATTTCATTATAACATGACAGGTAAACATTAAACATTATGCATGAATGTATGATTATTCATAGGAACATGGTAACAAAGTTTCTTGTATCTTGATTTCGTGGCATGTAGTATCCTTGTGAAATGTGCATACATGGTCCTGACTCTTGATTCCCGAATTTATCTGATACATGAATCCCCACAACGGTGACCTGACATGATAATCTAATTTATACTGTGACCTGATATTCCAGTTTATACTGTGACCTGACATAATAATCTAGTTTATGTTGTGACCTAATATTCCATCTCATGCTGTGACATAATATTCTAGCTTATATTGTTACCTGACATTCTAGCTTATGCTGTGACCTGACATGATATTCCAGCCTATGCTGAGACCGGACATAATATTCCAGTTTATGTTGTGACCTGATATTACAGTTTATGTTGTGGCCTGACATGATATTCCAGTTTATACTGTGACCTGACATGATATTCCAAATTATACTGTTACCTGATATTCCAGCTTATGCTGTAACTTGACATGATATTCCAGTTTATACTGTGACTTGACATGATATTTCAGTTTATACTGTGACCTGGTATTCCAGTTTTGTGTGCTAACATGAACTTGATCTAGGCTTGTTATTTTACACAATATTTGTCTACCATTTGTAAATGACATGGATAAGTCTAGCTCATTCCATTTTCATTATTCATGTGACATATTTTTTACTAACACAATTTATCCATAGACTTTCTATTTATTTTATATTATGATAGTACACATATTTCTTACTCTTGTATTAATTGTTAGGTTTAATCCTCTGAATTTTCTTAAGCCCAGATCATGAAATCAGAGAAGGGGAATTCGCTCCAAACAATGACCCTTACTTCACCGACCAGTCGAGTAGAAGATACTAGTACAATACTACTTGGGCACTTCGCACTTCTTGCTTCTGTTTTCTTAAGCTGGGCACTGCTTTAACTCTCTTGTATTTTAATTCTTTTGTATAAATATTCAGAGTAGAGTGCCGTTTTATGTAATTAACTTTCTGTATAAATAAAATTATTTCAGTTTTAGACATGTTTGTTCATTTTGATATGACAATAGTTACGATTATTTTAAAATCTTGTGACATTGGGTTATATTATAATAGTTAAGTAGTGTCCTATATTTTGGGAAGCGAAAAAAAAGTAGAGCCAAAAACGGGGGCGTTACAATTTGATATCAGAGCCTATATTTAGATGGAAGACCATATGAGTACTGCCACATGTGAACATGTTTATAACAAACTCTTGATACTTGTTCGTTATCCTTTGAAGTCCATCAAATCTTGTATAGTGCATATCCTACCATATCATAATTATTTGAAATATCTATCTTTGGAATTCCACTATTTATTTCAATCTGGTCCGTAACAATATCAATCCAATCTTCTACTAGTATATTCTCTTAGAAATTAATGATAAAGAATTTTATATCAATTTACTAGTTACAAGTGGAGGAGAATATGAGATTATCTTAAGTATGAATCGGTTGAGTATTTTTCACGCGATAATAAATTATAGTAATATTTCATATGTGTGGTTATCCGGAGTTCGAATTTGTTGGTGGAAGCTAATTCCTAGAACTAGCAGAATCTAAGGTGTTCCTGAGAGAAGGTGTTTTGGAACAAATGGAAGAAGGAGAAGAAATAATCCTAATAATATCAGAGTTCTTAGATATATTTTCTGAATAGATACTTGGATTACCACCAGTAAGGGCTATAAAATTCAATGTTGATATTATTCCTAGAGTTGAGCCAGGTTGTAAGCCATCTTATCTAATGGGAATCATGAAATTAGAAAAAGTCAAAAGGCAAGTGGATAAGTTGTTGAAATTGATTTTTGTGAGACCTAGTGTTTGACTTTTGGAAGCTCCAGTATTATTAGTAGAAAGGAAGGATGGGAGTCAAAAATTTGTGTATGGACTATCGAGGTTTGAATGCGATAATGATCAAGAATAAATATTCCTTATCAAGAATAACTGATCTGTTTGATCAATTGGGAGGAGCAAAGGTATTTCTGAGGATAGATTTTCGTTCAGGATTCCATCAAGTAAGAGTCCGAACATAATATATTCCAAAAACTACATTTAAAACTAAACATGGTCATTATGAGTGCTTGGTGATATCATTTGGGATAACTAATTCTCTAACAGTATTTATGAATTTAATGAACTATATTTTTGTTCAGTATTTAGACAAATTTGTGGTGTTGTTTATTGATGATATATTGATCTACTCCATGAATAGAGAAGAGCATGTTAAATATTTGAGCATAGTTTTACAAACTCTAAGGGAACAAAAGATATATGGAAAACTAAGTAAATGTGAATTTTGATTGAATAAGATTGATTTTTTGGGCCATATAAAATCTGGTGATGGCATATCAACTAATCTTAAAAAAGATAGAGGCTGTAATGGATTGGTCTTTGTCAAAAATCAGTGTTAAAAATTTAAAAATCTCAAGAGATGGTTAGGTATTACATAAGGTTTGTACAAAATTATGCAAAACTTGCATCTTCTTTAACTAAACTAACTTGGAAAGGAGTAGAGTATGTCAAAACAGAGGAATGTAATAAGGCATTTGAAGACTTAAGATGGAGGCTCACAACAACGACAGTGCTAGTGATTCCAGACAATACTGGAGGCATGAGATTTATAGTGATATCTCAAACTAGAGATTATGATATATATTGATACAGAATATGTAACACCCTACTTTCCGTAGTGTGGAAAGCTGGAAACGTTCAGCGCCAAATAATAACTTGACAAGCCTCAGTAAATATTACAGTCACAATACAGTGGAAATATAGGCAACAAATAAAAAATAATTTCTTTAATTACAATAATATTTTTTCCTTCTTACATAAACTTTAATAAAAAAATAATAAACTAGAAAGGTCGTTAATCTTGTAGCTCTGCCTGCTCGTGAAAGTAAGTCAAAAGTCTTGCCTTATTTGTAACGGATCTATCTGCTCATAAAAATCTGCATTTGGTCATGCATAATCAGGATCATCAGTAAAGCGATCCAATGATAAATAGTAAAACACAAAAAAAAAAAAATAATGTCTCAATATCATGTATAGTCATATACAAATAAAAGGTACACAGTCTCATATTTAAATGTTTTATGTGATTATCATTAGTTTTTCTTTCTTTCCAGTTGACGTCTTTTAATTATGGTATTTGAAAATTTATGAAAATATGAATTTGGTTGGTCTGGACACATTCCCGTCTACCACCGGAAAAACGAAACAGTAAAATTTGATCAGAGCCTATCTCGATCTTCCCAAAAAGAAAAACAGTGGTGCAGTAATGATTGAAGCCTATCTCGATCCTCCCATAAAGGAAAACAGTGGCGCAGTAATGATCGAAGCCTATCCCGATCCTCCTGTATGGGAAACAGTAGCACAATAATGATTGGAGTCTATTCTGATCCTCCCAAAATGGAAAACAGTGGCTCAGTTACGTTCAACTATCAAAATTCATATGAACCCTAATTTTTTCCAAAACCCCAGTGTGTATCAATTTCTGTATTAATTATCAATTTCAGTATCAATTGGTGATTTCAGTTCAGTATATAGATTGGTGATATCATTAAAATTCAGTTTATAGTAACAATAACAGTAACATTGAATAACAATATAACAGTATAGTAGTTAATTATCTGTCACCAATCATATACAGTAACATGTTGCATTTTTATGGTGTCTTGTCATATTTCAAATCAGTGTCATCTTCCTTTTTTTTCAGTATATAAATAAAAAATAAATGAATTAAAACTTATAAAATAGCATTTTGAATTATATGCATATCTTTGGAATATATAAGCATATGAACTCCATCAGAAAATAATCACATTTGATATTATAAGAATATGCACGTGAATTTAGATAAAACTAATAATTAAATGTATAAAAATTTAAAGTACCAATCAGTATAGTTTAACTTCTTATTCAAAACATAAAATGATAATAATAAAATTTCGAATTTAATAATTTATGTCATATAGTTCCACATAGATAGGGTTAAAATAAGGTAGAACTAAAATTGATTAATGGTCTTTTTGAAATAAAATGATCAATTTCACCGGTCATTGAGGGAAACATAAAGTATAACATATTCTTATATTATCTTATTGTTGTGTCTTTGACCTACCATGCAAGGTTGTTAGGAGGCACGCATAAAATTTACAAATATCATAATCTTTCTAAATATACTTCTTAATTCTTACTTTAGTAAGCACAGAAGACACTTATTTGTACTTTACTTGATTAGAATAAGGAACAACGATTTCTCTTGATGGAAGCAGGGTTACAAAATTACTATTCTTTTCCTTTAAATGAAATTTGAAAAGTCTAGTGTGGGACTATTTGGATCATGCTATTCCTTCTTCAATTAGTGTAAACAAAATCTGGTCAAAATAGAAAAGTGCTGAAAACTCTTAAGAACATATGAACAAGTTCAGTTTTCAAATAAAAGTAATTTGGTTTTTAATAGCAGCTAGCCAAACTTTTCAACATGTAGAAGTACAAAGAGTTAATATATTAAGCATTCCATATTAACCTTCTAAGAAAGAGTAGTAAGATTATATATAGTCAGTATGGAAATTTTCCCGTCATGTCATATGACCTTAATGTTTATTTTTATAGTGTAAAGTTTATGAACTTGGAAGTAGTTATGCTTTTATGTTTTTATTCTTTTTAAAAACTGTTGATGCAAAAATTCATCTGAACTTGAATCATAAATTTTGTATTTCCTTGAATCTAGATGAAGCTAATCAAAATCATAGTGCAAATTGACGTACTTGGAATAACTCTATGCAATTTTAGGGAGATGGTCTAAGAGTTATAAATGAAAATGGACAAATTGGTTTTATATGTATTTTTGCATACCAAGTGCACAAGTCCAATTAGTAAAAGAAATAACACTTGAGTTCACATCATACATACACACTTGGCAAGGTGTGTGTGTGTGTATATGTATGTATGTATGTATGTATGTATGTATGTATGTATGTATGTATGTATATATATATATATATATATATATATATATATATATATATATATATATATATATATATATATATATATATATATATATATATATATAGGAAACAACCTTGAAGCACTCATGCTTATTCATTGGATTCATGTTCATGTTGTTGTTGCTTGCTGCATCTAGACTAAGTTTCCATGCCACCTGACCTATTGTATTTTCGCATGCAGTAGCTTCATTTGAAAATTTCTGTGTTCATGCTTAACATGATTAGCTAAGTGTGAACCTTTAAGATCGACAATAATTAATTTTAAAGGTCAAAAATTATGTTTATGTTTAAGCTAGCTCAACGTGTTTGACTTAATATACATCGTAGTTATGACAAGCTAATCCACAAAATTAATATTTGACCGAAAGATTAATTTTAGAGATGAGAATGTATGGTACTTGTTCTAGGCTATTCAATTTTTTTTGAATTTAAAACTATAACATTTTTTTCCTCCTATTTTATTTTTATTTTTATTTTTTTTATTCTAAGACTATCAGCCAATATTCTAAAAAATTGCATAGGGATGGTTCTCTACTTTATTTCTCAAACAACAGGTTGATTTTTTACTAGTAAAAACATTCACATTTATTTTTAAGGTGAATGAGATTCCTGATTACTCATCGATGTCATCGTAGGTGAATATATCTAACTGATTTTCTACTTTATGAAGATTGTTTTAAGTTTTAAATATTTTTTTCAGTATTTTTTGAGCCTATTTGACTCCGGACAATTTTAATAGATATCAAACTCATTTATTTTATAAAGCAAGGCAACTATACCAAAGAAAATAAATAGAATTGTTTCTCTTATATTTATAAGATTATGTCAGGAAAACAAGTAAGATATCCGGATAACAATCTTTCTAGGAAAATCATAGAAATTTCTAGCTTGTACAAAAACTCAAGATATCACCTTTTCCAGCTGTTGATAATGTCAAAATATTTTTGTAGTTTATTTGTTCTGAAGTTGGTACCATATTAAAATTTATAAGAAGAATTTAAAAGAAACTTAGCATGCCATGCCATGGTTGAAATTCTTTTCTCTTTTTTTTATTCCTTTTTTTTCTCACGTACGTTCTCTCTGTTTCTTTTTCTCTCCCTGCGTGTGAGAAGTGGGGAGAGATTGGGTTCCCTATTTAGTTAAATAAGATTATATATTTAAAAATAGGATCCTATTAGTTAAGAAATCTAAATAACTATTTTTTTGGATAAGAATCAATCTAAAAAAGTAGGTTTCTATTTAGATTCATCATCTATTTAAATTCTTATTCTATCAGATATGAATCACATTAGAATTTTTTTTTTGGTTAAATAAATCAGATTAATCCCCATCAGATTATTAGATAAGAATCAATCTAAAATCTATTTATTTATCTATTTAGTAGTTGGGATCCTATTCCACTCTTTTTTTTTATTTCTATTTATCTTTTGATTTTTTTAATATTATTTTTTTTAAAATTAATTAAGATAAAATATCATGTGAAAAAAAGAATAATTAATACCGAAATTGATACACACTGGGGTTTTGGAAAAAATTAGGGTTCATATGAATTTTGATGGATGGGGCGTAACTGAGCCACTGTTTTCCATTTTCGAAGGATCGGGATAGCCTCCGATTATTACTGCGCCACTGTTTCCCATACGGGAGGATCAGGATAGCCTCCGATCATTACAGCGTCACTGTTTCCCATACGAGAGGATCATGATAGGCTCCGATCATTACTGCGCCACTGTTTCTCATACGGGAGGATCGGGATAGGCTCTGATCATTACTGCACCACTGTTTCCCTTTATGGTAAGATCGAGATAGGTTCCGATCATTACTGCGTCACTGTTTTCCTTTTTGGGAGGATCGAGATAGGCTCCGATCAAATTTTACTATTCCATTTTCTCGGAGGTAGATCGAAATGCGTTCAGACCAACCAAATTCTTATTTTCCTAAATTTTTAAATATCATAATTAAAAGACGTCAACTGGAAAGATAAAAATAATGATAACCACATAAAACATTCAAATATGAGACTGCGTACCTTTTATTTATATATGACTGTATATGATATTGAGACGTTATTATTTTTTGTATTTTACTATTTATCACTGGATCGCTTTACTGACGATCCTGCTTATGCATGACTAGATGCAGATCTTTATGAGGAGATAGATCCATTACAAATAAGGCAAGACTTTTGACTTATTTTCACGAGCAGGCAGAGCTACAAGATTGATAGCCTTTCTAGTTTATTATTATTTTTATTAAAGTTTATGTAAGAAGGAAAAAATATTATTGTAATTAAAGAAATTATTTCTTATTTGTTATCCATATTTCCGCTGTATTGTGACTGTAATGTTTACTGATACTTGTCGAGTTATCATTCGACGCCGAACGTTTCTAACTTTCCACACTACGGAAAGTGGGCATTACAGAATGCGAAAGAGATTGAATTTGAATCTTACCCTTAAGTTTCCAGAGAAAAAAATTGATTTCATACTTGTGTTTCTTTTAGAAGATTGGGGAGATTAAATGTAAGAGATATGACTCCGAGTACGCAATTTGAAAAAAAGAAGAAGAAGGATTAAGGCATAAACATTGATGAATTATAATAATCGGTATTGGTAGACTTGACAGAGCAAGCATAGTTGACGAGGTTAAATAGGCAAACGAACTAAGAGATAAGGAACAATTCACGGAAAGGTAAATATAAGGATACAAAAAGATCTTAGAAGGCTGAGAATTAGTGGATTGAAAGTAGATGATAAGAAATTAATAATAAACTACAATTATAAAAGACAGATTATATCAAGTCAGAATATGACTTTATATCTTGCTCTCAAGTTAAGTTTATCTTTATAAATGATTGTCTTATTCTATTACTTTTGTTTGTTAATCCCATTTGACATTTTGTATCTTTCATCTGCACTTTATTTCAATGTAGTTAATGTTTTGAATCTTTTGTATATCACAAGTCTTATCGAGGCAGTGAGGCAATTGTAGAGATTTATTGCAATTGAAGAGATTTATTCTCTAGCGCCAGCAATTGCAGTCACTTGATAGGATAATCTTGTGTAATTGAATTTTTTGTAACTAACCATGAATTTATTTCCAATTTCGTATTTTTACCATTCGCTACTCTATTACATCGACATTGTAATAATTGAGGTTCATTTTCTCTTCTAGTGTCTGTCACAACTAGGTAATAGGACCACATAAGTTGACTTTATAAAGATCTTTATCACTTATATTTTTCCTATTACTTAATCATGATGGCGTGGCATCCTGAATTAGTAGTAGCTATTCTTGACTAAACTTTATACTGCTTTTGCATTCCTTCACCCAAATAAAAAATTCGAGAACAAATTGAAAATCTTGTCTATCCAATATCATTCCTACCAAAGACAAAAATTATTCATAATGTATTTCGTGTATCATAAATAAGGAGATATTTAGGTAAAAGTACAGAATAGTGAATCTATCAAAAGTGGATGAATTCTATTAAGGGATGCATGATCACTAAGGGACTCTACTCGAGAACATGAAGATGACATTAGGACTATTTACATGATCAGGCATGTCACTTGAATGTATTTTTACATGACAAATCATACATGTATACACTAGCATACTTTTAAAAATGGAATTTCGAGAAAGAAATTCTTTTGCTAGGAGGGTACGATTTAATACCCCAAATTTTCCTGCTGCTCTAAAAAAACTCTCAAGTTCATTAAATAATAAAATAATAAAATAAGAGATTTCTTTCTATACACCTCCAAATTTAACTAAACTTCTAAGGCACACATTTGACATTTAGTGGTGATGAGTTGTCAGAGGAGAGTGAGAAGTGACACTCTAATTGGACATTTTTCATACATGCAAAAGTCTTGGGACTAGGCTAAAGAGCAAAGTTACCGAATTGCCCTTAAGTATATATAATCTCATTCTCTCAAAGAGAAATATTGTCAAAGAAAAGAACAAAACAAAGAGAAATATAATCTCATTCTAAAGGCACACATTTGACATTTAGTGATGATGAGCATGTTCTTTCTTGACATTTAATCGATTTGTATTGTGAAAATATAATTTTTTTATGAATTTTATGCAAGTAACACCTTATTCTTGTTCTCTCTTTAAATCATATTCGAGTACAAGTAACATGCATGTTCTTTTTTGGCATTTATTCGATTTGTATTGTAAACATATAATTTTTTTAAGAATTTTGTACAAGTAATACCTTGTTCTTGTTCTCTTTTTAACCATATTTGAGTACAAATAATATGTATGTTCTTTCTTGGGATTTATTCGACTTATATTGTGAAAATATAATTCTTTTATGATTTTTGTACAAGTATCACCTTGTTCTTGTTCTCTCTTTGGACTATATTTGAATACAAGTAATATGAATATTCTTTCTTGGTATTTATTTAATTTATATTGTGTGATAATAAGTTCCTTATGGATCTTGTGCAAGTATTCTCTCTTTAAATCGTATTTGAGTGCAAGTAACATGCATGTTCTTCTTGGGCTTTATTCGATTTGTATGGGAATATAATTTTTCTATGGATTTGAAGTAAGTAACACCTTATTCATATTCTCTCTTTGAATCGTATTTGAGTGCAAGTAACATGTATGTTCTTCTTAGGCTTTATTTGATTTGTTTTATGGGAATAACAATGTTCTATGGATTTTGTGAAAGTAACACTTTGTTCTTGTTCTCTGTTTGAATCATACTTGAGTGCAAATAATATTCATTTTCTTCTTGGGCTTTATTCAATTTGTATTATGGGAGTTCAATTTGTATTTTGAGAATATGATTCTTTTAAGTACTTTGTGCAAATAATACTTTATTTCTTTGATTCTTTCTTGAAATTCTTATTTGATTTATAGTATGTGTACATGGTTCCTTTCTATAGATAATTTTAGATCATTTCGGATCTGCATACTTAGCAAATTTGCAGAACTGCATATTTAGAAAATTCCTGAATCTGCATACTTAGCAAATTTGCGGATCTGCATACTTAGAAAAATCCTGGATATGCATACTTAGCAAATTCATAGATCTATATACTTAGTCAAATTCGCGGATCTACATACTTAGTCAAATTTGCGGATCTATAGACTTAGTCAAATTTGTGATCTATTAGTCAAATTCGCAGATCTGCACAAATGTGCAGACTTGGAAAATTCGCAGATATGCAGACTTGGAAAATTTGTGAATTTGCATAGTAGATTTGGAAATTTTGCAGTTCTGCAGACTTGGAGATTTGGATAGTCGTAGATATGGAGAGTTGTGAATCTTGGAAAAGCACGGATATGAGGCAAAAAGTGCGAATTTCAATTCATTTAAATTTTGTTATTCAAATTTCTACATGGTATTACCCTCAATTAAAGGGGCTAATAATTGACAAGTCATGAATTCTCTTAACATTACCTATTTCATGATAACATGATGACAAGTATAATAATATTTATTTATTTCATTATAATATGACAAGTAAATATTAAACATGATGAATGAAGGCATGATTATTCATGGGAACATGGTAACAAAGTTTCTTGTATCTTGATTTCGTGGCATGTAGTATCCTTGTGAAATGCGCATACATGGTCCTAACTCTTGATCCCGAATTCATCTGATACATGAATCCCCACAAGGGTGACCTGACATGATATTCCAGTTTACACTATGACCTTATATTACAGGTTATGCTGTAATCTGACATGATATTTTAGTTTATGTTATGACATGATATTCCAGCTCATGTTGTGACATGATATTCCAAGTTATACTGTGATATGATATTCCAACTTATGTTGTGACCTGACATGGTATTACAGCCTATGCTGTGACTAGACATGATATTCCAGTTTATACTGTGATATGATATTCCAGTGTATATTGTGACCTGACGTGATATTCCAATTTATGCTGTGACATGACATGATATTCCAGTTTATACTGTGATATGATATTGCAGTTTATACTGTGAGCTGACATGATATTTCAGTTTATACTGTGACTTGCTATTCCAATTTCATATGCTAACATGAACTTGATCTAGGCTTGTTATTTTACACAATATTTGTCTGCCATTTGTAAATGACATGCATAAGTCTAGTTCATTCTATTTTCATTATTCATGTGACATGTTTTGTACTAACACAATTTATCCATATACTTTTTATATATTTTATACTATGATAGTACACATGTTTCTTACTATTGTACTACTTGTTAGATTTAATCCCCTAAATTTTCTTAAGCCCAAATCATGGAAGCAGAGAAAGGGAGATCGCTCTAAACAATGACCCTTACTTCACCGACTAGATCGAGTATAAGATATTAGTACAGTACTAGTTAGACACTTCGCACTCATTATTTCTGTTTTCTTTTGTTGGCCATTGTTTCAATTCTCTTGTATTTTGATTCTTTTGTGTAAATATTCAGAGCAGGGTGTCGTTTTATATAATCAACTCTCTGTATAAATGAAATCCTTTCAGTTTCAGACATATTTGTTCATCTTGATATAGCAGTAGTTAAAGTTATTCAAAGATCCTGTGACTGTTGGATTATATCGTAATAGTTAAGTAGCGTCCTCCATTTTGAGAAGCGAAAAAAAAGTAGAGCCGAAAAACGGGGGCGTTACAGCAACTTAACAACCTAATGAACTCCCACTTTCCAATTCTATTTTATGTATAAAAAAAAAGAAAAGAAAAAGCAACCTACCTAGAAAGAAAAAGAAAAAGAGAGAGCCAAAAAAAAAACAAAAAAACAATAGAGGGGAAAAAAAGAAGAGAGAATAGAAAACTTAACCCCAAGAAAAGCACAAAACTTTGGATTGCCAATTCTTTCCATTCTCTAATACTTCTAAGGCAAGTGCTTTATTATTGAATTTTAATTTTTTTTGAAAGATATCTCTACATTTATTTCTTTTATTTATATTTGAATTGTTGAATCTCGCATCAATGCTATAGATCTAATTTTATTTCTCTAAGATATTCATGTTATAACTTATCGTCAATTTAAGTTTAGTCTACTGAAATTATTATACACCTGATTTAGTAATTTTGCTATATTCTCTGAATTTTTTTAAAAGTTTCTGTATAAAGAGTTACTGTAACTTGTTTATAATGAAATTGTTTTTAGTCTATCTATATAACACTTTTTTAAGTTGCCAATCTCTATTTACGAAGATATACTAAAACATTTGTTAGGTGTAGGAGAGAAATCTGCCAAAACATTATAATAAAGAATTTAATATTTTATGTGTAACTACGTAGTTTGGCAGAGTAAATTAGTAACCTTAATTTAAAAGGTTACATTTAATCAAACAAACATTTATATGATATAGTCATCAGAAACTTGTTATTCATATTACATTGAGTGTGGATGTTTTTTTTTTCTTTTCTTTCTTTCTTTATTTATTTATTTTTTTAAATTTTCCTCTTCATTCTCTCTTGATGCATGATATCTTTTGCTCTCTTGCTAAACAGAAATCCTATGTCACAAAATTAAACTTAAAAAGCCCTGCCATGTTTTAAGACTTATTACTACAGATACACATAACTATAGGTTCTTTTCAACCCAATGCATTTTCTTTTCAATCTAATATATTTATTCACGAATTTGTGCAAGACTAGTTACTAGATGTTAGTAAAATTAACATGGTGATTAATATAATCCAATCTTATTCTTTACTAAAAAGAAACAAAAAAGAAAAAAAAATAAAATAAAGGGGCTTTCCCCTTTCTTTGTGTTGCTGTGCTGTTACATCACACACAAAAAGATGAAAAAGATAATAATAATAAAACAATAATTAAGAAACAGAATAGGCTGCAGTGAAAACAAGTGCAGCTTTAATTCTCATCTTTTGCTTTTTTTTTTTACTTTCGTTTGAGTTTGCAAACAGATCAATCAAAGTTTCATGTAGAAACAAATATTTTGATGTTTCTTCTTCTTATATGCATGCATCAACAATCTGGTCTTTCTATGTTTAGTTGGACTAGTTTCATAATTTTTTTGTTTATTTTATTTGCAAAGTTGTGAAGTAATATATATATATATATATATATATATATATATATATATATATATATATATATAAACATGGAAAAAATATTTACCAGTTATTTATCTAAATCCTGTATCTCATCTTCATATTTGGTGTAATATATGAACAAGCTCTCGAATTCATAGGTCAGTATTAAGGATATTGGGGAAAATACATTAATCCTTATTAAGTGTCTTAATTACTGCTTAAGCCATCTAATACATTTTTCTAACTTTATATTTGATGGTTTTGATTAAATGCTATTCAATAGGTCTAGCTGTAGTTCGCCAGAAATTGTTCAACCAATGCTTTACTGTGTTCTGTCCAAGAAGATTTGGTGTTGAAGGCTGTACAAGTCACATAAATTAAAATTATAGAATTCTTGATCTTCCAATTTCTGCCCATTTGCTTGTACTTTTTATATTATCTGAAAACCTATTACCTTTCCCTATTTTTGGATAGAATGATGAATATGTTTATGGGCTATCAGCACATAAGCAGTGTTGAGTTTGAATGTCTTATCCACCTAGATCATGGCTAATCTCAAATGCTTGCCCATAGTAGTTGAATTCAATTTTATTTAACAAATATTGAAATTTTCTTCTTCTTTTCAGACTCTATTAGTTGAAGAGAAAATTTGAATGTTTGCTTCGCGGGTGGAGTTTTACACCCTGTGAACTATAATATAAAATAAACGGGCACTTCGTACCAAAGAATTGGTTATATGTACCATCACTTTTAGCATTAAGATTGCGAATGTCATCAAATTGTTGCCTGAACAAATGAAAGTGACAGTGAACATAGTTTCTATTCAATTTGAAAAAACTCCAGATTGGATAGATTCGACCGTGTAGAATCTATTGAAGCCAATTCCTATAAGTACTATGAAGAATGTAAATTAAGATCTTCATTAACAACAAAAAAACGTATTATCTTTCTTTGAAACATCAAGAGGGGAGAAAATGCAGGTACATCCAGACCTTCTGAATAATGAACAATGGGGTTCAATTTCATTCAAAAAAAGTCTAAAGAAAAGGCATACACCTCCAATGCTGTCACTGAATGTGAAGCAGTAGTTACTCTCTCACAAATTTAGTACAGGATACAAAAGAATCAATGATAGCTGGAGAAGACCAACAATAGCAACCATTAGGAAGGAATTACGTAAAAAATTATGACCACAGTTTCTAGTGAAAAACAAACAAAAAGAGCTTTAGTTAGATAAAGCTTATAAGAACAAGGAGAAAGAAGTTGTGAAAAGTCCTAGAAAGCCTTTCCGCTTTGATGTATTGGCACAATTGACTAACATCGCAGCACGAATCACTCCAGAAACTCCTAAGGTTGTCCAGTAAGGGAAGCCAAGGGAGGCTCTACAGGACTCAAAGGTGTTTCTGGCTCAGATCCTAGAGATGGCAGAAGACAAAGAAGAAATCTACGCAATGTATCATTAGACTTCTAAGAAAATGCTTTGCATAACTATTTAGAAAATATTTAAGTAAAGAACAACAAGTATCATCGGCCTTTGTATTGTAGAGGTTTATATCAGGTTAACAGAGATTGACCGAATCCAAGTAGATTTTAGTCTGCTTTAAGCATACTGCCAAAAAAAAATATACTATGGCACTTTGGAATCCCTGAAAATAGGTTGGTAGCCACGACTACGACTATCTTTGGTTTCAACACAAATGGATGCAAGCATTTGGGGAAGGTGAAGCTAAAGTTTTAGATTGGTGATCTTAAAATAGAAGTCACATTCTATATGATATATACTGACACGGCTTATAACTTGTTGCTTGGGAGGCCATGGATCCTCCTCAATCTTATTGTTCATTCCACATTACACTAATGCATGAAATATATGGCTTAAGAAGAGTGAACATGAAGACCTTGGTAGCAGAGAAACAATCCTTTAAAGAGGTTGAATTACTTTATAGATGCACTTTTCTACAACAATACTTTGGAGGCTGTAGAGAAATCCGTTTCAAGTAAGTTAGACAAAGGCAATGAAGCTAATTCATAACTGTTACCTGAAGATATTGAAGAATGGGGCATGGATCCAATTGTAATAAGCCTTGAGGGCTGAGATATAAATGCACTCCCTATTTTGATGGCGAGTGAATTATCAATGAAAATATAGAATTTGCTTATTCCTCTGGTGTTAATTATAAACCTTCAAATACTTGTACTGATACAGTTATTGATCAACTCGATAGAAAGTATTCTTTAGCATCATTCCAAACACTCATTCATTCATCATTTGATTTCGAATTGATGACAATGGAGATGCAAATAAAGTGATCTTTGAGGTTTCTCCCAAACACAAAGATCAAACCTATTTTATTTGGAAAAGTGAACGAGCGTAAAAGGAAAAATTATGTAAGTTTTGAAAAAGAACAGGATAATTCCCAATTCTTCCATTATGATCATAATACTCATAAAATGATGAAAAAAATGGGAAAGGAAGAACTTTGGAAAAGGAAGAAGAACTATACTTCAATTTTTAGTTCCAAAAGGAAAAATGCCAAATTATTATTGTAGATTTCGCAAGGGATTGGGATATGTCACAACTCTTGAATTTATTTTCGAAGCAAATTCTGAAGAAGAAATCCAATGTGATTATTCATTTGAATCATCATGTTTGAATTCGGATATAAGTGTTAAAGCAATTTTCTGTGAATTTTCCATTAACATGGTTTTTACATACCAAAAAGAAGAAGATGAAGAACTACCACCATCTAAAGATGATTCTTGGGCAAAACACTTGAACATGAAATGGGAGATTCAATTTGAACAACATGAACCTCCAACAAAAGATAAAGTGATCCAATTAAATATGTGTGCTGAAATCAACCAAATCATATTTAAAAATGAAAAATTATCTTCTAATGAAAATGAAGGCCTCATTACTCGAGATACATTGATGCATTTGCATGGAATTATGAAGACATTTCAAGATTAGAGCCGCAAGTGGAAAGATACAGATTGAACATTTGACTGGATGTGTAACTTTTTAAATAACATGTAACGTTTTCCAAAACGGAGGACACTACTTAAAATTTATACTAAACAACTCAACAGTCACAGGATCTTGGAATAACCGTAACTACTGTGGCTCAGTACCACATAGTATTGTTGTAGTATAAGTCCTCAGTACCTGATCAAAAAGTTGACTAACAAAATCCTTATACAATACAATTCTTATTCATCATGTAGTTTTTTCAATTCCCATGTCAATAATTCATGATATACATGAACCAAAAAAAACATATAGTTTGTCAAGTCAGATTGTGTACATGTCTTTTAGAAGAAAACATGAATTCATGAATCAAAATTTAGGACAATATATGCATATATCATGAGGATACTCTATTTCCATGAATTAAGATGTATAAACTTTGTCATCATATTTCCATTAATGGTCATACTCATCGTGTACTTAGTATTCAAATAATTCATTCAAATATGTCATGTATTGGGTTCAAGTATACACACACATACACACACACACACACACACCATATATTACGTGCCATATATCACATAAACTATATCATTCATACAAGTATCATATAATACACTCTACTATTAACAAATATCACACGTCACACATCATATATAATCAAATATACAATTCTTTGACTTCCATAATATAAATAAAAATAAATATTCAGTTTGTGCCCTTAGAAATGAAGAAATGTATATACCATTAAGAACAATATTTTGCAAACGGGCTCTTAGAAATTCTTAACCCATGTTAATTGTCAAATGTTATTAATATTTGATGCAAATTATATAAATAAATTAGATGTACATGATGTCCTATAAAGTATTATTATTATAATATTATAATAAATCCCAAGAAATGGCTTAATAATAATTAGATTTGTAGCAAACTAATTATAATATTAAAATAATTTATTTATCATGTTCAACAACATTTAGAAATGACATAATAATATTTAGATTTATCATAATAATTTATTTCTCAGGCTTCAACTGAGATTTATTATAGTAATTTATCATTACAGTTAGATGTACCTAAATAGGCCTATTAATAATTCAAAAACATTTTTAGCCAGTTTGTAACAAAAACATTTCTAACATATTATTATTATAATTTGTATATGTTGAAATTGGCCAAACACAAAATTTGGTAGACATGTTTAAAGTTCAGCTATCAAATTACCTAATAATCTAGTTTAATTATCAATATCAATTAATAGTTCAAAATTTAAGCCGAGCATATTTACAAAATAATGTCCAAATTGAGAGCAAAAATTATTCATAAAATAAATTATATACACAAATGTAAGTTAAATAAATCTTTCAAGAACAAGAAATAGCAGTATAGCTTATCTCTTCTTGATCTCAATTCCTCAATTCGATTTATTTTTCTTTTTTCTTTTTTCCTTCCTATTTCTTCCTTTTCTCTCTGTTGCTTTGGCTATGGCATGAGAGTGAGAAGAGAGAGAGAGAGTGAAGTGGTGAATGTTTTTGTTTTGTTTTTTTTCCTTCAATTGGTTTTTATCTTGCCAAGGCCCCTAACTACTTACCTAATTGACCCCCAGAGAGGCCACTGCCTCAACCTATCAAAAGCCCACCACCTCTCTCTCTCTCTCGGATAAGAGAGTATGATTTAATTAATTATTTTATTTATTTATTTAATAATTTAATAATTTCGGATCCATATAACATTCTCCAATGCTACAAATTAATGCAGGGGTAGTGCTCAACGAGAGAAGTACTAAAAAATTATCCGTTTATTATTTCAATATCTGGAATATAAGAACTAAAATTTCGAAGTAATTAGAAGGGTAATTTAATATCATGAAATTAACAAATTTAGAAATATTTTTCAGGTTTGCAAGGAAATTTTTTGAAAATTATAAATATTATAAAACTAATAACCGTGAAGACCGAATGACATTTGGAGTTGTGGATTTAAAGTTACGTCCAACGAAAATTATTTCAATGCCCAAAATTGATTTCGGTGACCTTATTCGACACGATCGAACTTAAAAGAGGAATACAGTAGCACGTACTTTGGAATATTATACAACAACAATGGAGGTTTTGTCCAGAAATAATGAAAGTCACCGAGGTGGAAATAAAAAAAGCTTAGCGAATCTGGATTTATTTGTGAAGAACAACATCTTGATTGGGTAGCAAATATAGTCACTAGGTCTAGAAAAGTAAAAAAATTAGAGTTTGCATCGATTTTCGAGATTTGAATGAGGCATGCCCTAAAGATGAATTTTCATTACCCATCACTGATATCATGATTGACAACACTGGCAATTTTGAGAGGATGTCGTTTATAAATGGATTGTTAAGATATAATCAAATTAAAACGCATCCTGATAATGAAAAGCATATATCTTTTTGAACCCAGTGAAAATGTACTATTACATGGTTACGCACTTTGGTTTGAAGAATACAGGTGCCACATATCAGCACACCATGAACACTATATTCAAGAGCATCTCCGAATGACAATGGAGTGCTACGTTGATGATTTACCTATCAAAAGCAAAAGTAAAGAAAATCATCTCCAAAATTTAAAGATGATTTTTGACTTAATGCAAAAGTGGAAACTAAAAATAAAACCCACTAAATCCTTTCTGGGATTCGTTGTTACATCCAAAGGACTCATCTCGACCAAGATAAGATTAAGGTGATCTAAGAAATGCAACCCCAAGGAACCTCAAGGAATCGAAAGGATTACAAGGTAGACTAGCATACATTTACAGATTTATATTAAATCTATCAGGGAAATGCAAGCCAGTCACATAGCTAATGAAAAAAGGACTATCACTCATATGGGATGATGCTTGCCAAAAAGCATTTGAAGAGATCAAAGAGTATCTCACTAAACCACCAATCCTTATAGCTCCAATACCAAGAGTGCCATTTCTGCTGCATGTGACAACCATGGATCATTCTTTAGGAGCTTTATTAGCTCAAAAGAATAATCTAGGACAAGAACAAGCTATTTACTATTTAAGTAGTATGATGGTTAGAACCGAACATCAATGTAACCTAGTGGAAAAGAAATGCCTAGCATTGGAGTCTGTAGTACAGAGGATGCGATATTACCTCGTGGGGGCAAACTATTCACGTTTTATCAAGGGTTAACCCATTAAGAATATTAATAACCAAATTAGGGTCATTAAATTTAAGATTATCTAATTGGGTCATACTGTTATCTCAGTATGATATACACCTCATTCCAAAAAAATCAATCAGGGGCCAAGGCATTGCAGATTTTTTGGCCAAACACCCAATTCCAAGATCTTCAAAATTGTACAAAGGCATTCAATAAGAGATAGTAGAAGAAAGTGTAGTTCCGAAGAAAGATGCTCAAGACGAAATGGCCAAAGTAAATGTCATTTCAAATAAAGTTCGACAATTAATTTTTTATGGTGCTTTCAGAATGGGATCTAAAGGAAAAATGATAGGAGTGGGGGTTTTGTCTCCCCTCGAAACCATATCATCTTTCCAGCATATTCATTGCAAAATCATGTTCCAACAATGCTGCAGATATAATGCTTTTTTTATTAGTTTGAAGATAGCAAACAACTGGGGGTGAAATACCTAAAAGTATATGGATATCCTCAGTTGATTATCAATCAAGTCAGAGGAGAATATGGAGTCAAGAATGAAAATATCATGTCCTACTACCAAACAATGAAGAAAATAGTTTATAGTCTTGATGGCTTCTACATCAGCTATGTACCACGTCATAAAAAGAGCTATGCAGATTCATTAGTTTCTTTGGTAGCTACCTTGGTTTTGGTTAAGAAATCCAGTAAACACATAATAGTGGCAGCTAAGAATTATTTTGCCCAAAATACTAGAAAGTGAATTGGCCACAGAAAACCAATGAGAAGAAAATGTAATCCATACTGTTGGATTTGATTTTGAACCGAGGTGTCGGCAAACATATATTGACTATGTTTTTATGGTATACGATTGGAAGATCCCAAAGAGGCAGCGATGATTCGACGAAAAACTATATGTTTCTATTATAATTTCGAGATTCAGACAATTTATAGACAATCCTATGATGGAACTTTGCTTTGCTGCCTTTCCAAGGAGGCCCACGAAGCACTCAAAGAAACTCATAGTGGTATATATGGAGCACATCTATCATGACCTAAACTTTGGGATAAACTCCAAAGAGTGGAATACTATTGGCCGAAAATGATGTTAAATGTTGTCACATATGCTAGAAAGTATAGATCTTGCCAGATGCATGATGATTTTATACATCAATCTCCAGATTATTGTTGGCAAAAAATTCTGGAGTCATCTATCGAAAACAAAGCAGAGCAGCGAATTTCGGGTTTGAGATCCGCAACTCAGCAGATCTGCGAACCTAAAATTCGAGGTTTGCGACCCAACCACGATAGAGCAGATCCGCGAATCTAAAGTTGAGATTCGCGCGATGCTATCCATAGTTTTCGGAGGGAGGTTTAATACAAAGTCACCTGACCCGAATGAGGAAAGTTGCCACCTCAGATCATGGAGCTAACAACCGAACAAATGTAGCGGCATTACTTCGATCGTGGGAATAACTACCTGATGAGTATGACGGCACTTCTCGAGTAATGGGGCTAACGGTCGAACGAATGGAACAGGAACGTTGCCCTAAAACCCCTATAAAAAGCGGAAAGACAGAAAGAGATGGGGGATCTTCTTCTAAAATTACCCTTTATGATCAGAAGTGTAGAGCCTTTCTGCCAATTAAAAGAGTTTGTGCAGAGTGTCAACGGAGAGCAGGATCATCTTCCACAACTACCTCAGAGCCTAGCTTTAAACAAAGACGAATTTGATTATTCCTCATCTTCTGTAAATGGAAAACCGTTGAAATTGTAATCCTTTATTGAAATAGCTCAATAGAGAATCATTTACAGTTTTTTGGCGAACAGAAGATTGGAGACTCCCCTGTTGACTCCCATCACCTCCGGTGATCTGGTAGTAGCTCAATCCGACAATATTCCAGTTGACAGTCTGGTCAACTCACTCACCATCCAGGTTGACCAAGAAAAGTATGAAGAATTGCTTTCTTCCGGCTCCAAGAGCCCTACTTCCTTACGGGGGTGCCGTAAGATCTCCAAAGGATCAATCTCCAAGAAGACTTCAAGGGCCATAACTCAGCCGAAGGATTTAGTAGAGCAAACTGGTCCAAAATCCTCCTCTTCACCAACATTGGGCTTTGAGCCAGTTTTTGCTAAAACTCCTGATCTCCCTATCAGAATAGATCAGGATCCCCACTTCAATAAGGGGAAACGATCATTACCTACTCCGCAGGATTATGACGCGGGGAAGGAAGTTCCTCTCATTCGTACAATGAGAAGGAACCTAAAAAGAAACAAAGCTCGTGCCCTTCGCAAGACCACGCAGCAATAGAAAACTGCCAACTCATCATCGCGAAGGCCTACTGTACAAGTACGGAGGCCAAAATGCGAGGTTACAAAGAATCAAGACGCGAAAGGATTTACTCATATTTCCTATAGGAAACAGAGTAAATCCACCAAGGTTATCTATGACTACAAATGCGGAATCTACATTCGCATCCCTCGAATTTCAAGGGGAAAGCATGATCGCGCAATAGAAGGAGCTTGTGAACCTCAAACTCGCGGAGAGCGTACGATTAGCAAGGAGCCTATCTCAAAGGCTAAGACTATTTCACCCACTGTTCCAGCTAGGGTGAGACTTGCACCTAAAGCTTTCGACGAAAGAGAGACTCCAGTCCCAAGGCTATCTTTCAAAGATGACACCGTCACCAAGAGTTTCAATGCAAGGGATCTTCGGGAGCTCCTAAATAGAAAGAGGGAAGAATCCCACGCATCTCACTACCATTGCAAATAGCTGATCAATGCAGTACTATCACACTATCATTGTTCAACTCATACGAGGCAGTCGGTATTCCATCGACTATCAGCATCATCAACATCTCCATCACAACCGACAAAAAGGAGACGATGAAATAGGCTCAAATTTTATGAGCCCGAATAACCTAAAGTGTCATCCAATATGATAAGTGTCGGGGAAAAGAAGAAGAAGAAGACGAAGAAGGTCTCCGAAGGAGGCGCTTCCGACTCAGAGCACTCTTCAAGCCTGAAGAACATGCTCAATGAAGAGCGAGAAGTTTTCCAAAACACTCGACTCAAAAGTGGGATGGCAATCCCGATGAATTATAGACAAATGGCTGGAGTCTTCTCCGACGAGGAAGACACGACTAAGTCTGTTATGACCGAGTCACAAACGTCCGATTCGCTCCTAAAAGACTCCGCCTCCGCGTATATGGCCTAGAACAGTACCCTGGAGGAATTCATGCAGAGAATGGACGAACAAGACAAGAGTATCCAACAACAGCAGAACGCTATTAGCGAAATTAAAGAAATGCTGCATGTTCTGCTGGAATTAGAAAAGACAAGGTTGAAGAATGCATCTTCGCAGGCGTCACCCCATGACCCAAAAACTGACAAGGGAAAGAAGGCGGAAGAAGAAGACCATACTCTTCACAATAATGAAGAAAAAGGAGAACATCATGGGGATATGACAATTGTTCCACGCATCAGGAAGGAAATGCGAATGCTGTCTGGATGGAGAGTTTCCAAAATCAACTGAATACCCTCATGCATAAAAGTGATTTGCAAGAGTTGGGTGTCGTAAGACCATATCCGGTGGAATGGGAAAGCATGCCATTCCCAGAAAGCTATAAGCCATTGAAGCTCAAATCCGTCGATGGCAAAGGGTCGCCGAATCAGCACCTTTACTATTTCAAGTCGCAAATCGGGTATTTAGCAGAAATGACCCCATCATTACACGGGTATTCATTAGTACTTTGACAGGACTAGCATTTGAATGGTTCCGAAGGCTGGAACCGGGAACCATCAATTCATGGAACGACATGGAAAAAGCCTTCCTGACTAGGTTTTATGAAGACGATATGGAAGTGTCAATGCCAGCGCTTCTAACCACTAAACAGAAGAAGGCGGAGTCAGCCTGGGACTTTATTAAAAGGTTTAGGAATAATTCTCTCAGATGCCCACACAGGATTCCAGAGAAGACCTTGGTAGGAACCTATTGACATAATCTCTCGACTAAGATTCTAGCCAGAATAGGAGCAGTGAAGTCCTTGACTTGAAAGGATCTCGCCCTACAAGCTGAAGAGGCTGAGGAAATAGTGCAAAGGCTTGAAGAAGAAGGAGGCGAAGAGAAACATAGGCGAAATAACGACAACAATCATAGGCCTCAGTCCCGAGGATATAAGGGTAAGGAAACAAT
Source organism: Dracaena cambodiana (assembly GCA_036321105.1). NCBI lineage: Eukaryota > Viridiplantae > Streptophyta > Magnoliopsida > Asparagales > Asparagaceae > Dracaena > Dracaena cambodiana. The sequence goes on from JAYEPQ010000015.1 coordinate 29,334,029, forward strand.
GATGACTGATACTCCGCAGCCCGCAAAGTCTTCTTTGAAGCTCCCTCCTCAACCACATGTGCCTCAAAAACAATATTCTTTCAAGGACGAGTATACGTCAACCTCCTTATGACTAAAAAGATGCTGAAGCTGCCCGAGTCCAAACGTCTGGAGGAAGCAGGGAGAGTTAATGATCCTAATTACTGTGTCTACCATAGGATTATTAACCACCCTACTCAGAACTGTTACGTTCTCAAGGATAAAATTCAAGCCTTAGGGGACGCTAAGGTCATCAAACTCCAGGAGCACAAGAAAAAGGTGACCACAAACATGGTGACTTTCAGGTTCGGTAAAGTGCCTGACTGGATAGAGTCAACAGTTCAAGATGGAGTGTAACCCATTCCTAGAGGCACAATGCAGGTCATGAATTTCAATTTGCATCAACGGCAGGAGAAAGGGTTATCCCCTTTGAAACTGATAGATGGGAGATAATATAGGTGCATCCAGATCTCCTTAATGATGAACAATGAACTTCCAATTTGTCTAGAAGAAAGCGAAGAGGGAAGATCCTAACTTCTAATGTCGTCTCCATAATTTCCGAAGATGACAAGAGCACTCCTACTCTAACAGATTCGAAAGAACAATTCGGAGACTCTTGGTGGCTAACACGGATCTACCTCCCTCTGGGATCCGTTCGGGAAAAGATTACTTGAAGAATTATGAACAGACCGTAGAATCTCGGCCACTTCCAGAGAAGATCAAACAAAAAGAGCTTAAGTTTGACAAAGCTCTGAAGAAAAAAGGGAAAAAACCAGCGGAAAATTTACTGAAGTCGTTTCAATTCGACATCTTAACGCAGTTAGCTAATATTCCCGCAATAATAACCTTGTATGAGCTCCTGAAGCGTTCTAAATCAACTAGAGAAGCATTGAGAGAGGCTCTGCAAGATTCAGAGGTATTCCTGGCGCAAATACCAAAAACAGTCGAGAATGAAGAATCTCTTTGCGTGACGTGTCACTAGACCTCTGGTAAAAACATCCCTTGCATCACTTTCTTTCCGAAAGATATGCTAGTTAGAAGCAATAAGCATCACTGCCCTTTGTATTACAAAGGGTACATAGGATCGGCGGAGATCGACCACATTCAAGTTGATCCAGGCTCAGCCTTAAGCATCATGCCACGAAGGATGCTACGGTATCTTGGAGTTCTGATGAACATGTTAGAGCAACTAGTATCACCATCTCTGGATTCAATGCAACGGTAGTAGACCATTGGGCAAGATAAAGCTTAAGTGCCAAATCGGCGACCTGAAGACGGAAGTCACGTGCTATGTGATAGATGGGGAGGCCCTGGATCCATAATAACCTCATTGTTTCGTCCACGTTACATCAATGAATGAAATATGCGGATAAAGACGGGAACGCAAAAACGCTGGTCGCGGAAAAGCAACCCTTTAAAGGAGTCGAAAACTACTTTACTAACGCGTTGCTATATCAAGATGTGTTCAATGTTTCAGATCAGCCTGCTTTAGATGACTCTGATAGCGGTGAAGAAGCCAACACAGAATCAGGATCCAAAGATTCGGAATCCGACGATGTAATTTGGGACGGTGAGCCCATTGTGATAAGCCTTGAAGGCCTTAATGTAAAAATACCGTTCATTCTAATGGTGAATGGGTGATAAATGAAAGCTTAGAATTTGCTTATTCTTCTGGTGTTGATTCTGAACTTCAAGTACTAGTACATATGCGTTCAGCGATTGTTTAGATAAAATATGCTCTTTGGCTCCTTTCCAAGCACCTATCCGATCGTCCCTTCACGAATTGACTAATGACGAAGAAAGCGCCAACAAGACGAAGAAAGCGCCAACAAGGCTATTTTTGAAGTTCCTCCTAAGGACGGAACTCAGAAATCCATAATATTCGGAAATTCAAGTCACAAAAGCAAAAAGAAGTGCTTAGATTCTGAAGAAGAACAGGAAAATCCCGAGTTCTTCCACTATGATAAAAATTCTCATAGACTAATAAAGAAAATGGGATATAACCTGGCCAAAGGCAGGGGTTGAACTTTGGGAAAGGAAGAAGAACAATTCTCTGACCCTTTGTCCCAGAAGGAAAAATGCCAGATTATTATCAGAAGACTGGTAGGGGGTTGGGATATATCACCACTCCCGTGGGTTCCTCAGGTGAGAAAACTGAAGAAAGACAATTCAATCATTCGTCAGAATCGTCCTGCTGGGATTCAGATGTCAGTGTCGGCATGATCTTCCACGAAGTGTCCGCTAACATGACCTCCGCAATCCAAGAAAGTGAAGACCTAGATTAAACCCCCCCAGTAAAAGATGACTCCGGGTTCGAACATCTTAACGCGAAGTGGGAAATTCAGTTTGAATAGCGTGAGCCTCCAACCGAAGATAAAGTAACCCAAATAAATATGGGGGATGAAAAGAATCCTAAACCCATATTTACAAGTGAGAACCTATCCTCGGAGGAGAAGGAGGAGTTAATATCCCTCATTCGTGAGTACATTGACATTTTTGCTTGGAGTTATGAGGAGATGCCAAGATTAGACCCAAGTGTCGCGGTTCACAAACTGAACATCCGACCAAATGCTAAGCCAGTAAAGCAACATCAACGAAGATTCCGCCTAGAGATCATGGAAGCCATTGAAGTTGAAATCAAAAAGTTGATTGAGTCAGGCTTTATTCGCGAGGAACAACACCTTAATTGGGTCGTAAATATAGTTCCTGTAACCAAGAAGAACGGGAAAATCCGGATTTGTATTGATTTTAGGGATTTGAATGAGGCCTACCCTAAGGACGAATTTTCGTTACCCACTACAGATGTTATGATAGATAATACTTGTGGGTACGAACATATGACATTCATGGATGGGTTCTCAGGGTATAATCAGATAAAGATGTATCCTGATGATGAGAAGCATACGTCCTTTAGAACACCTCTCGGGCCTGAAGAATGCAGGTGCCATGTATCAGCATGCTATGAACGTAATATTCCAAGAGCATCTCTGGAAGACAGTGGAATATTACGTAGACGACCTAGCAATTAAAAGCAAAAATAAGGGTGATCATCTGCAAAATTTGAAGACGGTGTTTGACCTTATGAGGAAACATCAACTCAAGATGAACCCGACTAACTTTTTTCTGGAGGTCTCCAGTGGGAAGTTTCTCGGCTTCGTGGTTACTTCCAAAGGAATTTATCTCGACCCAGACAAGATTAAGTCTATCCAAAACATGCCACCTCCCCGCAATCTCAAAGAATTAAGGGGACTACAAGGTAGGATGACGTACATTCGTAGATTCATATCAAATTTGTCGGTAAATGTCAGCCCTTTACCAAGTTAATGAGGAAAGGAGTATCATTTGTTTGGGATGACGCATGCCAAAAGGCTTTCGAGGAAATCAAACAATACCTCATGAAACCAATAGTGCTAATAGCCCCAGTTTCGGAAATATCTTTCCTGCTATATGTGAGAGCTATGGACCACTCCTTGGGAACCTTGTTAGCACAGAAGAATGAGTCGGGTCATGAACAAGCTATTTATTACCTCAGTAGAATAATGATCGGGGCAGAACACCGATATAACTCAGTGGAGAAGGAATGTTTAGCTCTAGTGTTTGCAGTATAAAAAATGCGACACTACTTAGTTGGACAAACTATTCACGTTATATCGAGAGTTAACCCCCTGAGAATACTAATGACTAAACCTGGATCATTAAATTCGAGGCTATCCAATTGGGCTATTTTGTTATCACAATATGATATGAATTTTGTCTCACAAAAATCTATTAAGAGACAGGCCGTAGCTGATTTCTTAGCCGAGCACCCAATCCCGGCATCCTCGAAGTTATACGAACAAATTCCTAGAGAGTTGTGTGAATGGAGCCCGATTCTAAAAGAAGACAACTCGCAAGAGTCTCCGGAGGCAAATATGGTCGCGAAAAGTGTATGGCAACTTTTCTTCGACGGCGCCTCCCGAATGGGATTCAAAGGAAAAATGACAGCGGGGGTAGGAGTTGTTTTCGTCTCTCCTTACAGCCACATCATTCCTCGAGCTTACTCGTTAATAAGCCCGTGCTCCAACAATGTTGCAGAGTATAATGCTCTCCTAATTGGTTTAAAGATAGCTAAACAATTGGGGGTCAGATACTTAGAAGCATATGGAGATTCTCAACTTGTCGTAAACCAAGTTAAAGGAGAATATGAGGTCAAACATGAAGACCTTTTGCCGTATTATCGTGCAGTAATTAAAATAGCTGATGGTTTCGATGGTTTCTATGTCAGCCATGTGAAGCGCCATCGAAATAGCTATGCAGATTCACTGGCTTCCTTAGCTGCTACATTGGTCTTGCCCAAACATGCTAAAAAGCAAATTACGGTAGGGAGCAGAGAATTATTTTGTCCAAAAGATGAACTCAAAGAGGAATTGAGGGAGCAACAGGAAGACGAGACTGGTATTCTCGAGTCAAGTCTAGAACCAAGGGATTGGCAATTCCCTTATATAGATTATGTCCTTTGCAGTATATTACCCGAAAATCCAAAAGAAACCAAGGCAATCCAAAAAAGGGCTATCCGGTTCTACTATAATGCGGAGCTCCAGACATTGTACAGGAAATCTTATAACGGAATCTTACTTCGTTGTCTCTCTAATCGAGAAGCTCGAAAAGTACTTGAAGAAGCTCATACTGGCATTTGCGGAGCACACCAGCCAGAGCCGAAACTTTGGGATAGAATCCAAAGAATGATTATCACTAGCCTAAGATGATGACAGAAAGGGTTAATTACGCCAAGAAGTGTAAATCCTTCCAGATACATGCAGATTTTATACACCAAGCTCCAAAATATCTCCACCCAACGGCTACATCATGGTCGTTTGAGCAATGGGGAATGGACATTGTCGGGCCGATTTCTCCACCATCAACGAGAGGCCACTAGTTCATTTTAGCTATAATGGATTACTTTTCGAAATGGACTGAAGCTATTTTCCTAACCGAGGTGAAGTCATCGGATGTGATCAAGTTCATTAAGCACCATGTGCTTTATCGCTTCGGAGTGCCCAAGAGAATTGTTCACGACAACGGTCCTCAGTTTGTGAGCCAAGTATTTTCCAGATTTTGCAACAAATAAAGGATCGAAGATGTAGCCTCCTCGCTATATTATCCTGCAGCTAATGGTCTAGTGGAAGTTTTCAACAAGACCATTGTAAAGCTCCTCAAAAAGTTTGTGTCATCCAATCAAAGGGACTGGGATGAGAAGCTTGGAGAATGACTGTGGGCGTATTGCACCACAGTCCGAACCCCCACCAATGCCATGCCCTTTTCTTTGGTTTATGGGTCAGAAGCGGTCTTACCTTTGGAAATTCAGATTCCATCGTTGCGAGTCATACTAACGACTAGGATGACACAAGAAGAACGACATCAGCAAAGGCTCCTGGAATTAGAAGCCTTGGATGATAAGCGATTGGAAGCTTAACAGAGTATTGAACTATACCAGGCGCAAATATTCAGGACTTTTAACAAAAAGGCCAAACGAAGAACTTTCAAAAAAGGCGATCTGGTCCTTTCAGTAAGAAGACCGATCATAACTAGGCAAAAGCCTAAAGCAAAGTTCCAGCCAAAGTGGGAGGGGCCTTTTGTCATTGATACGGTTTACTCTAATGGCGCATATCGGTTGGCAAAATCGAATAGTAATAAAATCATGATGCCAATTAACGGCAAATTTTTAAAGAAATATTATTCTTAGTAAGACTGCGGAACACTAGTTGTAATGTAATCTGGGTAGTTCAATGCAAATAACGAATAAAAGTCTATCTGTAATCAGGGATTCATTAACAAAGATTCGCAGTTCCAGACTAAAGATTTTTGAATCGGGAATCAAAATTTCTTTCCTCCAAACTTGCCAAATTAAAGAATACCTCTGGCGAATCAAAATTTCTCCAAACTTGCCAAGTTAAAGAACACCTCTGACGAATCAAAGTTTCTCTCTTTCAAGCTTGCCAAGTTAAAGAATACCTCTGGCGAATCAAAATTTCTCTCTTCTGAATTTGCCAAGTTTAAAAAAAAAGTATATATATATACCTCTCGCAAATCAGAAGTCATGGTGCTGGAAATCACTAGACAGTGCGTGCTTCAACCTGATCAGTGAGGTTAACAAGAAGTTCTCTCAGTCACAGCAATTTTGAGTGGTTGGAAGATTTTGGGTGATTCAAAGATTGTCAAGTTAACAGTTAACTCTGATAATCAATATCAAAATTGTCCATCAATCACTTTTGGTTATGCAAAAAGAAAAAGCTTCTTTATTCATTATCAGATCAAAATTACAGAGAGTTCTCTAGTACTATACAATCAACAAAAATAAATACAAATCACTGGTATGAGAAAAAGTAAAAGTTTGCTTCTGTAGTATCCTCTTCCAAGGACGACTTAAAGGCAGTAATCTGCTCCTGCAGACTCTTCTTCTAGGATAGCGAACTTGCTTCCATAGCCTCCTCTTTCAGCGTGGCTTGGATCAAAAAGTTTGCTCCTGTAGCCTCCTCTTCCGGAAGGGCAAATTTGCTTTTGTAGCCTCCCCTCCAAGGACGGCTTAAATGTAAAAAGGTTGCTCTTGCAGTCTTTTCCTGCCAACGGTTAGGGCCTCCAAGTTGGTTTGCTCAGTCATGATCAACGTCACCAGTGACTTGATTAATGCAAAACTGGGCATACCAAATGCATGTTCCCAAACATACAATGTGAGGGATTGCTGACATTGAGTGCCGCCCTTGCCATTTAGCACCTCAACCTTGCGGGATGCTAGGCAGGAAATAAGACAATGCCACAGACCCGAAATCCTTTCTCTCATGGAAAATACATGAGACCTTCCGATACTCTAGAGGTATTGGAAGCAATTACGAGCCCATCGGGTCTGGGTCATTGTTAAGAAGAATGACTACGGTTATCTCCTGCATCCAATTCAAACTCTTGTTAAAAAAAAGAAGAAGAGAGAGAATGACATTAATCAAGAAGAAGTTTACCTTTATTAAGGAAAATTACTACGGTCATAAGAACATTTTCGGTGGAATGCCCCTCTGAATTGATGCAGTCGGAGGCCTTATAACATGCCAGTTCCCATCCATTGCTTCGGTTAGAGGAGAAGATAATACGGCTGCACGAATAAGTCAATTACAAAAGAAAGGAAGAAAAGACAAGGGAGAAGAAACCTTTCTCACGTTGAGATGATCCTTCATGGAGGAGGTCATGCGTCTTATATAGACAGTCTTGTGGTTATGATCTTCGATTGGAAAAGATAAGACCAAATCTTCGGTTAAGATTCTCAATTCAAATCCCAACAGAATTTATTACTGTTGCATGGGATGCTTAGATTTCGCAACCGAAAGGTCTCACCATTAATAAAAGCATATGACGCTTGGGATTTCGCACTAGTTAATCAGATAACGGGTTATGTCATGATTCGCAGAAAATACTACAAATTCTTATAGAAGAATCTTTATCTCGCGAATTTCAGGATGAAAAGATGCGAACTTGATGAAAGCTCATGAAGGTCGCGTATGAAGGAAAGAATCCTGCTAATATAAAGTCGTGGTCCTGAGATGTAAAAACATGCCTGATATACAAATACTATGGATTCTACACAAATTCCCGGACTTTAAAACACAAGATAACAAGTTTGACACAAGTCTCTGAAGCCAAACATGAAATAGAAGTTTTGAAGTGCAAAATCATGTTTATTATACAAAAGATAAAACATATCATGAAGAGTAAGAGCTAGAGCAATTGTGAGAAGAAGTTACAAAGACTCGGGCAAACAAAAAGGGATTCTCTTATACAATTCAATGATTTAAGAGGGCCTTTATCTTCTCTTCAGCGTAACTGATTTCCTACTAGATGATCTCATAGGCTTGAACAGTGGCTTGGCAACGCAGTTCCTCTTCACTAGCTATAGCACTCTGTGCTGAAGTAGCCTCTAGTGCTTCTAGTTCGGCTTGCACCGCTTGAAGACCTTTTATCGCATTATCCCGTTGCCTGGACAAGCTCATGAGATTCTTCATTGGCTCATCACGTTCTTTAGTAATCTTAGCTAAAAAGGCTTGAGCCTTGGCGATGGACTCCTGGGTCCTGATTATGGCCTGGTCGCGATCCTTGACAACCGAGGCAACAATCTCTACTTAGAAGACTAGAGATTGACTGTCTGATTGGCTCTTTTCAAAGGAAGCCCTGCAAGCGTCAATTTTCTCTTTGAGCTCCTTCTGCGACCTAAGTTGCTCCTCCATCAGCTTCTGGAAGGCAGCTTCAATTACTCCAGATTTGTCAGCACTCCGCGATCGTGATAAAGACTCAGCACAGTCTTGAAGTTGAACCATCATAAGCCTATAAGGAGCAGCTTTTTCCTCCCCACCAATGCTAATTATACCAGTCATGTAAAGATGAAGGATATTGGTAAGAGAAGCAAAGGAAGCCCCTTTCAGTATGTTCTCAATGCAACGATCCAGAAAGCGGAGAAAGGTTTCCACTATATCCTGCAATAGGTTGATTTCAAAGGTATCAACCTCTGCATGGGAAGAACCAACAGCAACAGGAGCTCGTGCATCCTGAACTGTATTTTGCTGCAGAGAAGCAATAGTACCAGTACTAGAAGCAGCAACTGCCACACACTCAGCAAAGCAATGGTTGTGGCAACCCTGGTTGGAACGATATGGGTGGCAGTTTCCATTGGAGGAATCACTACTTCGGAGGTATTGGCCGCGGAAACAGTGGGCTTAATCATCCCACAGGCCACTTCATCTAGGACTTTCGCGATGGTACTATCCTGCGGAGTATCGTCTATAGCCATGTGCTCTGAAGATGGAGTCGAAGCAAGAGCTGTTAAAAGGAAGAAATTGACGACTGAATGTTACAGTATCGTTAAATAACAGCAGGATAAAAAATGGATAATGTATAAAGGTGAACCTGAAGGGTGAATACTGGATTCTCCATGTCCGTACACCTCGAGTCCGTACACTTTGGCTCGAACGTGTTCACTCAAGTGGATATATTTGCCATGATCTGGTGGAGGGGTACTAGAACCAAGATCTTTACTGTTGACATCATCATCATCTCCCCAATCATCATGATCTCCTAAAGGAGGTGCTACCTTTGGAGAGCCCGGTGCGTGGACTTCTCCAATTATCTGTACGTCATCATCATTAGCAGCAACTAGAGGAGTGATGGCTGCAGAACTCTCTTGTACAGTAGGTGGAGTAACCACCTCATCATCAACAGCGACCTGGCGAGTGAGAATCGCAGAATCCTTTTGAACAGTTGGAGCAGGAGTAGGGTCACTGCGAAAAAGGGTCCCTGACTCCGGCGCCTCTTAAGGAAACGGAGAGTTAAAGATGAGTCGTCCTTGTCTTCCTTTGGTTCCTCCGCGGGGGCCTCAGAAACCGAACTGGGTGCCACAGTACCGGTTCCAGATGAAGTGTCCTATGAATTGATAGGCAAATCACTGAGACGCCTGTTCGCCATAAAAATTGCAAATGACACTCTATTGAAGTTTTTTCAATAAAGGATTATAATCCAACGGTTCCCCGTTTACAGAAGATGAGAAAAATGGATTTTCTCTTTATTTAAAGCTGGGTTCTGATGTTGCTGTGGAGGACGATCCTGCTCTCCATTGACACTCCGTACAATCTCTCTTAATTGGCTGAAAAAGAGAGGCTCTGGACTCTTTGATCACAAGAGGTAATTTTTAGAAGAAGATGATCGATCCTTTCTCTTTCGTTGTCTCGCCTTTTATAGGGGTTCTAGGGTAACGTCCCACCTTATTTGCTCGACCGTTAGCTCCCACTATTCGATAAGTGCCGTCATATTCATTAGGTGGTTGCTCCCACGATCGAAGTAATGCCACTGCATTCGTTTAGCAATTAGCTCCACGATCCGAGGTGGCAACTCTTTTGTTCGGGTCGGGTGACTTTGTATTAAACCCCTATCCGGAAGCTATGGGTAGTATTGCGAATCTCAGTTTTAGATTCGTGAACCTAATCTGTCGTCACTGGGTCGTGAACCTCGATCTTTAGGTTCGCGGATCTGCTAAGTTGTGGATCTCCAACCCTAAATTCACGGATCTGCTTTGTTTTTCCATAATTTTTCACCGACAAAACTCCCTCCAAAGTTTTCAAAACTCTCATGATTCTTTGAGAAGTTTTGGAATACTTTGGATATATCATTCTATATTAGAATCTCCATTTTTCATATTTCTGAGAGCATGATTCTGTCTCAATGTTTTGAACTCCCATTTTGAAAGGAACACGACTCTGTATTAGCGCTGTGGATTTGCTGCATTTGAAGGAACATGCGACTTTGTATTAGCGCCACAATTTGCTGCTTTTGAAGGAAAATATGACTCTGTATTAGCGCCACAATTTTCAACTCTTGAAACATACGACTCTGTGTTAGGGTCGCAAACTGTCATTTCGGAATGAACGCGACTCTGTATTAGGGGCACGAAGTTTCATTTTGGAGAAAAAACGACTCTGTGTTAGGGTCACAAACTGTCATTTTGGAATGAACGCGACTCTGTAATAGGGGCGCGAAGTTTCATTTTGGAGAAGAAAACGACTCTGTGTTAGGGTCGCAAACTGTCATTTCGGAAGGAACGCGACTCTGTATTAGGGGCGCGAACTTTCACTTTTTGGTTGCTGAAAAGCCGGAAGGCGGTTGCTTTCTACGGCGTAGAAATTGAGACGTTCTTTGAGCCGCATTAAATGAAAAGGTACTCATGAGATTCGGACCAGAGATCACGTCTATTCGAAGATCTCGGCCGTCAAATCATCTGCTATACAATCTCGATTTCATGAGAGAGGCTATTCTCATCTCAAGAAATTTGAAATCTAAGTTTTTCTTTAGAGTTCCTTAGACTTCTCGTCTTCAACCTCTTCTAGCTTTTGATACTCTTTGTGGAGGATTTCCTTAATCTGCAAAAGATGCCGAAGAAAGTTTCCTCCTCCGGTGCTACTGCTAGTGGTCATCAAAAACCCTCGAGCAACCTCCAGTTCGATGGTGGTTTGGAAGAAACCCTTGATTGGATGTAATAATAATAAATTTAAAAAGGCAATCCCTTTCTTAAAAAGTTTTTATTTTTGAATCTGAATATCTCCTTCTGCAGTTGATTATGCTTTGAATCCTTGGCCTAAGGACCATTACTTCGGATACTCGGGTGGTTATGACGGGAAGAAAGAGTTCAGATTCGATCAAGTTTTCCCGCATTGTACAACATCTGATAGCCAAGAGAGGGAAGATAAAATTCTCCATCCTGCTTGCTCAACATTGCGAACTGATAACCAATGCATATTTTGAAGGAGATGATCGGTCCTTGCTACACAAACCCGCCTTTTTGTTCAGGGACCATGTTTCGGTACCCGATAGTTGTTTGGAAGATGGAGATTACAAGTGGCTGCGTCAAGTTGAAGGCCGCTACTTGTTTCTCCCTAACATGGAGAGGTCTTACCCGTTCTTATTCCTCCAATCCCTTTCCGTGCCCAGATGAATGGACTTGCACATAAACAAGCCGCAGGACGGCATCTTATTGGGAGGATTTAACTTCTAAGGTGCTTTCTCTCATTGTACTGGAAAACACTTTTGTGGATTGCTCCCATGGCTGCTTAATCATGACTTCCCTAGAGGTGAAACACCCATAGTCGTGCAGACTTTCTTACACCGATTTGTCAATGCGCAAGGGGAATTCCCTGTTCAAGATTTTCGTCCCCTGGATGGGTTCACTGTTCTTAAAAAGGAGAGTGGGCAGTCTTGACTGAATTCTTTCTGAAAGCTTTCAGAGATCAGCTTCATCATGCGGGGCTGTATCGTGCTATCGGGCTGTATCGTGCTATCAGGGCTGTTCAACACGACATTCCCGCTAGCAAATTTTATTTTTTTGCTTTACTGGAACTGTACAATCATGATACTTGTACAATCTTTTGCCCTCGAGGCAATTGAGTTTTGCTCTTCACGAGATGTATGAAATTTCAGACTTGCCCATGGGAGACATCCTGTATGAAAAGTACGTCCCTACCGGGGAAGAACTCTATCTGTTGAAGACCCGGGACCCTTTGATTTATAATACTTACTGGGAGTTGCTTTCATATTTGCACCCACACATCTGGCACCCGCAGTTTGAAGCCAAAGAAGTGGCTGCAATATCTTTTGCCTAATTTTTTCAAGAGTAATCCTAATTTTACCCGCCTTCCTCTAGTTTCTGAAAAGGAGGTTGAGAGAAGAATCGCAAGTTTCTGGACAGACGCTTAAGTTGCCGAATCTGATGAGGATATTTTCAAGGCTGGAACATCTTTTGAAAATTTTCACTATCAGGCGCTCCAGCCTTTATCTGATCCTGCCTTCTTGGCAGGCTATTTGATGGTATGGTTGAAGAAATGTGTTATTCCTTTGCAGGAAAACATATTTGTTAAGGCCGTATACCCAGCCGTCCTACTAGTATTTGGTAGGCGACTCAGTCTGTTGCTCGCGATGATGTGCAGCATCCAAAGCGGACTGAGGAGATTATTTGATAAATTCTGCAATGTGAAGGAGCAAAGGAAGAAAGGAGATCCGGTCATTAAGACTCCTAGTCCACGTGTAGAACTCCCTTATACTTATTTGATGGCTTGGTTGGTTCTACATTGCCCCATTTTGATGAGTCCTGCTGATTCGCAGATAGACTTAAGTGCTCCCAAAGTGCAGTACTATGAGAGGTCGCAATGGAAAGGGGGCTATATGACCATGATCTGCAAGATCCTCCATCATTTCGCGAGTTTTGAATTATTCAGATGTTTTTCATACTTTCCAAATGCTGGGTACAGGGAAGAATTCGCAGACATGGCTGGTGTTGATAAATTCACTGTTCTGTCTCCGGGGTGCTTCTGGTGGTTGATAAACATCCGCCCAGGATATTTGGTTCTTCGTTTGGGGAACCATTGCTATATAGAGCCTTATTACCTGAGCTGTTTTGCTTGACAATTCGGGTAGGATCAGCTCTATATTGATAATCACAATCGGAAAATGACTTTTGTTGGGAATGCCTTTGAAGTAGCTTGAGCTTGGTTTTATTTCATCGTAGGTAGAACCCAGGCTAGATTTGATCTTTCTCTAAAGATCCCGAACTCGAATATGAGTTTCAGTTTATATAAATGGTTCGCGGATGCTAATTCCGCTCCTCAGAACTTCAGTGTAAATCATGTCTGCCTGAGGGAGATGAGAGCTTGGTATGCTAGAAGAAGAAGGCTGGTAGCACAAAAGTAGCAGGGATGGAATATTTCGGGGCAGAAAATACCTCTGATGAGTCGGAACCGGTGACTCAACGAAGGGAGGAGGACAATAATGCACTGGCTTTATCAACTCAACCTGCCTCCTTTGAAGCTTCTCCTCTCCCAACTTTGAAGGAAACTTCTCCTCAACCGCAATCTCCTCCAAAGAAGATTTTTCATAAGCGAAAGAGACTGAGGCGCCTCAGTGACTTGCCTATTGATCCGCGGGGCGTTGATCCGCAGGACACCCCATCTGGAGCCTGTACTACGGCACCCAGTTTGGTCTCCGAGACCCTCGCGAAGGAACCTGAGGAGGATGAAGATGACTCATCGTTAACTCTCTGCTCCCTTAAGAGGCGTCAGATTCAAGGACCCATTTTTCGCAGTGATCCTGCTCCTGATACTCAAGAGGATCCTGCGACTCTCATACACCAGGTCACTATTGAAGTAAAGGCTTCTTCTGCTACACGGGAGGATCCTGCAGCTCTCGTTCATCAAGCTTCCACAGATGATGAAGTACAAATAATTGGGAAAATCCGCACATCAAGTTCTCTACAGTAGCACCTCCTTTAGGAGATCAGGATGACTGGGGAGATGACTATAATGTCGACAACGATGATTTTCGATCTTCAACCCCTCCATCAGACCATGGTAAGTATGTTTATTTAAGCGAAGATGTTCGGACCGAGATATACGGGCCTAAAATGTTTGGACCTGAAGTATACGGACCTGGAGAATCCAGTGTTCAACCTTTAGGTTTGCATCTTCTTCCTTTAGCAATTGTGTTATTATCAAATGATACCGTAACATTTAACTTCCTTTTTGCCAGCTCCAGTTTTGACTTTAGATTTAGAGTGCATGGGCGTGAAGGTAACTTCGCTAGATGACACCATCACAGAAGTTGAAGCCGATGAGGTGAGCAAGGTTACCACTTCTGTTGTTGATACTACAGAAGCAATAATTCCAAAGACTACTGCGTCCATGGTCTCGGCCATAGCTACTCTGTCCGATATTTTGGTTCAAGGTGTTGTAGCTGGCAGTTCTGCTGAAGCCTCAAGAGTTCCTGTTCCTCTTGATATTGGCATTGTTGTCTCTGTGCAGCAGAGTACGGATCAAACCGTCTCTGCCCCAGCCAGTGTTGATCCCTCTGATGCAGAGGTTAATATCTTTGAAGTTGATTTATTGAAGGACACGATGGAGAGTTTCCTCCACTTCCTTGATCACTGCATTGATAAGATACTAAAGGGGGCTTCATTTGCTTCGCTTGCTAATGTTCTCAACATTTATTTGACTGGGATTGTCAGCATTGGTGGAGAAGAGAAAGCTGCTCCTTTCAGACTTATGATAATTCAGCTTCAAAAGCATGCTGAATTCCTATCGAAAGCTGATGTGATAAATTACTGCAAGCGCACAGTATCGGTGTAGCGCTGTACAGGTCATCCCACAGGGATCTAAGGTGTTTTGCGATTTCTTACTCTTTCCTTAGTCTAACGGTCTAACTATGAGATTTTAGATCGAGAGAAGATTAGTTAAGTTCTAGAGGTTAGCCTAGGATCTCGAATCCATTAGAATAATAACCTAACAATGAATTATCTATTTCTTCCTAACTTTTTAATTATGCACGGTTAAGTAACATATTAAAAAGGTGATCTTTTTAATTTGATTTTAATCAAGTGCCCCTAAGTATGACCTATCAAGTGATGTGCAAGTATAGACCACCAAAAATAACACTTTTCTTAAAAACAAATTATATCAAGTAGAAACTCTCATAAACAAAAGAAAATAAATAAACTTCAAACCCTAATCTAAGCATATGCTATCAAGAAACCTAATTCAAGTATAACCTATCAAAGAAATCAGATTTACAAGTTTATTCAAGTCAATTTATTTATAGGAAAATCTCTATTGATAATTCTAAAAATAAACAAAGAGTAAGAATTCCAAAGTTCATCTAAGTATAGATTATCAAAATATTAATTAAGCATAATCTATCAAAGAATTATGATTTGTAAACTCTATCTTTTATTTATTTATAGAAAAATCATAACTTTACTTATTTCTAGGAAGATGATGAGATAAATCCATGTTAGGTCTATTAAACTAACTTCATCTACATCCTAGGGCTAAAGAAAATTAGCTACTCATATTTCTAGTAAGTAATTAAATCTATTTTTATTTATGAAAGCAAATAAATCTAATCAAGAAAGCAATAAAACCTATACTAGAAAACAATTAACTCTATCTTAAAAGCAAATAAATATTAGAAAGCAATGGCTTACCTCTGGAGCACGGCATTGTGGCCGCCACCCCTTCAGCAAAACCCTAATTTTATTAAATTAAAACGAGTACAAAACTTTAGGATCCCCCTTTAGAAAACAAGGATAGGCCAATATATAGGTTTCGAAAATCAAACCCTAATTATAGAAGAATTTGAAAACTAAAAAATTACAATTAAGACATGGGAAATATTTCAGAAGTATTGGGGCCCAAATAGCCGCTATTTGGCGGGAAAGACCGCTAAATAGCGGTAAAATAATTCCAAAAAATATTGAAAATTTTTCCACGTTAACGTCATGTCTTTTTTATTTATTATTCCTGATTGTATTCGACTTTAGATCTCTACAACATTATAGTCTCGTAGTCTTGCCCACTTTAGAAACTTTCGGATTTTGATTTCCGACTCCAACTCTGATTTCATGCCATCTCCTTGTATGAATCGAATTATCTGAAAAGGACACTAAAAATGCCCGAGTATCATTATTTATATACAAAAATAGGTAATATGAATGTTATAAATATGCAATATATAGCACTCATCACACCCCCACACCTATCTTTTGCTAGTCCTCGAGCAAAACCTAATTCTTAAAAGAAAAATAAAAATCCTAACTCACTTTCGCAGGAATCGCGATTGCACTTAGCACGTGCAATAAGCCTTTAAACCCCTAGATTACCCTACTGGACGAGTTGTGTCTCGTGAGGATTTGCAGTGAATA
Source organism: Dracaena cambodiana (assembly GCA_036321105.1). Classification (NCBI taxonomy): domain Eukaryota; kingdom Viridiplantae; phylum Streptophyta; class Magnoliopsida; order Asparagales; family Asparagaceae; genus Dracaena; species Dracaena cambodiana. The sequence continues at coordinate 29,350,293 of JAYEPQ010000015.1, forward strand.
TACCCACAAAATTCAAGAAGAAAATAGATTAAGGAATAAAGAAAAGAAAAATAAGGATAACCGAAAATCAAGAAAAATAAAAAATTTATACAAAAAAAAGAAATTTTTTTTTTTTTATGATATTCTCATCAATTAATCTCACTAATATACAAACTCAAGAACGCATTTCGATTATCAATTTTCAAATCGAGCGTCATATCAGATACACTTAACATTTTAATAAAAAATTTAAATCCTATCTTTCAATACCCACTAACAGATAATCTATTGGCTCCTATACATCTACATACACGTGCAATAGTCTACTTTGGTTTTGGACTCCAACTCTAACTCATGATTCATCTCCTCTCTCATAACAATTTTTTTTCTTTTTTTTTCTTTTTTTTCTTTTTTTAAAGAATATTTTACCTTTCATGTGAATATTCACGCTTGCTTAGGCGCAACATACCCGATTACTCGGTTCATACTCTTTTCTTTTTTTTTTAGAATATTTCACTTTTCATGCGAATATTCACGCTTACTTAGGCGCAAAGTACCCGATTACTCAGATCATACTCTTTTTTTTTCACTCTTGAGGCTATTGCCTTAATACCAGGTGCACCCCATTATTTTATCACTCTCGAGGCTATTGCTTTAGGCTCACCCCATTATTTTATTCTCACTTTTTTTTAGAGAGGAAAGACTACTCAATCGTTATCATTTTTGTCTTTAACCTAATAAACTATTGTGAAGTGAAAAAAATAGATATATACTTGCCTCAAAACTACTATTAGTGGTATTTATTTTTCGGATTTTAATCTTTTTCATAAAATTCAAAGTGTATCGTCCAATCTACTCTCCTATCCAATTTCAAATCTAAATTTGTTCCTTTATCTGTAATTAGTTTGATCTATTGATGAAAATATATAATTTGTTTTTAATTTTTTTTTTAGTTTTTTTTTTAGTTAGTTACCCTAAAAACTACCCAAAGTGTAAAATAAAGAAAACCAAAAATAAAAAAAATAAAATCCTAAAAAATAAAAATAAAATCCTAAAAATCCTAAAAAAAATAAAAATCTCCTAATCCACTCCCCCACACCTAAACTTGTGTATGCCCTCATGCACAAATAAAGGGTGGTAAAATAAATAAGAAAACTATTACACAAATACAAATAATGAGAGTCGTAAAAAGTTACGATCTCAATATCCTCACCCTATTAATGCATGTAAAGCGGTTACGACCTCTCGATTGCTTCCCACTTTCATAGTGTGTGCGTTTTAAACGTGAAGTGGGTGCATTATTATATCTCATCATCCTCCTACAAGTCACGAGATTACCTGCCTGCTTCTTATGTCGTCCTCGCTTTTTCTTTGTCCACATATAAGCAATAACAATTGGGTTAAAGAATTCTTTATTATAAACCTGCCAGTCATCGTTAGTAACAAGCATATATGTAGAAATATCATGAGGTGAGAAGAGTGCTATATGATCAAGTGAACGTGGTGGTGTCTCTTCTAACTCATGAAGTAATGCGAGCTCCTCTGCAAATAAATCCTCAAAAGTTTGCTCATAATTCAATGGCACACTTGCACAAGTATCATCATATATAAAATCAGTATGTGCCAATTCTTCTAATAATATGAGCTCATCTTTGAACAATTGCTCAAATGAGGGTTCATTATCAGTGCAAGAAGTCGAATGAGAGTGCAAACCGTGAATCATGTTGACCTCAATGAGGGAGCTCGTTGCGTGCTCATCCATATTAAATATGTTCAATGCCACAGTCATATTCCCAAACGATAACTTCATGAGGCCACTCCTACAATCAATTAATGCATTTGATGTTGCAAGGAATGGTCTACCCAAGATAACAGGAATTTAATTTTGTGGATTGGAGATTGGCTCAGTTTCTAAGACAATGAAGTCTACAGGAAAGATAAACTCGCCAACCTTAATGAGCACATCTTCAACCATACCAAGTGGTCTCTTAATTGAACGATCAGCTAGCTGTAATGTGACCTTGGTAGGTTGAAGTTTTCCTAACCCCAGTTGTTGATAAACAGTGTAAGGAAGCAAGTTGACACTTGCCCCTAAATCAAGCAACGCCCTATCAAATGTAGTGTTCCCAATGGTGCATGAGATTGTAGGGGAATCTAGATCTTTGTACTTGATAGGCAAGGAGTTAGAGAGGATATGTGATATATTTGCAGGAAGAAAAACTTTCTCAGGAATGTTTCTTGCTCGTTTCTTAGTATACAAATTCTTGAGGAACTTAGCATAAGTAGGAACCTGTTGTATAATGTCAAGGAGTGGAATATTAACTTTCACCTGCTGAAATGTTTCAAGAATCTTTTCTACTTGCGGTGAAGGCTTCCTAAGCCGATTTGGATATGGTGCTTTCGGCTCAGGAACAGGTTCTTCCAAATGAGTACGTGACAGTGATGGAGGTGATGGAGATGATCGTGGAGAAAGGGGTGGAAGAGATGATGTAGCCTGCGAGATAGTAGGAGTGGGATCAGGGGGCATGGCTACATTATTGTCCACTTGCTTGCCAGATCTAAGCGTGTGAATGGCATTGCATTGGTGGACATGTGACTGATTGGAGTTTGAGGAACTGGCATTGGGGTTCGTTATCGGTTGACTTGGAAAGGTACCCTGGCCACGTTCACTCATCTGACTCGCTAATTGTCCAACCTGCTGCTCTATATTCTTTATAGATTGAGAGTTCACGAGCAGTTGCTGACCTGTATTTTGAATAAAGTCAGTTAACACTTTCATAAGATTTTGCATGTGTGTGTCAAGATTGGACATATGCGTGTCAAACTTGGAATGAGACTTGAGAATATTTTTAACGTGCTTCTTAAGTGACTGAAATCGCTTTTCTTGTTCATTATTAGACCCCTGTTGTGGATGAGAGTGATTTTGTGCAGGTGATCTATTCTGGTTGTTCCCATAATTTAAAGCGTTTGGGTGTTGGTAGGCACCCACATTTGGTCTTGGAAACTGACCAGTGGCTGGAGACTGCATATTACGGTTAGGGGGCCCCTGATATTGCCCTTGACCCAATGATAGATTTGGGTGATTCCTCCAGCCAGGATTGTATGTAGGAGTGTAAGGATTATTCATGGGTTGTTGATATAAGGCGTTAGCCTGCTCAAGTGTGGGACCCATGGAATTAATTAATAATGGACAATCCTCCATAACATGATTCGGAGTTCCGCAATTAAAGCATGTGGAAACTTGAATTTGATTTACCTAACTCACCGGTGGAGCATTAGAAGTCTCCAATGCCTCAATTCTTCTCATAAGGGCTGCAATCTTAGCTTCGGCAACTATAGAGCTGTCGATGCTATAGATCCCACCCTTATGCGCAGAACTTGATGCACTGGGCTTCTCAGTGGGACTCTCCCACTGCATAGTCTTCCACGATAGGTCCTCAAAAAAGTTCCATGCTTCATCCTCATTCTTTCTCATGAACTCCCCCTGACACATGGACTCAAGAAGAGTTTTGGATGTGTAATCGAATCCTTCGTACACGATTTGACACAACCACCACTTTTCTATCGCATGATGGGGGCACTGAGCTAATAAGTCCTTGAACCGTTCCAAATATTTCTAGAAGGGTTCTCCCGACACTTGACGGAATTGATTAATTTGATGTTGTCTTATGCGTGGGATAATACTTCTTAAGAAACACCGTAACGAATTTATCCCAAGTAGTGATTGAATCAGTAGGCATACTGTACAACTACTTCTTGGCATTATCCTTAAGTGCAAAGGGGATGAAGTGGAGCTTAATTGCGTCCTCCGATAAGTGTTGCAGTTTAATCATTACGCATACTTCCTGAAATTCACTGATAAAGAGATATGCATCTTCTGAATCAAAACCAGTGAATTTAGGAAGCATACTAATGTATTGCGGCTTCAACTCATAGTGATTACCCACTGTGTGTGGAAGCTTAATGCATGATGGAAGTGATGTGCGCAACGGGTAACATCAATCCTGAAAGATCGGGATCGGCTGGTCCATCTTGGCTCCCATGAACAAATCTGATCTCACAAGTCGACTAAATTGATCACGTGTCCAATGTGGCATGAACCAGCGACCGTGAGTGTGTGCGTGAAATTCCTAAACTAATGCAAGAAGTGTGGTGTAGTGGAGAGATAAAACAGTGAAATAGATATGATCAAATAAAAATGTGATTCCTACTATTCCAAAATATTTTTTTTTAGACTTTTTTTACAAAACCAGGGAACCAAAATACAGAACTGGAGAAAAGTAGAGACTCGAATTTACCTTTATGGCCGCTAAATAGCGGTTTTTGCCGCTAAATAGAGGCCAAACCAGAGAGTCTGCTCTGTGGTTTCTGCTACGCAGATCTGAGGCTTCTTCGATCCTTTTTGTCTTCCTGTATCTAAAATTTTATGTTTCCTGCACACTCAACACACACTGTTAACCCGTAAAACGTCAGAAAAAGCAAGAAAAACACCGTCGATCCCCGGCAACGGCGCCAAAAACTTGATGTGATAAATTACTGCAAGCGCACAGTGTCGGTGTAGCGCTGTACAGGTCGTCCCACAGGGATCTAAAGTGTTTTGTGATTTCTTACTCTTTCCTTAGTCTAACGGTCTAACTATGAGATTTTAGATCGAGAGAAGATTAGTTAAGTTCTAGAGGTTAGCCTAGGATCTCGAATCCATTAGAATAATAGCCTAACAATGAATTATCTCTTTCTTCCTAACTTTTTAATTATGCACGGTTAAGTAACATATTAAAAAGGTGATCTTTTTAATTTGATTTTAATCGAGTGCCCATAAGTATGACCTATCAAGTGATGTGCAAGTATATACCATCAAAAATAACACTTTTCTTAAAAACAAATCATATCAAGTAGCTCTCATAAACAAAAGAAAAGAAATAAACTTCAAACCCTAATCTAAGCATAGGCTATCAAGAAACCTAATTCAAGTATAACCTATCAAAGAAATCAGATTTACAAGTTTATTCAAGTCAATTTATTTATAGGAAAATCTCTATTGATAATTCTAAAAATAAACAAAGAGTAAGAATTCCAAACTTCATCTAAGCATAGATTATCAAAATATTAATTAAGCATAATCTATCAAAGAATTATGATTTGTAAACTCTATCTTTTATTTATTTATAGAAAAATCATAACTTTATTTCTTTCTAGGAAGATGATGAGATAAATCCATGTTAGGTCTATTAAACTAACTTCATCTACATCCTAGAGCTAAAGAAAATTAGCTACTCATATTTTAGTAAGCAATTAAATCTATTTTTATTTATGAAAGCAAATAAATCTAATCTAGAAAGCAATAAAACCTATACTAGAAAGCAATTAACTCTATCTAAAAAGCAAATAAATATTAGAAAGCAATGGCTTACCTCTGGAGCACGGTATTGTGGTTGCCACCCCTTCAGCAAAACCCTAATTTTATTAAATTAAAACGAGTACAAAACTTCAGGAACCCCCTTTAGAATACAAGGATAGGCCAATATATAGGTTTCAGAAATCAAACCCTAATTCTAGCAGAACTGGAAAACTACAAAATTACAACGAAAACATGGGAAAAATCTCAGAAGCATTGGGGCCCACATGCCGTTATTTGGCAGGGAAAACCGCTAAATAGCGGTAAAATAATGCCCAAAAATATTGAAAATTTTCCCACGTTAACTTCATGTCTTGTTTATTTAATATTCCTAACTGTATTCGACTTTGGGTCACTACAACATCATAGTCTCGTAGTCTTGCCCACTTTAGAAATTTTTCGGACTCTGATTTTCGATTCCAACTCTAATTTCATGCCATCTCTTTGTATGAATCGGATTACCTGAAAAAGATACTAAAAATAACCGAGTAGCATTATTTATATACAAAAATAGGTAATATGAAGGCTATAAATATACAATATATGACACTCATCAAAAGCCAGAAAAGCTGGCAAATCTGAGGCAGTCGAAGCCATTTTCTAAAGGCTGAAAGAGGAACAACTTAGGTTCTAGAAGGAGACCCAGGAGAAGGCCAATGCTTGCAAAGCCTCATTAGAAAAGGGTCAATATGTCGTTAGTCTCTAGTTCTTCAAGTAGAGGTTGCTGCTTCAATTGTCAAGGACCATGACCAGGCTATTATCAGGACCCAAGAGTCTATTGCCAAAGCTCAAGCTTTCTTGGCCAAGATCACCAAGGAACGTGATGAGTTAATGAGGAATCTCACCAACTTATCGCACCAGCGGGACAATACAACCAGAGATCTCTAGGCGATACAAGTTGAATTGGATATGTTGGAGGTTGCTGCAGTGCAGAATGTCATTGCCAGTGACGAGGAATTGCGTTGTCAAGCTACTGTCCAAGCTTATGAGGTCCTTCAGTAAGATATTGATGATGCTGAGGAGAAAATTAAAGCTCTCTTGAATCATTGAACTGTAGAAGTTTGTATATATATTTTTTGATTTTCTACTGTTCCTTCTTTTGTAATAGTTTCCCTAACATTTGTTGTGCATGGTATGACTCCTTGCTTATGTAGAAAGTCTTGAATTCAATTTTGTATTTCTACGGCATGATTTCAGCATTTGTCTTCGAAGACTTGCAATAAACCCACACTGTCTAGTATGATGAATTTGATTTGCCAGAGGTGTTTTTTAACTTGGCAAATTTGAAAGAAAGAATATTTTTTAACTTGGCAAATTTGAAAGAAAGAAAATTGATTTGCTAGAGGTATTTTTTAATTTGGCAAATTTGAAAGAAAGAAATTTGATTTGCCGGAGGCATTTTTTAACTTGGCAAATTTGAAAGAAAGAAATTTGATTTGCCAGAGGTATTTTTTAACTTGGCAAATTTGAAAGAAAGAAAATTGATTCGCCAGAGGTATTTTTTTAACTTGGCAAATTTGAAAGAAATTTGATTCGCGGCTTAAAGATTTTTAGGCCGGAACCACAAATCTTTATTAATGAACTTCCGATTACAGACAAACTTTTGTTCATTATTTGCATCGAACTACCTAGATCACATTACAACTGGTGTTCCGCAACTTTGCTAAGAATAATATTTCTTCAGAAATTTGCCATTGATTGGCATCATGGTCTTGTCACCATTCGGCTTTGTCAACCGATATGCACCGTTGGAGTAGACCGTATCAATGACAAAAGGTCCCTCCCACTTCGGCTGGAACTTTCCTCTAGACTTCTGGCTGGTTATGTCGGTCTTCTGACTGACAGGACCAGATCACCTTTCTTAAAAGTTCTTCGTTTGGCCTTTTTGTTAAAAATTCTGGAGATCCGCGCCTAGTATAGTTCAATACTCTGTTGAGCTTCCAAGCGCTTATCGTCCAAGCCTCTAATTCTTGGAGTTTTTGCTAATGTCTTTCTTCTTGTGTCATTCTAGTTGTTAACACAACTCGTAACAACAGGAATTGAATTTCCAAAGGTAAGACTGTTTCTGACCCATATACCAAAGAAAAGGGCGTGGCATTAGTGGTGGTTCGAACCGTGGTGCGATATGCCCACAGGCATTCTCCGAGTTTCTCATCCCAATCCCTTTGATTGGATGACATAAATTTTTTGAGAAGTTTTACTATGGTCTTATTGAAAGCTTTTGCTAGACCATTAGCTGCAGGGTAATATGGTGATGAAGCTACATTCTCGATCCTGTACTTGTTGCAGAATCTAGAATATACCTGGCTTATGAACTGAGGCCCGTTATCATGAATGATCCTCTTGGGCACTCTGAAGCGATAAAACACATGGTGCTTGATGAATTTGATAACATCCAATGACTTTACTTCGACCAGGGAAACGGCTTCAGTCCATTTTGAAAAGTAATCTGTTATGGCTAAAATGAACCGGTGCCCTCTTATTGATAGCGGGGAAATTGGTCTGACAATGTCCATACCCCATTGCTCAAACGGCCACGACGTAGCCGTTGGGTGGAGATACTTCGGAGCTTGATGTATAAAGTCTACATGTATTTGGCAGGCCCTACACTTCTTGACATAGTCAACCACTTCTGTCATTATCTTAGGCCACTAATAACCCATCCTTCGGATTCTATCCCAGAGTTTTGGCCCTAGCTGGTACGCACTTTACGTGGCTGATATAGAAACCATCGAAACCATCGGCGATCTTGATCACCGCACGATAATACGGCAGGAGGTCTTCATGTTTGACCTCGTACTCCCCTTTTACTTGATTTACAACAAGTTGAGAGTCCCCATATGCCTCCAAATATTTGACCCCCAGTTGTTTAGCTATTTTTAAGCCGATTAGGAGGGCGTTATACTCCGCGATATTGTTGAAGCACGAACTTGTTAATGAGTAAGCTCGAGAAATGATGTGGTTGTGAGGGGAGACGAAAAAAATTCCTACCCCCGCTGTCATCTTTCCCTCGGATCCCATTTGGAAGGCACCATCGAAGAAAAGTTGCCATACACCTCGGAAGACTTTCGCGAGTCATCTTTTTCTGGAATCGGGTTCCATTCTTCTAACTCTCCTGGGATTTGTTTGTATAACTTCGAGGATGCCAGGATTTGATGTTCGGCTAGGAAGTCGGCCACGGCCTGTCCTTTAACAGACTTCTTCGGGACAAAGCGCATATCATACTATGATAATAAAATAGCCTAATTGGATGGTATTGAATTTAACGATCCGAGTTTAGTCATTAGTATTCTCAGGGGGTTAACTCTCGATATAACGTGGATGGTTTGTCCAACTAAATAGTGTAGCATTTTCTGTATTGCGAACACTAAAGCTAAACATTCCTTTTTCACTAGATTATACCGATGTTCTGCCCCGATCATCATTCTGTTGAGATAATAAATAGCTTGTTCGTGACCTGACTCATTCTTCTGTGCTAATAAGGCTCCCAAGGAATGGTCCATAGCCCTTACGTATAGCAAGAAAGGTATTCCCGAGACTGGGGTTACAAGCACTAGTGGCTTCATGAGATATTGTTTGACTTCTTCAAAGGCCTTTTGGTATGCGTCATCCCAAACAAATGACACTCCTTTATCTTTGGTTGGAGGCTCGCGCCGTTCAAACTGGATCTCCCACTTTACATTAAGATGCTTGGCCCAGGGGTCGTCTTTTATCGGCGAGGCTTCCTCTAAGTCTCCGCCTTCTTGGATCGCGGAAGCCATGTTCATGGATACCTCGTGAAAAATCATGCCTATCCTGACATCTGAATCCCAGCAGGACGATTCTGACTAATGATCGCACTGTCTTTCTTCGGTTCTTTTACTTGAGGAACCCTCGGGAGTGGTGATGTATCCTAACCCCTGCCGGTTTTCTGGTAATAATCTAGCATTTTCCCTTCTTCTTCAGAACTTTATCAAACTTAACCTCTTTTTGTTTTGTCTTCTCTGGAGATGGCCGAAAATCTGCGGCCTGCCCATAATTCTTCAAATAATCTTTTTCCTAATGGGTCCCCGAGCGAGGGAGATCCGCGTTAGCCACCAAAGAGTCTCCAACTTCTTCTTCCGAATCTGTTAGCGTAGGAATGCCTCTATCATCTTCGGAAATTATGGAGACGACATTGGAAGTAAAGATCTTCCCTTTACGCCTTCTTCCAGATGAGTTAGAAGTCCATTGCTCATCATCAAGGAGATCTGGATGCACCCTCATTATCTCCCACTATCAGTTTCGAAGGGAGACAATCCTTTCTCCTGCTGTTGATGTGGATCAAAATTCATGACCTGCATCGTGCCTCTAGGAATGGGTTGCACTCCGTCTTGAACTGTTGAGTCTATCCAGTCAGGCGCTTTACCGAACTTGACAGTCACCATGTTCGCGGTCACCTTTTTCTGGTGTTCTTAGAGCTTGATGACATTGGCATCCACTAAGGCTTGAATGTTATCGTTAAGGATGTAACAATTTTGGATAGGGTGGTTAGTAATCCTATGGTAGACACAGTAATTAGATCATTAACTCTCCCTGCCTCTTCTGAACGTTTAGATTCTGGCAGCTTCAGCATCTTCTTACTCATGAAGAGGTTGAAGATGGTCTTTATATGCTCGTCCTTGAAAGAATATTGTTTTTGAGGCATACGTGTCTGAGGAGGGAGCTTTGGAGAAGACTTCATGGGTTACGGAGTATCAGCCACCATTGTCTCTTTCCCCTTATATCCTCGGGATCGGGGCATATGGTTGTTATCGTTATTTCGCTTTTGTTTCTCCTCGCCTTCTTCTTCTTCGAGCCTTTGTGCAATCTTCTCAGCCTCCTCAACTTGTAGGGCAAGATCCTTCCAAGTCGAGAACTTTACTGCTCCCATCCTGGCCAGAACCTTAGTTGACAAATTATATCGACAGGTTTCTACCAAGGTCTTTTCTAGCATCCCATGCGGGCATCTGAGAGAATCATTCCGAAACTTTTTGATGAAGTCCCAGGCTAACTCTCTTTTTTTTTGTTTAGTAGCTAGAAGCGCCGTCATTGACACCTTCATATCATCTTCATAGAACCTGGTCAGAAAAGCTTTTTTCATGTCGCTCCATAAATTGATGGTTCTTGGTTCTAGCCTCCGGAACCATTCAAAAGCTAGTCCTGTTAAGGTACTAACAAATACCCACGTAATAATGGGATCGTTTCCGGCTAAATGCCCAATCTGCGACTTAAAATAGTAGAGGTGTTGGTTGGCAATCCTTTACCATCAAAAGATTTGAGCTTCAATGGTTTATAACTTTTCGGGAACAACACACTTTTCCATTCCATGGGATATGGCCTTACCACACCTAGCTCTTGTAGATCGCTTTTATGCATGAGGACGTTCAGTTGCTTTTGTAAGCTTTCCATCTAGACAATATTTGTGTTTCCTTCCTGATGCGTGGAGTGGTCGCCGTCATCCTCATGATGTCCTGATTCTTTTTCATTATTGTGAAGAATATGACCTTCTTCCACCTTCTTTCCCTTGTCAGTCTTTGAGTGCGAAGGTGTATCCTTCAACCTAGTCTTCTCCAGTTCTACCAGAACATGTAGCATGTCTTTAAGTTCGTTGATAGCGTTCTGTTGTTGCTGGATATGCTTGTCTTGTTCATCCATTCTCCGCGTGAACTCTTCTGGGATGTTATTTTGAGTCACATATGCAGAGGCGGAGTCTTTCAAGAGCGAATCAGACATTTGCGACTCAGCCATAACAGACTTGATCATGTGTTCTTCATCGGAAGAGATTCCTGCCATTTGTCTATAGTTCATGGGGACTATCATCCCACTTTGGAGTCGAGTGTTTTGAAAAACTTCTCGCTCTTCATTGAGTGGATCCTTCGAACCCGAAGAGAGTTCCGAGTCAGAAACATCTTCTTCGAAGACTTTCTTCGCCTTCTTTTTCTTCTTCTTTTCTCCGATACTTATCATATTGGATGATACTTCGGGGTATTCAGGTTCAGAAAACTCAAGCCTGTTTCGTCGCCTTCTCTTCGCCTGTTGGGATGATGAAGTTGATAGTCGATGGAACACCGATGGTCTAGTATGGGCTGAACAATGACAATGAGATAGTATTGCATTGATTAGTCGTTCGCAATGGCAAGGAGATGCATGGAATTTTTTCCTTTTTCTGTTTAGAAGTTCCCTAAGATCTCTTGCATTGGAAGTCTTTGTGACGGTGTCATTTGTCAAAGATAGCCCTCGGACCGGAACCTCTCTTTCGTCGAAGGCTCTTGGAGCAAGTCTCACTCTTGCTGGGACAATGAGTGAGATAGGTTTAGCCTTAAAGATAGACGCACGTCTTCCTCGAACTTGAGGTTTGCGGGCTTCTTCTATTGTGTGATCATGCTTTCTTCCTGGAACATGAGAGACGCGGATGTACGCTCTGCGTTTGAAATCATAGATGGCTTTGGTGGAGTTACTCCGTTTTCTGTAAGAAACATGAGTGAATCCTTCCGCATCTTGATCTTCTGCAACCTTGCATTTTGGCCTCCATACTTGTACAGTAGACCTTTGCGATGATGAGTTGGTAGTTTCCTTTGACTGCGTGGTCCTGCGAAGGGCATGAGCTTTCCTTCTTCTTAGGTTCCTTCTCGTTGTACAAGTGAGAGGAACCACCTTCTTCGCGTCCTAGCCTTGCGGAGTAGGTAGTGATCGCTTTCCCTTGTTGAAGTCGGGGCCTTGGTCCACCTTGCTTGAGAGATCAGGAGTCTTAGCCGAAACTGGGTTAAAGCCCAATGTTGAAGAAGAGGATTTCGGACTAATTTGGTCCGTCGATTCCTTCGGCTGAGTTATTGCCATTAAAGCCTTCTTGGAGATTGACCCCTTGGAGCTTTTACGGCATCCCCATGGGGAAGTAGGGCTCTTGGAGGTTGAAGAAAGGAATTCTTCGTACCTTTCTTGGTCAACCTGAATGGTGAGCGAGTTGACCAGACTGGATTATTGTCGGATTGAGCTACCACCAGATCACAGGAGGTGATGGCAGTCCCCGGCGGAGTCTCCAATCTTTTGTTCGCCATAAAAATTGCAAATGACACTCTATTGAAGTTTTTTCAATAAAGGATTACAATCCAACGGTTCCCCGTTTACAGAAGATGAGGAAAATGGATTTCCTCTTTGTTTAAAACTGAGTTCTGATGTAGCTGTGGAGGACAATGCTGCTCTCCGTTGACACTCCGTACAATCTCTCTCAGTTGGCTGAAAAAGAGAGGCTCTGGACTCTTTGATTACAAGGGGTAATTTTTAGAAGAAGATGATCGATCCTTTCTCTTTCGTGCTCTCGCCTTTTATAGGGGTTCTAGGATAACGTCCTGCCTCATTTGCTTAACCGTTAGCTCCCACTACTCGAGAAGTGCCGTCATATTCGTTAGGTGGTTGCTCCCACGATCGAAGTAATGCCGCTGCATTCATTTGGCAGTTAGCTCCACGATCCGAGGTGGCAACTCTCTTGTTCGGGTCGAGTGACTTTGTATTAAAACCCTACTCGGAAGCTATCGGTAGTATCGCGAATCTCAGTTTTAGATTCGCAAACTTGTTCTGTCGTCACTGGGTCGCAAATCTCGATCTTTAGGTTCGCGGATCTGCTGAGTTGCAGATCTCCAACCCTAAATTCGTGGATCTGCTTTGTTTTTCCAGAATTTTTTGCCGACAATGCCTTAATCTCTTCCTGCTTATGCAAAAGCTTCTTGGGAGGAGATTGCAGTTGATGAGAAGTCTCCTTCAAAGTTGGAAGTGGAGAAACGTCAAGGGAGACAGGCTAGGTCTATAAGCCAATGCACTATTATCCTCCTCCCCCTGTCGAATTGCTGGTTCCAACTCATCAGAAGCACCTTCTGCTCTGAAATCCTCCATTCCTGCCACTTTTGTGCTGCCGGCCTTTTTTTCTGAGCATACCAGGCTCTGATCTCTCTCAGACAAGTAAAGTTTATATTGAAGTTCTGAGGGGCAGAGTTAGCATCCGCGAACTATTTGCAGAAACCAAAACTCATATACAAGTTCGGAGTCTTGATGGGGAGATCAAATTTAGCCTGGGTACCGCCTGCAACAAAATGGAACCAAGCTCAAGCCCCTTCAAAAGAATTCCCAACGAAACTTATTTCCTTGCTGGGATTACCAGCATAGAGGTTATCATACCCGAACTGTTGAGCGAAACGACTCGGGTAGTAAGGTTATATGAAGCAATTGTTCCCTAAACGGAGAACCAAGAATCCTGGACGGATGTTTATTAACCACCAGAAGCACCCCGGAGACAAAACTGTGAACTTGTCAGCACCAGCAATATCTGCGAATTTCTCTCCATACCCAGCATTTGGAAAGTACAGAAAAAAAATTAAATAATTTAAAATTCGCGTGGTAAAAGAGGGTCTTGCGGATTGCGGCCATATAACCCCCTTTCCACTGCGACCTCTCATAGTGCTGCACTTTGGGAGCATTTAAGTCTATCTGCGAATCAGCGGGGCTAATCAAAGTGGGACAGTGTAGAACTAGCCAGGCCATCAAATAAGTATAGAGAAGTTCTACACACGGGTTAGGAGTCTTAATGATTGATTCTCCTTTCTTACTCTACTCCTTCTTGACGTTGCAAAACTTGTCGGCCAATCTCCTTAGCCTGCTTTGAATACTGCACACCATCACGGGCAGTAGACTGAGCTGTCTACCGAATGCAAGCAAGATGGCTGGGTATACGGCCCTAACGGGTATGCTTTCCTGCGAAGGAATAACGCATTTCTTCAACCATACCATCAAGTAGCCCGCCAAGAAGGCTAGATTAGATAAAGGCTGGAGGGCCTGGTAGTGAAAACTTTCAAAGGACGTTCTAGGTTTGAAGACGTTCTCGTCAAATTCGGTAATGTAAGCATCTGTCCCGAAATTTGCAATTCTTCTCTCAACCTCCTTTTCAGAAATTGGAGTAACGCGAATGAAATCAGGCCTATTCTTTGAAAAATTGGGCAAAAGGTATTGCAATCACTTCTTCTGCTTCACATTGCGAGTACCGGACATGTGGGTGCAAATGTGGTAATGACAGAGCAATTTCCAATATGTATCATAGACCAGAGGATCCTGAGTCTTCAACAAATAAAGTTCTTCTCCAGTAAGGACATACTCTTTATATGGGATGTCTCCCATCGGTAATCCCAAAATCTCGTACATTTCATGAAGAGCGAAACCCAATTCGTCGCGAGAGGAAAAGTATGTACAAGTATCAGGGTTGTACAACTCCAATAAAGAAAAAGAAATGAAATCTGCTTGCAGAAATACTGTGCTGAACCACCCAAATAGCACGATACAGTTTCGCATGCTGAAGCTGATCTCCGAAAGCATTCAAAAGAAATCAGTCAAAATTGCCCACTCTCCTTTCGAAGAGTAGTGTACCCATCCAGGGGGACGAAAGTCTTGAACTGGAAACTCCCCTCACGCGTTGACAAATCGATGCACAAAGGTCTGAGTGACTATGGGTGTTTCACCTATTGGAAAGTCTTGTTTAAAGGACCCCGGGAACAAACCACAAAAGTGTTTCCCAGTGGAGTGAGGGAAGGCGCCTTGCGCATTAAACCCTCCCAATAAGACGCCGTTTTGCGGCCTGTTTAAATGCCAGTCTGTTCGTCTAATTATAGAAAGGGATTGGAGAAATAGGAATGGGTAGGACCTCTCCATGTTGGGGATAAATAAATTGTGGCCTTCAACCTGGCGAAGCCACTTGTAATCTCCATCCAAACTACTGTCGAGAACCGAAACGTGATCACCGAACAAAAAGGCAGGTTTATTCAATAAAGATTGATTGTCTCCTTCCAAAAGGAGCAGTGGTCATCAGCTCTCACAATATTGAGCAAGTAGGATTGAGAATTTTGTTTTTCTTTTCCTGGCTATTGGATGCGATGCAATACGGAAAAACTTGGCCAAGCCTGAACTCCTTCTTCCCATCATATCCACTCGAATATCCAAAATAATGATCCTTTGGCCAAGGATTCAAGGCGTAATCAACTGCAAAAGAAACATTCGGACTCAAGACAAAAAAATTAAGAAAGGGACTGCCTTTCGAATATGTGTTAAGAAAATTACTTCCAATCAAGGGTTCCTACCGAACCATTATCGAACTAGAAGTTGCTTGAATGTCTTGATGGCCACTGGCAAAAGCATCAGATGAGTAAGCTTTCTTCGGCATCTTTTGCAGATTAAGAAAATCTTTCACGAGAAAAATCAGAGATTAACGGAAGCCGAAAATGAAAAGCCTTGAGAACCTTGAGAAAAAGCCTGGAGTTCAAATTTCTCAGAAAGAAGACATGGATGACCTATCTCATGAAATCGAGGTTATATAGCAGGTGATTTGATGGCCGAGATCTTCGGATGGACGTGATCTCTGGCCCAAATCTCGTGAGTACCTTTTCATTTAATGCAGCTCAGAGAGCGTCTCAATTCCTACGCCATATAAAGCAACCGCCTTTCGGATTTTCCACAACCAAAAGAAAGTTCGCAACCCTAATACAGAGTTGTTTTCTTCTTCAAAATGAAAACTCACGACCCTAATACAGAGTCGTTTCTCCTTAAAAAATGAAAGTTCGCGACCCTAATATAGAGTCGTGTTCCTTTCCAAAAGAAAGTTCGCGACCCTAATACAGAGTTGTATTTTCCTTCAAGAGTTGGAAATTGTGGCACTAACACAGAGTCGCATTTTCCTTCAAAAGCAGCAAGTTCATGGGGCTAATATAGAGTCGTATTCCTTTCAAAATGGGAGTTCAAAATATTGAGACAGGATCATGCTGATCTCAATTGAAAGTTGTAATATAGAATTGGACTCTCGAAAATATAGAAGATGGAGATTCTAATATAGAATTCTACATCAAAGGAAACTGTTATATCCAAAGTATTCCAAAACACCTTAGAGAATCGTGAGAGTTTTAAAAACTTTGGAGGGGGTTTTATCGGCGAAAATTCTAGAGTTATCTGTCGAAAACAAAGCAGAGTCGCAAATTTAGGGTTTGAGATCCGCAACTCAGCAGATCCGCGAACCTAAAGTTTGAGGTTCGCGACCCAGCTACGACAGAACATATCCGCGAATCTAAAGTTGAAATTCGCGCGATGCTATCCATAGCTTCCGGGGGAAGGTTTAATACAAAGTCACTCGACCCGAACGAGGGAAGTTGCCACCTTAGATCGTGGAGCTAACTACTGAACGAATGTAGCGGTATTATTTCGATCGTGGGAATATCTACCTGACGAGTATGACGGCACTTCTCGAGTAATGGGGCTAACGGTCAAACGAATGGAATGGGAATGTTGCCCTAAAACCCTTATAAAAAGCGGGAAGACAGAAAGAGATGGGAGATCTTCTTCTAGAATTACCCTTTGTTATCAGAAATCCAGAGCCTTTCTGCAATTGAAAGAGTTTGTGCGGAGTGTCAACGGAGAGCAGGATTATCTTCCACAGCTACCTCAGAATTCAGCTTTAAACAAAGAGGAATTTGATTATTCCTTATCTTCTGTAAACGAGAAACAGTTAAAATTGTAATCATTTATTGAAATAGCTCAATAGAGAATCATTTACAATTTTATGGCGAACAATTATCTTTATCCAATTGCCAAATCTTAGCCTTTTGAAATATGGGGAAAGGATATTATCTGGGCAATCTTACCACCATCTACAACAAGGCACAAGTTTATATTAGCCATAACAGACTTTTTCCCAATGTGGATTGAAGCAATTCCCCCAAACGAGGCAAAAACATCAGATGTGATCAAATTCTTCAAACATTATGTCATATACTATTTTAGGGTACCTAGAAGAATTGTTCATGATAGCAGCCAATAATTTGTGAGTCAATCGTTCTCCAGATTTTGTAACAAATACCGCATCAAAAGTGTGGCATCATCCTGATATTGTATTGCAGGCAATAGTTTAGTTGAAGTTTTCAACAAAACCATTATAAAACTTCTTAAGAATTTTGTTTCATCCAACCATGATTGGGATGAGAAACTTGAGGAGTGCCTTTAGGCATATCGGATAACAGTCAGAAAACCTACAAAGACTATACCCTTTTTCTTAGTGTATAGATCCAAAGCAGTACTTTTTTTTTTTTGGAAATCTAAATTCCATCATTACAGGTTGCACTAGCAACAAAGATGACACAAGAAGAAAAATACTGGCAAAGACTTCTAGAGTTGAAAATACTTGACGACAAACATCTTGATACCCAAATAGAACAACAAGCTTTATCAAGCTCAAATTTCCAAAGTCTTTGATAAAAAGGTCAGGTAGAAAACTTTCAAAAAAGGTGATTTGGTTTTAATAGTAAAGTGACCTATCATAACTACTCAGAAAACTAAATGAAAGTTTCAACCAAAATGGAAAAGACTTTTTGTCATATATACGGTTTATTCAAATAGTACATACCATTTGATAAAACAAAATAATGATAAAATTATGATGCCAATTAATGGAAACTTTCTAAAGAAATATTACTCTTAAGGGTATTGTAACGACTCTAATCCTTAAACTCTTATATTGGTTTATTCTGATTCATCCATATTAGTCTGGGAGTACGGATACTGATATAGATAGATACGGAGTAGATTAACTTATATATTTTCTTCTAGTCTTCAATTTTAAATTCTGCAGAATAGAGATCTCCTATCTTATTATTTTGGATATTTTTTATATTTTCTTTGAACTATTTTGCATTAGCCGATTCTAAGCAAATATCCGATTAAAACAATCAAATTAAATTTAAAATTCTAGTTTTAACTATTTTTCTATCACATATCTATCTCCAGCAGCCTAGCATCCTTATTTGACCAATTTTGGATAGAATTTGACCCAATGACAAATTTATAATTAAGATGAAATTTAAGGATTTTTAATATGACAACATATCCATCTTCTAACAATTATTTAACCTCCCAAATTAATTTAGAAAAATATGAAAAAAACCAAACTCATTCCTCTCGTGTTACTCTTTATTTTCTCTTCAAAGTTTAGACCCTAATTTCTTCTCAATTTCCCTCAAATAAATCATCACATAATCAGTCTGAATTTAAAAATACACCAAAATGGTTGCTTGAGGTTAATTTTTTAGTTTAACCTCTTCAAATAAGATCTAAACTTCTCTATCAATATGGAAAAACTTTTTCTAGTCCTTGCCCTTATTTCCTAATTTTATTCTTGAGAAATTTCTCTATTTTTGAAAAGCAATCATATTAATATCAGTTCTTTTCTGAATTGGGTTTAACAAGAGGCAATAATACACTCTCAAATCCTTTAAATTTGTGATTTATTAATTTAGTCTCCACATATGATGCCATATGTATGATTAACCAATTTCAAGATTATACATGCTCAAACTTGCATTTATCTTGAGTTTCACTGTATGTATCACACCATGCATGTTATATGTGCATATGCCGTATTATTATCTAGACATACACAACAGTTCATTTTAGAACTTCTATAACTTTGTATCTTAACTCTGATTGACTTTATTTTAGTATCATTAGAAAAATAATTTACTAAACTACAATTCTTCTAGCTACAGTCGATCTTAATTTAGATATTTTCCTACCTAAAAATAACCTAGAATTTTACTAATTGTTGTTGTACTATGTCAGCAGTTTAGCAGTAATAGGTCCATATAACTTTTGCCCTAGAACTTCGATTGAGCTCATTTAGGATTTATTAGAAAGATAATTAAATTATCTAGAATTGATTCAAATGTTAGACTCTAAATTTATTTTATTCATGGTCAAATCAAATCTGGAAATTCACTTGCTGCTGTTGCATTTTGGTAATAGTAGGTCCATAGTATAATCATAACTTTTATTCTAGTATTCCAACTATGTTCATTTAAATATTAGAAAGATAATTGAGTTCTCTACAACTGTATAAAATCATAGCCTCTAATTCTATTTTTTACCCTTGTCAAACAAGACTTGAAAATCTAATATATCCACTAAATTGCAGTAGTATAGGTGCATATGTTATGTCTGTGCATATACCACTTGACTTGTGATATGGTCTACATATATTCTTATTAAATCACTCTTATTATTACTTGTACATGGTGAGTTCAGATTTGTCTCTCATATTTAGGCATACATGCCATGTTTGCACATATAACTCTTGATTTAAGATATGATATATATGCACACATGTTTATTTATGTATATTATTACTTATACATGTTACTCTTGCTTGAAAATGATACCCATGCATGCAAATATATTCTATAATTTTGATACCTACTAGTAACACTCTTATACTTGCTAGTATTGTTATGCGTGTCATTTCATATTCATGTGACTATTGATACATGCAGCCTTATTATATATGACACAATTGATACTTAGCATTTACTATATTGTGGGTATAGGAAAAAATGTATAGTGGAATGAAACACATATTGCGAGATACTTTAGTTCTGCCGATGCATCCACTGATTTGTATACTGGCACTATCGGTTTCCAAGTTTGCTTAGCGACAGTCATTTGGCTTGTGCAGAGACTAGAATCTAAGGTCGTAATCTTAGGTATGCATTGGATATTGAGTATGCTTACTTGCAGCCATCTGGTCCATATTGAAACCGATATCTGAGGCTGTGGTACTAGGTATGAACGGTACACTCTTAGAGCACGTGAATACTCCCATTATTTTGTTCTAATCTAACATTATAGAATATGCATCTATTTGCTTGATCATTTTACATTATGCATACCTTGATTTTCATGATTCATATGCATATTATGTTATATTAAATGTACCATATACTTTATGATTCATATTATATTATGCATATCATATATTTCGTAATTCACATGCATATATCGTTACATTGCTTCTCACCAGCATGTCACACACGTACTTTTACATAGTTTGTATAGTATTGCGCGAGCCTAGATTTGAATTTTTATTTGGGTTGTGACCCGTGGGGATTATCATACCCTAGGTCCAGCAACCGAGACAGCGGTACTTGAGGAGGAGACTCACCCCTCAAGTATCCATATTTTCAGTAGTAGACCGAGCACCAGTAGCCCGCTTCTTATGGAATTTTCATTATTTTTGTGTATATATCATTTAGACTTGTTTGTGGATATGTATCCTACTTTCTAGTTCTATCTGTGGTATTGAAATACTCTTATATATATTCAGCACTTATATTGCTCTATTTTTATATTGTACCAGACTCTACATGAGATCTGTGATGTACATATTGCTTATCATTCCAGTATACATATTTTTGAATATTGCTATATTCATGCTTGTGATATTATGGTAGATAAATTCAAACATGTGGTATATATAATATTTTCACAATTCCATATCTCTTTCTTGTAATTGTATGATGTAATGACCTCATACACTTTAGTATTGAGAGTGCTCGACGGTGACTTCTTATCCATTATTGAAATACACACTCAGATCCACTAGTGTAATTTGGGGTGTCACAGAATGGTATCATAGCAGTCATTATTTTTATCATTTGACCCTAACCTTAGGATTCTCCCACATACATACAAGTAATATACATTAATATTTTTTTATTTCCATATCTTGTTCTATATCCTAATTTTTATTTACGATCCTAATTCTGTCGTTAGCCTTTTATTTAAGAAAATGACTCCTCGTCAAGAGAGAACAGCTCCTGAGTGCGAGGAGGCTCCTCAAGAGGAGTGTGATCTGATGAGGGAGCATAATGCATTGCTCAGGGCATGACTTGAGGCAGCACGGGACTAGTCAGAAGCAACCCAAAAGATAACAACTGCAGTAGCTGAAAGAATATCTATACCTCTAGTGGAAAATAGAGCATGCAATATTGCAGATTTCAGGAGCCTTTGCCCGACATCTTTCTTTGAGACTAGAGCTCCTCTTGGGGCAGAAGAATCGTTAAATGACATGGAAAACCTTTTGTAGGTGGTTCGTATACAATGGGAGAGTTTTCGATGTTACATAGATATAGCTCAGAGATGTTGCTAAGACTTGGTGGAAATCTGAGGATGTCAGATTAAAGAGGACGATTGCATGGAAGGTTTTTTTAGATGGGTTTTACGCGAGGTTCTTTTCACTGACAATTTAGGATGATATGGGATGGAGGTTTGTAAAGCTAAGGCAGAAATGTCGGATAGTTGATGCATATGGACTTTTCAAGGCTCAATAGATTTGCTCCTACCTTAGTGGTTCAGGTGATAAACAAGCACGTAGATTCCAGCAAGGCTTGAGTTTGAAGATATAGGAGCACATGCCATGACAGTTACAAAAATTATGCAGAAGTTCCCAAGGCAGTCTAGTATGAGGAACATGTCACTGAGAGGAGGAAGACAAAGTAAGGGACATAGAAGCATCCGACAGGTTGGATGTCTGGGCATCAAGCGGTAGAGTTCTTCTAGTAAAGAAGTAGATGGCTCTTTCTATAATTAGACTAGTAATGATTTGTGGATATTGTCAGTTGTCTGGGCACACCAAAAGTACGTATAGGAAAGCTCTTGGTGTGGTATTTTAGATGTGGCATTGTAGATCATTAGGCGGGGGCAAGACCAAAAATGAGGCTTTTTAGAGGTCAGAGATAAGTAATGCAGATTCAGAGGCCTCTATAGCCACCTCAGTGTTAGCATAGAATTGTGTCTCCTTAGAAGTAATAGCAGAGACTAGTAGTGGGACCTACCAGACCAGCACCAAGGAAGTCATTGGCATCACATCAGTAAGCCTTCCATAGAGCTTAGGCACAGTGAGTTCCACAATGCAAATATGGTTAGGCTTATACACTGATAGCAAAGGAGGCCCATGCACTAGGGAAGTTGTAACATATACTATTTTAGTTGGCTCTATACTTGTACGCATGTTATTTGATTCTGGTGCACCATACTGCTTCACGTTATCTACATTCATCACCCAACATACCATATCATATGTTACATTAGATTCGGTGTTAAACATTAACACTAGGTATGGAATAATCGTGTCTAGTACTGCAGATAAGGCCCAGTAGTGATAGATGATAGAAAATTTTATGCCGACCTATTCCTCTTAGATTATTGTGGCTTTGATGTGATCATAGACATGAATTGATTGAGTGCCTCTCATACACTGATTGATCGCCATAGGAGAGCCATAATATTTCAAGTCCTTGGCCAACAAAAAATTTGAGTTTCTTTATAGCAATGGAATCCTAAAACCGACAGTGGTTAGGACAAGACCAATAAATGGAGCTCTCGCTCTCTTAATACAAGAGAAAGCAAATTCCTATAGTATCTAATTTCATAGATGTGTTATCTAGAATATGGCTTACATTCAGAGAGGAGTGTGGAATTATCAATTGATCTAATTTTTGGGGTAGCTCCTATTTCAAGAACTCCTTATAATATGATTCGGATGGAGTTAGATAAGATAGTTTAAGGGAAAAAAGAAAAGGCAAAACTACTATGTGCCTAATTGACCATGAATATTTGAATGAGGTCTATTTCAAATTCCATTTAGGCCTCTGATTATAAACCTAAATCATGGGATTATAAACATGGGCCATATTACATTCAGCTCCAATCCCCAAGTAAGTTTGACTCCGAAAATTGGAATAGTTGTAATACTCCCATTTTTAGCTGCTTTTCAAAATGGAGAATGTCACTTAAATTTACACTATCCTACCCAACAGTTACAAGATCTTGGAATAAGCGTAACTACTGCCACGATTGATAAATAAATAATATGTCTGAAACTAAATTGTATTTATAAAACATAAGTTTGATTACATGAAAAAAGTGCACTATTCTAGATATGTACATCAAAGAATCAAAAGAAGGAAAAGTGACCTACAAAAGAAATATAAATAGTATATACAAGATTATGTGATTAGACCAACCACTTACTATTGTTATGCTTGACCAGCGAAATATGGATCTCCGATTGGTGCAGTCTCTCTTTCTATTTTCTCAAAATCTAGATTCAGAACCTAAGAGATTAAACATAACAAGTAATATTAAAGGGAAGAAAAATATGTACTATCATAATATAGGAGTATCATTATACGTGGGCATACCCATATCAGTGTTGGTCGTGAATAATCAATTAAGCACGTAATCAAATTTAAATAAATAAGCCTGAAGGAATAATTACTCTATGTATCTTGATCATGTATTTTATTAGTTTTAGTTATCATCCAAGTTAGTTATAGAAATTGTATTAATGAATAAGATAGTCCTATCATCTATTGTCGTATAAGTGTGAGTACATACCCGAGTTCCGGCATTAATCGTATGGCGCTGAATCATACCATACTACTAGGTATTATCATTCACATGGTACTAATCATCACGCAGTAAACCTTGACCACTACAATAAAAGGTTATCGACCTTAACATTTCATTAGTCATTATACAACATGACTCTTGTCCATTATATAGTTTGTTCCATCCCGAATTCATGATACATGATACACATAGCTTATAAAATATTAAGACATGATTCATTCATTACTATGCACATGAATATTTCAATTAACTAGGATACCATTAGAAATTCGGACTGGATCATGTATACGTAATAATGCTATATTTCATTCCATGTCATGTCACTATATTCATAGCCGCTTCTATCACGTACTAATAATATATGTATAATATGTCCATATTGTTTTGATATAAATTTTGTATGGGTCACGTTCAATGAATATATGAACTGTTTGCCCAACAAAAGTGTCTAATGGTCACCTCAAGTTTACTGTAATATAATACTTCTAGCAATGTCACTATCATGTTATTTGGATAAATAATTTGGACAAGAAATTTGAAATAATTACCAAAATGACATATAGTTTTAAATAAAACCATATATTTTTATTCATTCCATATTCCATACCACTCTACCACTCCCACTGCAAGCCACCAAGGAAGAACACAAACGAATTTTTTTTCTTCCCTTATATTTATTTATCTCATATTTATTTCTGTAGAAAGTATTTATGGAGAGTACACTAAATAAACAGTCCAAACATGAGCCAAACCTAATCATAAAATAAAATAAATTACTTACATAAAACATAAATTAAATAAATTTTCGAGGAATAAGAATAGAGAAATAAGAGTGCTACTTAGATTTGTGTTTTAATTTGCTTGCATCCCTAAATTAATTATTCACTGAGCTAGCTTGTTCAGAATTACCACAAAGAACAACAATGCCTAAGGACTAAAGAAACACGAGATCCTAAAGCAAGCCCACTAAGATAGGTATTGTGAAGTTACAGATTTGAGCCTTTCTATTTTCAGTGAGGGAGAAGATTTTTAATTTGTAATGCAAGGGTTTTGTTTTGTTTTTTTATACAACAACAACAACAACTAAGCCTTTTATCCCAAGTATTTAGGGTAGGCTACATGAACCAAAAAAGAATCACGCTGGATCAATCACTTTGATATTCCTTCTCCATTCTGTTTTGTTTTTTTATAATTTAATAATTTTAGTACCACATAATCTTTCTTCAAATGTTACAA